>JAIPUX010001232.1:156111580-156137702 GCA_020142125.1 Phrynosoma platyrhinos | reverse complement strand
CTAGGGCCCTTGCAGGGCCAGGTGGAAAGAGTCCTCTCCCGTAGCGGTAGCCACTGAGAAGGGTCTCTCCCATGTCCTCACCAAATATATTGGTGTCAGTGGTGAGGCCAAAACAAAGGCTCCTCCAGCAAGGCTGTATAGGTAAATAGTTTTCCAGATAGTCTGGACCTAAGCTATATAGGGCTTTATAAGCCATAAGCAGCACTTTGAATTCTGATGGAAAACAGACCAGTAGCCAATGGAACTGTTGTAACAATGCAGTTATGTGTCCCTGGTCAATATTCTGACTGCAGAATTTTGTCCCATTGACTAGTGTATTTTTGTGTGTGTGTTTTCAAATTCCTCATATTTACAAACTACATGAAGTGTGCACAAGCCCAGCAAGGGGATCTTTGTCTCCCAACATATCTCAAAAGATGAGAAATGAATACTTTCCATGGAAATTATGCTTCCAGTGCAATTCCTTCCCTTCATAGGCAAATAGCACATCTTTCAGTTCTCTGTTGAGTGTGTTAGCTTGAGCAGCATCACACATAGGAGAATGTCATGGACCCTCTTGATGCTATCCCTGTTCTTGTTTTCCAAAAATGTTTGTATGTATTTTTAATAGGCTTCCATTCATCCATTAAATATGAGACATGCGGCACTTTCAGTTTTATGCCTTCTGTTGCATGGAGGATCTTTTGACAGCAGGTGCGTACTGCCTCCATACCTCTCCACCATTCATCCAATGCCTGTGTCAACAATTGATTTGCTTAGCAATATTTCAGCTCCCAGTGATTCGTCTCTTTTTCACAGTACAGTGGAAAATATTTCAGACAAGCATTCAAACAGAATTTCACATTGCTGCTTCTCCACCGCCTTCATTGCCCATAACTTCGTCATCCATAACATTCTCTCCTGAAGACAGTATGATGTGCAGGATTTAGAATGCTTAATGACATTGATCCCACCACAAAAAGCAAACAGTTCAGAAGGAAACAGAAGTCCAGCATTTAATAGTTTTTTATTCTTCTCACGCAGAGTGTGCATGTTCTCAATCTGTACCCAAATGTATTCATCCCTCTGAAAGGTGGCACAAAAATATAAATAAATAAATAAATAAATAAATAAATAAATAAACTCATTTCTCAAAAGGAAATGAAGCTGGAAGGTTTTCTCTGAAATATATCTCACACTCAGCTTATGTATAAGGTAAATTGAATGCAGCTTGAAGGAGTAAAAGCTAGAAATAAAGTTAACATAAATATCTCTTCTGAAATAGCATGCAGTAGTTCGAAATAGACAGCCAATGTTTCCAAAGGAGCTGTCCAATACAGGAATGTTTCAGTTGTGGGTTTTATAAGGCTGAGGGTAAATATAGATCAGTAGTCCCCCAACTTTTTCAGGCTACTGCCCCTTTTTCTTTTGGGTGACAACCCTAGCAACCCCCATGCCTATTTCTTGGTATTATGTCCACTGTTCTACTGCTGGGGTGGGGAGGGAGAGAAGAGAGAAAGTATCGTAAGAAAGGGAAATGGTTGCTTTTGGGTAATGTTGCAAATGAAGTAAATGAAATCCTGCTTGCCATGCAACCCCACTGGGTGGCCCTAGGCAAGTCACACTCTCCCAGCCACAGGGGAAAGGAATAGAAAACCCCCTTTGAAGAATTTTTTTCAAGAAAATCCCATGACAGGTTCTCCTTAGGGTCACCATGAGTCAAAATAAGTTGAAGGTGCACAACAACAATTGCTGCTAGCAAGCCCAAGTTCCAAAGGGAACCTGGAGCCCCATAAGTTTGTATTTGGGGAGAGGAAGACAGGCTGGAAAGTGGCTTGGGAAAGTGAAAGAGGGAGGCCACAACGTTGTCTGAATTATGTGCCTGGTGGGCAGACAGGCAGGCAAGCTCAGCAGGATTTCCAGCTGAGGAAAGAAGGACTATGTGGCTGCCTGACTAGCCCATGCTAAGAAATGTCCCTGCAGCTGCCCTCCTCTTCCACCTTCTCCAGCTTCTCCTGGCAAAGGGAAAGAGAGAGTAATGAAGGGGGGGGGGGACAGGAAATGCCAAGAGTCCCCAGAGCATTGACAGTATCCAATGCAAGGGGGAAGAGAGGAAGAACCTGACCCCTTCCTTTCCTTTCTGTTTTAGTTAGCTGGCTAGAGCTAGCTAGCCAAGGAAAAGGGGAAAGAAGAGTTCATGCTTGCTCCCTTCCCTTCTGCTTTGGCTAGCTGGCTTGAGCAATTAGCCAAGGCAGAAGGAAAAGAAGTGTACATGCCTGCCCCCCTTCCTTCTCTTTTGCCTTGCAATCAGCTGGTGCCTTTCTTACCCAAAGAAGCTTTTCTCCTTGGACTCCTTGGACTCAAATGTGCTACAAGATCCCTTTGCATACTGATATTCCAGACTAACATGACTTATGGTTGAATCTGCACTGCAAAATTAATGCAGTTTTCACCGCTTTAGCTGCCATGGCTCAATGCTATGGATTTCTGGGGTTTGTAGTTTGTTGTCACACGAGAGCTCCCTTAGAGCCGTGCTTAAATATTTGAAGGGATGTCATATTGAGGAGGGAACAAGCTTGTTTTCTGCTGCTCCAGAGACTAGGACCCGAAACAATGGATGTAAGCTCCAGGAAAAGAGATTCCACCTCAACATTAGGAGGAACTTCCTGACAGTAAGGGCTGTTCGACAGTGGAACACACTTCCTCAGAGAGTAGTGGAGTCTCCTTCCTTGGAGGTCTTTAAACAGAGGCTGGATGGCCATCTGTCGGGGATGCTTTGATTGGGAGTTCCTGCATGGTAGGGGGTTGGACTGGATGGCCCTTGTGGTCTCTTCCAACTCTATGATTCTAGAGAAGCTACATAGCTCACAAAACTACAAATCCCAGATTTCCATAGAATTGAACCATGACAGTTAAAGCAGTGTTGAACTGCATTATTTCTGGAATGCAAATTATACCTATGTCTTTGAATTCTAGCCAGTTGACAGAGAACTTACCAAAAGTGGGTTTTTTCCCACTTCGGGGGGGGGGGCAGAAAAGCTCCCAAACAGCCATGAGACTAAGAGGGACTCCCTACTCTAGGAATCATATCCAGGGGTTACCGTGCTGGCCTGCTCATACAGCAAAGCACAATAACATCTAAAATCCACAAAACAGTGATACCTTTATTGGCCAACCAAAATGCACAAAATAGATGAAACAAACTTTTGAAGCTCAACTTGCTTCTTCATTGGACAAAGGTGTTAAAAATCAAACAGGGGAAATATATCACTGTTTTGTGGATTTTGGATGATATTGTTTGCTCTGTAGCCAACACAGCTACTCCTGGATAGGCTTTCTAGATTTCAGGATACTGCATTTCAGACTCAACAGACGAATCAAGAACAAGAGGGAACAAAGGGCTGAGACTTAACTTTTTGAGGTCTTTATCTCCAACAAAAGCCAAATGTTTGGCTTTGTTTTTTAAATGGGACTGCATTCAATGTGTTTTAAGCAGCATTTAAAGGTTTTTTCAGATGCAGCAACACAGAGACTTCTTGAGAAATTCAATATTATCTGCCAAAGGAAGGGAGCAGGTATTTTCACACAAGAGAGAAAAAGAAAGAAGATTTCTCATTGTGTTGCTAATGGGCTTATTTGCAAATTTTACTCCCTGGATTTCATTATTTGTCTTCCAGAGCGTATATGTCCCCCCCCTTTTTTTTTTCAAACACACACAAACATTTCTATCAGGGAGGGAAATGGAGAAAAAGGGAGCTCCAGTGCATTAGCATGCAACTAGGAGGAAAGAGGGGCTGTGGACCTTAAGAAAGGGTCCTCCCCTTTTTCAAACATACACACAGATTTCTATGTTGGAAGGAGCTGTAGGAAAGGACAGTTCCAGTCCCAAGCAAGCAAAAAGTTCCACCATGCATGCAACATCACCACACATTTACCAGGACACAAGAAAACCTCCTGGCTGCCCCAAGCCTCTGCTTGCATCCTTTCTCTTCCTGCCTCTGGGCTCTGGGTCTGGCAGGCCTATGCAGTACCTCCCAGGGCCTCAAAGGTGGGATGTGGATGAGGTTTTTTTTTTTTTCCTGAGGTTTCACTCCTGCCTTCAGGAATCCAAGACATGCTGCTTTTCAAAAACTTCAGTCACTGACTTTCACAGTTTTTCAGCAGCAATGGCAACCCTATTTGCAAATGCCACCCCACAATTCTCTGCTGCCTTTTTTTTTTTTTTTTTTTTTTGCCCTTCAGCACCCCCCTGGAGCTTTCCAATGCCCCCAGGAAGCCCTACCGCCCACTTTGGGAGCCACTGGTATAGGTGATCATCACACCATATAATCTACAACTCTTATTTGCTAACTATTAACACCAGATGGGTGGTAAATAGATCCTTCTTTCCATTTGGCAGTAGGAGAAATGGGGCAAACCTGATATGATAGCAATTAAAGTATAGTTTTTGCCCCCCAAAAAATAGTCCCCTTTCCTCCTAATTTTAGCTCTTCTCCTCATTCTGAGCCAGGATTTAGAACTCAGCTGTGTTTCAGTGCTATGATCTGCAGCCAGTCCATTAGGTGAAGCGAGGTGGCTGCCTCAGGAAGTAGAACACTAGGAGCAAGAAAACCCTCACAAAACATACACACACACACACACACATATACCGGAAGGTACTGTGCTGGTCTGGAGTCTTCCTGTTCCAGAGCCATCCATACCCCAAATGTCTAGCTCTAAGGGGACTTCATAGCAAACCTTATGACCAGAATTGTCCATAATGTGTGGCTCTGCTAGCACCACACTCCACAAAGCCTGCCTTCCTCTTTCTCATTTTCAGGCCAGGTAAACAGTAGCAAGTGGGGTAGTGATAGGAGTGAGGGCTGGAGATGGTATCATCTTCAGCAGTGGCTTGGACTGCTGCTGTTCTTCTAATAATAATAATAATAATAATAATAATTTATATCCCGCCCCTCTGCAAAGCAATCGGGGTGGCCCACAACACCAAAATTTCCATAGAGTTATATCAATACAATCTAAACAGAACATAAAGATCCCGAATCCCACCCATCCTTCAAGAAGTAAGGGTTCTTCCTCTTATTCTAGGCCCGATGGTGCTGGGCCTGGTGTATCTCCCCCAGATGACATCTGATGGAATGGAGGGAGGGCTCTTATTATTCTAGGTCCGATGGTGCTGAGCCTGGTGTCTTTCCCCCTGATGACATCAGATGGAGTGGAGGGAGGGCTCTTCTTCTTATTCTAGGCCCGATGGTGCTGGACCTGGTGTCTCTCCCCCAGATGACATCAGATCTAGTACTGTGGAATGAGAATAGGGCAATACAAACTATTCTGATGAGCAAATCTCCTACCAAAGTTCACTTCTAGCATTCAGGATTCTCAGCCAGGTAACTCTCCTCCCCCCCCACACACACACACACATGGATTGCCTTTGCTGAGGGTGCAGCAGATACAAGTACTCCATTTAAATTTCCCACTGTGACTCAAGTAAAGAGTCAATGTGGTATAGCAGTTAGAATGTTGGACTAGGACTCTGGGGGACCAAGGTTCAAATTTTTCATTGGTCATGGAAACTCACTATCACATTCTCTCAGCCTAAGAGGATGGCAATGGCAAATCCCCTCTAAACAAATTTTGTCAAGAAAACCCTGTGATAGGGTCTCCTTAGGATCACCATAAATCAAAAACAAATTGAAGAAAACAAAAAACAAAAAAATACCCCACATACTGGATAAAATAGGGAAATTTAAATGTTTCCTCTCCCCAATGGAGAATGCCATATTAGTTTCCCACAGTGCCCTTTTGAGAGATGCTACATTAAGTTCCCTTGCGCACTGTTGAAAGTTTCAAATAGTGGCTTTCCCAACTGCTATTCCAAAGTAAATCTGAAACTCATGGTTGGGAGAAGACCAACTTAGGTAAATTAACATTTTTCTGAAGGCTGCCTTAGAACTGGGCTTGGTCTTACAGATGTTTTTGCTGATAGCTCCCTAGCCCTAGTTAGCATGATTAATGGTAAGAGATTGTGGGAGATGTAGTTTAATATACCTGGAAACTACACTTATGGCCTAAGCAGACTGCCAGAAATAGTGCACATTAAATTGAGGCACTGCCCTGGCTCAGTGCTAGGGAATCATGGGAATTGCATTTTTTTCTGAGACATTGAGCCTTCTCTGTCAGAGAGCTCTGGTGCCACAATAAATTACAGTTCCCATGATTCCCTAGCACTGAGCCAGGGCAGTGCCTCAATTTAATGTGCACTATTTCTGGCAGTCTGCTTAGGCCCATAGTTTCCACAGTATAAATAGTATCATTTGCTAATATTTTGCATTAAAAATTGGCCATGCTTATCTTACAAATATGTCCATGGTATCTTACAGACTTGCATGAAGCTTTTGCCAGTACACTATGCCAAGACATCACATTTGTTTTAGATTTTGTTTAAGCCCCTCTCCCCCACCCTTACCACTTTATGGGGAATTCAACCAAACACTTTATCCCTTCTGTCAGATGAAGGTCATGAATATCAATTCACTGTTGAGTTTCATAACCTTGGATAGCAACTTTAAGATTAAGATTAAGACCATCATCCTGTTAGTGATTTAAGAGCACGTAAATCCCTTTTGGACAGAGTGCAGACAGTGATTCTTTTGCCCTTGCAATCCATTCAAAACTTTTCCAGTGCCCAGCAGCTGTCAATCCAAGTGCTGGATTGACCTTTAAAGCCTTACACAACTTGGGTCCAGACTATCAAAAAGAGTATATCTCCTTATACAAGCCAATGTGAGTTTTAAAATCTGCAAGGGAGGGCTTTCACTCAATCCCAACACTTTCACAGGCGTGCTTGGTGAGGACTAGGAAGAGAGCCTTCTCCATGGCTGCTTCCAAGCTGTGGGACTCCCTTCCATCGTAGGTCCGGTTGGCCCCTTCCCTACTCCGTTTGCACCATTTTTATTCACACAGGCCTTTGGATTTTAATTATGGAGCAATAGTGTTTTGTGTGTGTGTGTGTGTGTGCGCGCGTGTGTGCGCGTGCATGCATGCATGTGTGCATGTGTGCACACACACATGTAAGAAGTGTTTTGTTGTTTTAATATGTTATTGGAAATTGTTTTAAATGTGTTTTGTTGTTTTTAACTGTTTCTAATAATGCTTTCAAAATAATATTGCTTACTTCTTTTTTAAACTTTTTGTAAACCAATGTTGTAGCTTAAATTATTATTATTATTATTATTATTATTATTATTATTATTATTATCCAGGGGTAGGCAACCTTTCCCCTTTAAGGGCCGAGGGACTTCAGCGCCCAGAATCCCAGGAGCTATTGGCCAACATGGCTGAGGCTTCTGGGAGCTGAAGCCCCTCGGCCCTTAAAGGGGAAAGGTTGCCTACCCCTGTTATAATCCTTCTAGAGTCCCACTTTGGGAAAAAGACAGAAGTAAATCAATGATAATAAATAAATCCATGGAAGGTTCTTCATCACCACCACCAAGCTGAGGTCAGCTGTTTCTCCACAGTCTGTATCACATTGTTCCCTTCCTTTTCCATTGGTAATCAAGACAAGCAAAGGTTCCTCCTCAGGTTTTACAGCTGCTGGGCAGTGAAAGGACATGGGGCTGCTTGGGTGGAGCTTTGTGCAGAATAGGATCTTCACCTCCAATTCAGTGTAGAGTCACCACCCCACTGATATTTAAGTCACCATTCCCCACATGTAGGAAGCATTCACACATATTAACTATGCATATGTGACTCTCTCACCCCTATATTACCAGATTACCATATGAAAGTATAACGGAAAAGTAGCATATTGATACCATATTGATGTATAAGTTGCCTTGAGAACTGATTTTTTGGGGAAAAAGGAAGGATATAAATAAATTTGATGATCATCCCCAATGAGAGACATCTGAGCAGATGAAAAAATGATGCATAATTATATTATACCCCTTACACTTGTCAAAAGCAATTATCAGTTGTAAGTGTACAAATTAACACTGATATCCTGTCTCTCAATAAAGAAAGGATGATCTAGTAGCACCCTGAGACTAACTGATATATTTCAACATAAGTTTTGGAGGACTCCAGTCTAGATCATCAGATGTTTGTATGAAAAGTGTAGGCTTATGCAAAAGTACACAAAAGCTTATGCAGAAATGTATTAGTTAATCTCAAAGGAGCTGCTAGATCCCTCTTTCCCATGCCCCCTTTCCTTCTAATGCTGAAACAGACGAATGTGACTATCTCTGTAAAAACATTTGTTCCTATTGTGTTTCCATATATTCTTTTGTCTTATACTTACTTTTTTAAAATCTTGAAAATCAAAAAGATAATTAAATTCCAAATCACATCTTCATCAGCATCAGTACATATGCATTTATTTAATTTTGTCTATATATTTTTAAAATTTTCTTTCATCTCCTAAAGGAAGCACTCAGTGGCTAGCAGACAGTTAAAATTACAGTAACCCATATTATTAAAATCATAAAATAAATAACACAGAAATAAGCACAAACAGCTTAATAATATTTTACTCCTTAGATCATGAGAAAGCAACATGTGGTCTTCCAAATGTTGCTGGACTGCAAGTCCCATCAAGCCTAACCATCACATTCAATGGTGTGAAACAATGGGAGATAGTTTCACATCTCAATAGACATATGTTTCCTGAAATAAGATTGCAATTTTTTTTCCTGCCAGGCTCCTCATCTTTTAATAATAATAATAATAATAATAATAATAATAATAATAATAATAATAATAATAATTTATATCCCGCCCCTCTGCAGAACAATCGGGGCGCCTTACAACATTACAATTTTACACATGGATGGCAGGCCAGTACAATATGGTTGTCTCCATGCTGGAAACAGCTGTACCTATTTGATGTGGCCAGCATAGATGGCATGAATTTTCAATCAGTTCATTTTTATAGGACTCACCAGAATTCATAAATTTGTTTTAAATGGAACAGCAATGACTTGAGATTACTAACTAAAAATCTCACTGGATAAAAGTGCAACAGGCAGATCCAGCCATCCCATAAACTAGATGCTGCGAAAGATGGCCTCATTTTTGGTCTCATTCAGCAAAGATCTTCTTAGGTTCTTAGGGACGAAGACCAGCATATTATTGCTTTTTAAAAGAAGAGGAAGAACAGACACCTGTGCTGTCCAGCCTTATAAGGTAATTTTTTATTATTATTCTTTTTTATTATTATTCAAATTTAAAAGCATTACAACCAAACCAAACACAAATTACATTCATAAGCATACATAAACATTCATATACGAACACATCCAAGGCTTTCCTCACATATTACTTAACGATATATTCTTGATGCTAAATTAACTTCCTGGTTGAGTCACCTTATCTTTTCTGTATTTATCAAATACTCTTCATACTTGCTTATTTCTTGATAACTGCTATGGGCCTTTGCAGACTGCCAGAAATAGTGCAAATTGAGTCCACTTTAACTGCTCTGGCTCAGTGCTAGGGAATTATGGGAACTGTATTTTTTTTCTGAGACATTGAGCCTTCTTGGTCAGAGAGTTCTGGTGCCACAACAAACTACAGTTCCCATGATTCCCTAGCACTGAGTCAGGGCAGTTAAAGTGGACACAAATTGCACTATTTCTGGCAGTCTGCAAAGGCCCTAAATCTTCTACCTTTTCTACATTTTTCAAAAGTTCCTCACTTATTTTACTTTCTTTTTCTACCACCTCTTTATTATTGTTGTTACCTGGAAATTTTGTAGGTGATCCTCTATTTTATTCCTCCAGCTAGCTCGCTGGTTGGATAGCTCTAATGTTTGCACTTCATCTTGGCTTTATTTTTAATTTCATAATGGTTTAATTCTGTTTTATGGGGTGGGTGGGTGGGAGGCGGGTGCTAGGAATTGTTTTATCTATTATATTTTTAATCTGTTGTACGCCGCTCCGATTGCCGAGCAGAGGGGCGGGTTATAAATAAAATTTATTATTATTATTATTATTATTATTATTATTATTATTATTGAAATCAATATTTAACCAGAATATATATTCCATTTTCATTTCATTTCTTCTTTTCTTTTATATCATAATTGTCCCTTATTTTCAATCATTATTTATTAATCACTTATTCAGATATCTTTCTACTATGGACCATTCCTCTTCTACTTTATCTATTAATTTATTTTGTAATGATGCTGTCAGAATATCCATGTTTCTCATCTCTGTTATTTTAATTATTCATTCCTCAATTGCTGGTATTTCTGTCCTTCTCCAGTATTTTGCATAGACAATCCTAGCTGATGTTATTAAATATAAAATGATTCGTCTATATTTACTTGCTATTTCTGTATCTAATTTATCTGTCATATTTAGGAGAAAGAGCTCAGGTTCAAGTGGAATTTGTTTTTGCAGCATCTCTGTTATTATGTTTTGTATGTCCTTCCAAAATCTTATTGCTGTGTCACATTCCAACCACATGTGATATAATGTTCCCTGTTGCTCATGACACTTCCAACATTTTTTATTTATCGTTTTGTAGATCGCGTTTAATCTTTTTGGTGAGAGATACCATCGATGCATAACTTTAAGGAAGTTCTCTTTCAGATCTTGGCAAAGCATGAATTTATTTGTATATTTCCATGTTTTTTTCCCATCTTTCCAGCTCGATGTTTCTCCCTATATCCTGGGACCACTTAATCATTTACATGTTTAATTGTATCTTTTTCCAGATTTCTTTCTTTGAATAATTTGTAATATTTTGAGACATGGTGTCCTTCCGTATCTATAATAATTTTATCTAGTTCTGTTTTAGTTTCTTCTATACCTTCTGTTGACTTGTCTATCTTGAATCTTTCTTTTAATTGTATATAAAGCAACCAATTATTAACTATTCCATCTCTTCCCAGTTGTTCTTTAGATTTATTTCGTAGTTGATGCTTCTATTTCCATTTCAGAATGTCCTGATATCTTACCCATTTGATGTTTTCATTTTTGCTTCCATGTAAGAGAGCTTCCTCAGGGGATATCCACAATGTCAATTTTCTGTAAATATATATATATATATATATATATATATATATATATATATATATATATATATATATATATATATATATATATATATATGATTTTAAGCCATACTTTCAATAGGGGTCTTTTTATGTGATGGTGTGTGAAGTCTTTATTTGTTTTCAATTTGTAATAACACATATAAGCATGCCAACCAAATCTATTATTATCACTTTCTATGCTGAGTAATTTGTCATCTTCTAGTTTTATCCATTCCTCTACCCAGTTCATACAACAGGCATAATAATATAATTTTAAATTAGGTAGTGAAAATCCCCCCTTTTCTTTTCCCTCCACCATATTAGACCATTTTATCCTTGGTTATTCCACTCTTTATAAGGTAATATTTTAAATGGTTTTCATTGCACAAATTATTTATTACTACTTTTGATTTCTGTATATTTTTAGCCACATATGGTTTTACTTGCATTTCTTTTTAACTGTAAGTTTTCAAACTTCAGAAAAAGGCAAGATATAAACAAAGAGATTGATTGATTGACAAGATAACCTTTTACTTTAAACATCATTCTCAAGTTATATCATCTTCTCTTCATTTACTGCTAACTCACAATGTTATTCTTATTTGAGAGTTAACATGGCAGACCTGTGCCATCTCATTTGAGAAATAATAGCTTGTTCAGTCATATTTTACCTTCATTTTTTTTAAAAAAACAGTGTAATGTTACACTCAAAATATATGCCTTTCACTCACGTTTGTGCATGTTTATAAACACACTGGTGTGGTTCATAGAAGGATGGATCACGGCAGCGTGAATTATGTTCCAACTTGCAAGTACCCTTTGTAAGAAAAAAGAAGTCCTGTAAAAACCACACCAGGGAAAAGATAATAAAGGGGGTGGGGTGGAAGCAATGGGGTAAAAACTCAAGGGAGAGAAGAACTGGCAGTATCTGCTGGACTTGATCCCCTTCCCCACTGCCATTTCCTTCTCCTTTTGTGTCATGTCTTTTTAAACTGTAAGCCTGAGGGCAGGGAACTGTCTAATTAACAATTTCAAGCCTCTCTGAGAACATTTCTGAGCAGGATATAAATATAATAAAGAAGATAGATAAATAGATAAGGTGAACAATGGCACCAACTCTGGGATCTCCTCTTTTGGACCTTTGGGCACATGAAGTGTCAAAACATACACACATCCATGAAAAACAACTAAAAGCCTGCTTCTGGATATTTTTTAACAGTCATTTTTCTTTGATGCTCAACAGTTACAACCTATTTGAAAGATGAATTGCTACTCAAGGAGGCTTGCAGGAGGTTCACCTTTTTTGGTTGATCAAATAAAAACTGAGGAGTATTGAAGAGTTCAAGGCCACAAAGTCTAGGGCCCACATGCTACAGTAACCCTTTCATTGCTCACCCTCTGGAATCTGAAACAGAGGATTTGAATTGCAAAGATTATCTGACTCCAGATGACAGCCTTCTCCCCAAATCTGAGCAGCTGCTGGGGTTCCCTCTTCAGCAGGAATTATAGATACAGAAGAAACATCCCATCCTTTGAAGTCTGGGGAAGAAAGGAGGAAATGCTTCATGAGAATCAGCATCTCTTAAATAGAGATGGGTCTTAAACTGACCCATTAAGCTACTGGCATCAAGAGGCACTAACCTATATATCTCCCAGCAGTTGCTGGAAGCCCTTATTGCTCGTAACTACTCAGTCTCTTTGATTGGCAGTGCTCTTGGTATTTGCACATTTCTTGGAATTCTTGACTTCTGGACTGGCTCTATTTCCCAACTCCTTGTCTCATTCTTTTGGTGGATTGGTTATCTGGACTACTGGCTTTGAATAATGACTTCAGAACCAATTGCGACCTTGGCCCTGTGTCTTGTAGAATCATAGAATCATGAAGTTGGAAGAGATCTCGGGCCATCCGGTCCAACCCCCCTGCCATGCAGGAAGAAACAATCAAAGCACTCACAACAGATGGACATCCAGGCTCTGCTTAAAAACCTCCAAAGAAGGAGACTCCACCACACTCTAAGGTAGCATATTCCACAGTTGAACAGCTCTTATTGTTTGGAAGTTCTTTCTAATGTTTAGATGGAACCTTCTTTCCTGTGGTTTGATAAGATCCGTTAGATAAGATCCATAAGTGTAAAAATATATTTTTACAGTCCTGAGCTGGGCAGTTATTGACAATAGCAACTAAGCATGTCTTGGAGACCTCTCATTCATAAGGTTGCCATTAGTCGAATGCAACTTGACAGCAGTTAGCAACAATGGATGGCCCTTCCATTAGGCAGAGGGAATTGGTTGCCCCAAGCCATTAATCTGGGGCACCATGAAAGGGCAACAGATACTTATGTAATTTAATATTATTGTGTCAAGGAAGAGGTTTAAAAACAACTCAGATACTATGGGGGTTGCAGACTGCCAGAAATAGTGCAAACTGAGTTCACTTTTAGGGTTAGGGTTAGTGCTAGGGAATCATGGGAATTGTTTTGTTTTTTTTCTGAGACATTGAGCCTTCTCTGTCAGAGAGCTCTGGTGCCACAATAAAATACAGTTCCCATGATTCCCTAACCCTAAAAGTGGATTCAATTTGCACTATTTCTGGCAGTCTGCAACCCCCCTACATATCTTTATTGTGTGTGTACATGAGTGTGCGTGGTTGGGTGCATGCATGTGCATGCCATTTTCTACTCCAGGAAGCAGAATGTCTTTGGATAACCTTGGGAAGGTACCCTGTTGAAGACCATTTCAATCATTTCAAAAACTGTTTCATTTAAAGAAGGGAGTGGCTCCATTAATGTTTGTCTTCTAGTTGTTTTACCTCCAGATCAAATTACCAAACAATGCATCCTAACAGGTTTCATGGATGTGTGTTACCTTCCAGGAAATCAGCAGTAACTTTTCTATCACTTTTAGGGGATATACCAGTGAGCTCTATGGTTATATTTAGCTTGATGAAAAATGTGCCAACCTGTACCTCAGTGTGTGGGTGTGCTTTAGAACAAAGTGCTGATACTTGAAGATCATAGTTTATACTATCTAAGGTGGGTAGAGAAGGAAGAGATAGTAAATTGGGAAGGAGAGGTTCAGCTTTCAGACATCAGCAATACCACCCTGGCTGTTTTCTCCCATTCCACCTTCCTCCCTGACACACTAAAGTTATCCCTTGACATTTGCAGCTTTGGCAATCATGGTTTTGATTCTTCATGAGATCAAGGCCACTGTGTTTGCACTACTACTACTACTACTCCCTCCCAGGCTCTTCCCCTTTGGAAGAAAAAAGCCTAGGAGCAATGGAACAGCTAGGAAGGGTGCATACGCCAATTCCAGCCCTTTCCTCAGGCAGGATAACCCAGGCAGCTATCCATCCTAGGAAGGGGGAAAAGGATCAACCCCCATGCCCCTTTCCAGGATAGAGAGCTGCCTTTACCCAGGCAGGATAACCCAGGCAGATATCTAACCTGGGAAGGGGTGTGGAGCCAGTTAAAGAGACGGGAGGGTGGGGGGAAAGGAATGTGCACTCCTGCTTTTCTGCCCCTGCCCACACCTCCCTTGAACTGGCTTCCAAGGGAGTGGAGGTTATTCATGTGTGTTTGTTTTTTCACATTCATATTTATGAGGGTCCTCCACCCCTAAGCCTTGTGAATGCCAAGGGATGATTGTGCTTCATTGCTTGTCCATCTCAGTACTCCTCCAATGATTGGCTTTTCCTCTGTGTTTTGTCCTTTTCCAGGTTGCTCAGTGGCTGGCAAAACTCCTCTGCTTAAAACTCCTCTGCTTAAACTCCTCTGCTTAAATTATTTTAAAAATAAAGGCAAACCCGTCCTCTCTTTCTTTCCCCACCCCTCACCATGAAGAAGTAACAGAGGCAGTAGAGTAGGAATCAGAAGTAGTGGCTTGGGGTCATTTCACATTACATAAATATAGAACTGTAACTCCACTTTACTTGGCATGGTTCCATCCTATGGAATTCTGGGATTTGCAGTTTGTGGGGGTTCATTTAGAATTCACAATCAGAGGACTCCAAACTACACACCCCAGTATTCCATAGGATGTAGTCATGCCAGTTATGAATGGTTATAGCAGAGCTGGGAGCTGCTTTATGGATTTCTGTGAGGATGGGGTATTTTTGAAGACCAGACATGCTGTCAACAAAAATATATCTTCATTCCCCATAGAATCTCTGGACTTATATAGATCAAGAATGCTTTTGGAGAACAAGATAGCAAGCTTGCCAAATGTTTCGCCCTGATATGTTGTTGCATAGGTCAAGAATGCTTTTGGAGAACAAGATAGCAAGCTTGCCAAATGTTTCGCCCTGATATGTTGTTGTTGTTTGTGTGTGCCTTCAAGTCATTTCTTATCTATGGTGACCCTAAGGTGAACTTATCATCGGGTTTTCTTGGCAAGATTTGTTCAGAGGCATTAAGCCCAGACTCTCTTTAAAGTTAACTGATCCCCCTCTTGACTATGAAAACCACCGGGTGACCTTGCTTTCAACCTTCAGGGGAAGGCAGTGGCAAACTTCCACTGAAGAAATATTGCCCAGAAAACTCCATGATACCTTAGTATTGACATAAGTCAGAAATGACCAGAGAGCCCTGGTGGCATAGTGGTTATACGCTGGTACTGCAGCCACTTACTCACAGCCACAAGGTTGTGAGTTCAATTTCAGCCAGGGGCTCCAGGGGCAACTCAGCCTGGCATTCTGAGGTCGCTAAAATGAGTACCAAGATTACTGGGGGCAATTAGCTTACACGCTGTAAACCACTTAGAGACTGCTGAGTTCAGTATGAAGTGATATAAAAATGTAGCTTCTATTGCTATTGCTATTGACTTGCAGGCACATAACAACAAACATGCTGGAAGCATGTTAGGAACATTCACATATATAAGTTACATGGGCAGATGTCCTTTTTCAGGGGCTAGTATTCCTTTATTCCCACTGTAACACCCACTAAAACTACTCCACATTCTGTCCTTCACAGCAAGCAGGCAGGCAGAGGGATGCATCTGGCTTTATCTCCATAGCCAACACTGAGATCTGCCAGGGTCCTTCAAGGGTCTCAGTGCTGCTGTCATCATCTTATCATATGGCAACACAGCCAGAGGCTTCTCCAAGCCTGCCAGCTTATTGCAAAGGACAGAATGGCTGTGCAAGACAGCTTCAGGTATTTATCAGTAAGGGGGGGGGGGTATATGGCACAGCACAATGTAGGTCCACATGCAGATATTTATACTGTGCGGAGGGGATGTAGGATTGACGTCATTATGTTGCAGCTGCCACTGCTACTATTTGGGGCCCCTCTAGGCTTTGGAGACCTGAATCTCTACCCTAGACCAGTCTTAGAAGGAGTTATACTTTTTTAGAAAGTAGCTTTCTTGTAACTACTGCTTGCAGTAGAAGTAAATGTACTGCCATCTGTCAAAGTTTATAAGTTCTGTTTTCCTTTGACTGGCAGGTGATGCATATCTTAATATCTTAATAACTGGAAGCTTCATTTACTATCAAGCTGTACTGTTTAATGAGCAAAATCAGTATTTGTAACTTTCATTACCCCCTCCAAAACAAACAAAAAACGCCATCAACCCATTTACAAAAGTTGCTGTGCAAAGCTAAAAATACCAGCTTATGGCAACGGTATCCACTTAACTGTACTCTAATTTCTGTTTACTTTTTGTACTCTTTATAGTTAAAAATAGAGGGGGAAAGTGGGCCACTGTGACATCCATTCCATGGAACTATTTTGAAGTGTCTGGAAGCTGTAGCTGGTCTGGAAGCCAGCCATGAACATATCCATAGGTACATTCCTAAGGGAGCACACTATATCCATTTAGTAATTGTTATAATGGTTTGGCTGTGATACCCCTAGAGAAGGTCTGTTTGCATGCTCTTGGAGTGTGTATTTGTGTGTGGTGTGTTCGGGACTTGGAGACCCCTGCATAGTTGCCCACCCCGTGGTAATTTCTGCAGTTGTTGACTTTTCACTTCCAAGCACAATGCAAAAACTTGATAACCTTTACAACCCTAAATGAGACACCTGAGAAATTGTACTATTTTGTATCAACTTGCTCACACCATAAAACCAGAAGGAATGAATCTCTGTGTTCCAGGTAGGAAAAAAAGGTTGGTTTGTAGTAATGAGAGATATGGCTACACTCACACACTGAATGCATTTTTAAAACATGTATGGTGGTTTTAAATTATTGTGTGATATTTGATCATAGACACTAGAAAGGCAAGTTATACATTTTTATATAACTCATTTTTTTAAAAAAAAAAATCAGATTTGCCTGTAGGCTTCATCTAGGACATTTTATCAGTTTTCCACTATCCCCATGAAAAGGATTTCTTATCACCACACATATATTCAAATTAACTGAAAGTGGATGGATTTTGTTAAAGTAATAGCCCCCTAAAGAATTACTATGTAAGCATCTTAATTACTCATTTGTTTGAATGAATTAAGAAAAGAATAGAAAATCTAGGGGATCAGATGGGGTTACAATGATCTGAATCTTATTAACCCAGGGTCACAGTTACATAGTCTCCACTCACTCCACCCCAGAATTAATTTCTCTACATTACTGAGGACCACATTATTTCAAGAATTGCACATATAAACTAATGTACCATAACTACAAGACTTTCTCTGAGAGAAATAACATACAACCTCAGGATATCAAGACAAAATGATCGGTAACTCACCCAACTATACATTCTCTTGATCCAAGTCCATTTGGGCATATTAGAGCTAGCTGTGGGGGGTTGTGTTGATGGAATAGTGCCAATGTACCTCTTTCTGGATTCTACACCAATATCACAATCACAATTGAAGTAAAATTATTTTTAGCAACAACGTAACAAACTATATAGTAAACAGAACACATATCAACTGTCTCAAATATTCCACACAACAAGTGAGGTCTGGTAGGAGTAATGCCACTCTATTCTGCTTTCATCAGATCTCATCTGATGTCAGGATCAGCCTACTCAGTGCCCAATAACCATGATAACATTTCATTGTGATAGAAAACAAAAAGATTTTTATTCCAGGAATTGAAACAGAAGTCACCCCTCCGGGGTCTGTCTCTGAACTGGGGCTCTTTCCTCTAGACCATAGCATAAGAATACAAGTTATCCAACCCCCCTTCCTTGGATCCCTTGGATCTCAATCAAAGCAACCTTTCCTGTCCCTTTTTCTCCCTCTCATGTTTATCATTCAATTCCCTTAAGGAAGGGAAGAAGACATCCTTTTGATACAAGCCAAATCCTCATGCAGGAAAAGCAGGGTCATAAAACCATAAACCTTTATCCTGTCGCCATTTGCCTCCCTGTTTGTTTCCATGCCCACAGCACCCAAATGATTAATATTTAATAGATTTCAACATTCCCCATATCCATCCTCCCAATACCTCATCAGATTATCACAACGTTATATCAATATATCATACCATTACATCATAGCACATCATGACAGAACCATGCACATGGGTTTGACACCTGGAATATTGTGTTGCAACCCAGGATCCAGTCCTCATTTACCTCTCTGTGCCCCTTGATATCAAATTAATATCAAAAAGGGAGGTTGCCAGGCTCCCCAGCACAGGAAACCAGCCGTACCATCTTGGGCTATTCAGATGGCTCAACATGGAGAAGCCAAAGGCACAGAGACATGATGGGATATCTCCAGATTGGAATCGGCATAATCCCTTCATTAAGGGAATAGTGGTAGTGAGCTAGACTTGGATATTGCTTACATACAACAAACAAAGGGAGTTACCATCTGCAAATGTAATTGGTTAACCAGCCAAACTCAAAGGGTGCCCAGCAATGGCTCCTCTTCATCCTGGAGAGAAGTGACCAGTGGGGTGCCACAGGGTTCTTACCTGGGCCCAGTGCTATTCAACATCTTTATCAATGACTTGGATTAAGGAATAGAGGGTAAGCTTACTAAACTTGCACATGACATCAAATTAGGAGAGTAGCCAAAATCCAAATGACTTTAATAGATTAGAAAGCTGGGCCAGAACTAACAACATGAATTGCAACAGGGAGAAATGTAAAGTACTGCACCTGGGCAGAAAAAAATTGAAATGTATAGATATAGGATGGGGGACCCCTGGCTTAACAAGACTATGTGTGAAAGGGATGTAAGAGTCCTAGTAGACAACAAGTTGAACATGAGTCAACAATCTGATGTGGCAGCTAAAAAATCCAATGAACTTCAAGACTGCATCAGTAGACATATAGTGTTTAAACTGAAGGATATAATAGTACCACTTTATTCTGCTTTCATCAGGCCTCACCTGGAATACTGTATTCAGTTCTGGACACCACAATTAAAGAAGGACATTGAGAAGCTGGAGCATGTCCAGAGGAAGGCAACCAAAATGGTGAATAGTCCTGAAACCATGCCCTATGAGGAGAGACTTAGAGAGCTGGGTATGTTTAGCCTGAAGAAAAGAAGGTTAAGAAGTGATATGTTAGCTATTTAAATATTTGTGGAGGTTTCATATTCAGGATGGTGCAGGCTCATTTTCTACTGCTCCAGACAATAGGACCCAGAGCAATTAATTCAAACTACAGGAAATGATATTCCACCACAGCATTAGGAAGAACTTCCAGACAGTAAGAGCCACTTGACCGTGGAAAATGCTCCCTCAGAATGTGATGGAATTTCCTCCTTTGGAGGTGTTTAAACAGAGGCTTGATGGCTATCTGTCAGGAGTGCTTTAATTGTGTCTTCCTGCATGGCAGGAGGTGGGACTGGATGGCCCTTAGAGTCTCTTCCAACGCTATGATTCTAAAGAAACTCTTTTTGTCCTAAGACATTCACACTGATTGTTCAGATGTTCTTGAATATCGTACCCCATTCTTCTCCCCTAGGAAAGATGCTTAGGACTATCAACTACTGAAACACTGCCCTCATGATATGTTTCTTGCTATAAATAGATGTGCCCAGACAATAATAATTTGGTCTAGTTTGAAGCTGGACAGAATCTCTGATCAATTTCAGTTGGATGTCTTAGTAGCTGGACACCTCATGTGTCATGGACAGTTACTGACCCATCCTCATTCTGGCAACCAGTATTTCCTCTTAACTACCCTGCAACCTGCTATTACCTACTATCTTTGCATCATTTGTTCCTGTGTGTGAGAGTGAGTGTGCTTGTGAGTGTGAACTCCTTTTTACTATAGACTAAATTAATTTGTACACTGCCTCTGACTTTGTTTGGGTTTGTAATGATACAAAGATGGAGATCCCAGCTTTATGTTACCAGAGCCCTCTCGCTGTTTCCTATTGAGTTAAATTAATTTCCCCATTGAGTACAATTTGCGGGTGCCCTGTCAGGGCCCCCTGCAATTGAGCTAACAGTGTCCAGTTCTGAGCACCACAATTCAAGAAGGATGTTGACCAGCTGGAATGTGTCCAGAGGGCAATCAAAATGGTGAAAGGTCTGGAAATGTTCTATGGGGAGCAGCTTAGGGAGCAGGGTATGTTTAGCTTGGAGAAAAGATGGTTAAGAGTGACATTATAAACCTATTTCAATATTTGAAGAGATGTCATATTGAGGGTGGAGAAAGCTTGTTTTCTGCTGCTCCAGAGAATAAAGCATGGAATAATGGATTCAAACTACAGGAAAAAAGATTAAACACCTAAACATTAGGAAGGACTTCCTGATGTAAGAGCTGTTTGACAGTGGAACCTGCTGCCTCAGAGAGTTTCTTTCTTGGAGGTTTTCAAACAGAAGCTGGATGGCCATCTTTCAGATTGTGTATTTGTGCATGGTAGGGGGTTGAATTGGATAGTCTTTGTCTCTTCATCTCTTTGACTAGAGGTGCAAGTGCAAAATTTGACTGAAGGATTCTGACTGAAGGACTTTGGATTCAGCCTTAAAGCCATGAATAAAAAACAAATCAAGATGAAAGTGGATTATTGTCCCTGCCAATCAGGACAGTTGGAAGATATGCATAAGGCCTAAATGAGATAGAGTCATTTGCTTCAAAGTAGAAAATGTTAAGTTCTCAGTAATTTCAAGTTGCATCAAACATGTACACAACATTCTGAGCCACATTTCAAAATATCTTGACATGTTCTGCTGATCTGATAACAAGTAGAACATAGGAATAAGATACAAAGAACAAGTGTAACATATAAAGTTTGAAAGCAGTGCTTACTCATTGGAGAGTTTGTTTGTCTATGATAGTCTTGGGTTTCTCAATTGCTGTCACTGCATAATTTCCCAAGAATTCTATATAAAGTTCTTTGAACTACTTGTTGGGAATGGAACCCTGAGCTAGCAATCCAGATTCTACCTGACATTGTGTTGTTAAATGAACTGCTGAGTCCATCTTATTATTAGATTCCATTCATGATCTTCAAAGAGTGAAAAAACTCTCCTTCAGTATTTTCTCAGAAAGTGCCTTCAAACTATGTACTGTAATTTCTAGAATTTTTTTGTATGTAGATATTTTTAAAAAGCTGATAAATACCAACAACAAAAATGGATGGAACAGACATGTGGCATTTATCTAGAACAGAAGTTTAGAAATATTTACTTATAAAAGGGGATTATCACCATGTATTTTCTCAGAATATGCCTTTGGAGTGTGTACTGTCATTTCTGGATTTTTTGTACAGATTTTTTTAAAAAGTTGATGCATGCCAAAATGGGTGGGAATGGACAAACAAAAAAAAAACGCATATGACATTTACATGAAACAGAAATAGACTGATCTGCCTCTTTCTTGTCTCCTAGGAATTTTCATTGCTATGAGAAGAACACTAGTGTGGGCACGGGAATGTTATTGTGAGCATCAAAGAAAGAATGTTTATTTACAGCTTTTTCAGTGGATTGGTGTCACTGTGTGTGCCTGACTTTTTTTAAAGGCCTGAGCTTCATTGAATTGATAAGCAGGGTCTGCTTTTCATAGATAGAAGGGATCTTGTCACAAGAGGCACCATTACTTGATTGACAGGGTTTCTTCTCCACACATACATGTTCATCATAGGTCACTCCTTTCAACAGAGTCAATTGACCTTCTGTGCACCATTTTCAGCACGCTGAAAATTATGATGCTGTAGGGAGGAAGGGATGAGAAAACTGACTTCAGGAAGTTCAAGATCCAACCTAAATCTAGAGCCAACCCAGAGTACATTCTTTCTCTAACACAGGAGACAGCAGGAAGATATTGGCTGGAATCTTCTTGGCTATTCAAGGTCTTCTGTGCTGGAACTGGGTATAGTCCCAGACCTCCCCAAGAGTGCTTTTGGTGTTGAACACTGGCACACATTACTACTACAGCATAAGCTCTTGTGGTAGCAGTAGATGGTACACAGCAGAGAAACATTTTAGCCCTTCTATTAATGTAGTTCAGCATCCCTGCACAGCCAAGGGTAGAACTGGAGCCCAAAACTAATGCTGTTGGTACTATCCCCAGCCAATAATTCAATTCCACATAAATGGCTCTATGGGACCCCTGACATTGTGTGCACCTTGTCCAGAAGAATGCTGATGGAAAATGGGCTGTAAAGGGTTATAAAGTGCAAAAGAAAATAACAGAAACCAAAGTGTGCAAGCATGACGCCCACATACAATTGCAATAAGAACTGTAGAAGCATGTTAGGAACAGAGGAAAATTCACTCCCCGTGTCCATTCTCAGTATTCCCATCATTTCCCTCATCAAACTGCCAGTCAAACAAGGTCACTAATACATAGTATTTCATACTAATGGACAGCTGGTAACATTTGATGCTAACAAGAATCAGAAAAGCCATCTGTTTGGTGGTGGATGCCCAACTCACTACACAAGGGGTTGCTCTTTCTAGGAGGCTGTGCAAGGGTGTTATGCTATTCTTGGTTACAGAAGCCGTGTGGAGTGGTGGGTCTTTCTGACAGTTTTAGATTCATTCAACTTCTCAGGTGGAGAAGGCCATGGAGTGCAGAAAATTCATATGCATTTTCATGTGCATTTTCCAAGTAACATCATGATTTTTGTACAAATTCTCCAATATTTGCATTTACAGTCCTCATAATATATGCATTTTGTGCACATCTTTTGATCTGAGAACTAGATGCATTAACATGCAAATGTAACACCTTTCTCCCCATCCTTAAAGAAACCCAGCATGGTGTAGTGATTAGAATGTTTGGAGATCCATATTAGATCCCCCACTGAGCCATGAGCAGTGGTGTGGTGGCAAATTTTGAACTGCTTCACAACATAACAATAGTCTCTACAGGGACACACTCCAAAATGCAAATAGCTACATTGATCTAAATTGGGGAAAATATCCAGCCATTTTCATCTTCACTAAAGTCAGGTGATTTGTAAAGCTAATGGGTCTTGCCCACTCAAGAGCAAGCCATCTCCAAAAAAGGGAGAGCCCATAAGAATTCATTATTGTTGGGAAAAGTAGAATCGAAACTCAGAGACAACATACTTTAGAGGAGAGTTGTCGGAATAAAGTAGGGCAGAGGAAAGTAAGTCACCTTACATTCATTGGAATAATGGCAGGACGTATAGACAAGCAGATATATAGAATATAATAAGTTTCTCCAAACAGTGCTGTCAATCCACTGGTTGGCTTTGAGCCTGTTCATTGTATTCAGCTCTTAACATGGAAAACAAGCTTTTTCTGGGAGAACGTTACTGAGAACAACCCATCTCTTGTGACACTGGGCAGAGCTTGGGAAAGTTATATTTTTGGACTACAGCTCCCCAAACACCTCAGCTACCATGATGAATGGCTGAGGGATTCTGGACTTGTAGTGTGAAAAAGGAATGTTTCCATGTTCCACTGTCCATTTGGAAAGTAAGATATTGCTCATAGACCTCTTCAACTGACCATTCTTATGGAACAAACAAAAATACAAGTCAAGAAACACAAACTTCAAGTTCATTCTCACTTCAGAAGCAAAACATATGTATTCCCTGTGAAACAATATACACCAATCACATGGTGCATCCTAGGATTTTACACAAATAGCTATAAGTGTCCATACTTTACTTTTCATTGCCATCCCACTTTACTCAACCCTGGTACTGCTATAGATCCAGTAAATCTGTAACCTTGTCAAAGGACAAGTCTGCTTGTGGAAGTCCATAGACAGTACTGACTGGTGCCAAACCCAAGTTCTATCCATACCTTGGGACAGTTCCTTTGATATGGTAAATCCAATAATCAGTCAGCAGGGCCATTCCATCTGGGTCAACTGGAGAATTTGAGGAGTCCAAAAAGGTAAATTTTCTAACCTCTGATTCTATCTACTAGTCTACCATGATGCATCTCAGATTTTTGGTGTTTCACCCAATAGAAACACAATGAGTGGAAGGGTTCATGTTTTGCATACGTAACTTATGTGGCATCGCTGGAACAGATGGCAAGTGGTAGTGGAAAGGTACAGCTAATAAAGTAGGAAAAAACTTGGGCAGATGGGCCAGTAGCCTGAGCTGGCACAGAACAACTTCCTATGTTCCACTGTGATGGGAAAAATTTGAGAATGGGTTTTCCAAAATATGAAATCAAAAGGCTGAGGTCCATATATGTGCTTAGATCCACTTAACATTCTCTGTATGGCACCTAGCACATTTCATCTTCTTGAACATTTCCATTATAGCCTTTCTGTGTGTATGTAGTACATATCTATATCTCAAGAGGCCTCCTCTCACTTGCAATTTCACTGTTGCCATAGTTGGTAGAATACAGACAAAAGCTTTAAATGGGTTTATGAATGCTGTTGCACATACTGGTTTGGATTCAACATTTATTTAGCTGCAGGAAAACAGCTGCTCACCCTCTTCTACAAATATGTGCATGGCAGTCTATTAAATCCTACAACCCAGTCTACATCATTCCTTGGCTGAAATCCTGTTGGCTAGTCCTAACAAAAATAGACCAATTGAATCAACTGCTGAATGGTGAGTCAATGCATTGGTAAATCCCATTGGTTCAATTAATCTACCTAACAAGAGGATTTAGGCCTTTGTGTGCATATTGTTTTAAGTTGTTTTAGGATAGGGTTGCTCAATTTGTGTTTCAGAATTTGTTGGATTGTATCTTCCACCACCTCTTCTTATTGGCTATGCTAGCTTGGACTGATAGGAGAGTTGTACACCATCAGAGAAGTGCAAGTTATCCATTTGTGGTTTAGGATTGACAACAAGTAATCTTCAGGCTGCTTCATTTTTCTTTATTAGTCTTGAAACAAACATATTTATTATGATTATTTTACTTATTTATTTTATTTAATAATAATAATAATAATAATAATAATAATAATAATAATAATAATAATAATAAAGTTTATTTATATCCCGCCCCTTTGAGATCAATCGGGGCAGCTAACAACAATAAAATATAATATACAACAATAAAATCTAGTTCCCTCCCCCCCTTAATTCAGCCCTGGTGGCGCAGTGGTTAAATGCCTGTACTGCAGCCACTCACTCATAGACCACAAGGTTGCGAGTTCAATACCAGCCAGGGCTGAGGCTCGACTCAGGCCTGCATCCTTCCGAGGTCACTAAAATGAGTACCCAGCTTGTTGGGGGGCAATCAGCTCACAGTTGTAAACCGCTTAGACATCCCATAGCGTGATAAATAAAAATAAGCTGCTTAAAAATTATTAAATCGTTTACAAGTTAAAACATACTATGTAAAAAGCAACAATGATGTTTAAAAACAGTTCCACAATGCTGCAGCGATTTTTTAATTACATGTTTAAATTGAAACCTAGAGGCCCTCTTAAGGGAGGGATTCCTGAGGCTAGAACTATTTATCATGGAAAGGCCTGCCGGAAGAGATCCGTCTTGACAGCCTTTTTAAAGCTGACTAATGATGTCAATTGACGGATCTCATCTGGGAGGCCATTCCATAGTCTTGGGGCAATGACTGAAAAAGCCCTCTGGGAAGTAACCGCAAGTCTGGCTTTTTGTGGCTGCAGTAAATTCCTCCCAGAGGACTGGAGTGCATGGGGAGGATCATAGAGGAGAAGGCAGTCCCTGAGATAGTTTGGACCCAAGCCATTTAGGACTTTAAAGGTAATAGCCAACACCTTGCACTGGGCCCGGAAACTTATGGGCAGCCAGTGGAGGGACCTTAGAACCA
>JAIPUX010001232.1:156098927-156111480 GCA_020142125.1 Phrynosoma platyrhinos | reverse complement strand
CCTCCGTCTTGTCGGGATTCAGTTTCAATCTGTTTTTCCTCATCCAGCACATTACTGTCCGAAGACATTCACTGAGAGAGGAGACACCATTGGAATTCGAGGCCGACGAACGAGATATGGAGAAATAGTTCTGGGTGTCATCAGCATGCTGATAGCACCCAACTCCATAACTCTGAATAATCTCACCCAGTGGCTTCATACAGATGTCGAATAACATCGGGGACAGACTAGCACCCTGTGGAACCCCACAGGTGAGCTCCCTTTTACTGGAGCTACTGTCCCCAAGCAGCAACCTCTGGGACCTGCCCGAGAGGAAGGACTGGAACCACTGGAGTGTAGTGCCTCCAATACCTAACCCCCTCAGGCGGTCCAAGAGGATGTTATGATCGATCATGTCAAAAGCAGCTGAGAGGTCTAGGAGCACCAACAGGGTCACACTACCCCTGTCAATGCTCAGATGCAGATCGTCGGTCAAGGCAACCATGGCAGTCTCAACCCCAAAGCCTGTCCTGAAGCCAGTTTGAAATGGGTCTAGATAGTCAGTTTCATCCAAGACAGCAACTGCCCTCTCAATAACCTTGCTCAAAAATGGTAGTAGAGAGACTGGCCTATAGTTATTCATATCCAAGGGGTCCAGGGAGGTTTTTTTGTATTTATAGATCACTCTTCAGAATTGCTCTCATATTAACAAATTACTGATTATCCAATGCATTAAAGATGTTACTGTGTGACTCCAAGTCAACTCTGAGCTACAGCAACCCTATAAAGGTTTTTGTTTTTTTGACAAGATTTGTTCAGAGGGGCTTCGCCTTCATCTAAAACTGAGAGTGTGACTTGTCCAATCTTACCTAGTGAGTTTCCATGGCTGACCAGAGACTTGAATTCTAGTCCAGCACTCAAACCACTACATCAGGCTGGGTCTCTATATGTATTAAAGGCATTTTAAAATATCATGACAAAGGTTTTTGTGAACTACAATTCAAGAAATCTTTCAGTTTAAGTTTGTCTGTCTCACACGATACAAAAAGCACAAGCATCTTCCACAAGCAAAACTGCCTTCAATATTGGAAAAGGTGCATATAGATCCAAATCATTTGGTTTTAAGAGTTACAAGGGATTTGAAGCAAGGATAAAATCAGAGGTGAGGAAACATGAATGGATCCCTGAGAACTATATGATCTTTTTTGAAACCAGTAATGACTGGAAGCTGTCTTCCAGTTCTGGGGGGGAACTGAAATGGAGACTTTTCAATAAAGCAGAGTACTGCAGCTTGCTTTAAGAGAGAATGCTCAATCCTAGAGGCTTCTAGTTCTACAATTCTCCTTATTATGACCCCTGAAATTCTGATAATGGTGCTGCAGAGATCCTAAGTGTGGTCAGAATTGCAAAATCAAGATTGAGGCTATATGGGGACCATATGTTATGTTCCCCTACCCCAGCATATAAAAAAAATTAAGTACATATGTATAGCAAGTAACATCACATAGGTGTCAATGTGCAGTCCAGACCAAGGTGGAAATCATGTAGTTTTCCAGATGCTATTGGACTGCAACTCTCAGCATTCTTCACCATTGGCTATGTTGTTTAATGTGCTGGAAAATCAAATTCAACATCTGGAGGATCACATTATCTCTGGCATTTGTCTAGACTGAATATTGATTGAATCCAGCAAAACTCTACTTTTTTTTCCTTTGGTTTTACTTGATTTTGAGAAATTGTGAAAGCTTTAGGTGTGGGGAGAGGGAGATCCTCAAGGGGAAAACTGTCTGTAAAGTGTTTTTCTTCCACCCTTCATTTTCATTCTTTAGTTCCAAAAAGCCTATTTATTGCCGAAGTGAGAATGTACTGTTTCTCATTTATTACGCTGTGTTTGAAATTTACCAGCAGGAAGTCCCTGCTTTTCCCTGCCTAAGTGAGAATTTCTTCATTAAAAATATTAAAAGCCATCTGAAGAGTCATGATCAACTCTTCAGTTTTTAAAGTATGGCTGGGTCCTTGCATCAAGACACACATGCATCACATAGCTGCACCTCTGTAGCTACATCTCCCAATGATAGTGCCCAGAATCTAGTGCAACTCCCACAATAGGATCATTTCTGTATTGTTCAAAAGTAGAGGGATCAGCAAGATGCATCTGGCTATTTTCTTGTATCTGGATGTATTGTGACATCTATCCACAGGGACCTCTGGGACTCCTGGAAAGTCCCTATAGAAAGATAATGTCCTTGCAGCATGTCCAGCAACAGAGAAACAGCTGGATGCATCCCTGCTGATTCTGCCCCCTGAGAATAGAGAAATTGCTGTGTTGGGGGGTGCTGTCCTACATACAAGGTGGGCTTAGGGAATTTTTGTCATTGTAGGTTCAGAACAAAAATCTGACTTCCACAATGATCAAAATAGTGACAGAATTCAAAGATATAGCCATGTTAGTCTGTAAAATCAGTATATAAAGAGATCTTGTAGCACCTTTGAGACTAACTGAAAGAAAGAAGTTGACAGCACGAGCTCATGCTGCCAACTTTTTTCTTTCAGTTAGTCTCAAAGGTGCCACAAGATCTCTACATATAGGTGAAAATAGTGAGTTACTATTTTGGTGTACATCTTATGTCATCCTAATTCACTAACAGGATGTGAGTCTATGTATCTAATGATGAATATCTGGAGTAATGAGAAAGCCAGTGGTGAAAATACATATCTGTGTGAATGCAGGTATATGTGAGAGAGAAGCTGGGGTTTGTGATTAAAACTGGAAAGTTAGAAGGAAGAATGGAAATAAATACACTATCAGTCATAAGTTAAAAGTTATTCTTGGTGCAAAAGACAAAACAGTCTTTGGAATGGGCTCAGTTTTCTTATCAGCCATGATGTTCACTGGAAAAGCAGGGGTCAATCACCGATCGCTTCAACTAACTCACCTAACAATATCATTGTGTGGATAGTATGGGCAGGGAAACAAGTATACTGATCTTCTGGACTCTTCTGAGGTTTTAGCATATGAAATTGTAGTAAAATTACTTTTCATTCAAACCTGAACCACGTGTGACTTGCCAACCCAAACAAAGCCCAATGACTATGGACTTTAGCCCACCAACTGGAATGGAGAGGCAACTCCTGATATTGCTGCTTGCCTGAGGCTACAAAAGCATGAAGGATTCAGGCACCTGGAAGATGACACTACACAGCTGGTGGATCACATTTGAAAGTTGCACAACTGTTCTAATGGGCTCTGAAAACACACAAGAGATTGCTTAAAGCCTAACATGATCCAAGTGCTTGCCTGCTCTACTGTATGTAATGTGTCATATTTGTAAAAACTGATATTTCAAAAAGCCATGGGGCTCCTGTATTATTATTATTTTCTCTTTTTAAAAAGCCTGTAAAATAATGTCCCTAAAGAAGAATAAATGCAGGAAAGATTTAAGCAGGGATGGAGAGCCAGGACAGCATATTGGTTTCAGTGTTGTACTACAGTTCTGAAGACCAGATGTCAAATCCACACTTAGCCTGCTGGGTGATCTTAGGCAAATCACACTCTCTCGGCCTCAGAGGGAGACAACAGCAAACCCCCTCTGAACAAATCATGCCAAGAAAACCCTGTGATAGGGTTACCTTGAGTCCCCTTTAGTTGGAAACAACTTGAAAGTGCACAAAAACAGTGGGGAGCCCTCATCAATACAGAGTAGTCTAGCAATTCTTAATAAAATGCCACCACAAAGCAAAGCAAGATTGTAAGAAAAGAGTAGGCATGGAACTACCTCTTACTCTGTTCTTTTTTTGTCCAATCAATGACTCCTAAATTGAAGTTCCAAACACTAAGTGGTTAACTTAAAAAGAATTGTTTCCAGTTTGTTAATAACCCTTTGTCACAGGAGGTACATGGGCCGTGTAAGTCCACTGGGCCTTTATGACGTGGCCGGAGATGGATTCCCACAGTGAGACAAATATGATCAGGTTCCCTTTGACTTGTCAGATAGTTAGCTAAGCATTCAGCTGGCTAACTTTAAGAGCAAAGCCAAAGCTTTAAGCTGGAAGAAATGAAGAGTGAACCTGAAGAATGAAAACTTACTTTTTGCACTAGGATGAAAACACAAAAAATTGGTTGTTGTTGTTTTTTTCAAACTCCCATGACAAATTCCAGAATGTTGCAGACTATAAAAAATACCCCTTGTCCAAAGGAATGCTTCTATGTGCAGCATCAAAAGTGAAAATCAAAACCAAAGTAAAACACAAGATGGAATCAAAGGAAAATGAAATGAAATGAAATGAAATGAAATGAAATGTATGCCAATGGCACTTTCCACACTCCAATGAATCCCAACATCCACACAATGGAAGAAATGTACTGAACACTGCCATTTTGGACCACTATGTCACTTTTGCTTTGCCACAACCTATCTGCTGAAAAACAGCAAAAAACATTGAGGGTCCCAGTATATCGTGAGTGGGACAAATAGTACTTCAAGGACAAAAATCAAGAGACTTCCTAGGGCTTTATGTGTCCTAGCTGTGTTTATTTATTGGTGGGGGAAACCTGTACATGTTTGGTGGGTTAATTTGGGGAAAGTGGGATACTTTCTCAGGCACTACTGTGACTTTTGTTGAACTTCTATATTGTAGAGCTAGTGTTGTATGGATTCTGCAGCAAAGCATGAGGAATAAAAATGTCCCACTCCAGATGAAGAAGAATGAAGTGAGGCTTCTAAATGTCAGTATGGGTGCAGCTACACTGTAGCAATAATGCAGTTTGACACCACTTTAAGTGTTGTAGCTCCATCCTATAGAATCCTAGGATTTGTAGTTTTACAAGGTCTTCTCTGATAAAGCATGCTGGTGCCTCAGAAAACTACAAATTAAAGCATTCTGAAGGATGGAACCATCGCAGTTAGAGTGGTGTCAAACTGCATTATTTCTACAATGTAGATGCACAGTATGGGCCTTTGCAGACTGCCAGAAATAGTGCAAATTGAGTCCACTTTAACTGTCCTGGCTCAGTGCTAAGGAATCATGGGAATTGTATTTTTTTTTCTGGGACATTGAGGCTTCTCTGCCAGAGAGCTCTGGTGCCACAGTAAACTACAGCTCCCATGATTCCTTAGCACTGAGTCAGGGCAGTTAGTGGCCTCAATTTGCACTATTTCTGGCAGTCTGCAAAGGCCCTATGTCTTCTGTATCGGGGTGGCAAAATCTACCTGGGAGTACATAACACCCCCAAAGAAGGGGGCTCAATTCCTGGGACCTCAACTCTATGGACCTTTTGTCAGTTCTGAATGTGTCCATCCCATCATCATAAAGGAGAGAACAACAGAATATCCAGAACCTCTTCTACAATTAATGCAGAAACCAAGTTGGAAGAGTTTTTATCTGCAAAGAGCTTCACAAATTGTTTCCAACAGACTAGTACAGAAATACTTAAGATTTTTATAGTTCCTTTTGAGTGTTCAAGAGGATTCACATCAACTAACTCTTACAACAAACTTTTCAGGTAGTTTAGAATTATTAGCTTTATGCAGTAGCAGAGCTAAGAAAGGGTTGTTTGCCTACATTAGCTAGCTGAGCTGAGATTTGAACCAGAACCATTTGGATTCAAGTCACTATACTGCTCTCATTCACCAAGCTGTCTAAGGTCCATGCCAGCCTTCTGACCTAGAATTGCCAGGTGAAATATAGAACAGGTTATGTAGAAAGGGAATTTCAGCAGGTGTTGCTTATCACATAAGCAACGCCTGCTGAAATTTCTTCTTCTACACATTAAAGATACAGAAATTCTGTTCTCTCTTTCAACTGGCAATCCTACTGAACATATACCAGATTGCTGATCACCATGGTTAAGGCACTTTTTTACTCGAGGAAGAAAACCACAGGTATAGAGTATGAATTGGATATGGCTATCAAGAAAGGAATAAGCATGAATTGTATGCATGTGTGTAACTGATATGTATCAGGTAATACATGTTTCTTCTTCTTTTTTAATCGCTCCTTCTGCATAGTCTGTGTATTGTTGTGTCATCAGGGGCATCTTACTGCCCATATCAATGGCTTTGGTACCATAGTCTATAGCTGATGTATCTCGGGGGGGGGGGGGGGGTGCTGAGCTAGAATTAGCAAATGATATTAGTACCGTACTTAAGATTTCCTGTCTTTTATATCCAACAGTATTTCCTATGTGTTTATTAAAGTTGATTGGAGACTATGATAATAGGATTTGTACTTCCAAAGAAGTGGGCACTATGTGACAGGCTGCAGTTACTGTGCTCATTCATCGGTGCCATCTCTGTAAAATCAGAGCAGGTGCACTGTGCAACAATAAGCAGAACATATTAATAGAAAAATCTCTCATGCTTTTCAAGTAGCAAATCATGTTCAAACACCATAGTCATCAGAGCTGAGCACAACTCAGAAGACAAATCACTGGAACAACTATTGTTTAGGCTGAATTCAACCATAAGTCCAAAAACTCTTGTCCCACTGGACTTGATAGGGATGCTTTCCCAACAGTTTTGGTTTGAAAATGTTGTACTTGAATGAGATAAGCAGGACCTGTAACAAAATGTTGTAGTATGTATGGCAGTTATTCAGAGTTCCAGCTAGACATGCCCACTTCCAAAATATTTCATTCCTTTCACAGAATCAAAGAAATTTAGAAGTACCTTGAGGCTCAACTGGACCAACCCCCTAGAAATGTAGGAATCCACAGCTAAAACATTCATGACATATGGCCATCCAACTTTTGTTTAGGAATCTCCAACAAAGGAGAGTCTACGTTCTGAAGTAGTCCATTCCACTGTTGAATGCCTCCTGCTGTAAGGAAGTTCTTACTATTTAGTCAGAATCCACTTTCTTGCAGTTTGAATCTGTTGGTTTGGATCCTACCCTGTGGAGCAGCAGACAATAAAAGCTTGCTCCCTCTTCCTTGGGACACTCTGTCCACCTTAACCTACAAAAAAGATAACATCCATTTGATTTATGGTCAGTCCACTGAGGTTATCAGTCTCAATTATGAACAGTTTAGATTTTTTTCCCTTACTTTTTTCTTGTACTTTAGAAAAACTTGGGATTCCCCAGGCATGTTGTTATCTATGGGGATGACCCTCTCCTTCCCTGCATCCAAGACAGTGCATAGGGCTGTCTGTAGAGGTCCTTAGAGTCAGAAGCAGGAGGTGTGAAGACTGGAGGAAGGAATATCAACAATCTCAAGATACACAGATGACACCATGCTACTAGCAGAAACCAACAAGGATCTGGGACAAGTAGTGATGAAGGTAAAGGAAGAAAGTGCCACGGTAGGCTTAATACTAAATATTAAGAAAACAAAAATAATGACCACAGAAGAGCCACAAGAATTCATCCTAGAAAATCAAAATAGTCAAAGAGTTCCCATACCTTGGATTAAATATATTCCAGAATTGAGACTGCAGTAAAAAACCCAAAAAGACACTAAGAATGAGAAAGGAAGCTATGAAAGAACTAGACAAGATCCTAAAGTGTGAAGATATAACTCTGAACACTAAAGAGAGGACAATCCCAAGCCATTGTATTCCCATCACAATGTACAGATGCGAGAGGTGGCCAATGAAGAAGGCTGATAGAAGGAAAATCAACTCATTTAAGTTGTGGTGCTGGAGAAGAGTGCTGAGGATTCCATGGACTGCTAAAAAGAGAAACAAATGGGCCCTAGAACAGATCAAGCCTGCTTCACCCCTACATTCTCTTTGAAAGCCAGGATGACTTTGATTTGAAGTAGCTTCCCATTGTTTTACCATAACTGCTACCTAATATCTTTTCATTAAGAATCAATATATTAAACATAGGAGTTTCTTCATGCCAATCATACAAGTATGCCTGGAATGATGAGAAGTGATATCACATCACTTCCCATTTTGATTTTGACCAGTTTTCATACTCTTTTGGCTTTAGAGAACATGGGGGGGGGGTGGTGGTGGAAGGAATCACTGCATTTTACAGGGGGTTGGAGGGAATCACTGCTTTTTACAGTGGGTTAGAGTGGAAAATCTTCCATATTTCATTTAAAAATGGGAAGTCTTGGATCTGTGGGGTTTCAGCTCCCTCTTTGGTACCCCATGAGCCACATGTGGTCCTCAGGCTGCACTTTGACTACTCCTGCCTGGAAAATGTCAATAGGATGTGGACAGAGGTGCCCAAGTGTTCCAAGGAGAAGAGAATTCTGAGCCCATCAATAATGCTTGCTATGGCCCAAACAGATGTGTAGGAAAGAGTGGCTTCCAGCCACTTTGGAGGTGGAGCTTGCAGAGGACACATGCCCCCAGAGCAGCCGGAAGCCACTCTGCAGCCACCTAAGGTGGCCTGAAGCCAGCCCAAAAAAGAGCACTGAAAAAGTGCTTCTTGCCAGTGGTCCAATAGGGCTTCAGCAGTGGCTGGCTCCAGGACTACAGTGTCCAGTCGCCACAGTCCCTGTATTATCAGGGGTCGATTAGAGAGGCTGCTCCAAGCCACCAGTCTGCTTCATCCCTACATCTCTAAAAAGCTCCATGGGCTGACTGACTTTTCTGTGCATGGCTCTGAAAGCTGGACAATAAAGAAAATTGACAGTAAAGAATCAAATAATTCAAAATGTGTTAGAAGTATTGATACAGTAGATTGCCAAAATGACCAATAAATACAGCAAATCAAGCTGAGCATTCCCTAGAAGCCAAAATGACCAAACTGATATTATACTTTGACTGTATTATGAGACAACATGACTTGTTAAGAAATACAGTAATGCTTGGTAAAGTGAGATGCAGTAGGAAAAGAGGAAGGCCATATTATAGCTGGACAGACTCAACCAAAATGTGCAGAATCTAAGTAGGGCTGTTGATGACAGGATGACTTGGAGGTCTCAACTTGATGGCAATTAATAACAACTAGGTTGCCGAGAGTTAAGACAGTACCAGAGCCTGGGCCAGCAAGATGTTATATTCAGGATCACCATCACCAGTCCTAAATAGAACAGTGCCATCCTATGAACTGCCAATTCTGCAAAGGGTTTCCATGTACATTTTCATAATAACCTGATAAAGAAAAGCTATTGAATTAGTAGTTGTCCCTGAATTTTTTACTTCCTCCAAAACCCATGCTGTCTTAGACCCATTTCTGGTCACAACAATTTAAGAACAACATTGACAAGCTGGGGCATGTCCAGAGAAGGGTGACTGAAATAGTGAAAGATCTGGAAACCATGCCCTATGGGAAGCAGTTTAGGGAGCTGGGTATGTTAGCCTGGTGCAGAAAAGGTTAAGAGGGGACATGATAGCCATGTTTAAATATTTGAAGGGATGTCATTGTGGCACACACTGCTGCCACCTTCGTACTTTTACACTTTAAGTCTAGCTAGCTGTACTTTGGGAACTTGTTAGCCCCACTTCTACCACTTAATAAAGTGTCAGAGACTCAGGGGGGTTGCAGACTGTCAAAAATAGTGTGAATTCAGTCCACTTTTAGGGTTAGGGTTAGTGCTAGGGAATCATGGGAATTGTTATTTTTCTCAGACATTGAACCTTCTTTGTCAGAGAACTCTAGTGCCACAATAAAATTCAGTTCCCATGATTCCCTAACCTTAACCCTAACCCTAAAAGTGGACTGAATTCACACTATTTTTGACAGTCTGCAACCGCCCTCACACTGCCTTTTTAGTGTAGTCCCACCTCCAGAATAACAAAATATTGGTAGCATGTTTTGTGACTAAAACAGAGGCCAAGTGATGTGGAATAATAAAAAGAAATGTTTATTTTACATCAACATGCAATAAAGGTAACTTGTTTCAGGACTTGCAATCTTTCTTAGTTACAGACTTATGACATATGTTACAAATTTAATCACAGTACCTCAGCCCCTCTGGCTAATAATATCTAACTGGAGAGAACACCACAGTAACTCTCTCTCTTCCAGAGCTCTGAGTGTGTTCAGAGCTTACCCTTTCTAAACTCTATCTCCCTAAAATTCAGTTCCTTCAGGAACCCTTTAAACACAGCCATCTCACTGGCTTAATTTGCCCAACACACCCTCCAACCCAAATCATTGTCTTCTCTCTAACTGTCAGCCTGGGCTTTTATACTACTCCCAGCTGAACTCCCATTGGGTGGCTCTCAGCTGCCTCCGGATTGGCCAGCTGGCCTTCTGTTCATCACAATCATATTAAAGAAGGAGCAAGTTTGTTTTCAAGATCCCAGAGACTAGGGCACTGAGCAATTGATTAAAACTACAGAAAAAGAGATTCCACCTACACAGTAAGAAGAACTTCCTGATGGTAAGAACTATTCAGAAGTGAAATATGCTGCCTTGGAGAGTGGTGGAGTCTCCTTCTTTAGAGGTTTTAAAGCAGAGTCTGAATGGCTTTGGGAGTGTTTTGATTGTGCATTCCTGCATGGCAGGGGATTGAACTGGATGGCTCTTGCAGGCTCTTCCAACTTTGTGATTCTATGATTTTATTATTATTATATACAGCCTATCAATTTTTCTTTCACTCTTTTGGTAATAAACATAGTGATTTTCCACCTGAGTATGCTACTGTTCCTCTTCCCTTCCTCCCATTTTGTCTCACCTATATTGTATATTGATGGTAACCCTGGAGATGAGGACACCCTATAAATGCTGGTTAACTTTTCCCTTTACATTTATCATTGTAATTGCCATACAAAGGTGCAAATATGCACTTTTCATTGAGGAACAGGTATTCCCAAGTACCATTTGTCACTGAGCCCACATTTAGATTCCTCCTGCATCCGCTTCCACTCTGTGGGATATTGACTTTAGTGGCAATAGAAGGCACTCAACACTTTGCACAATCAAGTCCTTAATTGCAAGCACTTGCTGCATCATCAACAGCTCATGGCTTAAGTAAGACAGATTCCCTATGATATACTATGAAGCAAAGGTACAATGGTGTGTGTATATGTCAGCCTTTCTATCCCCTATTATTTGATTCAATGGTGAGTAGGTAAAGAACCCAGATGTTTCAGATAACTTCAAACTGGCATCATGTTTGGAAGAATCAAGGCAGCATGAAATGCTCAGCCTAGTGTGACATAAATTTATGGATGTCAGTAATATTATTTAAACATTTGTTGATCACCTCTCATGTTGGATTCCTGAGGTGACATATATCATCAACAACAAAAACAGGTAAAACTTTAAAACCAGATAAAATATCATTTGAACAATAATTCAGATGGGAATAGATGCTGAATTGGAACTAGGAACCAAAAGTCAAAGCTTGGAGGTCATAACCAGAATCAAATACAGTCAGGGCCTTTACAGACTGCCAGAAATAATGCAGCTTGAGGCCACTTTAACTGTCCTGGCTCTGTGCTAGGGAATCACAGGAATTGTACTTTTTCTGGGACATTGAGCTTCTCTGTCAGAGAGCTCTAGTGCCACAATAAACTACAGTTCCCATGATTCCTTAGCACTGAGTCAGGACAGTTAAAGTGGCCTCAAGCTGCATTATTTCTAGCAGTCTGCAAAAGCCAACAGTGAAGAATATTTTTGGCCAGGCCTCAGTTCTTGATATTCCTGGTGATGACAGCCAATGACCACCAAAAGTCATGCATAAGGCTGTAAGAAAAGCCATGTTGAATAAGACCAAAGACTTACCTAGACCAATATTAGTTCACACAGTAGCCCATAGATTGCATATGGGGAGGTTGCCAGCAGAACATCAGTTTAGCTGTGTCCTCCATAATATATTGCCGTCCTGACTAGTAGCTGGCTGCATCCACTATGTATTAATCCATCCTCCTTTTACTCCTTTTGCCATATGATTCTACTAATCATATGACACTCCAGCAATCAGCAATCAGGAACACTTTCCTGCCTATGAAAAAAAAAAATACTCCACCATCTAGCTCTGTTGACTCAACACTAAGCATGAGGTTTCTCTAGCTTCTTGGTTCTTTGACTTACTAATTCTATTGACTGAATGAGTGGTTAAATTTATATCCTCCCTTTCCTCCAAAGTGCTCTAGGTGGGGGGTGGAAAAAATATTTGAATGCTCTAAGGGTGGGGTGGGAACAAGAAAGAGGCTCAAAACTCTACACATAGAATCCTCTTCAAGCCCCCTTTCCAGCTCCCAGGCCTTGAAAACTTTCCACCACCACTACCCAGATTCACCTATTTCTTTTCTCCCCAAGCATGAAAAGTGGGAGATCAGCTCAGTGAGGAAAAACATCTGTAGACTGTGGTCCACTAGCTAGCACATGATAATTGTAATTGTAAGATTATGAACCAGCTATCAGAAAACATGTGACAAAGCTATAGCCCTCCAGGATCCTCTCCTGGACCTTCTGATGTCAAACAGGGGTCAGGTGGGGGGAGCCTTTAGAGGATTCTGGAGGGAGGGAAGCATGTGGATGATCCAGGTATAGCTTTCTCACATGTTTTCTGATAGCTGGTTCATGTATACCCCATGCTGCATTTGGGGTCCCTGAATTTTCATACTTCATATCGGGAGCCAGCATGTTCTTGAGAGGTCATAATGACCTTTAAAAACACTAGGGACATTATCACACGTGGGCCAGAAAGCAAAAATAAAGTGGA
>JAIPUX010001232.1:156071249-156089435 GCA_020142125.1 Phrynosoma platyrhinos | reverse complement strand
TCCTTAACAATCCCCTCCGAAATAAAATATTGTATGTGTCTTACAATACATCATATTTAAAAAATTGTCAGCTACCACAAGACCATCTCCTCTTTATGAGAAGGAAACATTATCTTTTTTAAATAAAAAGCATCAGAAATAGCAAAATATTTTATGCAAAAAATGCACAAAAAGAGTGCCCCCCCCCCCCACAGTTTCAAAAATGTCTACCAATGAAGTTCCAAAATATAAGATAAAAATCATGTGCAAAAATTCTTGGCATCTAAACCAGTACCAAAAAAAAAAAAAAGCATTTGGATCTCTCTTGCACGCACACACATGCGCACACACACACACACTCACACACACTCTTCAGATGCAAGAACAAAATAAGCAATGGTTTATGGCTTCATTCTTCACTACAGTGTCAGGGTAGTGCCAATGAAGTTCATCACATGATTCCATGAGTCCAGAAAGTCAGTACAGTTCAAAGTCTCCTGAAACAGGGCACTTGTGATTCCCTTTCCTTTTGAAACATTGTCCCACTGAATCTGCCTTTTGATGAAACAGCTTCTCAACTACCAATTAAGTTCAGCACTACAGGACAAGCAGTGTCACTTCTAATATATTTCTGTTTATTTCTGGTTCTTATACTTATAAATCTGGAAGGTAAGCACAATTAAAGAAGTGAATAGAAAATCTGGAAGTGACAGATGTGGGAAAGATTCCAGCATCAAAGACATTGGTTTCAGTTCGTCACATTTCTGAGTATTGCTGTAATCAGATGAAGCTTTTGTAAATTTAGAGCAGATTTAAGTTTGCATTTTCCACATCAAAGTCCACTGTTTAATATTGTTGGCATTTCCTATTATGCATACATTTGCATTTTTAAAAAATGAGATTCCAATCATTTCCAATAACATGCACTTAGTTTATTTTAATTCTCATTATTTAAAAAAGCTGAGGCCAACTAAATTTTATAATGCATGGACAGAAATAGTGTGAACTCAAAAACATGCAGCATCTGACATGGTAAAAGAGCCGACATGGTAAAAGAGCCTCAGAAGCAGCCTTTAGAATTTCAGTACCATGGACAACAGTTTTCCTAAAAACATGCTTTTCAAGTTCCTAGATACTTAATCTGAAAATTGTACAGGCTGGATTCAGGTGACTTTACTACAGTGCTGCCCTGAGCAATAAAGGATCTACAAGGCTACTGGTTCAGCATTTTGGAAGCCCTGAAAGAATTCACCATTGGCATAATGTGATCACTGCATTTAACAGCAGCTGAACTGGTAGCAAAGCAACACTCTTATGGCCCAGTCTCATAAGATCATGTGCTTCTACTTTCAGAAGATTTTTAGAAAGATGACTAATGTAATCAGGAGGTTATGTGAATCTCTTCTAGTTGATGTAGTTTCTCTATAAAAAGAAAACCAATAGGACAATTCTAGATTTTAGTGCTTTCAGATTTGTACCTAGAGATGCAAAATAAGAGTCAAAGAAAAGGTGTGACCATTTCTAAGAAACTGTTGGGAAGTGTTGTCCATAGCAAAGTATACAACTGCACCATGCCTCACCATGGAGATAATAAAAAGTGTCCCAGAATAACATATGAAGGGGGATTTTCTCTTTACCTTTTACATTCATGAATGTAAATGGAACTCAGCAGTTTAATTAATGATTCAGCACCAGGTGGATTCTGACTTGGTAGCTAATTTTTCCACCCTGAAGAAGAAATTCAACCCACTTTATATAGAATTCTTGCAAAAATATGCAATGGCAGCAATGGAGCAACAAAAGACTATGAGAGTCATACGGTGCCATCAATAAGAAGCAATAAGAAGCAAGTGCTGTTTCAAAACTATGTATATCATCCTTGTATCTTATTCCATTGCTTTGTCAGCATGACAACATATTTTGGAGCATGTTCAGAATCTTTTGAGCATTTTTAAACTGGAAATCACCAGGAGCTAATCAATTTCTCTCTCTTAGCAAGTTATGTTCTTCAACATAGCTCTAACTCATTTGGGCCATATGGTCAATTTCTGACTTTATGTCTTTACATGACAATATAAGAATTATCTAATGATCAGGAGATTCCTATTATCAGTGTTTCCACATAGCCCTGGCTCCAATTGTTTAATTTAAACTATTTTATGTTTAATCATGGCAAGTAATGCTATTTTAGAATCTTTCCAATACAATGTGTTTGTAATGATCAAGATAACCACACAGTTGTGTCTGTCTGTCTGTGTGCATTTAGAAAGAAGTTCAATAGGACTTACTTTCAAGTAAGTGTGTATAGAATTACAACCGTTATTAATTTCTTTGTTCACTAACCACAATAGTGGCAGTTCTAAGCTATTCAAAGCATTCATAAATATGAGAAAGGACAGGAGGAAATCAGATTAGTTTAATATGTCAGATATTAGAGAAAACTTTAAAGTGTAACATTAATTTTTTTGTTGTCTAAAATTATTAATGTTCTGCCTCCCTTTTAAGTCTGTAAGAACTGCTGGATCTTATAAATGGCATATAACCCATTCAGGGATTAAGAATGCTGAATAGAAAGCTTATTAATTGTCAGTTAATTGCATATTAATGGTTTGGGGAAGCCTTTTAAAATTAAAATTTGAAAATGGAAGGCAACATAACAAGGGGGAGCACAATTAAGTAGAGGAAATAGCATACATCCAAACTTCATTGCTAGTCCTAAATGATTACTGGTTCTGATTATTAGTTTTGAGCTAAAATTAAAATTATAACATCTTAAATGCTAAAGGGGGAGGTGGAAAATTAGAAGTTACCATATAACTGCAGTAAAGATAGTTGGAAATTATATGTTTTTGTAGGATAGTTGTAGTTTGGTTAGTAGTGTTATGTATTGATTTGCTTTTATATTTGTTTATGTTTAATGTGTGTGGGGGGTTGTATGAATATGTAATCCTTTTAATTAATGTATAATTTCAATAAAATGATTTATAAAAACAAGCAAACTTAATCGCCAGTGCATTACAAGCTCACCAAGTGTTTGATATTGTCCTGATCCTCCTCTTTTAATTCTCTCTCTCTCTCTCAGACACCCCCCCCATACACACACACACACACACAAAGACATATATCAACAAAAATCTTAACAGGGTTTTACTGAGCTTTCTACTTCCCTTTTCACCACCAATAGCAATAGCAATAGCAGCTTCGTTTATATACCATGTCATACCACACTAAGCAGCCTCTAAGTGGTTTACAATTAAAAGCTAATTGCCCCCAACAAGCTGGATACTCATTTTAGTGACCTCAGAAGGATGCAAGGCTGAGTCAAGCCTGAGCCCTGGTTGATACTGAACTCACAACCTTGTGGTTTGTGAGTGAGTGGCTGCAGTACCTGGCATTTAAACACAGCACCACCAGGGCTCCAAACTCAATCCAGTGTACTGGTGCTGGACTGGGTTCAGAGCCATATATTTGACTATCTCTGACAAATATGACTCACCACAAGGAATGTATGATACTGTCAGTTTCTCTTTCTCTCAGCTTTTGAATTTTCTAATTTAACATTTTGTGCATCCCAAAATTTCAAGGCTATTCTTTTTTTTACATTTTCATGAAAATTTGTACACACTGTCATGTGCATTTCTCCTAATGCTTGCAATTTCTCATACTATATACACATTTTGCAAGCACTTTTCCTACCAGAATCAGAATATTATTTCATCTGTACATGTGTCTTTGCCAACATATGCATTTGTGTCAACGTTTTAAAAAAAAATGTGATACCCCATTGCAAAAGTCACAGAAGTATGAATTTCAAAGAATAATGGAATAGGAAGGGGAAAGAATTTCTTTTTTTTAAAAAAAATTATTATACATCTAAAAATGTTTTAATACAATCAAAGCTTAAATACAGTCAGCATATCATTATGAACTATATTACAGTACTTCCAAAGAGTTCCTTTGGCAACAGATACCTTATTCATACTCATATTTCATAAGTCTTTTTTGTTTCAACACTGAAGTCTAAACACCACTGTCTTTCACAAATTAGGTAATCATACCTATATGTCTCATTTTATAGCCTACTTATCATCTCTTAAATATAATTACTTAACATTCCCAAAGTTCTACTTGCTTTTCTCTAACCATCTATTGTTACTATATTCTATTGGAGACCATTCCTTTTCCACCTTTTCTAAGGGCCTAAGCAGACTGCCAGAAATAGTGCACATTAAATTGAGGCACTGCCCTGGCTCAGGGCTAAGGAATCATAGGAACTGTAATTTATTGTGGCACCAGAGCTCTCTGACAGAGAAGGCTCAATGTCTCAGAAAAAAATACAGTTCCCATGATTCCCTAGCACTGAGCCAGGGCAGTGCCTCAATTTAATGTGCACTATTTCTGACAGTCTGCTTAAGCCCTAAATCCTTCTTTTTAAGCAGAGCTGTTAATCTGTCCATTTCTTTCATTTCAACCAGCTTCAATAACCAATCGTCCACTGTAGGTAGCTCTTGCTTTTTCCATCTCTGTGCTACTAACAGTCTTGAACAAAAATAATCTTTATATATGCTGAAATCATATATAAAAGAATTCTCCAATATTTTCTCTGTATTATAGGGTCAGTTGTAAACCACTATGTTAGAAAGTCCCTTAGGAGAGTGTGGCTTAAGTACAAAGCAAGACTATGCCCAGGAATTCCGATGTGGACCTCAATTCATGAGGCTTTTCATAATAGAGAAACAATAGCACAGGAAAAATGGATCACATATAATGATCTAGTAACCACTTCTTCGATAAACCAAAACCTGGAATTTAAAAAATTAGAACAACTTTTGGAAGAAGGATATTCCCTGGGATAGTTGCTGCATAGGCAATTAAGAGAAAGATTTTTAACAGATGTGAAAATAACAGGAATAAGAACAGAAAAGACCAAGTTTGAAGAAAATATGCTGTCTGACAATCCACATAAAATAACTTTATTTTATAGATGTTTTGGTAGAAATGGGGATGGAGGAAGAAGTGGTGAAAGAGCAAATGGTTAAAAGGGCTCAAGATCTATATCAAAATATCAGTCTAGAACAATGGGGAAAAGCATGGAATAAAACATTAAGATATACTATTTGCTATGATCTAAGAGAAAATTTCTTTAAGATGCAGTATAGCCAGAGTATATAAAGGACTTTTGAATAAATGCTAAACTAGCCAGAGTATATAAAGGACTTTCGAATAAATGCTGAAAATGTAAACAGGAGATAGGAACATTCTACCATATCTGTTAGAATTGTAAAAAGGCAAAAAATCATTGGACAAGTATTCACAGAAGTGTTAAGGAGATTCGTCAGTCCCAATTAGTAATGGACCCCAAGCTTTATCTTTTAAGTATGTGTGATAATAAAGAAATTGAGCATAAACATGGAAAACTCCTCTTCTATATGACTACCAGTGCTAGAATTGTATATGCAAGTAAATGAAACATTGGAAATCTTCCATATAAAAAGGAATGGCTTCATAAGCTGATTAGCTTGATGCAGATGGATAAATCCACCAATCTGTTGAGAGGACATGACTGGGAATAACATGAGAAAATATGGGAGCCACTAGTTGATTATATATGTAAGAAAGAAGCTAAAGGCGATAAGAAGAAATAGCTATATAATAAGAATAGATTAAGACATGGTAGCGCCTAGAAAAAGATTAAGTAAGAATAAAGGAAATGGCATAAAGAATATACAAAGCTTAGTTATGTTCTTGTTCCTTTTTTTTCTTTTTGGGTAGCTCTATGAATCAATCTTTAGAAAACTCATAATTCAGTCTTCATCTTAGGAATAAGGAGAAAGGTTTGTTTTTTTCCAAACCATGAAGTATGATGACTTGGTAAGGGTCCAGGAAGTCTTGTGTAAGAATGATCAAATTGAATTGTTTAGCTGTATGAATGATTACTAGGAATGTAGATGTGTATGTATTATTAGGAATGTATGTATGTATGTATGTATGAGGAACTCTAGGAATGTTTAATGTGTTTATATATGTATATATGGTTTTTAATTTAATAAAAGTTATTAAAAATATTTTAAATTTTGGTGGATTCTTCAGTGAATAGGTATTTCAATATTTATCTTTATTAATAAAACAACTTTACAGCATGTGAAAATGTTAAATACATTTTAATATCTAAATTGAACCATGGGTTCATGAAAGGTAATAAGTAGTAAACATAATTGTAGAACTCTCTCTATTCATTATTTGCTGTTGCTTATACAAATATATTCTGTCAATTTTTGCCAATGCCACCAATCCCCAAATATTTGGATTCCAACAGTCAGCACAGGAGCTTGATGTATTTGATTAATAATTTCACAGCCATTAATTTTCCAGATTTCCTCATGCTGTTCAGATTATTCTGTTTCAGCCATCTCTCCAAGCAAAATTTCCAGTGAGTTGAAGGGTAAGCTAATGAACAAATTTAAATTATGTATATTTTTTCCCCAACAGGTTTTAATTTAGGGTCTAGTTTACCATATGTGATGGTAAGGGATTGGCATTTGGTTGCTCTCCCAAAATCATCTTTACATTTCTTGCAAATCTTAACATAAGGAATTAAATTCCAATGATAAAACCTTAGAATAATTTATTTTCATATACATGAAAGCAAATTGTGCAGAGATTTTGATAGAAAATCTCTTGCTTCACTCAGTCTGAAACTGGCAGTCCATAAATGGAACAATATTTTTAGCACTGAAGCTGCATCTCAGTCTCAGCAAAGCCAGTTTTGTGTTCCATATACTGCCTTCTGTTTCCATGACTTCACCATAATCTTTCTAGCTGCCACTAACCTATTCCCAATCAATTCCCTTTCATCCTTTGGGACTGCATCTTTCAAGTACACATTATAACATTTACACTAACCACAAGAGTCCAAAGTTACCAGGGACAACAATTGAGCTATGTAATATTTTGGAAAGCATTCAATAAATACAAAAATATAAGCATGCAGTGCTGGGCCAAGCCATGAAACATACCACTTCAGAAAGCAATAATTGGCCATTTTCATCTGTTTTTGCATTTGAAACAGGCAGTTTTCTGATGCAGTTCAACTTGAAGAATTCCCATTCTAAGACTTCCTGAAGAGAGAACTGAACTTGGTACCTGTACTTCCACATCATACTATCACTTTCCCCCAAGCTGAGTGATAAAGACAGGGATTGACAGCAGTATTCTAACAGAGCCACAGACTGCACATCAGACACAGTGCTATTTTCTTAACTGGTAGCCAGAGCAGATGCCTTTGTGACCACTGATGTTATACTGTGCCCGAAGTTGGTTGTCTTAAATTAGCTTTCAGAAGAGCTGAGTTGATGGAAGATACAGAGAAGCTGCAGCCATAGGGACTTATTGCAACAGATACTTCACTGCCATTTCTTCTGAAGGATGATGTGCACTGAATCACTTTCTACTACATATATTAAAAATCCATTCAGATGAAAGGAAAATGAAATAATCCTCTCAAGAACACTGTTGAGGTTACAGCTTAAACTATTCTCTGACTCTGTGATGACCAAACTTGTCATTATCTGCAGATCTCCATGAAATCATTTAAATGTGTGGCAGGCTAATTGCCTTTCATCAAATGGAACCACTGTTTTATCTAGGCCAGTAAATGTTTACTCTCTGAGGCTATAGCCCTTCCCATCTCTCCTGTCTGAAAACCTTTTAACCAAACATTGACTCTGGGACTTTATGTGTGTGATTCACAGGCTCTGCCATTGTTTAATAGTGTTCCTTATTGAGCTATAGCTCTCAGAAACCCCCAACTAGCATAGCCAATGGGGATTGTGGCTCAAAAGAGTAACTTATCCAAGTTCTAACTTGATCAGTTAAGTGTTGATTCCTTCATGGCCCAAGTATGGTGGGAACTAATATCAAGCAATCACAGCTGCCAACCACCTCCCGAAGCCACCTGTTGTGTGAATTTGCACATAGCAGCCAGGTTAAAAAAGGTGTTGGCCGTTGCAATCATTGCAAGGGGAAAGGGGAAGAGAGGGAGAGGAGCAGAATCACATCCACTCACACCATGTGACTGTTTGAGAAGCAGAACTTCAGTGGAAGGGATTTATCTCATAAAGGCAATAATAGAATAGCAGGGAAATTGGGAGCCTATTGACAGGTTTCACTCATCAGTGAAAAGGTGTGCTATACTGATGAATGGAATTTGAAACATCAACAGGATGAATACAACATTGTGTGATAAATACTGGCCAAAGATGCCTTTATCCAGTTAAAATTCTGCTTTTATAGTCTCATGTTATAAAGTCCAAAGTAGTTCCTTCATAAGGCTTGGTTCTCTGGACATGCTTCAGCTTATTGGTGTCCTGTTTGAACTGTGGTAAGATGCAAATGGAACTCTGGGGTGAAGCAAACCAGCAGCTTGGAGCAGCCTCCAGCTGCACCAGCCACAGTTGCTCCTTGCTTAATATGGGACCATGACAACCAGATGCCGCAGCCCTGAAGCTGGCTGCTGCTGTGGTCCCAAATGGGCTGCCAGCAAGGAGCACTTTTTAAAACTCTTTTTTCTGGTGGCCCCAGGGCAGCTTTGACCCAATCTGGAAGCATGCATCATCTGTATGCCATACCCCTGAATCAGGCCATTGACTCTAATGCTGGAAATGGTATTTAGCTCATCTTAACTAGTATCTATTGAGAGCTCCATGGATTTATCTAATCCCCCTTTACAACCACCCAAGTTGGCAGCTATCCTTGCAAACTGTGGCAGTGCATTTCACAACCTAACTGTGTGCTATAGTCCTTTCTCACCTCTTTTATATATGGAGCAGCAGTAGAAGCGGCAGTGTCAGATGCTGCAAAGTTGTCCCAAGGATTTCTGAAATTATATATGTAAAGGTTTTTTTAAAAAACAACTAACAAAAACAAAAAAGCTTCTAAAGCACTATATACATGCTAAGTATCATTATTTTTGTCCTTTTCTGATTTTTTCTTTCTTTCAGGAAGAAATAATTCAGGCTTGGTACTTAACATTTCCAACAAGTGTATTTTTGGTGGTCCAAGAGTTTGTACATGCATGCATTCATATAATGTTTGCTTTACCATAAAGCAATACTATATAATCTTTGATTTAAAGCTCCAGACAAAGCTACTCAAGTTAAAAGCTTTTTTAGTTAAAAAAAAAAAGTAGAGTGCAGACCTTTTTTGGGGGGGAGAAATGATAAATGAAAATGATTTTTCCAACTTGACTAGCATTATGTCATTTTAAAAAAATAAAAAAATTCACAAAAAATCCTCATACTCCTGAAGAGTTCTTTTCCCCTATGAATGTTATAGTTCTGTCTTGCCCAGGTTGGTAGCCTTTGAATATAGAACTACAACTCCTGTGACCTAGCATGGGGAAAGGCTCTCATTTATTTAGGAAATGGTGGATGGGCAGAGGAAATCTGTGGTCTTTTCTCAACCCTTAAGGGCATTAAGTGTCTCAAAAGGCAACTTATTAAAAAGAGTCACCTGGATAGGCCTTGAGACCCACTCAAGATTTTTTTGTGGCTGATGCAAAAGTTAACATAGAATTATCACCCATGTTCCAGGTATAGAAGCTGATAGTCCTTGCAGTTGGCAGTAAAACATCCTCCCTTGCATTTGAGGGCAGCAAAGTAATTAGAGGCATGTGGTCCATAAATGCACTTTCCTCAACCCAGATTAAGGGCCTTTGCAGACTGCCAGAAATAGTGCACATTAAATTGAGGCACTGTCCTGGCTCAGTGCTAGGGGATCATGGGAATTGTATTTTTTTCTGAGACACTGAGCCTTCTCTGTCAGAGAGCTCTGGTGCCACAATAAAGGACAGTTCCCATGATTCCCTAGCACTAAGTCAGGGCAGTGCCTCAATTTAATGTGCACTATTTCTGGCAGTCTGCAAAGGCCCTGAGTCTCATAATTGCTTTGCCTTATGAGGTATGTTTTGAGATTGATAGAAGAAGGGAGAACCATGTGGAGTTTTCTGCCACTGCATCCTACAGCCATTAGTCCTAGCCTTAAAAAGCTGCAAAACTAGAAAAATGTTGCTAGTCTTTACAGTGCAATCCCATTGATAGTAAGTGCGTGATTTGAAAGATGGTATATGTAAAACCCATAGCACATTTCATATGTGAAATATATGCCTCAGCAAATATTTTGCTCACTCACAAATGAATAAAACCATAAATTAAATAATGAATCTACAGCCCAGCACTGTGTGTGTCCACCTTCCCCATCTTTTGCTTCCATGCTCCCTCCCAGATCAACCTGACATCTCAACTTTATCAGATTTTTAGTGATGCATTTTTTCAAATGTGAAACATACTGTGGATTTTACATCTGTTAAGGAAGCAGAAAAAGCTATCTCAGGGACCGCCTCCTCCCACACAATCCTCCCCGCACTCTCCGGTCCTCTGGGAGGAATTTGCTGCAGCCTCAAAAATCGAGGCTTGCGACTACCTGCCCGAGGGCTTTCTCAGTTGTCGCCCCCAGACTCTAGAACGACCTGCCAGATGAGATCCAGCAGTTAACATCATTAGACAGGTTTAAAAAGGCTGTCAAGATGGATCTTTTCCAGCAGGCCTTTCCAGATTAATTATCCCGGCCTCAGGTATTCCCACCCACAGCGTTCTCTGCATGGCCCCATCTACAGATGGAGGGAGAACATTGCCATAGGCCAATGTGTTATTTTGTAGTGTGTTTTAACTGTTTTAATTTTTAACTGTTTAAATTTGTAATTTTAATTGTTATCTGATTTAATACTGTTTTAAGGGGGGAAGGATTGTTGTTGGGATATTTCATGTGATTTTATTGTTGTAAGCCACCCGGATTGGGTCCCCAAGGGGCAGGGTATAAATAAATTTTATTATTATTATTATAGAAAAAGGAACAAATAAGAACAACCAATTAAATCAATCCCATGAGTCAGTACAAATAGTGGACACTTCTGTCCCATAAGCCAGTCAAATTACACTGGGCCCTAGGCATCCCTGGGTTTTGATTCAAGCACCCATCATAGATGCTAAATCTGTGGGTGCTCAAGTCCCATTATATGTAATGGCCTAGTACATGGGTAGGCAACCTGTCCTCTTTAAGGGCTGAGGGACTTCAGCTCCCAGAAGCCTCAGCCATGTTGGCCAATAGTCCCATGTTGGCCAATAGCTCCTGGTATTCTGGGAGCTGAAGTCCCTCGGCCCTTAAAGGGGAAAGGTTGCCTACCCCTGGCCTAGTAAATGGTATTCATTTTAAAAATGGCAAAATCAAGATTTGGTTTTGGACACACACACACACACACACACACACACATATTTTCAAGGCTTGGGATGTGGAATGTGTGGATAAGGAGGACCAGCTGTATGCCACGCCTTAAAAATAGGATGTGAAGTAGACCCTACAAAACTTCCTTGTAAGATATGGTCAGAGTCCAGTGTAAGTCCAGTAATTCTTGAAATAATGTTTCTCTGTTCTGTGATGTTGTCTACTTTGATTATTTAATGTCATTTCAAAATCAGATTCTGCAACAGCTAAATGAGCTAATAGCAAGCATGTTAATTTTAATAGCAGGCTGGCCATTTCAACTCAAAAAGAAAGCCCAAACAAGAGGGAACATATTTGTCTAAAATTGTAAGTGCTAATTTATGTGAACATATGAAAAAAATAATAATAATTTAAACATAATTCTCAGTTACCTTGTGCCTAGACCGCCTGCTATACAAGTGCTACAGGTAGATAAGCAGCTTTAAGGCCTCTGGTCTCCTTGTAGTTCTGTATGTGAATCAAGCTTGGATTTCAGAAAGAAATTTGAAGGGCCATTCTCTAGCAATCTTTCTGATAAAAGACTAATCTCACAAATATTCACATGGACACTCTGTGTCCAATGTACCACTCCATATATACAATGTTTTGAGTGAAGATGAGCTACTGGGGAAATTGAACTATCCACCTGATGAAGTAGACTTGGGGTCCATCTACACTGTAGAAATAATGCAGTTTCACATTACTTTAAGTGCCATGTCTCCATCCTATAGAATCCTTGGATTTATAGTTTTGTGAAGTAACTGCTCTCTATGGCAGTGAAGGCTAAAGATCTTGTAAAACTACAAATCTCAGGATTCTATAGGATAGAGCTACAGCACTTAAAATGGTGTCAGACTATATATATATATTTTCCTACAGTGTAGGTTCACCCTCAGTCTACAAAAGCTTGTGCTACAAACTTCTTTCTCACAGTGAATCTCAAAGGTGCTACAAGGTCCCTTCGCATACTGCGGTAGAGAGGGGACTCTATAAAACTACCTGTAGCATATATTGAAATACACTCATCCCTCCACATTTGTGGCTTGACTTTTGCGCATTTGATGGGTCATGGATTTTATTAATATGCTCTCTCTAGGAATATCTAGGTCCTCCAGCACAGCTCTATGGTCAACTTTAACCAAAAGTTGCACTGAAGGACCTAGACGAGATTCCTAAAGAGAACACTGCACTAGGCATTTGTAGCTCCTCCAGTACAATTCTATGGTCAAAGTCTGGCAGATGTTGTCCACAGAGTTGCACTGGAGGACTTAGAGATTCCCACAGAGGTGTTCTCTCAGATAAAAACAGTGTTTTGTTATTTGTAGTTTTTCCACATTCACGAGGGTCCTGTGCCCCTAACCGCAGCAAATGTGGAGGGACAAGTGTACCATTCCATTTTCTGCATTAAATATGGTAACAAAATGCAAAGTATATTTTGTGCTTTGATATTAAAGGTTCAAATGGTGAATTATAATTTTATAAAATTATAATTTATAATTTTAGAAATTATAATTTCTAATTCTATGAGAATGGATCTTTAATTGTGAAGCTATGCCAAAGTCTACAGAGAAGGCCAGTGGTGACTCATGGCACCAAAGTCAGTAGGATATTGAATCTGCTCAGGATTCTGGTCCAAATTTTATAAGACTGCTGAACCCTGTGCCCAAATAAGTTTGGCACACTGGATGCTTCTTTTAAAGTTTGGAATAAAACCCAGAGCAGAATTAAATCCCCTGCCATGGCAGCCACCAGATGCCACTGAGGCAAATTTTTCACTTTGTATGATAAAACTGAGAATGTAAAGCATTTTCTTATGTCAACTATACGATTTTTCACTTTTGTGAGACAGCAAAAATGCCAGTGCTTTTTAAATGGGTACAATACTCTCAAAGATTTTACAAACATACTTTGTGCAAAACTGTGTTTGTTTGTTTTTTTGGGGGGGGAGGCTTCACTAAATTGTCACAAAGTATCAATATGAAAAAATGAAATCTTCAAAAATGCAGGAAACAAAACTCTCATAATCTCACTCTGCAAGGAGAATACTGGAAAATCTTCATTTCTGGTATGCAGGAATAAAATAAGCAAAGATTTACAACCCTATATGGAACAGCATGGCTCTAACAATATAAATCAGTTTTGTTCACTACTTCACTGGCACATGGAACATAACAGAAATGTACCACAATATTGAACTTCAAATCCCCAGAGTAAAAACTTAGTACATTCTACTATATCTATCCCTTTTCCCTGACATCTCCTCTTTTAAGTATATTGGCCATCTGCCAGGAGAAAGAATGGTGGACAAATGATATTTGCTACATTGTAAAAAATGTTGAGCTGTACAGATTAAAAATGAGCCATCCAAGTGCTGTGTTATTGCCATGGGTACAAGTGCATGTTTAGTGATCCCAAACATTTCACCAATTATTTTGGAATATTTCCAGGTTCACTCAAATCCCTTTTTTTCCAATTCAGGTTGAAGAACTTCTGACCTCCTTTTCATCAAAATTATTGCTGAACTGACCTGATAACCATCACCAGCATTTTCCACTTGACCTGTCTTTTCTCTTTACTTCATTTTTGAGTCCTTCTCCATGGAAGTGTTTGCTCACAAAAATGGTTTTTATCCAATTGAGAATTTCACCACTGATAACATAAGCAACCTTTTTCTTTTATGTGGTGCTGCATTAAAAATCTGGTGTCTAACCAGATTTTATCTCTTTTCTCCTTCCTGACAGCTCTTATTGTCACTTACTCAAGGAAGCTAATCAGATTTCTTGAGGAAAGCCTCATTTTCATAAATTCATAAATTCATTGTATCACTGAGCACTCTCAGCCTTCCACTCAATATTAAAAAGACCCTGGAAAGTAGATTAAAAACATCAGAAAAAAATGGCATCAGGTAGGCTATAGATTACATATCAATTTAAAAACTGAACAGAAAATGCTCCATGTGATTCTGCCACATCCCAACAAGCACCTTGTTTGAAGGCAGGAAATAAATCCTAGCACCATCATTTCCTTACAGAATTATAGAGCTGGAAGAAACCACAAGGACCATCCAATCCAATCCCCTTCCATGATCAACAGTCCATTAAGGCCTATTCAACACAGACAACACACAGTTCACCTGGGAACCACTCCTCCCTATCCAGGGTCTCACAGTATATATACACCCAGGCCTTTCCATTTCAGTTTTCTCTGAAGATGCTAGCCATAGATGCTGGCAAAATGTCAGAAAGAAACTCTTCTAGAACATGGCCACACAGCCCGAAAAAACCCACAAAAACCATTAAGGCATTGTTTTTTTGTGGGTTTTTTTCAGGCTGTTTCTAGAACATGGCCACACAGCCCGAAAAAAACCCACAAAAAAACTATGGGTGCCGGCCATGAAAGCCTACGACTTCACATTAAGGCATTGTCAGGAAACATTAATACATACATTTTAGTAAGATGTGTATAGTACATGTTAATGGCTCTAAAAGAGAGTAGTATTTATAAAAATATATTACATATAATATTAATTACACAATCATAGATCTAGTTGAAACAGCCACATTTAGAAACTTAGGGCCTTTGCAGACTGCCAGAAATAGTGCAAATTGAGTCCACTTTAAGTTGAGGCACTGCCCTGGCTCAGTGCTAGGGAATTATGGGAACTGTAATTTATTGTGGCACCAGAGCTCTCTGACAGAGAAGGCTAAATGTCTTAGAAAAAAATACAGTTCCCATGATTCCCTAGTCTAGCACTGAGCCAGGGCAGTGCCTCAATTTAAAGTGGACTCAATTTGCACTATTTCTGGCAGTCTGCAAAGGCCCTTAGCCACTTGATATCTGACTGACTTGTTAGAACACTAGGGCTAAATGACCATGAGAGAACCCAAAAAGTGTCCTGGGAAAACCCCCTTGATAACAACAATAATGCAAGAGATAAATGCAAGATCAGCTCTATCTTGAGGTTATTACAAGTACAATGTCTACTTTTAATGGGATTTTATTGTTGTTGTCACTGACTGAAGTCAACTGAGCTTCTGTTTGTGGCAACCCTATAAAAGAGACCCTCTCATTAACAAACCTGCTCAGATCTAGTAAACTGAGGGCTGTGGCTTCCTTGATTGAGTTTATCAACTTGTGTGGTCTTTCTCTTTTCCTATGGCCTCCTGCTTTATCAAGTATTATCATATTTTCTAACAAATCATGTCATCTCATGTCATGGCCAAGTACAATAACCTCAGTTTGATTTTTGTAATTTCTAGGGAGAGTTCAGGCTTTGCTCTAGGGTCCATTTATTGGTCACTTTGGCAGTCCATGGTATCCATAGAATTCTCCTCTAGCACCATATTCAGAACATCTCCTCATCAAAAACAAAACAAAAACAAAAAATGAAACCCTAATTCAGAATAGTTAGTTATCCTAAATAAGGCATTCTGTCTTTACCAGAAAAGTACACAAGACCAAATGACTTGAGGAGCAAGGTCCCTGTGCAGCTCCTTAAAGCTTGATAGCCAATAGCCTCTGTCTGACAACTTATCTAGTTTTGTCCAGTGGTGTCACTATGGTGGTGCAGTGGGTGCTGCCCACACTGGGTGACACCCCAGAATAGGGGTGACACCCAGTGAGGCTCTTCTCCTGCTACACCCTCCCAGTTTCACAGTGACAGCAGATGCCTCATCATGAGGAAACTTCCACCGCTGTGGCAAAGAAGAGGGCTGGGCACACTTTTCTTTGCTTTACCATGGTGGCAGAGGCCTCCTCATGAGAAGACCTCCACTACCATAGTAAAAAAACAAGGCCAAGCATATCTTTTTGGTCACCACTGCCCTCTGGCAGTCGTGACACTAGGGGTAAGGACACCACTGTGCTGTCTAGTTTATGGATTATAAATAGGAGAGAGCAGCTAACAAACAGTTCCTCACACACACCTAAAGTGCATTGTGACATAGTAAAATAATTACCCCTCTTTAAAATTAGCTATAATACCAATTAATTTAAAATGACTGATGTATTCACCAGTAATTATAAAACCACCCATAAAACTTAAAAATCTAAACATAAAATTAAAATTGGATAATTCTAAAAGAATGATTCAAAAGAATCTGACATTGTCTTGGACATCAGGGAACTGAGATTAGACCCAAGGCAACAGGGAAGTCAAAAATGGATAGCATAGATCCATGAGAGATATTTCAAAGGATCAGGGTTAAGAGCAGCTTCAGCTACACACCTGAAAACATCACATACTGTATTGAAGAAGAAAATACTGAATTCCTTTGCAAGAGGTCTTAAAAGTGAGGAAACCAAATTGTTGCCTCAAAAAATATCTGAGATATAGTTTTGGCTTTAAAAACTGGATAGCTGCTGAACAAAATGTTACACCTTTAGTTGCTAAAAAAATGGGTTATTGCTCCCACATTTTGATCTGCTTTAGACTTTATATATTTTTCCTTACCCTCCACCTTAGATCTTCATGACACCATATACCTGTATATTTTTATGAATCAGCCCGTTCAATCCTGTTATTGCATATAAACCAGGAAAATACAACCTCCTTATTGGCAAAACAAAAACAAAAACTTTGTTTGGGGAGTAATTGATTAAGTAAAAGATTATTGTTATAGCACTCATCAAGGCCATTCAATTGCCTGTTAAGACTCAAAAGAGTCTGAAAAATAAAAATGGCATTATCAGCATAGAGAAAGATGAAGACTTTTAATGAACCAGTCTTTGGTGAATCAAATGATAATGATTCTAACTCCCATGAAAGATCTAGCAAATATAAATTAAATTTAAAAAACACACCTCTGTCTTATACCTCAAAAGGAGATAATTTGTACAAGGTCCTTGAAAAGTCCTGGACAGGTGTAGTATAATCCAATGACTGATTAAAAAAATGGAAGTATCCCATCAATAGGTTATTTGGCAGACAATATTTCTCTGTATGAGCCCTAGTGATACTATTAGAATAACAAATGTTCATGCTTGCCCTAGGAACTATAGCAGAATGATTTAACCTGAATATTCAGGTTGCTGCCACACTGCAGAATTAAAGAAGGTTGACACCACGTTAATGGCTTCATCCTACGGAAACATGGGATTATGCAGTTTATTGTGTCATCAGAGCTCTCTTAATATCTCTCAATATCTCACAAAACTACAAATCCCAGAATTCCACAGCATTGAGCCATGGTAGTTAAATTGGCATCAAATTGCATTAATGCTACAGTGTACATGCAACCCTAAACAACTCCACTCCTGGAAGTTTGGGTTTAAATCCTAGCAAGACCTTTTTTTGTACTCTGTTGAATTTATTTTATTTAGATCATAGAATCATAGAGTTTGAAGGAGCCCTATAGGTAATTGAACCCAACCCCAAACTCAATGAAGGAAATCCAGCTAGAGCAGCTCCACCTGGTAGCTGTCCACACTCTTTTTTTGACAGTGTCCAGAAAAAGAGTTCCTACCACCTCTCTGGGTAATTGGTTTCAGTGCTGAACTGCTCTTACTGTCAATAATTTTCTTCTAATGTTCAAGCAAAATCTCCTTTTTGTTTATGCAAGCTTTTATGTGTGGGCAAGGAAGCTTTTTCATTCTGATGTTTTATCTTTCTTTTGAAATTAATAATTTTTTGTTTTGTGTGAAGATTTTAATTGGGTTTTTTTAATATTGTTCTGAGTTTTTTTAAAAAAAAATACTCTCTGAGAGGCACCTTGGGTCCAACATTTGGAGACAAGTGGCATACAAATGAAATGAAATGACATTAATAATAATATAATAATAAAATTTATTTAATACCCCACCTATTGTAAAACCAATCCAGGCAGCTTACAATTAAAATCAAAGCAAACCCCAGACAATCCGTCCCCCCCTTAAAACAGTATTAAATCACAA
>JAIPUX010001232.1:156015151-156050165 GCA_020142125.1 Phrynosoma platyrhinos | reverse complement strand
CCAGCTTTTTAATCTATTAAAGTCATTTTGAATTTTCATCCTGTCCTCAGGAGTATTAGCTATTTCTCCTGATTAGGTCTCATCTGCAAATTTGATAAGCATGCCCCAAATTCTTTCATCCAAGTCATTGATAAAGATGTTGAATAGTACTGGACCCAGAACAGAACCCTGTGGCACCCCACTGGTCACTTCTCTCCAGGATGAAGAGGAACCATTGCTAAGCATCCTTTGGGTTCAGTCAGTCAACCACTTATTAATCCACCTAACAGTTGTATTGTCTAGCCCACATTTTACTATATTTTTTGCAAGAATATCATGGGGACCTTGTCAAAAGCCTTACTGAAATCAAGACTCACTATGTCTATCGCATTCCCTTCATCTAGCAAGCTGGTAATTTTATCAAAAAAGAGATCAGATTAGTCTGGCATGACCTTGTTTTTGAGAAACCCATGTTGACTTTTAATAATTATGGCATTCCTTTCTAAATGTTCACAGACTTTCTGATTAATGATCTGCTCTAGAATCTTTCCCAATATTGATGTCAGACTAACTGGACAATAGTTGTTGGGATCCTCTTTTTTCTCCTTTTTGAAGATGGGGACAATGTTTGCCCTCCTCCAGTCTGCAGTGACTTTTCCTGTTTTCCAGGAGTCCTCAAAGATTGTTGCCAGTGGCTCTGAGATTACATTTGCCAGTTCTTTTAATATCCTTCCTTTAATATCCTTAATATGTAGTTCATCTGGTCCTGGAAAGTTAAATTCATTTAGATTAACCAGGTATTCCTGTACTACCTCTTTACTTATTCTGTGATGCATTTCCCCTATTGTGTTCTCTGCTCCAGTTTCCTCAGTTTGAGCACCCTTTTCCTTTTGTGAGAAGACTGAGGCAAAGAAGGTGTTGAGTAGTTCTGCCTTTTTTCTGTCCCCTGTTAGAATTTCTCCATCTTCTCTGAGCAGTAGCCATACCATTTCCTTCTTTCTTCTGCTATGGATATACCCCCACCCCCCAAAAAAACAACCCTTTTTATTGTTCTTAACCTCTCTAGCGAACCTGAGCTCATTCTGCACTTTAGCTTTCCTGGCTTTACCCCTACATGTGCTAGCTATTTGTCTGAATTCCTCTTTAGTGATTTCACTCCTTTTCCATTTCTTATACCTCTCCTGTTTAAAACTTAGTTCAGTTGAAAGTTCTTTAGTCATCCATCCTGGCTTCTTGAAACATCTCCCATTTTTCCTCCTCATTGGAACAGTTTGAGATTGTACCTTCAGTATCTCCCTTTGCCTTTAGTATTCCTGACCATGGGATCACCCTCACTGTTTCCCTAAGTTTACTGAAATCAGCTCTCCTAATGTCTAGAATGAGTGTTTGACTGTGCCTAGCTTCTCCTTTCCACTGTTTAAGAAACTCCAGGAAAACAAGATTACTACCACCTAAGGATCCTACCACTTGCACCCCATTTACCAGGTCATCCCTGTTGGTTAGGATCAGATCTGCAATTGCTGATCCCCTCGTTGCCTCTTCCACCTTTTGGACAAAGAAATTGTCCTCGAGGCAAGTGAGGAATTTGCTAGGCCTTGAAGTATTAGCTGAGTTTGACTTCCAACAAATATCTGGATAGCTGAAGTGGCCCATCACTACTACATATCTCCTTTTTGAGTGTGTGATCATCTGTTCTAGAAAGGCATCATCCAATTCCTCAGTCTGACTTGGGGTTCTATAGTAGACTCCCACAATAACATCCTTGTTGTTTCCTTCCCCTTTAATTTTTATCCAGATGTTATCCACCTGATTTCCAGGATTTAAGTCCTGGATCTCTTCACTGATCAGTTTAAATCCCTCTTCCCTCTCTATTAACTCAATATAGAGAGCTCCTGGCTACTTGCTTGTTCTGGAGGCAACTCTCTGACTTACGTCTTCTGAGCAAAAAAACCCCAAAAGCCCTTTTTTAAAAAATAAAAAAAATAAAAGTAAAGGAGAAGCTGTAAAACAAAGTTCACAGTTCACCTTCTATCTGTGCTATGCTTCCCTTGTCTGTGAAAATGGTGCACACCTCTGGGAGGAGTTATATAGAGCTTGGTGGCTAGATCCACCCTCTAGTGAATCACAGATGTGACTCACAGTAGCCCCACCCCCTCAGCAACAAACACACTCTATCAAGGGTTTTTTTTTAAAAAAAAAAAAATTAAACACTCACCCACTCAAAATGACTTCCCAGAAACTGCTTTCCTTCTTCTCCCTGTCAGGGACTGGCAGAGGTAAATCAGTGTTTATGTGCAGAAGACACCACCCCTTCTCAAAGGAAAACACAGAGCTAGACACAAGCATTGATGCTAATACTCCAACAGTATTGTTGTTAGTCATTTTGCATTCAGTCTTTCCCATAACAGCTCAGGATGGTACAATAACGCAGTTAAAAATCACTAATAACAATATATAAAACCACAAATCTTAATGACAAATTAGACATCTAAAATTATCTCAAAGCATATATGAAAATGCCCACTAAAATATAATAAATGCAATACCAATTAACCATAGGAAAAGACATACTAAACAGTTGCTCACTTCCAGAAAGCTGGTGCAATTATGAAAGTGCAATTATGAAAAGAGAAAAATTGGTGAGTAGGTGGATAGTTGGGGGAGAAGTGGAAAAGACCAAATCCCTGACAGAAAGGATTTCCTCAACCAGAGTGCCACCACTAAGGAAACTTTGCCCTGTGTGGGAGCCATGCAGATCACATACTTTGTGGTCCCATAAACAAAGTTCCTCTGGCTGATCATAAACCCTAAGCTGATTAGTATATGATTAGGCCATCCTGCCATTTTGAGTTTACTGTACTAAATTCAAGAACCAGCATGGTGTAGTGGTCATAGTACTGGACTAGGAATCTGGGAGACCAGTTTCACTCCTTTTTTTAAAAAAAAAAAGTAGAGTTATAGTAACACATTTGTTCTTTAATAAACATATTTTTAAAAAATCAGAAAGGCAAAATTTCCTCTCAAACCATATGACCACCTCAGCAAACCATACTCTGGTTTTAAAAAGTATTTGGAAGAACCCTGTTGTAATTCAAGAAATTGCTAAAACCCCCCCCCCAAAAAAATTGGAATGGAACAAATTAATGTGGTAGCAACAACAGCCAAGCAAAACTGAAGGTTCACATAAAACTGAAGGTCCTCTGTTATGTCCTCTGTTAGAATTGACTTCTATAGAATTGGCCTTTGTGTGTTTGGGAAAAAAACAGTCACATGCTCTATGGTTCATATTTAATTCATCATGCTTAATGACCTCAGCATGAGCCATCCCCAACAGGGACTGTCTCTTACTGATATCAACAGGGAGCATCCCTAGACCTCAGTGTTTGTCCGGAACCTTAGGGTCTGGGATGTTCCTGACCTGGTAACCCTTCATACAAAAGAAGGCAGTCTCTCATATCATCTGTTCCTTTGTTGCTTAGGGCTTCATAAACCAACAATGACATCTTGAACTTGGCTTGGTAGCTAATTGGCAGCCTGTGTGGAGCATTCAGCACAGGAGTTGTACATGTGCAGTAGGAAGCTCTGACTGAGCAACCCAGCTGTCACATTCTGCACATCTAACATCTACTTATAGCTATCAGCCTAATACAATCACCTCCTCCTTTTTTAAGGATCTCATTAGGATGCTTTGACAGCTTAAATTCACAGGCGGTTGCAGCCACACAGTGACATAGTCCCAGCCTATGTGGAGAGCTCACAGAAAAAGAACAGCTTGACAATAAAGGATGGGATGAGGAAAAAGAGAAGTTTGGAAGAGAGATAACCCAAGAAAAGATCTTTTTCTTTCAGATCACAAATAAAGCTTTTCCCCAAACCCTGGGCTTTTATTTTAAAAAAAAAAGGTCAGAAAGTTAGAATGTATTATACTCCAAATGTAATGGTAATATTATCTTCTGCCAGTGCACGAATAATACTACTTTCAGAATATAATAATAAAATCAAATAAATAAGGGAAGTTCTAGAGGACAAGGGATGTAAATAGACAACATACACTTGTAACATTTGGGATCCAAAAAGGTAAAGGAAATGTATTATTTACAACAAACATTCCTACTGCTCAGGCCACATAGGCTGCTTCCTCACTGCAGAAATAAAGCTGTCTGGCATAGTTTTAACTGCCATGGCTCAATGCTATGAAATTCTGGGATTTATGGTTTGATGGGCACCAGAGCTTTCTTACAGGGAAGGCTAAATATCTCGCATTTAGGACACATCTGCTTGATAATACCTGAAGGATCAATGATATAGTAGTCTTGACAGCCCACTGGGTAATTTCAGGCAATGAAAAGAGCCCGCTCCTCCCTACTATACAACAAGGAACAAACCTCTCTTAAAATTGATAGGAATCGAGTTTTATCTGGCTATTAGTCCCTACCATCAGGTTGTACTACTTCTGGGGTACAGAACCTTTCTAGTGTTTGTGCCTTATTTCTGGAATGTTTTACCTAGTAAATTTCGACCCATACCTTGATGTTCTGTTAGTGCTAAACAAAAGTATTTTTTAAAAAAATAAAATAAAATTTCTTAAACTTTTAGGCATGGAATACTGTTCTACATCAAGGGAAATAATAGTGCCACTTTATTCTGTTTTGGTCAGGCCTCGCCTGCAACACTGTGTCCAGTTCTGGGCACCACAATTCAAGAAGGAAATTGACAATCTGGAGTGTGTCCAGAGGAGGGTGACCAAAAGGGTCTGCTGCTCCAGAGACAATTGATTCAAACTACAGGTAAAAAAAGTTTTCATCTAGACATTTGTAGGAACTTCCTGACAGTAAGAACTGTTCAGCAGTAGAACACACTCCCTCGGAGAGTGGTGGAGTTTCCTTCTTTATAGGTCTTGTTAGCCAAAGTGCATTTTTCTGAATTTTGGTGTGTGTGTGATATTCCACATGACCCCAAGTGTACCCTGCAGTTGACCCCAAGTGCCATCTGGGTGATGACAGGCAGGTCATACCAAGGTCACTTGGAAGATTGACAAAAACTATCTCAAAGATAGGCAGAAAGTGTGGGAGTTGGAAATGGACCATCATCCCCTCCATAATCAGAAAGAATTGGCAATAATTGCCTAGATGTCTCACCTAATGGGCCAACTAATGACAATCCTTTTCCCATTCACCTTGAATATTGCCAGACCAGATTACCTCACCCATACAGTCTCACACCTTTGCTCTGCAGCTAGTTTTAGCCATTAAAAACCCCTGGATTCCCCCCCCCCCCAGTGTCACTAATTTGGAGTTCATGGGGACACTATGTCACTGTGATCTCTAGTCTAGTTACTGGCACTTCCATTCAAACTAATGCTCTCAGAACAGTTGTGTCCCATGCCACTTCACCCAACTGGATCCTGGAGAAAGCCTCATCTGTAGTAAGTATCACCCATAGTTTTGCCTCAACATCATTTCCAAGCTAACCCCTGAATTCCTGAGCCTTGAATGAGTGAGTGTATGTGTTTGAATTGCCATGTGATTTTCCCCCTTTAATAAAATAATATTTTAATTGGAGAATTCTGTTTCTGCATCAATTCTTAGATCCACCAGCCTCTTGGTATACAAGTGGGAGATGGTCTCGCAGGGTCTTTGTAGCCAACCCCCTCTCAGTTTGAACTAAATATAATTCCCCATACTAGCTTTTTGGCTACAGTCTTTAAAAAGTGTCTGGATGGCCATCTGTCAGGGGTGCTTTGATTGTGTATTCCTGCATGACAAAAGAGGGTTGGACTGCATGGCCCTTGTGGTCTCTTCTAACTCTATAATTCTATGATTTTATGATACTAATCAGGGCTGACTGTGCTTAGTTTCCAAGAACAGACAGGATCTGGTGACTTTAAAATATTTAGGCCCAGGCAAGTTTTTAGTTGTAACTTGTTGGTTGTATTGGGACAAGAGAGATCCAGATTCAGGATCTCACTGGGGTATAAAATTCACTGAATGCCTTTAAATCAATTATTCTCTCTCAGCCTGATATACCTCGCAGGATTTGTTGTAACCATATAATGAAGATGTAGATTGTCTCACTGTCACTAAAGGGCAGGCTGGATATGAACATAAATTGTAAAATGTCTAATTAGCTAAAATCTTGTAATTGGATGAAGGCTCTATTAATTCAGTTTTGCCCATTCTACAGCCATTTTTATAATGAACATGTCAGCATTTTTGCAGCAAAATCAGTTCCTACACAGCATTTTGTATGTGATGATATACATTTTTGACACAGATGTGTACATTTTCAAGCATTTTTTTTCCTTCTAAAAAGTCTTGAACAACTAGTGAGAGCAAGATGAATCAGGAAACTGGAGTGCCTGTTATCAGCTTCGGCTGATACGCCAGCTGCACCCTTACCTGGATATGAGGGATCTGGAAATTGTGGTACACACTTTAGTAACTTCATGTCTGGATTATTGTAACACGCTCTACATGGGGCTACTCTTGTGCCTAACCCAGAAATTTCAATTGGTGCAAAATATGGCAGCCAGGTTAATCACTGGCACATCCAAGAGAGAGCATATAACACCTGTGCTTAAATCTCTCCACTGGCTGCCAATTAGTTTCTGGGCACAGTACAAGGTGTTGGTTTTAACCTTTAAAGCCCTGCATGGCTTGGGTCCATCTTATCTCTGGGACCGCCTCTTTCCATATGACACCCCCCCCCCCCCCACGCACACTTCGGTCCTCTGTGAGGAATCTGCTGCAGCCTATGAAAACTAGGCTATCGCAGACCTCCCAAAGGGCTTTTTCTGCTACCACTCCCAGACTATGAAATGGCCTGTCAGATGAGATACATCTTATCATGACTCTTGACAGTTTCAGGAGAGTGGTAAAGATGGATCTCTTCCAGCAGGCCTTCCCGGAATTACTTCCCGGCTCATATGTAGTTGGATTGCTACCCACCCTTTGCCACTAATGCCTGTTTTTGTTTAAAAATTGGTTATTTTATTGTATTTATGTTTGTCTTAATTGCTATTTTAATCTTACATCAGTTTAATTTAGTTTTAAGGGGGTGGGAGGGTTAGGGATTGGGATGAAGGATTGTTTTAATTTGTTCTCTGTTTTAACTTGTTGTACGCCACCCTGGTTGCTGAGCAGAGAGGCAGGATAAAAATAAAATTTAGTATTATTATTATTATTATTATTATTACAGCATTCCATGCTTGACAAGAGAGTTTGATTCTATCTGCAGAGTGTTTTCTTTGTATGAATCAAGTCCTCCTTTTTTCCTGGCCACACTATTCCCAGCCACTGAGAAAACACAGGGATGGCATAAGGTGGAGGCAGGAAAGCATATTCCTTCTTTTCCTTTTCTATTCTAATCTTCCCCCATGATAGTATTCTGCTAGAGGCGCAGCTACAGGGCCAAAAAAAGAGCATTGCCTCAAAAAGTGCTACCTATTTAAGTTTTCCTATAGACTCTAAATTTCTAGTATTTTGGTAACTTAAAACTTCAATTGAGCATTTAGAACTATACTTTAGTCAGCATGGTGTAATGCTTTCATTGTCAGACTCTAGAGACCAGAGTTGGATTCTCAGCCTGCCCATGAAACCTACTGGATGATCTTTGGCAAGTCACATGCTCTCAGCCTCAAGGTAAGGCAATGGCAAACCCACTCTGAACAAATCTTGCCCAGAAAACTCCATGATAGGGTTGCCATAAATTAGAAATGAGTGGAAGGTACACAACAGAAACAAAAACAATAATCCCAAAAAGAAAAGTAGTGGCAGTTACCAAGAGAATGAGAACACAGCAAAAGTAAAAGTTCTACATGTGAAAAATTTCACTTTCTCACCCTCTCCAATATGAGATATTTGGGAATTGAAGAGAAATTTCATTGAGATAGTGGAATTTGGGGGCCCCTCACAGACACATCCCAACTACATGTCTATATCATCCACTCTTTTATCCACTTCCTCCATATTTTGCTTCTTCTTCCCTCACTTCCTCATTCAGGTCCCAAATACTACAAATTGAAAAGTGCTTCCTCAGCCAGAAATATTTGGGGTCTGTTAAGGTCTTGAGAATAGTGGCATCATTAGTGCTGGCATCACTCTTTGTGAGGTTGCAACGTTGATGGTGGCGGCGGCAGCAGCACTAGCAGAGCACCCCCTTCCATCTCTCTGCCATCTGCAGAACCCACCCAACCATCTGCAGAAAGACTAAGGCAGCTGGGTGGACAAGGTAGCAGACAGTTCAACCCTCTTTCCTCCCTCTGCTTCACCTGCCCACCTGCAGAAAGACCTGGGTAGCTGGATGGGTGGCAGGCAGGCAGGCAGACTGGGGAGTCAGTAGATTGCTCTATCCTCCCTTCCCTAGAGAGAAGGGAGAGTGGAGTAACACTCTTAACAGGGGCATCCTTCCTCCTTTTCAGAGCTGCTCTGGCTGGTGGTGGATGATTTAAGATAGCCAAAGAGTGAATGACCCACAGAATGTTCCCCCTGCTTTCACCCATGCAGTCCACATTCCTCACACACCCCACCCTAGTGATGCCCCTGCTTGAGAAATATGTTTTCATCCTATGGCATTGTCATGGCTGAAGGATGGCTGGGCAGGCCTCTTCAAGGAAGCAACAGTTAGGATTCAATTTGCCACCCATCTAGATCACCATCTGAAGCAAAGGATTCACTTAATCTCAGGGAAGAAGACTGGGTATGGTTAAAGACATAATGTAAAAATTGTCCCAGTGTCCTTGCTTGTAGTATTCACACATGGGCAGATACATGCAAAAGGAGACCCAATTAGCTGAACAGAGGACATCAGGAACATTTGGTAATCTGCTAGGTAGCAAATGAAGAACCAGCTGAATTTGCACTGGTTCTTCATTTGTAGATGGAATGTATGATTATGATAATTGCTGTCGCCACCAGAAAGTCAACATCTTTGCTGTGTTGGGTGTGAATTCTTCACCAGCACATTTAATGATGGGATTCTGATTCATGGAGAGTGGGTGACAGTAATTAAGGGAATTCTGTCAAGGATACATGCCTCACAAATGAGAAGATACAGTTTCCACACTGACTCCATGCTGACATTTTTGCTCCTGAGCCCCCTACATCTCAGCCTTGAGAAAACAAGAAGGGAAGTCTTTGTGCTGCTGAAATGGAAATGCATTATTTTGCAAAGGGAAGCAAGGTTGGTGAGATTCCCCCCTTTTTAACCTTTCTCAAGGAAAATGTGCATGCTGTTGTAGAAACTGATTTAGAAACTGATTTTAATAACAGCAACATTTGGCTAGGTTTCTTCTTCTTCTTTAGTTAAAAAAGGAGAAATGCTCATTTTTGTAACAGTCTAGCAAAACAGAGGTTTTATGAACCTTCATTAGAACAGTAAGCAATCCATCAAAACTATACTGCTTGTTTAATGAATACTGTTATTTGTGCACTAAATACACACACACACAAAATACCGAGCAGCTGCAGGTTGCCAAGCTTTAAGGATTATTGCTACATTATCATTATCATTTGTAAAATGATTCTGCTTTTTAAAAAAGCTGTAATATTATGTTGATGATGGCAAAATGGGCACAGGTGGGATGCTAGTGGAGGCTATCCAGTTTGTACTACCCATGTTACAAGCTGGCAGTATATACCACCCCTCTTTTATAATAGCTGTATTGGCACTGCTAAATGAGCATAAACTTGCACATGTTGGTTTGTACAAACATTTGCCAGACTGAGAAAAGTATACTGGTTGTAGAAGGAGCAGCAAACTAAGGGCAGCCGGACAGACTGAACTGACAGCAGGTTAGAAAGAAAAGGACATATAAGACTCTCCTTCACTTCCACCTGAGTGATTAATGAAGTTTCATTGAGATACAGATATCTGTTTTATGACAAAACCCCTCTGATCTGCTGTCCTGTGAAGAAATGCAATATTTACTTAAATGGAAACTTGGTGTCAACATAGTGTCAAAATAGATGTTGATAGGAATCTGCTTTACCCTCTCCCACAACACACATTCCTCAAAGAGATACAACTTGTAATCACATTTGTAAATTAAGACTGTGTTTTGTTGTTGTTGTTAACTGCCCTTAAGTCGATCTCAACTCATGGTGATGAAACATCTCCAAGAGCCTCTGTCCTCCACTGCTCTGCTTAATTCCTGCAAACCCATTTCTGTGGCCTCCTTAATAGAGTCCATTCACCTGGCATGTGGTCTTTCTCTCTTCCTACTTCCCTCCACCTTTCCCAGCATTATTGTCTTTTCTTCTAAGGGGCTAAGTAGATGGCACAAAGCACCGTCTTCAGGGCAAGGAAGGGGAGGGGCAGCCACACACTGGGTGCTCCAATCCCTTCCCGAAGACGTTGTCAGAGCAGTTGGACCTCCACATGGCCGGCACTCCGAGGATGCTTTCCTGCTGCACTGTCCACACACGCTGCAGTAGAAGAGGCGCCAAATGTGCACCAGCAGCCTTTTGCGGCGCACCTTCAGCGATTTGTGGAAGGAGTGCTATTTTAGCGCTTCTTCCTGGGGCAGCGAAGCTGCGATGCGGGGCTGAGGCATGCAGATGCCTCGGCCCCGATCTGCAGCTTCCTGGGGCAGCCCCGTGCCGCCCGTCTGCTTCCCCCCTAAGTCTTCCTTTCTCATAATGTGTCCAAAGTACAACAGCCTCAGTTTGATTATCTTGGCTTCCAGGGAAGTTTCTGGCTTGATCTAATCTAGGAACCATTTGTTTGTCCTTTTGGCTTCCACCTAATCAAAATGCAAGATATATATGTGAGGAAAATCATGTGCTATGACAAACAGATGTATTTCACCACATTGGGAAACCTCTCTGCACAAAACATAATAAACATATTGTCTAGTATAAACCTTAGTAAACACAGAATCAATGATAGGAACGACAAGGATAAAGAGATGTTTTGTTTTGTTTTTTAAATGTACACCTGGAGCAAATATGTCTTGGTAGCAAGAAATTGCCTGACTAGTAAGACATCTAGCCCAGCCTGGTGTTCTCTTACCCAAACAGGTCCTTATTATTAGTCCATGTGTCTTTTGTTCCCTTATCTTGGAATAGAAGGATCTGAGTACAGGTTCTCAGAAAACAGACAAATATCCTCTGGCAAATTCTGTGTTCATCCTAAAGTCCACATCTAATACTGTATATCATTCCATCAATTTATTTTGCTGTAGCTTATTGCTAGCTTCTCTTTCCCTCTTAATTTATTTAATCAACTTTATTTCCCCAGTTTATCAGTAGAGTCATAATTAGATTAAATACTAAAAGAAATATGCCCTGTAGGGGAAAAGAAGTCATTCACTTAGACTTCACATGCTATATACCTCAAGGCAAGGTGGATCTAAAGGTCCCAACCATGTTGGCAGGCTAGGACCCATTGCCTTATATTGACCCAATGTTTTTAGGCACAGATGAGCAACATAGCTGACAGTTGTTATTAGATCCAAGCACTTAAGGCTACACAGTTAGGTCAGTCCACGTTCTTCAAGACCATATAACAGGGATAGTAACCTGTGCCTCTCCAGGTATGGCTTGACTGTAACTTCCATCATCCCTCATGTGTACCAATTAATAAGACTTGAGAGATACCCACCTACAGAAAAATTGTCTTGTGCATCATGTCCTCACCCCATTCCACAAAACTGACTGAAGTTCATTGTGTTAGCTTATCCTACACCTTCTTCATTGGATGTGGGATTTTGTATTTGATATCTAGTGTCAGGCATGTTTTGGAGAGGTCAAAATGACATTTGGAGACCAGGAAGCTACATGTATAAGGGGGCATACTGGCCCAAGGATATTTGTGAGACCTAGGTGATACTAATATGAAAGTTAAATGAGTTTGCTGCTTATTCTATCCCCACCCCCACCCTCCGGGACTTCTTGTATTTCTTCTTGCAATGGAGACATAGGGAGTCCTATCACAAAAACAGTTAAAGACCATTTTCCACATCAACTCATGTTGTGTTCTTATTCATCCTTTCTGTCTGATTATCCAGAGATTGTCCCAAATCCAATCAATGTGTTATTCCCCTGGAGTTAAAGCTATTAGCTGACCCAACCCCTTTTGTCAATTCCATGGGGAAATAATCAAAGCCTTTGTTGCCATAACATCAAGCACCCCTTGAGTCTCTGAAATAGTAGCCAAGTTTGTTTGTCATTATTTGTCACCACTACTCCTCTTCCGCTTGCACAAAAAAGCTCCTATGGATACCCTTTTCTGACCTCTGGTAGGGTTATGGATACCAACACACCAACAAAATCTGTTGGCTCTACTTATAGCCTTCCTGCTTTGAGACGGAAGGAGGATTCTTTATCCATTTAGCTTAATGTACCTAGACTCCTCCCATGATCAGTGGTCCTGCTTTATCAAAATCATTGATCATCAAATCCTAAACATGTTCAACCAATCACAATTAGAACACCCTTTAATAATAATAATAATAATAATAATAATAATAATAATAATAATAATAATAATAATTTATTTATATTTCCTGCCTCTCCCTACGGATCGAGGCAGGAGTACAAAGATAAAATGTACAAAATGTACAGTAGTACAATCAATAAAAAAAGAAAACATAACAAAAGACTTATGTAGTTAACAGAATGAAGATGGCAAGGGTAAGGCTGGTGGAAGCAGGGCTGGCATACATGCCTCCATGTCCTCTCTCCATGCCAACATAGTTTTGTTTTTTGTTTTTTAAAAAATAGAACTTAGCTGAAACTACAATCTGAACTGAAGAAGTACTCTCTAGAACTAGTTTTATTAGCCTAGATCCTCTGCTTCCCAGGGTGGCCCAGAGCCACCCGTCTGCATTGCTCCTTAGTGAGGCCATCCTGTGTTCTCATAATCTCATTTCATTTGCCTGTTCAACTCTGTTAGTACAAGTAGCAAAAATCTTGCAGGCACCTTAACATATCTACATGGTAAGAAGAATTTTTCTACACCTGCTCAGGATCAGGGGATTGATAAGATTTGTATTACTTGGGCAGATGTTATAATCAATAGGTTTTGCAAATAGTTTATAATCAATAGGTTTTGCAAATGCATTTTTGGCATTTATACGCATCCCATGCTACATTGTAATTGTATCATTCTAAAAGGTGTGTGTGGAAATTGTTGGTTACTCCATGGACAGTGATTGTCCCTGTTTACCCACAGACATTGTTCAGACTTGTACTTGTACAAGTCTGAACAATGCATGTAATCACTTGTTCCCATATTTAGCTATCAGTTGCTGTTGACAATACCCTTAAGCTTTTTTTTCAGCAACACAAACACAGAACAAGAATGAAACACTTCTAGCATTAATATGGGAACACCATATGGGAAATTATTAACTGAGAAGCCCAATCCAGCATCATAATATGCTACCACAGAAACTATCAGTGCTCTTATTATTATTTGCTGCTCTCTTTATGACAACAGTATATTTTGTGCCAACCATAATCAAGCACTTCCTTGTAGTGGGGTTATATTCATAGAGGGACTCATCCAGATGTTCTCTGCCTCCACCACTATCCTTAACATGTAGCAGCTATCCAGGTTAGCAATTGGGACAAGATTCATAGGCATTGCTCAGCTCAGAAGAAGGCAGGGATGGAGAGAATGAGGCGGATGAAATATTGAGGCATAGCTTGCTCTATGAAAGGGCAGAGACCTCCACTGTGAGGAAGGACAGCATATCCTCTGTGTTGTGTGGAGAAAATAGAAAAGTAAAGAAGAAGGGTATGGGCCACACAGAAAGTTGAAGAGCAGTGGCCCCTAAGGAACAGGCTTGTTCAGAGCAGCCATTGGATCTCTCATGGAACTGCACAGTTCCAACTATCAGTTTCCTGGTTTGTGCAACATAGCAAATGCCATATGGCAATGCCATAAAGATCTTTCAGGCAGGAAGATCCTCTTACAGGCAGAAAAGGGAGTAAGCTGTGATCCTACTAAGCCTTGCCACCTGTGGAGCACTACTCCTGCTAATATCACCAGTGGATATCACATGTTGTTTAGACTTACCCTCCCTTGAGGTCTAGTTCTGCCAACATGCATCACAGGTCAAGAGCCCCTCCTGCAAAGACTTACCATCCCTGCAGATGTGGTCCAGCCAGTACTTGCCACCATTTGAGTTATTCACCACTGTAGTATTAACATATGTGTGAGTCATCACTGAGACCATGCAGGCTGACCAATTTGATGTGCATCTCCCCATGACAGCATCATCCATGCCCACATTACTATATTGGTTTGCTCCAATGATAAGTCTGAAAATAAGTTTGAAAGCTATAATTGTAATCAACTGTAACTATAATGAAAGCTAAATTATGTATATGGAGCTTGTACAAAAATTAATCCTATCTTCTTGCTTTTCCTATTTTTTTTATTCTCAAAATTCTAAATTTCATTTTCTAAATTCTGTTATTTCTAAGGCTGTGTTTACACTGAAGAATTAATAAAGTTTGATATCTTTTTAACTGCCCTGACTCAGTGTTATGTAATTCTGGAATTTGTAGTTTTGTGGGATATTTAGCTTTTTTGTCAGAGAGCTCTAGTGCCACAACAAATGATAAAACACAGCATTCCATAGTATGGAGCCATGACAGTTAAAGTGGTGTTAAACTGCATCTGTTCTGCAGTGTAGCAGCAGCCTAAGAGAAGGTTCACCCACATTCCTATAAAATGAGAACAATGTGCCTCTTTTATATAAAATGTCTTCAAAGGGGAAAAAAAGTCCCATAATGAAAAATGAAAAATCTCTAGTCAACAATACTGTTAGCATATATGATTTTAATAAAATTTTGGGACATGGAATTCCCTTGATGACCCCGAACTGACTTCTGTGGGATGTCAGCCATAAGCCTCTAGATGGTAAATCAGGTAGGCACAGGAAAAGGGCTTGTCCAAACAACTGGAAAATGCCATACCAGACAGGTTTGAGAGTTGCTAAAGGGGAAAGATCATTATCCCTAAAGGTTGACATAAAAGTGCTTGGTTGTCCTGAGTCTTACTCCTGATGGGCAGTGATTAGATTTAACTGCACCCTTTTCTTTCTTGACTTCCTCCTTGATTGTGTCAAGATCCAAGTACATTGTTTAGGTCATCCTCACACCTTGTCTTAACAAAGCCCAGGCAATCAGCACCTTTGTCCAGGCTTCAACCAAGCCATCAAGTCTATAGCCAGAACCTAGATAGTTCCTATATAAACCCCTAGATTTTTATACTCTACATGCTATCCTTAGAATGCATCTTGGCTCCACATCAGTCTGCACTCTGATCATAGCTCCCTCGGCCATCCCTTCCCCCACTTCGGCAGCTGTGCGTCATCACCATCATCATCATTCACATCCACAGCAGATCACAGAGAAGCCTTTGGAAGTGAGTATCTCCCATAGTTTGGCCCATCTCATATATTCCTGCCTTCACTCCTTTACTTTCAAGTGTGCAGTGTGAGTGTGTGTGCCATATTTGTATGTATGCGGTTTTCCCCTTTTAATAAATATTTAGACCTTAATTGAAGAAGCTTGTCTCAGTGTCATCCATTGTGGGATCTCCTAGTTGTCTGGTATACACAACAGTACTCTGGTCTTGCAGGGTGTTTTTAGGGCCCCACTCTTGCATGTTTTGAGCTAATTATAAATTCCCCTAATCAGATCCTTCCTAATATTTTGGTGGAGAACGTATGGGCATTGTAGAGGTTGATATAATAGTGCTTATTTGTCCTGAGTCCCAAACTGATCACTTGGGCAATTTAAATCTTGGTACATAAGAGGAATAAGGATCTCAGACAAAGAAGATGCAGACACAATAACTAGGAAGGCATGTGATTGTGTTCTTGTGTGACTGAAAAAGGGCTATCTTGGGTTGGCCATCCCCTTTCTTGCTTTGGTCATACACTTCGTTAGCTGGCTCAGCACGAGCAACCCGGAAGTGAGCGTGTCACTACCCTTGGGCGTGTTTGTCAGAGTAGGCAGCCCAACACCCTATTATTGTTTTCTCTATCGTGGGTTGGGAGAGAAGAGCCAGACTTCCCCATTCAGCCCCCCCCTTCCATAATCCAAAACTTAGACTGTCCCCAAAACCACTTTGGACAAGCAGAGATAGGGGAAGTGAGGAGACGTCCCCATCTGAGGCCATAATTCCTAGGCACAAGGTTGGAATCACTGGTGGGAGTTAGTCCCATAGGTCCAGCACAAAATTTCAAGTTAGTGAGGGTGAGGTGGCCTAGTGCAGCAAAAGACAGTAACCTCAAGGCAAGGGCCTAGCTGGGGCCCAAAGGAATAGTGTCTGCTAGGAACCTACCGAGGGGGGTCAACCAAGGAGGTCGGTGGCACTTGAACCTCTCAGTGAAAGTTAGGAGGAGGAACTAACCGATCCTTGGCCTGGGTTGTCCGTGGCACTAACTGCATTAGTGGCCCCACAACCTCTGTGATAGTGAGCGGTCAGATACCGACTCCGACCCACAAGTTCACCAGCGGGATAAGGTGGTCCCATAGGTCCAGAAAGTCACTGACAGGGCGAGGTGGTTCCATAGGTCAGTCGGGGTGAGGTGGTCCCAAGTTTAAGCTAGCAAGGACGAGGTGGTCCTAATGTGGCTAGCAAATAACATCTAAGCTACTAAGGATGAGGTGGTCTTAGTGTGTCTAGCAGGGAAGAGATTTGTTCCCAGGGAAAGGAGGAAAGAGAAGAGGGCGAGGAAATGGAAGTTGCCAAGTTGTTTAAGGAGGAGCAGGTCCAGGACAAGCTTCAGAAATGGATCACCAAGAAAGGACCCAACCCTTGGGTTTCTTATGGAGGATCCATTTGTGACTTTGCTGGAGGCCTATAAACTCAAAACAGAGAGGAAGGGACTGAAGAGCATCCCTAAGTCAGAAAAAGATAGGTTAGCATCATGCAGTATTTGAACCCTAGCCCATGATGTGGTGGAGGAGTATAAAAGGTACCAATTGGAGGTAGAGGTTTCCAAAAGACTTATTGGTGATTTGGTCACACATATTAGAGATAAGGTGACCTAAAACATGCTCCTCACCAGGACAGCTAATGAGGCAAGCCAAAGAGCCGATAGGGCAGAGAAGGAGAACACAGCCCTAAAACTGAAAATAAAGGAATTGGAAAGCAAATTATGCCAGGCAAAACAAACTGCTGACTTTATATTGTCACAGAAAACTGAAGTAGAAGCCCAAGCCACCCACACCATGTGTGAGGCTAGAATTAGAAAATTGGAAGACAGACTAAATTTGAAAAGTGCTCTAGTGGCCACAGTACAACCGAGCATTCTGAGTCAGTCATGCAAGGAAACATCAATTAAGGAAAGTCCCTTGCCAGTAGAGGCATGGATTCCCCCTCCCTACAATCCCCAACAGAGTCCCCCTAAAGGGAATGAACCCATGGAGGGATGCACTTCAGGCATACCAGTAAACCAGTCAAAACCCGGAGTACAGTAGAGAAGAAAGCCACTTTTGAGGATGGGACAGTTACGAAGACAGTGATAGAAATGGTCTCTTGGTCCCTAATGGAAATCAAAACCATAGCAGACCAACTAGGAAAGCTGAACCCACAGACCGGAGTTCAATGGATGTCCACCATCATTTCTTCCTAACCAAAAGCTAAGGGACAGGATCTCATGCAAATAGCCAAATTATGCATAGACCTCATCTACTTAGGCCCTCCAATTATGAACTAGCAAATTTTGACTTAAAGGAATGGATATGCTTGATGGTGCAGATACTCTGGCCCAGTACCATCATAAGAGCCAAATACCACAATGAGGTACAGCACCCAGACGAGGTCCCAGATACCTATGTAGTCAAGAAGAAAATGTTGGCCATTTTAGTTGGAGAAGTTGGCCTCAACAATGAAGGAGTGCCACTTTTGAATGAGTCAGGTTTCATAAGAGACATATACCAGGGTTTAAATGAGGCAGCAAAAACCTACACAGGTCCTGCTTCCCAGAGGTTAAGCACAATACATTGGCAAGGGTTCTTGATGCACATCCATGAGGCTTCCCAGATATTTTGGACCTGAGAAGCACAGAAAGGCATGGCTAGGAGTCTGGTAGCCACCATGCCAGGAAAGAGTTCACGTAGGCAGGCAGGCAGGCAGATAAGGATGGAGATCCACTCTACACAGTTACATACCAGAACACTGGACCTCACTCTCAACCCCCCTCCATGGAGCCCGGAAAATCTAGCATCAACAACTCCTTCCAGAGAAGTGCCAAAAATTATCCCAGAGGTCAGCCTGACATGCAGGACCCCAACAAGGACCCACTGCAAGAGATTAGGAATACAGTTTGGAGACAGTTGGAGTTAGGGTTCCCTACAAATGTGATACATGGCAGACCCACTCACAAATTCACAGAGCTCTTAGTCCGGAACTTAAGCGGTCGGAACCACAGTGGACATATCCCAACCAGTAATGCCCCCAACACCCAGAATTGCATCCAAAATCCAAATCAGTTAGGTTAAGGGCGCCTGGGATCTCACAGCTCACAGAGAGCAAGGGCAGACCCTCAGATCCCTTGGGCTGAAGACCCTCTTACCCAGGCCACAACATGTTCCGCACAACCTTCCCCCAGGACCAAACCCATTAAGGCCCTGAGAAACCCAGTCTCAGCAGTCATTCCTTCCAGTGTTCACCACCTAGACTTTCCCACACCCCCTCCACCTAGCCAGCAGATTGTTGCAACCCTCAAGCAACAATCTGGGGCACTCCATGGTAAATGTAAAAGTGGAACCCCACAACAAACCCAAATCAGCTCTGTTACTCATAGATTCAAGTGCAGCAGTCAACACTCTGAACCCCAGATTAGCCGCATTATGAAGCAAGACACGGGACAGCATGGAGCTAGTAGGATTTGGCAAAGGCAAACATCAAGCTGCCATTTGGAGAGACATACCCATTCAATCAGCCCCCATTTTAGACAGTATTAAGGCATGTGAGAATCAGGGAGAGGACGATGGAATACTGTGAGCAGGATTTTTAAAGAGGAACCAACTGACCCTTGATTTTGCCAATGGTCTTCTATGGCAATTAGAAGAAGGTCCCTTGATAGTATCAACCATCCACAGATGCACTGCCTTGAAAGCTCCAGCACCCCTATACCCCGTACAGAACGACCCCTGGACAATAGATTTCCCCAAAGTATGGGTCAGAGACAAGATGGAGTGTGGGAAGGTTAAAGGAGCTTGTGTAAAAGGAAGGAAGGAAGGAAAAGATCCCCCTTCTCAAAAGCAATACCACTATGTCTGTGAAGCAGAAGAAGGAATAGCTGAAACCATAAAGGCATGAACCCATGGAGATATGACGTCATCCTACCAATGCAGTCTATATGTAATTCCCCACTTTGGCCTGTGATAAAAGCTGATGGCATGATGTGGGGGATGACTGCTGATTTTAGAGCCATCAATGTGGTTACCCCCCACTCCCTGTAGCCCCTGTAGTAACCAAATACAACAAAATTCTAGCCACCAATGGTCAATATGTGGACCAAGCTGTAACCTACATCACACCCCCATGTTTTGTCTTATGTGGACGACATTTTGATCCACTCGGACTCCCAAGAAAAGACTGCAGACATCACCCGAAAAGTGTTAGAACTCATTCAAGACACCAGATTCATGGCTAATAGAGAAAAGGCTTAGTTAATTCAGATCCAAGGCAGATATTTAGGACTAAACCTTCACACAGATTGCAGGACCCCTGATTTGCAGAGAGCAGAGACCATAGGAAAGCTCCCTGCCCCCACTGATGCAGCATCCCTGAGAGCACTCCTAGGAACCTTTAACTTCTCCAGAGAATTCATAGAAGCTTTTGCAATCAAAACCAAACTTCTGTATTCCTTGCTTAAGAAAGGAGCAGTGTGGAAATGGGGTCCCAAACAGCAGGCCCCCACTTTAGTTTGCACTGCACAAGTAATCCAGTTTGACACCCCTTTAATTGACATGACTCAGTGTGACAGAAATCTGGGAACTGGAGTTTGTTGTGGCACCATACCTCTCTGACAGATAAAGCCAAATGTCTCACAAAACTACAAACTCCATAATTCCATAGCACTGAGCCATGGCAGTTAAAGTGGTGTCAAACTGGATTACCACTGCAGTGAAGATGCAGCCTATAAAATAAAAATGAGACAAGCAGGAAAGGAATTTGATCTTTGTATGTAACCTGTTGGAACTGGCTTTAGGAATCAGTTCTATGTCATGGAATTATGGCAACACTATCATTTGGGTTGGGGGGGTAAATTAATTTTAACATGATAATATACATTCCAAATATAAAAAGAAAGAAAAGAAAAGAAAGAATGTAAAGAGGGTCTGAAAGCAATAAAAGCAGAGGCTTAAAGAATTAAAAGAGAAGTGGGGGGGGGGAGAGACAGTGTCAGACATGGAGTTGGAAAGAAGGGAAAGGGAAGTGTAGTGTAAATAGAAGCTGAGAAAATGAAATTAGAGCCAGAAAATTATGACAAGAGAACCTCTGGAAAACCAATGCTTAATAAAGGAAGTGGTAGTATCAGACAGAAGAGGAAAGGATAGCAACAGAGGCAAAGAGATTGTGGACTGAAGATGTTCGAGAAGGTTCAGCAGGAAAAGCAGACTGAACAAGAGATAGTTAAGGCTTAAGGGTTTTAAAACCCCCAAATACTCCCTGAAGATATTATGGGAGCGAAGAAAGAGTTTCCAGTAACACTGAGAGTCAAAGGGCCAAAGCTGCTGCAGTGGACTTGGAGATGCAAAACGTGTGCGACAGTCTGTTCTCTGTGGAAGAAACTGTGCCTGTTATGAAGCCCAAGAAAGTTGCAGAGAGAGAGAAGAGGATTTAGAATTAACATCCCCCTCAGCACCAGACTTTAGTGCAATGAATAACTTAAAAAGGGCAGAATTCAAAGGCATAACCATGTTAGTCTGGAAAATCAGTATGCAAAGGGATTTTGCAGCATCTTTGAAACTAACTGAAAGAAAGAAGCTGGTAGCATGAGCTTTCTTAGACTTGAGCCTACTTCCTCAGAGTCATGGTTAAAAGGGCAGTGTGTGATGTGTAGGAACACGGGGTTACTTGGGGGAAAGCCCCATTGAACTTAATGTGTTATGCTCAGATAAAATACTCTGGATCAGTGTGTTGGTATTAGGAGGGGGGCAAAAAAGTCAGTGGCTCAAATGGTTAAAATGCTGATTCTGTTGATTGCAAGACTGGCAGTTTGAAGCCCGAATGCTGCATGATGGGATGAGCTCCTGTCACTAGTCCCAGCTTCTGCCAACCTAGCAGTTTGAAAGTGTGGAAATGCAAGTAGATAAATAGGTACCACTTTGGTGGGCAGGTAAAAAGCATTCTGTGCAATCGTTCTGGCCACATGATCACAGAGTAATCTCTGACAATGCTGGCTCTTTGACTTAGTAACGGAGATGAGCACCGCCTCCTATGATCGGACATGACTTGACAACCTTGTCAACAGGGAAATACCTTTACCTTACCTAAGGAAACTGACTGATGTTTATTCAATGATCTCATTGTGCATGCATACATACATGCACATGGACATTCCTTGTGTCCCTCACACATATAAATAACCAATACATCACCACAGTGGTATCACTAGAGGGTGCAGCAGAGGGCAGAGTGTACAGGTGAAAGCCAGAGGGATGGTAAATGCCTGGTGGGGTGGTTGGTTGTTGTCCACCTTAACCCTCCCTGCCTTCCACCACCAGCCATTCCCTCTACAAAATGGGGGAAGATGCCTGCAATGTGTTGCCCTGTTCTCCCAGGTCCTCCTTTACCCAGATACGTCCAACACTTCAACCTTATGTGTGGGGGTCCAAGAGGAATTGCAAAACATCCTCTATTTCAAGCCATAAAACATCTCCTTGTGTCATCCCAGCAGGCAAGCAAGAGGTAGCTTACCAGATTAATTACTGCCCCAGCTGCTGCAAAGGGCTTGTTAGTTGCAGGCTGTGGAGAGAACTGTCCCAGACCATGAGGTGGCTTTGTTTGTTTCTTCTGACAGAGGTGTGGAAAGAAAAGGCAGATCTGGGTTGTGGAAGCGGATCAGCAGCACCAAGGAGAAGGGGGGGGGGGTGAACATGTGCAATTTGGGTTGAGGAAGAAGCAGGAAAGATGAAAGGGCAAATGGGAAAGCTACAAATGAAAGTAATAATTTAAATGTAGATTCATTAAAGGGTTGTTGGGTTTTTTTTACTAATGCAGTACATTTTTAAGCATTTGTTTTGCTCAGAGTTCTATAATTATATTGCAAGCCAACAAGGCATTTTAATGAAGATAAGTTAATCAGAAAAATATAGTTGAGTACATAATAAAAGACTGTATGTGTACTATAACTGTAAATAAACCTTATGAAAAGAACGAGGGTTTATAGCTTTTATTTGGTAATGTTCACCATTTTTCTTGAATGTCATACCTTTTGCAGTGTCATGTCCTCCTTCGCAGTTATGACATCTGGTCACCCAGTCTGTTGGCTCACCTGCCTGCCCATCTAGCCACCTAGTTTTTCCCAGGTCTGGCCAGGTGGGTGAGCAAGGGAGGGAAGGAGAGCATAGTTGTGTGTGGTCTTGCCCACCTGCCTATCCAGGTACCCAGATCTTTTGTGGCTGGGTGGGCAGGCAGGCAAGGCAGAGGAAAGAAAGGAAGGTGAGGCCATCTGTTACCCCATTCACCCACCCACCCACTGGATCCTTCCAGGTCTGGTTGGGCAGGTGGCCAAGACAGAGGTAGAAGTGAGGGGCATGTGCAGCTGCTGCCACCACCACCCCACAGCAGGTATGACCACCCCTAGTGATTCTAGTGCATCTCCATACCTTCAGTTCTGCTTCTTATTACCTGTTGGAGTCTTTTTGGCCACAGAAGGTAACAGAGGCTGAGAAAGAATGGACAAAGGACACCAAAGGTGCTGTGCCTCTGTCCACCACCATGGCATTTTCATCCTGGTGCGGTGGTTTGAGTATTGGAATACAACTACAGGAGACCTGGGTTCAAATCCCTGCTTAGCCATGGAAACCCAGTGGATGACCTTGGACATGAAACACTCTCTGTGCCTTAGAGGAAAGCAATGGCAAGGCACCTCTGAATAAATCTTGCCAAGAAAACCCTGTGGGTGCAATTTACTTGAAGGCATATAACAGCAGGCAGTAAATCTGGATATTACTTCATGCTGCATAGATACTAAATTAAAATCAGTTTATAGCACTGGGATGGGGGAACTAGCAGGATAAGAAAACCAGTCTTGTGGAAAAATCTGGCAAGTTTCAGAGATCAGGTTTATTTGGTGCAAAGGTTCAAGGAAAGCTAGTTATGGTGGATAGGTCAACAGAAATATATATATATATAGCTCTGCCTTTTCTAAATATATATATATTGAAGTTAAGGAACAGAATTAGCTGTATGAATCTGGCCCTTAAACTTGGTTAATGAGAATGCTGAATATAATACTTATACTTTCAGGATTAGACAAATTATTCCCCAGGAGTAATCACAGTTGAAGAAATGTCATAGTAATTCTTAAAAAGATAAATAATATATTAATCAAGGAGCAAGAAATGTGATCTGACAATCTTTTTTTAAAAAAACAAAAACAAACAACAAACAACAAAAATTGATAAAGCTGTTACCAATTACCATATAATGGAATAACTTGAAATAGGTCTAAGCAACCTTTTCAGTAACTTATGTAGCACAAGCTTGCACTGATTGCACCATCAAGAGCCATTCCTTCAAATGAAAAGATGACACATGCAAGTCAATGACAAACCAGCTAACCTATGATTTTTGACTTGAGTAGTACTTAACTGTTTTTGTTCCAAGCACTCCATCATAAATGGGTTGAAACTTAATTGCAGAAGGAACAAATGAGGGTATTGCTCCTCAAAATATGAATCCTCTTCCTTCCAATAAAATTTTATTTTAGTCTCCAGGTTTCTAGCATTGCAGAGACTGAGACACTGAAAATTGTTTACATTTTACATTTGATATATTCACATTTCACACAACTGTGGATATAGAGTGCCAAATATTGGCAAGTTGTACTATGGGTTATGGGGGAAAGAGGAGCTGTCTAAAAAGGAATAGTGGCTGGCATTCTATTAGGTATTTATGCCATTGTAAACTAACTTAAAGGTAAAGGTTTCCTCTTTGATGTGATTGTCTAGCCATGTCCTAATGTAGGGAGTGGTGCTCATCTCTGTTACTAAGATGAGGGAGCCAGCATTGTCAAAGACAACTCCATGGTCATGTGACCAGCATGACTAAATGCCAAGGCACATTGAATGCTGGTACCTTCCCACTAAAGTGGTACCTATTTATCTACTTGCACTTTTACATGCTTTCAAACTGCTAGTTTGGCAGAAATTGGTACTAGTGATAGGAGCTCACTCTGTCATGCTGCACTTGGGTCTCAAACTGCCGATCTGCCAACCTTGCAGTCATCAGAGTTGACATTTTAACCATTAAACTGATTACAAGTACCTAAAGGAGAAATGTAATGGTGCACAATGTTTATATTTTTAGAAGGGGAGTAGAGATCTTTGGGACCATTGTGCAAGTAGAGGGGGGTTGCAGACTGCCAGAAATAGTGCAAATTGAGTCCACTTTTAGGATTAGGGTTAGTGCTAGGGAATCATGGGAATTGGTTTTTGTTCTGAGACATTGAGCCTTCTCTGTCAGAGAGCTCTGGTGCCACAATAAAATAAAGTTCCCATGATTCTCTAACCCTAACCCTAAAAGTGGACTCAATTTGCACTATTTCTGGCAGTCTGCAACCCCCCTAGAGTCAGCAGCATGCCTGCTGTGCAATGTGTATCATAGCTGTATGGGTTCCATTGCTCATTGAAATTGTGAGAGGTGCCCTAATATGTATTGTCACAACTCACTACAAGGGTTGGATAACATGTCATTGCTATGTTATTGCAAAGTTGTTGTTTTTGTTGTTAGCAGCAGTAGCAGCAGCAGCAGTATTTTATATCCTGCTTTTTCGCTACAATTGGGACACAAAGCAGCTTACAAATTAAAAAATAATACAGGGGGGTTGCAGACTGCCAGAAATAGTGCAAATTGAGTCCACTTTTAGGGTTAGGGTTAGGGTTAGGGTTACGGAATCATGGGAACTGTATTTTATTGTGGCACCAGAGCTCTCTGACAGAGAAGGCTCAATGTCTCAGAAAAAAAAAAAAACAATTCCCATGATTCCCTAGCACTAACCCTAACCCTTAAAGTGGATTCAATTTGCACTATTTCTGGCAGTCTGCAACCCCTTACAATTAACATATGAAAGTGGAGACTAAAATTCATTAAAAATAAAATGCAACTCACAAGATAAAAGTGCCTTTAAAAGTACGGTACATATTAAAACAGTTCAAAATACTAAAATACTAAAACATTAAAGGTTATGTGTCATGCCTCTGATGCAGGATCTTGGCCAGCATTTTCAGTGCTTTTGTGCGTTCCCTGTAATGTTTGCTTTATCATAAGATGCATTTCAAGTAGTGATGGGTGAGAATTTTGTCTGGTTTTTATATACATACTTTCCCAAATCTGCAATTTTTCCATATTTTTAAAATAAATTTATAAAACTCTGAAAAAAGTACAAATGAAGAATTAGCCCATTCAAAGACAGGCATGCCTAATTCTTTTTTCTTTCTTCTTAAGGCTCTAAATCCTGTCCACTCAAACATATTTGTGGCACTGACTTTTTCTGTTACAATTTTTAATTTTAACAAGCACATGACATGCAGGTATATTTTTTCTTTCTTTCCAGTATGCAAATAGCCATTTCTATGGAATTTGGGCAACACAGATTTGTAGGAATTTTGTTCCACTTTTTGGATGCAATTTACAAATTTGAAAATTTCTTCATAAACAGATTCTTGTGAACCTGAAATTCAACTTAAAAAGTGTGACAAAGTGAGACTCAAAAAATTGTCGATTGCTAACATAGTTAATATCTATGTGAATATTTTTATATCTGAAATACACATCCAAATTACCAGGAATTTCCCTAGTATCATAAGTGTAATAAGCCTCTCCATTATGTGTAAGCCCTGCAATTGAAGCAACCATTAGTTATTGTTACTGCTGTTTTGCTTCTATGCTTTACAGGCTGGAAATACCCTCAAAATCCCCCACAGAAAGCTCCAATACCTCAGTCATATGGAACGGCATATTCCTGCTTATATATGCAGATAGTTGTGAATTTCACTTGGTTAATTTTTCATAAGAGACTTCAAAGGTGTGCACATTTCTTCATGAATTCAAAGAGTGAGTGGAACTTGGATATTAAAAGACTGAATTTGGAAGAACATAAGCATGAAGTATTTGCCTATCCCTACACTCAGGTTGACAGCCAGTATAGCGTAGGGGTTTCAGGGTTGGACTATGACTCTGGAGACCAGGATTTAATTCCTTGCTTGATCATGAAGCTCACTGGATGACTTGGGCAAGTCACATGCTCTCATCCTCAGGGGAAGGCAATGATAAACCTCCTCTGAACAAATCTTGCCAAGCACACCCTATGATTGGTTTGCTTTAGAGTCGCTTTAAGTCAGAAATGACTTGAAGGCATACAACAACAACAATAACAACAACAACAATAAAGGTGGAAGGCAGTAGAAAGAGAGGAAGACCACATGCCAGTTGGTTAGACTCAATCAAGGAAGACATGGGTCTGGGCCTGTAGGTCATGAGCAGAGAGATTGAGGACAGAGGGACTTGGAGATGTCCCATCCACAGGATTGTCATGGGTCAAAGTCAACTCAAGGGCAGCTAATAACAACAACAGGCAAAGAATGGTGGACTGGGAAGAACATGGCCAAGCATGTTTCATGTCACTAAATTAAAATGTATACTCAGAATCTTCAAAACAAGTTAATTATCCTTAACTGTTAAATTATTTTTTCTTATGCATGCTTGCTTTCTAAATTAAACCTACCTTCATGAACCTTTGGGATTCTGAGGGGGAAAGTTCCATTGACTATGGAAGACTGAAGAAAATTCGCTGCTTTCTTATACATTTCAAAGTAGCCCTTTAAGCTTGCTGCTAGCCATGTGGGAGATGCTTATGCATGAGTAAGTCCCATGTGACTGCAAAACTTCATCTACAAATAACCTGATGTGGGCAGAACCAATCATTGCGTTTTACTTAAACTTCTTTTTAGAAAGCTGAAAGTAATAAATGGTGGAGCTTTTTAGAAAGCTGAAAGTAATAAATGGTGGAGATCCTATCCAGCATTTGATGAAGTTTGCATTCAATCCTCTGGGATTAAAAATCTGGTGCTCTCAGATTATTTGTCTATCAATGACCTGGGAATCTCAAATTTTGAGGTGAGAACTGTGAATAATACTAAACAGTTCAGAGCCTGGATGAGAGGTGATGAAGTACCATATGGTCTACCTTGAGCTTTTTAAATAAAAAATGTGATGGAAGTACAATAAAAAATAGAACAAAGGAGAAACAATGATGCCATACATCCTCCCTGTGCTTCCTTTCATCGTTCAAACAGGGCAGTCCTCTCCTCTAAATGTCTTGTTCTTTCTTTTCCCCAAATTTCCTTCTGCATTCTGTGCCTACTGAACATGTCCTTTTGTTGGAAGGTTTTATCAGGGTTCATTTAAGCATTCTAATTTGTTGTTATTTGCCATCAACTTCAATTTATGGTGACCCCATGAATGAGATACCTCCTCTCTTAATTTTGCAGCCATCCTCCCAGCCCTCATCTCTTAAATTTGCTGTCAGAATTATTTAGAGAAAAAAGAGGACAGGACTCTTATACCTTTAATAGCTGTGTATAGAAGAAAGAATTTCAGCAGGTGCAGTTTGTTGCACAAGCTATTAAAATGCACAACTCTATCAACTTTTCCACATATACTACCTATTTCTTGCCCTCTCCCAATAATTTTAGTTTCTTCCAAATCCCTGTAGATGTTTTGCTTCATCCATTTCCCTTCAGAGCTTGTTTGAGGTGAATTTAAGCAATAGCTCAAGTTAAAAACTGTGTGTTATTTCATCCTTGCAAGTGTGACTGAAACTCCATGGCAACTTAACATGCATTTATTTTAGTATGGTTTTTGCCAGCATTGTGGGATAGGGTTGGCATGGAAGCAATGCAAATAGATTTGAACTGGGTTAAAAATGGCCACAGTGTTTATAATTTACACTTCACAGACTTCGGGCCTCAGCAGACGGAGGCCCCGGAGCCACCGCCGAACGGAGCGCCGCGGGGCTGCAGCCTCCGCATCCAGGCGCACCGCCGGCGACTCTAAAAGGAGCACCAAATTGGCGCTCCTTTTAGATGTCAGAGAAAGTGCGCCGCAAAAGCGGCGGGCGCACTTTCTCTGACTCAAACAGCGCAGCGCATGTGGGCGCTGCGCCGTGAGGTCATCCCCAATGCGCCGGTCATGTGGACGGCCGGCGCATCTGGGGGCGACCTCGGAGAGAGGAAGGGGCGCCGTTCGTGCGGCTGCCCCTCCTCTTCTCTGCCCAGAAAACGACTTTATTAGTCGTCTGCTTAGGGCCTTCATTGAGGCACAGGGCAAGGATCCAGTTTTCATGTAGCCCACGGCTACAATAATATTACAGGGGCATTGGTCCTACCATTGCAGAAAACAAGAGGATGGACACACACACACACACCTCCACCCAGTCAATTTGATCAATTGCATGTATCCCAGCCCACAACTCATCTCTATTGCTAGGTGAAAGGCAAAGATACTATAGTACTGAAAGCAATTATGAATGCAGGTGAAATCCTTTTGTAGGCCTGTTAAGTGGCAGCTAGATTATAAATACAGTTAATGCTTTCAAACTAACACTTCCCCCTTATGTTGTTGGCTCCAGTCAACTTGGCCAACAGTCAGGGATTGTGATTGTTCTAATCCAGCATCTAGGGAGCCAAGTTTTGGAACCATTGCACCTTCCATGGTTTCAGCTATGGACCAAAAATATAATGTAGTCCCCTTTCTCCATGGTTTTGCTCTCTGCAGTTTCAATCAGTTGAGGTCTGAAAACATAAGTGGTATAGCATTCAGTACTTTGGGCAGTTTCAGGCATCCACTGGGGAGGGTCTTGAAATGTATCCCTCATAAATAAGGGGGGTATGTAATAGACTTTCTATGTTTTTCCTAGTAATGGATCAGTAGGAGAAAGTTCTCTACCATGTTTGTTCCCCTTGGAGTCAGCCAGCAAATCTGTCTGGTTCCTAAGATGGGGTTTTGTGTTTCAATGCACAGAGCAATGAAACAGACCAAAATCTGGTAGTTGTATACCAATAAAGGGAAATGTTCCTCCTCTCATTTCCCAGAGTAAAAGGAAAATTGGAACAGGACCATCGTAAGTAGCAAGCCAAGCTTGCCCATGAAATGAATTTGTTATGAGTATAATTTTGCTCATCACACATGATCACAAGATAGTTCAAGGTATTGTTTCTTGCAAGGCCATCTAAAAATTAGTAAACCAAGCATCTAGCTGTATATAACGGATGAGACTATCACTTAGCTTTTTAAATCGAATTAAGTCTCCTGGGCTGCAGCTGGGAGGCAAGACAGAGGGGGTGATTATTGCATGCTAAAGTGCCCCTGAATCGCTGGCTGCCATCAGCCCAGGGTCCAGCTGGGCTCAGCTGCTGCTTTTTAGAAATTGGGATGCTTTCTGGCTTCTAAAATGTGCCAGCTGGGCCCGACTGGGACCCAGGCTCATGGCAACAATCCCCGCCTCCATCCCACCTCCCGGCTGCAGCATGAGAGGCTTAATTCAATTTAAAACGCCAAGCAATAAGTTCCTTAGACTAGGACAGCAGCCATATTTACTCTCACAACAAATTATAGTACGATTGCTACATGGCCTTAAAGGGAATAAATGAGTATACATGCTTTGACTGTGAAAGAGTTTCAATATATTTTGTGTATGCTCTGTTTGGGAGAAACATGAACTGCATTGATTCTATTATTAACAATTCTCTACAGCAATAATTATGCAACTTACGTTGACCTGAAGCATTATCCTTACTGTGTTGCTCCCATCATGGAAGTCTCCACAGAATGCTACATAGAGACTATATTATTAAGGAATTGCATTTGCTTCTAAGCTTTCAAGTTAATGTATTAAGAAGGAATTGCTTCTCACAGTACAAAAATCCAGAACTTGCAAAGGAATACAATAACCTTTTATGTTAACCTTGATAAGTGTTCAGTCTCACCGCACAAAACATGGAGTTGCTCAAATGGAAAAATAAATCTAAGATATTCACAAGTTCGAGGGAAGGAGTCTTTGAATGATTTAAGACTGAAAAAAGTTTGGACACAAATAGAAAAAGTTCAATAAGTGGATTACTAGATGCAATTTAAATTTTATATTAATTTTATCTTGTTGATGTGTGCCTTCAAGTTGTTTCCAACTTATAGCAACCCTAAGGCAAATGTATCACTTGGTTTTCTTGGCAAGATTTGTTCAGTAGCATTTTGTCTTTGCCTTCCTCTGAGGCTGAAAGAGTATGACTCGTCCAAGGTCACCCAGTGGGTTTCCATGTCCAAGCGTAGATTTGAACCCTGGTCTCTGGAATCTGAACTTTTTAAATCAGGGTTTGGAAGCATGTGACTTTCCAAATAATGTTAGATCATAACTCCCATTAGCCCTCAACATTGGCTAATCTGGTTAGGATGGATGGATGTTGTGGTCTATCCTTTGAAAGTTTACACATTTCCCTTTCTTGCTTTAACAGGAGGTCCTTCTAAATACAAAGTATGTCCTGCACCACTGAATGAGTTCTCACTGTGATTCTGAAAACTTCATCTGGGCGAGGGCCATTCAAATTCTAACAGAGAGTTAAGTCCAGCTACTGAAAGTATACAGGCTTGTCCCAAATCCTTTCCTTGAAGAAAGATAGTGTAGCTTATTTCCAATTGCCATTATAATAGTAGCTATTACTACTACTAGTAGTAGTAGTAGTATTACTGTTATCATTATTATTTCTTACCCACCTCTCCTCATGTATTGTGGCAGGGTGAGGGTGTGCAATGAATTACGTGAGGATGAGCAATGAATTAGGGACATATTAATCACCATCCTAAGAATATTTGCTGTTCTTATCCAGAAAAGCTTTCCTGATTTCCCACCACCATTTTCAGACATTTCATTCAAGAATGAATTCCTGACCACCTTTCAATTTTTTCTGTAAGGAGTCTTTTATATAACACAATTATAGCACAATGATCCCACTTTAATGGCTATGGCTCCATCCTGGGAGTGGTAGTTTGGTGAAACACTAGAGTACTTTGGCCAAGAATTGTCAATATTTCTCCCTAAACTACAAACTATGGACACCATTGGATGTTGTCATGGCAGTTAAAGCGGAATCATAGTGCTGTAATTGTGTAATGTGAAAGGGCCTTAAGTCTAAGAGTTTTATAACATGATAAAAGAAAGCCAAAACAGATTGGGAGAGTAGTAGCTTTCTCCTTGCCTCTCCACATGTTACTGTAGCACTTCCATTCTCCTTCCCAAGGGAGACGGTCATAAAAGCATATCTTTTGTCAAAGAGATTTTTCAGGTACAACAAAATACATGCTTTTATAACCATCTCCCTCAGGTAGAGAGTGGAAATCCTTCAATGGCATGTGGAGAAGCATGAAGAAAGTCAGTACTCTCCCAATATGTTTCAGATTTTTTTTTCTCATGTAATAAAGCTTTAAGAAAAATGTGTCAAAGGGGATATTTGCATAGGGCAAATAAAACATCTTCTCCCATCATCTCAGCAGGAGTCTGGATTATGCAGGACCAAATCCCCAGGTTTGGTGCAAAGTTTCTGAACTATATCTGGCCAGTTCAACACTGAATCCACCATATTAACTCCTCAAACATTTCTTTTTTAAAAAATACCTTATGCTCCAGTTCCTCCAGGGCCCTTCATTGCAATGTCTGGTGGCTGTTTACAACACATCCTACTGTGCCACCTGGAGCAACTACTACTGATGTAAGTTGCTCACTAGGAGTTCAGAATGTGATCAATGCAGGGCACTGACCTCAGAACAAGTAAAGTGCATCGGAGGCAGTGGCACAGGGTGGCCCTTTGAGATGCATGCCACACAGAGGGTCCTAGGTGATGGTGGGATGTTGGGGCACCCACACCCATGTGGACCTGGCTATGGTCTAAGTAAAAAAAAATCTAGCCTACATATGGTGTGGTTGAAAGCAGGATGGTAAGCATGAATCCAGACAGTGCGCCAATCTGAGTAAGATTTTTAAAAAAGAACATTTATGGAGAAATTGGCAGCATTTCAAATGAAATGGTAGATCCACCGCTGTGCTCCTCTCCAACCCAACTGAATATTGATCCATAAGTTAGTTGAAACTGAAATCAATAAGACTTATTTCAATAATGCTTTAGTTAAGGCTCAATTGTTAACTCATGATTGACTAGTACTCTTGATTTCTGTTGGGTTTAAATTTTGTTAATTTTTGTTAAATGTTGTTGAATCCAAATCAATATGCTGCTATATCAATAAAGTCTACCATCAGTATTATTTACCTCTTAATTCTATACTCTCTTCTGATTCAAACTGTTCTTCTTTTGCAAAAACGGTTTAGCTATTCCCAAAATTACATATCTCTGCTTCTGAAAATTTCCCTCTCACTCCTTTGCTTTCTCCTCAAATCTAGAGTTCACTAGACCTGCCATCCTTATTATTTGGCAAGGCTGCTCTGCTATATGAAAAACACAGTATCGACACGATGCTACAGGAGCCTCATCAGAAGAAAATAAAGTAGCAGATGAGGGTGACAATCAAACCTGTTTTGTTCAATGACTGTATGTTCTGAGTAAATTTTAGCATAACTGAAAGTGGTTTTGTAATATTCTAATGTTCAATGGTCAAGCTTTATTGACCAGTTTGAGAGTCTACAACTAGTTTGGATTTTAAAAAAAATCAAATATGTATCATGTTTTTTGTGATCTGTAAGGAAACTGTATGCAGTATGTTGAGTTTTCCTCATCAAAAAGATGAATATGTCAGTGATTTGATGTGTGATGTGCCAGTGCTCTGATCTTATAACTAGGGCTGAAATGTTTGCCTTCCTTGCAGAATTTGAAAAACATCAAGCAGACCTTAGAAACATGAACCATGCCTTCAGATTTAGAAAACAAGAAACATGCCTTAAGTAAGCAAAAGCAAGGTGACAAAGTTTTCAGTATGTCTAAATTCTGTTGTGAACCTTGTGACTGGGAGCCAACATGTACTATTATGTAGAAATATGTTAGCTTGAAATCAGTGTAATGAAGACCTTATCAATAAAAGGTGACTCTATGAGCACTTAAGCTAGATTCACAGGCTATAAAATAAGTGATAAAATGTGAGATGAAGGGTGGTGAGATTGTTTTGTACTAGTCAATTAAGCTTATCGCACGGTACTTAAGGAGCAGCAGAAAACAAGCTTGTTCCCTCCTCAACATGACATCCCTTCAAATATTTAAACACAGCTCTCATATCACCTCTCAACCTTCTCTTCTCCAGGCTAAACATCCCCAGCTCCCTAAGTCATTCCTCATAGGGCTTGGTTTCCAGACCCTTCACCATTTTAGTTCAATCAGAACAATCAGTACCATTACATTCAGTGAGATTTCCTAAAAAAAATCTTCTTTGGATTGGTTTGTCACAATTTGGCTCTACCACAAAAGAGTTCATTGCAAGCCATCAAAAATTGAATTGTTTCATACAGGTTGGGTCTCCCTTACTTGAAATTTTTGGGACCAAAGGTGATTTGGATTGGGGGGGGGGGTTGCAGGGTGCAGTGGGGGTTGAATTTTGGAATACTTGTATTTGTATATGCATAATGAGAAATCTCAGAAATGATACGTAGGTATAAATATAAGATTCATTTATGTTTCATATACACCTTGCACACATAGCCTTTTATATGCTTCAATATATCTGCACTAATGACAGTACCATTAAGAAACTTCAACAAAGAAGTAATAAGGTTTCAGAAGAGACAAGCAGCATGATATTGCACTGAAACAACAGGTTGCACAAACTCTCTCTCTTAAGAAACAAGGCAGAAACATCCTCAGTGGGTAAAACAGAATAAAACAGCATTTTTGTATAAAAATTACAGAGTGTGTTTACATCCTCAGTAATTCTCAGAAGACACCACACTCTGGGAAGTTAGGGAAACAGATAGTATAAAATGAACTAGCCATTATATTAGCAGAATTGCAGAAAAATTTGGTCAGGAAAAAACTAGGTATTGATTAACATGAAAAAAATGATTACCTATAGCTCTTGCATCTTCAGCTTTGTTAATGTAATATCTAACATATTTATTGCTCTTTCAGTATTCTGAACATCAGTTAATCCAACAGGAGTATTAGTTCCTTTCCTCCATTTCTTATCCTAACTGACCAGCAAAAATCCTACAATTCTAATATTTGAAAAATTGTTAGTAAAGGCAAAAAAAGTTTCATTTATATAATATAATGCAAGAACCTGACATAAGATCAAATCCTAAACACTCATCAGGAGAGCAGTCTTACACAAATTACTTGAAAATAATTTCCATTGAATTCTGTGGGATTACCCACAGGAAAGTGGGTATATTTACAGCTTAAATGAGGATCTCTCATAAACTATCTGGGGATTATGAGAACTATAATCCAAAATGTAAATGTTCCAAGCTCTGTAGTAGAAGTGTGGGCTTTGCATTTAGTAAGTCATCATAAATAAATTGTCTGAAATGAGAGATGTATGAGTACATTAGTTGATTTGTCTGGAGAGACTTTTCATTGCTAAACTGTTTTACAAGGCTGATTGCTCTCCATATAAAATACAGTTTGTAAAATGGTGATTAGTAGATTATTTCATGACTCATATTCATGCACTTAGTCCTCTCAAGATGCCACCCTGTCAAGAGATAGACGTATATATTGGAACATGTGTTAAAAATATCAATTATTAGCATCTATAGAAGAGTTCATAATGTTTAAAACACATACATTACATTATCATAGAATCATAGAATCATCGAGTTGGAAGAGACCACAAGGGCCAT
>JAIPUX010001232.1:155975269-155985753 GCA_020142125.1 Phrynosoma platyrhinos | reverse complement strand
TGCACATCATTTAGATACATTTCAACCTATTTTCAGGCCAATTCATAGGAAGGAAGTTACTTTGCTTGCCTTGGTGGATAGCCTTTGCCAGGAACTACAAATGGAAAATATGTCCCTTTTGGTTCTAGTGGAATTTTAGTAGCTTTCCATAGTATTGCCCATCCTTCTGGTTGCCTAATTGAGATGGGATTGGGTGATACTGTTTTGTGATAGTTCTAGTTTTTACTGGAGGTTGTTTCAGAAAGTGATGTTGCAGGATTACTGTTCAATACATTCTCTACTATTTTTATTAGTCACTGCTATTACTCACTATTTAACCGTGGCATGAAACCATTGGAGGAGGTAGTTCAGGTTTTGGACTTCAGTATCACCAGTATGAGACTAAAACTAGACTCCTTCCCACACAAGGAAACTGTTCATGTTATGAATCTGTCTTTGGTAGTTGGAATGGACTAAATGAGGAGGGAAAAATGGAAACTTAATTCAAGATTAAGAAGACAGTCAATAGAAAAACAGATCTGAGGACTTAAATTCACTCTATTTTGGATGTACTGAACTGCTCTTGAACAACTATAGTTGTCATTTGGGGGTAATTCTGCATTCACCTCTAGATCTGGTTGGTAGCCAGGAATGATTTCGTCACCTGAGTCTGATACCTCAACTATGTCAGTAATTAGAGTGATCTGATTTAGAGTGACATGAGTTTTCATTATCTCTCATCAGGATTATTGCAACATGCTTAGCACGCAGTTGACTCTGAAGGCTACTCAGAAATTTTATCTGATTCAGAAATAATTTAGCCAGTCCATTGATGAAGTCAAGGATAAAGGGAATGTGATTCCCAGGTTTAACAGCTACATTGACTGTAGATCCATTTCCAGACATAATTCTGAGTACTGGTTATAAATGATAAAGACCTAAATAATAATAATATGATTATAACCCTAAATGCTTTTGGACCAAGCTACCCAAAAAGACTACCATCTCTTTTACAAGTCTTTCCAGACCGGCTGTTTGTTCACTCTTGCTACCATCTGATGCTGTTTGGTGGAAGCTGAAAAGTGAGTCTTCTTGGAACTTTTGACTCTCTAGTGAGGAAGTCATTTTTAGCCATGTGTTGATGGCAATTGCATTTTTAAAAAGTTTAAACACAGTGGACCTTCTTCATCTGTGTGGGTTCACTTCTGCCCACCCCATGGATGGCAAAAAATGATGGTCATGCCCCATATTATTTGATGGTGGTGACATGCACATGGATGCTTCAGCATGTGCCACCATTAAATAATATGAGGTGTGCTGATATTTAGGTGGCACGTGCCACCCCTTTGATAAGAATGGTCCACTGCAGGTAGTAAAACAAGTATGAGCTCCTTTGTTTTTCTCTGCTGCTCCACATTTTAATTCTATCATACTTTAACCGACTGTTGCTTTCATACACTGTATATACTCACATATAAGTCTAGAAATTTTAGTCAAAAAATTGACCCCAAAAACCTGAGTTGACTTATCCACAGGTCAATATAAGTACTGTACTTCAACTCCTATAAAAAAGGAACTATGCCCAGTTGAAAGGCAAGAGTGTAATCAATCCTGGAAGCACTGACTCTTGTCTCCATTCTCTTATCCATCCATTCTTTATTATGAGCACAAAAAATTATGCCTACTGGAATTTTGTAAGTTCTTTGGCATTGTTTTCACTTGCTTCCTCCTTTAGATCCTTTGTTACATGCCCTTAAGTTTTACCCTCGACTTATTTACAAGTCATATGAAAATCTATAATTTTGCCCCCCAAATCTGCCCTCAATTTATACATGAGGTCAACTTATAGTCGAGTATATAAAAACTCTTAATTGTTTTATAAATGGTGTCATATTGCTCAATGCATTATATCTTTGGGGGAATGTTACTGCTTTTCTACAACGTATTTATAAACACAAAGCAATTTACAAATCTAAAAGAAAAACAGAAATTAATTACCAAAAACAGATTGAATTATTGTTTAAGCTGCATTAGGAACATATTATGGAAAAATAATGTGCAAATGAAGAATGCAATTTTATATTGTAATTTCAATTTTCAATTTAATTCAAGAAGTAAAGCTACACTGGCTAGAGAATATACTCAATTTGGCCACATGAAAATATTTTATTTATTTATTTCAATTTATGTTCCACCTTTCTCCTGAATGGGACCCAAGGCAGGAAATATAGAAATAAGATCCACAATTAAGTTCTCTTATATATATTTTTTCTAATGTTGCCTTACTTCTCATAAGAGCTCAGAAGAGATCTTCAAATAACAGCGAACTTCTAGATGTTGGCTGGTGCCTGTTGTGGCTTCAACATATTTTGGATTGTGTACCCATACAGGCAGCTGAACTCTCAGTCTACATTTTCATAAAAATCCACCTTCAGTATTATGGATAAAAAAAAGCTGAACAGCAAACAATTAATAAATGCAGAAAACCTATTCTTAATTGTGGAAGAAGGATAAGTGGAAAGCTGCATTGTGTTGAAACAAGAACTGGAAATGGTTGAGGTAGCAGGTGATGGCTCTTGCTTTTAATAAGGAAAAACAGGTTTACCCATCCTTCCTAGGAATAATAATAAAGCCTAATAACAGGTAGTAAGCCCTGAAAAATATATAAGAATATATAAAGTATAAATAGGTATAAAAAGCGAGACAATGCCAATTTGGGATATGGATGTTGGTTTTTCATTCTATAAGGTCATTTATGGTAGAAATTTATCTAATGTTTCATGTGAATTTCATTTTTAAGTTTACAGTGGCAAGGAACTGTGCATTCTGGCAGTATCTTGTGTGTGATTATATCTCAATTAAAGGATCTAGATGTGACCATTATAATAATCTAGATTTTTGGTTTCCCCAATTTGTTATTCTGCATATGTGTTGGACTATAATATTCCCACCATTTTCTACCAGCTTGACCAAAATAGTGGCAATGATGAGAGTTGTATTTCAGCATATCTGTACGGTTCTAGGTTACAGAAGGCTTATACATATAATACAAAGCAAAGCAGCTTCATTTATATACCGCTTCATATCGCACTATGGGATGTCTTAGTGGTTTACAACTGTAAGCTCATTGCCCCCAATAGTTGGGTACTCATTTTAGCAATCTCGGAAGGATGCAGGCCTGATTCGAGCCTCAGCCCTGGCTAGTATTGAACTCACAATCTTGTGGTTTATGAGTGAGTGGCTGCAGTACAAGCATTTAACCACTGCGCCACCAGGGCTCTTCCCACCAGGGGTCTTCCAGATTCATTAGTTAATTAGCTTTTTCCTTTCCCTCCTTTCAACAGTTGCTGTTCTTTTGTTTGTTTGTTTGTTGTGTACCTTTGTTTCTGACTTATGGTGACCCTAAGGCGAATGTATCCTGGGTTTTCCTTGATAAGAGGCGGTTTGCCATTGTCTTCCCCTGAGGCTGAGAGCATGTGACATGTCCAAGGTCACATAGTAGCTTTCAGGGCCAAGTTGGGAATTGAATCCTGGTCTACAGTCATAGTCCAACACTGAAACTGCTATACCATGTTGGCTCATGCAAGATATTTCAGCTCAAGGACTAACAATTTGGTTTAGTAATGTGTAGAAGGTACAAGATGTATAGAAGGTAACAAAATTGCATGGGATTTTTATAGCGTAAAGGTAAATTACAATGTATTGTTCAACTATAAAGAAACCATATCATGGTCACTGGCCATGTCTTTAAATTTAAATAATTACTCATTTCATAGATAATTGCTGGTCACACTTTCTAAAGCTCTGCCTCTCCCCCAATATATTGCTAGTAGTAAATGTTCTGCAAATATAGACAAATGAGTGACTAGATCCATCAGAGATTAATACATTTTAAATAGCTTTTTCTTTATGTACATTTGGCTGTTTCCTTTTATTGCCTTTCACTTGTGTTGTACTGTAGAGCCATTGGTAAGAGGGTGTTTTATTTGTACCCTGCTGCTTTGAGAAGATAGCCAAATTAATGGAGTGTATTATGCTGCATTCCTAGTTGTAAGACAGAAGCGTTTCTTTTCATGCAGGCAAGGCGGTTAGTAATTGAACTCTGGTTTAAAGTGTGTGTGTGTGTGTGTGTGTGTGTGTGTGTGCAGCATACTTAATGGCTGCAACTTGCCTCTACAGCATCTCCAACTTGCCTCTGGGCAACATCTCCAAAACTTGGACTTGTTTAACTTTACTTTTGCACAATAGTGTTGGTTCATCAGGCATTAAGGAATCTTTGGTAATCAGAACTCTTAGTCCGTTGCAGCAAATAGATTAAAGAATCTTGTGATACCTTAAAGACTAACAGATTTATTATGGTAAAAGTAAACTTCCATGAGCATTGCTTATTAAGAGACTTATTACCACTGTTACTGCCTTTAAAAAGGCAGTAAAGACGAATCTCTTCTGGCAGGCCTTCCCGGAATAACCACCCGGCTTGAAATTTTGAAGTTTTGAAATTTTGAAATTCTGAAATTTTGAAGGTGACCTGCTGTTTATCCTGCCTGCCAGACTGCTAGATTGGATTAGATGTACTGTATTTTATCTCAGCTTTATTTTTTAATTTTATGATGGTTTAATTCTGTTTTAAGGGGTGAGTGGGTTGGAAGTGGGAGGTAGGACTTGTTTTTATCTGTTGTATTTTTAATCTGTTGTACGCCACCCCAATTGCCGAGCAGAGGGGCGGGTTATAAATAAAATTTATTATTATTATTATTATTATTATTATTATTATTATTATTATTATTATTACTTTATCTCTTGGAGTGGACAGTGTCCATGAAAACATATGCCATAATTGTCAGTCTTAAAGGTGCAACAAGATTCTTTGATGTTTTGAGCAATTGGTTGAATCTCAGGATTGTCCACAGAATCCAGTTGAAGAGGTATGTGTGTGGAGCAATCTACAATGTTGCTTGCCATTCAACCAGATAACAAGCAACCCCTGCTGAAATTCCCTCTTCCACACAACAATTAAAAGTGCAGGAGCCCTCTCCAGTTTTCATACTGGCAATACTAACTTCATTGAGTTCAACAGAAATTGCTCCTAAATTAGTATGTAGAGGATTTTAGCCTGAGGCTGTAATCCTATACACACTTACCTGTAGTAACATTAATTGGATTCACAGGGGCCTCCTTTGTGTTGACAAGCATAGAGTTGCATTGTTTTAGGTAACCATTGCATTTAGAGAATTCTGAGAAACATGCCAGACTACAATCTGGGGAATTTGCTAGAAGAAATCAGAACTGTCAAACTAGTATAAAATAAATGGCTATATCTTTGCAAATTGTAAGCTGATGAAGAAAGTAAGCACTACATTAGTTTGCAAAACAAAGCAGCAGCAAAAATTATAAACTGTTGAAAATACAGGTTTAGTAACGTTTATCTGAAATGCTTGGGACAAGAAGTGTTCCACATTTTGTTTTGTTTTTTTCCTTTCAAATACATGTTGAGTATCCCTTAACCAAAATACTTGGGACAAGATTTGATCCATAATTTGGATTTAAAAAAAAAAATTGGAATACCTGTATTTGCATATACATAATGAGACTTACTGAGGCTGTAGAGAGACTGTGAAATGGTGGGGATCCAAATGTAGTGCATGGCATGAATCCATGCCTCCCACCATTCCAGTCTCTCACATGTCTCTCCAGCCCCATCTCTCTCCAGCCTTGCAAACACAGTACAGGTATGTAGCTCAAAGGATTTTGGATTTTGGAGTATTTTGGATTTTGGTATTCCAAAAAGGAATACTCAATTTCTATTACTGGAAGCTTTTTGCAGAAAAAAATTGTGATAAAGTATTATTACGATTATTTATGGCTGTCATTTGGGCACTGATATGAGAGTTTTCATTCATCTCCTCCTACTGCCCTGAGTCACCCTCATTCATTTCAATGGCACTTGTGCCAGAGTAGTTCTCAATGTACTGTGTCTACTTATCTTAATGAGAATCATTCATTTATGGGTATTCTACAATAAACCTGTCGCTCTGTTTGCAGCCCATTCAGTCCTCTCTTGGTTAATTGTCTGATCTCAGAAGCATCAATTTCCTGTGGCAGATTTATTTGTCTTTATTAGGTTTTTTTTTAGTACCATATATATTCGTCTATAAGTGTAAAAATATAAGCCCAAAAATGGCCTCCAAAATCCTGGGTTGATTTATATGTGGGTCAATAAGATAAAACTGCTCAATTGCTAAGACTGAGCCTTGGAAATGTTGGTGGTGAAAGGAGGGGGGGAGAGAGAAAGAAAAACAACAACAACAACAACAACAACAACAGAGGTTTGGGTTCCCCATTTTATAAGCCATGACCCTTGGAAAAGTTGGTGGTGAAAGGAGGGGGGAGACAAAACAATGGAGGTTTGCGTTCCCCATTTTGAATGCCAAGACTATGACCCTTGCGAGATGTCCAGAGAGGGAGAAGGAGGGAAGAAAGTGGTGTTTTATTTTCCTCTTTAGATCCTTTGTTACTGTGGTGAATCCTCTTGCCATCTTTCACCTTAGAACTGACTTTAAGATGGCAGTCCTGAGTGTGTGTGTTAGTAACGCAGTTTGGTTTGAAAACGTAGACCAAGTGATGTTTAAATGCGAATAAAAGTTTATTTTAGAACAAAATGGAATAGATATAACTTATACCAAATCTTGTTAATATAGGGCCTTTACAGACTGCCAGAAATAATGCAGCTTGAGGTCACATTAACTGTCCTGACTCATTGTTAGGGAATCATGGGAATTGAAGTTTTCTCTGGGACATTGAGCCTTCTCTGTCAGAGAGCTCTGGTGCCACAATAAACAACAGTTCCCATGATTCCTTAGCACTGAGCCAGGACAGTTAAAGTGGCCTCATGCTGCACTATTTCTGGCAGTCTGTAAAGGCCCATAGTTTCTCTTGGTTACATATCAGCAAAGTTTGTTTCCAATTCCCTTTTAATATTTCAGTCTCACCGACTAACAATATCCCTCAGGATTTAACACAACAGCAACTCCCTTCCTTAGAGTTCTGTATGTGTCCCGAGTCCCTCCCCTCTGGACTCCAATTAACAAAATTTGCAGCTCCCTCAGAACTCCCAGAAATGTACCTCCCCTCTCTCTCTGGCTTAACTCCCCAACTGCTCTCTCCCAACAGTTAGCTTGATTTTTTTTTCCTTTCAAGTGTTCCCAGCTTGAATTCTATTGGTTGGCCCTCAGCTGCCTCCTGATTGGCCAGCTGGACATTCTATGTGTTTGTGTTCCCCATTTTGCATGCCAAGACTATGACCTTTGCGAAAGGTCCAGAGAGGGAGAAGGAGGGAAAGAAGTAGTGTTTTCTTTTCCTCTTTAGATCATTTGTTACAGGTTCCTAAGTTTGACCCTCGACTTATCCACAGGTCATATCAAAATCCACAATTTTGGCCTCAAAACCTGCCCTTGACTTATGCATGAGATCGTTTATATACAAGTATATATGGTATATTTTCCTCCATGTTGTTTGGATGCTGGCATAGTAATATGATTTTATTTATTTATGTATTGCCTATGTAATTGTGAAGATAAAACAATGAAGAGTTGAGAATCAAGATTAGGATGAGGATGGTGTCCTTACTTGAGTATAATCATTGGATGAAATACAAAGCCTCTTAATTCTGGAATAGTTCCATTGGTCTTGATTATAATATTCTTTGGACCTTGGGTAGAAACAGTGTTTTCATTTCACCAATTGTTGGGATCTCTAATTATTGCTTGTGACCTCCTAAATATCAGGTTGGCAATTTTAAATTTGGTTTATTTTAGAATGTTTCTAGATGGACAGTATTATGGGCACTTGGATTCAGGACATCTACATGCTGGAAATCAGATAGTTATATCCTCCAATAGTTCTCAAATAAAAACCAGGGAACATGTGGCCAAGCAGCATTAGAATGTGATCAAGATGGCAAAAGTGATTAATGAGGAAGCCAGGAGCCAGCATGGTGTAGTGGTCTGTGTTGTACTACATGGAGACTAGTCATATTCTCTCTGCTTCAGAGAAAGGCAAAGAAACAACCCCTCTGAACAAACTGTGCCAAGAAAACCCTGCAATAGGTTTGCCTTAAGGGTCCCCATAAATTATAAATGACTTGAAGGCACATGACAACAGGAAAGACTGCAGCATACATTACCAACTGTCCCACTTTGGCAGATTACTGTATATATTGACCTGAGTCAACTTATCTATGAGTCAACGTAAGTGCTGTAATTTGATTCTTATCAAAAAAGGGACCATTCCTTATTAAATAAAGAAGGCAAAAGTGTAATCTGTCCTGGAAACACTGACCCCCTCTACTCTCTCATCTGTCCAGTCTTTAGTACAAACAATTATGCCTGCTGGAATTTTGTAAGTTCTTTGGCATCATTTTTCTTTGCTTCCACCTTTGCATCCTTTGTTACATGCCCCTAAATTTTATTCTCAGCTTATCCATGGGTCATATCAAAATCCATAATTTTGGCTCCAATACCTGCCATATATATGAGGTCAATTGGTAGTCGAGTATATACAACAATCCTATGTTATCCCACTTTTTTTGCTGCTTTTAAAATGCACCAATTTCTACCTTCTGCTCCCAGTATCCCCCTTTTCTTCAGCTTTTTTCAGTTGCTGCACACAGTGTTCAAAGGACAGAAATAGTTTGCATTCAATCAAGAGGTGGAACGGAGAGTAAGGAGATACATTTTGCCCTTCCCAGTAGATTCAGGCAAAAGCAAACTGCTGCAGCTTCTCCTAGCTTGTGTGTGTTTTCCTCCTTAATAGCTTTGGCCATTTTGATCACACTCTAAAATTCATCACAATTTTCATCAGTAAGGGGGGATGCAGATGGGCGGCCATAGATCCCCCTGGGAAGTGGCGGATTGGGGCCGAGGCTGCCCCATGCCTCAGCCCCAATCCTCCCTTCTGCCGGCCCTGAAAGGAGTGCTAAAATGCTGCTCCTTTCAGAGCCGGCAGAAGGGACACATCAAGAACTGCCATGCAGCTCTTCTGTGTCTCTTCAAGTGCAGCACATCAAGACGCTGCACTGGAAGAATGTCTTGATGGTGCACACTGTGCGTAATGGCGTGTGCCATCATGACATCCTTGGGGAGGGGTTGGGGTGCCCACCATGTGGCTCCCCCTCCCCTTCCCTGCCTCCAAGACAGCGCAATGCACCGTCTGCAGAGGCTCTAAAATGTTACAGGGTATGAAAGTCTGCAAGAGGGTTGGTAGTAGCTATACCAGGGGTAGGCAACCTTTTTGAGCCGGGGGCCAGGTTGCTGGCCCTCAGACAATTGGGGGGCCAAAGCACCAAAAATGAACAAATAAATAAATAAATATTTTAAAAATTAATATATATATATATATATATATATATATATATATATATATATATTTAAAAAACCATTCTCTCAGTCCCAGAAAAGCCATGGCAAAACCCCTGTGGAGATTTTGCCAAGAAAACCTCAAGCACAAGTTATAACAGCAATAATCAATATCATCATGGTGGGCGGTGGTGGCGGCAGGGGACGGTGGTGGTGGCAAGACTGGCCTGGGGCTGGTCCAAAGGCCTCGGGGGGCCGCATCCGGCCCCCGGGCCTTAGGTTGCCTACCCCTGAGCTATACTATGCTATGTTTCTCTTCAGAAGTCTGGCAGATGAAGGAGAACTCTGCACTTTTATTTTCTTCTGGAACAACTAAATACTGCTTATTTTTTCTCTCTAAAGACAGGCTGCATCTACACTGTAGAATTAATGCAGTTTGACAATGCTTAAAATGTCATGCCTCCATCCTATGGAATCTTGGGATTTGTAGTTTTGTTGTGGCACCAGAGCTCTCTGACAGGGAAAGCGAAATATCCCACGAAATTACAAATCCCAGAAATCCAATGCATTGAGCTATGGCAGTTAAAGTAGTGTCAAACTGCATGAATTCTGCTGTGTGGATGCAGCCACAATCTGTTGCTGACATCTGTTTAAGTCTTATTGTCAGTCCTTTCAGATCTTCTATCTGTTAGAGTAAAGAAGAATACAGTTGTCTCTTGCTTTTTGCGGACTTGGAATCTGCAGTCTTGTTCTTCGTGGGAGGGACAAACACCTATTAATATAATAGCGGCATAGGGTGTGTGCCCCATCATTTCCTATGGGACTCGGATATGTGAGAGTCACCATTTTCATGAGGGAGTCTGGAATGGATCCCCCCGAATTAGGAGGGGCTGCTGTAATTGTAAAAGATGATCCTCTATCCTCCAAGATGATGGGAGTTGTGTTCCAGTATATATGGGAACTTTGGATTGGAAAGCCTACTTCAGACAAATATTCTATCTAGTGCAGTCCTATACATTCTGAATGAATGTAGCTTTTCCAACTCTCAGTCCAAATTCTAAGAATCTAGCACAGGAAATACAGCAGCGAAACTGAAGAGGTTACATCGGGGTAGGCAACCTAAGGCCCGGGGGCTGGATGCGGCCCCCTGAG
>JAIPUX010001232.1:155956491-155970723 GCA_020142125.1 Phrynosoma platyrhinos | reverse complement strand
ATATAGCTCTCTAGCACATAACAGAGCCATCTGGGAAAACCTGGACTTATTTGAAGATAGCCATGTTTTGGATATTTAGCCTGCCAGTTATGGGAATGCTCTTACACCACTAGAGCATTTAATGACCATTTGGGGGCAATGTAGGTAAAGCTTAATGAAACTTGTATTTTGGAATAGATCCATTGCTCATGTTTTTAATGGGGCACTAATATCACATGATTAGAACTGATACAGTGCTGACAATTGTGTTTATTCATATCAGTAGAGAATTTGCTTGTTCTTGCTCTTGTATTTTTATTTAATGTACCACAGTTGTCCAAGGGATGTCAAGGGATGCAGTGGCTCAAATAGTTAAGACACTAACTCTGTTGATTGCAAGATTGGCAGGTTGGCAGTTCAAGACCCGGGTGCTGCATGATGGGGTGAGCTCCCATCGCTAGTCCCAGCTTCTGCCAACCTAGCAGTTCGAAAGCATGCAAATGCAAGTAGATAAATAGGTACCACATTGGGGTGAAGCTAAACAGCGTTCTGTGTAATCTTGCTGGCCACATGATCACAGAGTAGTCTTTGACAACGCTGGCTCTTTGGCTTAGTAATGGAGATGAGCACCGCCCCCTATGGTCATGCATGACTTGCCAACCTTGTCAATGGGGAATACCTTTAGTTTTTACCTTAACTGTCCAAAACAATGAGAATGAAGATGTGAATATGTCACTTGATGGTATGTTCACAGTGGAGCACAACGAATTCAAGGAGCTTAATTCTGTAATGGATTTGTGGTAATGTATGCACACCATTTTGTCTACTCTGTATTCTTTATTTATTTACAGATTCAGCTCTTTGTGCTTCCCATTCTGCTAGACATATATGTTAGATGATTTTACAGCATTCATTTCCAAGCCTGAAGAGAATCCCAGTGCTGTATAGACATTTTCTGTTCTGAAAGCAAATGTAGTGGGATGACATGAAAATGATTAAGCTTAAGGTTATTGCTGAAGGATTTTCACAGTATAAAGCTTTTGGAATAGCATAAACCTTTTGGAAGAATTTAGAAATAAATGAATTAGTTGGAACAGAAGAACAGATTAATGGCATTAATAAATCTAACCAATGTCCACCTAGCCTGTGTTTTTATCACTTACAGTGGGAAATCGGAGGAAAACAGTTTCTGAAAAAGTCAATGTCATTCCTAGCTATCATGGCCAATAACTGTTGATAGACAAGTCCATGCATTTGTGTAGCCTTCTGCCCTGAGCTAGCCATGCAAGTTTTCATCATTGTATCTTGTGTGAAGAAATTCTAGAAGTTGTGTTCACAAGTATTTGGTAATGCAAATACAAAGGTTTTTCTTTTGTCAGAGCTGCTAATTGCAGGAGGAATCCAAATTCTAGTTATTGTGAAAGAATTTAAAATTCTCCTGTTATGCATAATAGATTGGGCTGTTGGTATCTGCTCAGGTTTGGTTCCAGGACCCCTAGTTTTGGATACCAAAACTTGTGGATGCTCAAGTCGCAATATGTACACTGGTGTAGTAGAATGGTGTTCCTTTTATAAAATGACAAAATCAAGCTTTGCTTTTTGGAATGTATATATTTTAAAAATATTTTCAAGCTATGGATTTGGGAATGTTTTAATTGCTTACTGTTTTTATAAGGTTGTACGCCGCCCCGATTGCTGAGCAGAGGGGCGGGTTAAAAATAAAATTATTTATTATTTATTATTTATTATTTATGGATGGTTGAATCCATTGATAAAGAATCTATGGATATGGAGAGCTAACTGTACAACAGGTATTGGCAAAATCAAGGCTTGCTCTTTCTCTCTCTGTATATATGTGGATGGCTGAGTCCATGAATGCAGACTGTGTGGATAAATAGGGCCAAGTATTTTATGAAATTCTAATCATGTTCCCCTAATTTAAAGAGTTTAACCTATTTATCCACATATTGTTGTTATTGTCAACTGCCCTTGAGTTGACTTCAAGTCATGGTGATCCTATGAGTGCAAGATATCCAAGGCTCCCTATACTCAGCTGCTCTGCTCATGTTCTGTAGGCTCAGGGCTGTGGTCTTCTTGATTGAGTCTATCCATATAATATGAGGCCTTCCTCTACTTTTACTCTCCTCCACTTTTCCTAGTATTATTGCCTTTTCCAGTGAGTCATGTCTCTCATGATGTGGTCAAAGTATGGCAGACTCAGTTTTGTCATTTTGGCTTCTAGGGAGAGCTCAGGCCTGTTCTGCTGAAGTACCCATTTGTTTGACTTTCTGGTTGTCCATGGTATGCTCAGTACTCCTTTTCAGCACCACATCTACACCAAACTGCCTTTGTAACCACTTTGTGAATGCATGTTGTTACAAAAAGAGTAAACCAAGTGCTAAACAAGTAAAAGCCAGAGTTATCTATTTGACTTGACTTTCTTTCTATCTGTTTTCTTCAGTGTCCGTCTCTCATATCCATACACAGTAATGGGGAAAACATATGTAAAGTGTTTTTGTCTTAATCTGTTTTGGTTCACAGTTATGTAGAATGAATATCATCTGACATTGTATTGACCAATCATGCAGTCACTTTGGAAACTTCAGACTTGTGACTTTAATTATATGACTCCATGACATATAATCTTGCTTTAAAGGGAATAAAGATCCTATGTGCACATATTTTTGTTTGTTTGTTGTTGGGTGTTTTGTGTGTGTTTGTTTGTTCTTTGTGGGAACACACACAGAGAAAGGATATTGGAGAGGGATAGCAGTGGTGCTGGGGAGAGGTTAATACTCTCTCTTAACCTCTCTGAAGAACCTGGTAAATAGAAGAACAAACAAAATAATCTCTTTGTTCAAAGGACTGGATAGGGAGGGTATGCAGACTTTCAAGCTAGGAAGCAACCTAAAGGATAGGAATTGAGTAGCTCTGTTCTTTAACTCTTTCTTGTAGAGTACTCTCCTGGGTTTCAGAGAAGAAAAACACATTGATCTGGGAGGTAGGGAACTTTTCTTCAACAGATGCTTCCGTTTCATCTTTCTCTATACATGAGACTCATGCACCATGGTTTGAAACCTTATGATATTTGCATTAGGCATAACTATAACCACTAAATGGCATCCCTACCTTATTGCACTAAAATCAGGGGAAACAGTAACATAGGCTGAATGGAAATGTCAAACTGATTCTAACAAACATGTGCAACATTAATGGAAGTGTGTATTGGATTGTGTTCTTTGCAGTGGTTAGCTCATTTATGAGATACCTGCCAAGCAGGTAACTCTGGCTTTTACTTGTTTAGCACTCTATTTACTCTTTTTATGACAACATACATTCACAAAGTGGCTACAAAGGCAGTTTGGTAGAGATACAAAATATATTCTGAGTTATGATGCAGGTTTTTTCCCCAATCTATATTATAAAAATTGTCTGCCAAAAATTATTCATATATATATTTTTGCAGCATGTCTCTTAAGATATTATCACTGTAAATTCATGCAGAACAAAGCTGCAGAATGAAAATGGTTGAAATTTTAATAGCCAAATATTAAATGTAAAATATTGAATGAGTGCTCCTTTGTTGATTTATTCTGCTGTTTTTTTTAAATGAGAAAAACCTGTATAAATATTTTTTTTTAAGAATCCACTAGTTTGATTAGCATGCATTGAATGAAGAGATTAAAGGGATGACTTTCTTCTTCAAGTGTGCTGGATAAAAATCCTTCTGATTTCTAAAGGGGGAGAGTAGTTGTGTTTGCACCAGATTATCATTTGAAAGTCAGTAGTCACCATTTAGGTGGAAATGCTGTTAGCCAGAAGCCTATGTAGATGTACAGCCAAAACATAGCTATGTACTTGGAATGGTTTGCCTGTTTTTCGTTTTGCTTTTATACTTTTCCTTTTACCTCTTAGCTAATTCCAATGCCAAAATACTAGATCTAGTGCTTGGGGACAGCTTGCGAATTTATCATGATCTCTAAAGGACTATATGTTTCGCTTACTCGTAAGAAGTAGTTTTTAAAATTTATGGTAGCAAGAATAATTCTATAATAATATTCCTTATTTCCCTTTTTCTTGCAATGTGATGTTTGATAGAAGAACTACATAGAAAGAATGTAGGTTGGTGTTCCTTTCACTGTTTTCTGCAACTGATAAAATGTCTTAGTGTTGCAAAGTATTCCTGAGACAGTATGCAAGTTGGCATATGTCTAAATTATGAATCTGTGACCTGGTTCACTTATTGTGACCAGAGCCTGGATTGCCCATTGAGGATGAGCTGCTACAGGATCATGTTATCCATCCTCTTCTATGTACATGCTCAAGTTCTCTCCATTATGCTGCAGGGTATAATTTGCTTCCAAAACAGGAATTGGAAATTATGCTTTCCTGTGTTTACATAGTGTGTCTATGATATCCAGGTCCGTGTGTGTCCTGGACACAAGCTAAAGTTGTTGGACACAGATATGTTGAAATTAACGATTCATGAGTTCAGTGTGACCTAAGTTCAAGTAACTCATTTTGAATCCAGTGCTGCATTTCATATTTATTAAATTTGAAATGTATTTGTCACTTTTGGCATTGCACATCATATCTTCTCCATAAGTCATGTAAAATGTTTCTACCATTCAAATCAGAATTGTCAGATAGTATATGGACATTCAGATCAGCCAAGTGTTCTGGAAGTATGCTGCCAGAGATTTTGCTTATTATTTAGACATATTTTCCTCTAGAATTGATTGTCATGTGAGCTACTTCTCTTTGCAGATTCTTTTTCCAATTTGCCTTCATCTCTCCTCTCTGGCACTTTCCTTAATTTTATTCCCCTGGATTATGCCCTCTTCAGACCATACTGTTTCCTTTTTAGATACTAGTTTCTGTTTTCCCACCTTTCTATTTATGTATGCTACCTTCCTCCTTTCTTCTAACGCAGGGGTAGGCAACCTTTTTGAGCCCTGGGCCAGTCCCCCGAAGTCCTCCTCTCCACCGGACTGAGGGGTTGGAATGGTGGCACGCACACTCACGCATGCGCACTCACGCACCCCCTGCCACCCACGCCACGCATGATTGTTTAATTCTTTTTTAAGGGGTGGGTAGGTTTGGGATTTGGATTGTGATTTTATTGTATTGAATTGTAAGCTTATGCTTAATTCTAATGCTGTAAGCCGCCCCGATTGCTTTGCAGAGGGGCGGGATATAAATAAATGATGATGATGATGATGATGACGACGACTGCCTGGCAACTTCTGTTTCACTGCCCATACATCCTGTTCAAGGTAGACATTCTCTGAGCAGCAGAGCAAAAAGAGATAGCTGAGGATGAAGCAACAAGTCACAGTTTCTCTTACAACCCATGGGTCTGAAAAAATCCACCTCTACCGAGTAATAATCCAACAATGAAATTCACATGTATCTACTCAGAAGTAGGTCCCAGTACTTCAGAGGGACTTACTCCCAGGTAAATGTGTATGGGATTGTAGCCTAAATGAGACTTTCTAATATTTCTAGAAAATACTGAAAAATTCTCATTTTCTTTATGACGTTCTTGTTTCCCCCCACTATATGTATTTTAGCTAATTTTATAACATTAATCTCCTGGAGTTGTATGTGTTATACATTATTTTTTCCTACTCCAACTGTTATCCTACCAACAGTTCTGTGGGGTAGGTTAAGTTAAGAGGCAGCAGCATCCCTAGGGTTGATGTCACCAGGTACAGTAACCCATGGTGCCATCCCCCCACATTGGCCTCCTCCCATTTCACACCATACAGAATCCTTAATAGTGCTTTTTTGCACTAATATTACTTGTAAATCATAATTCCATATATCACTGAATCTAATGCTAATAGTTGTGACATAAACAATTAGCAAAATTGACATTATACCTTCAAATTACACTATCATAAGCACAGCCTAAATGTATTTACATATACATAGTGAAGATTGGCTTAAAATGTGATGTTTTTAAAGCTTTTTGGGAAAGCTTGGATTAGAACCTTATAATTCCATCAGGTGAATCTATAGAATCCTAGAATTTTAGAATTGAAAGGGATCCTAAAAGTTCATCTAACCCAACCTCTGCCAATGCAGGAATCTGCAGCTGTGGCATGGCTCATTTTGTGTTGCATTCTGTCATTCACATTCAAATAGGATATTGTGGAGTTTGGAAGCCCTCAGAATAGGTGAACAAAAAATATCAAAGCACTAAAATATTTTCTCCACAAAGAGAAGCTAAATTTTTGGAGGCTTTTGAAATCACCTGGGTAAGCCCCTTGAAGTCAAGTTGGATTGTTACTCTATTTGTGATTTGAGTGTTAACTGTTGCTAGAATTTAGTATTTTTTATTTTGGAGCATTTCAGGATCAAATGCTTTTGTAGAAAAGGGTTTTTCAGTTATGTATGCCACAAATGGAGTAAACAGAGGAACAGATCTTTTGTAAGTCTAATCAAATTTTAGATTCGGGTTACTCTGAATTATAGTTATAGGCATCAAACTGTTTTTGATATGATTAAAACAGATTCAGGGCTGCATGCCAAAAAATAACAAAAAGGAAAAAGCTGAAGACAACCACCAGATATGAATTTTCATAAGGACAGAAGTTTGTGCATCTTGTAATTTATGTTTGGAAAATGTGGATAATATATTAAGTTTACAAGAAACACATGGCTACATTAATTTTGTATTATACAGAGCACACCATATTAGTAGCTAATTCAACCCTATGATTTATGAAATTCAACTGTCCTTTTTATTATTTTGAAAACCTGGCAACTGTACTTCTTCTCCCCCACCCTTTATCTTCAAAAAACCTTCTGAGGTAACTCCACAGAGATTTTAACAGATCTCCCAAATGTCAGTGCTATGGTGCAAATACTGTACCAATCTAGGTCTCACGTGGCTGTTTAATATTTGAACATTTTAGCAAAGTAAAGCAAAGCAAAGCAGCTTCATTTATATACTGCTTCATATCGCGCTATGGGATGTCTAAGCGGTTTACAACTGTAAGCTCATTGCCCCCCAACAGCTGGGTACTCATTTTAGTGACCTCGGAAGGATGCAGGCCTGAGTCAAGCCTGAGCCCTGGCTAGTATTGAACTTGCAACCTTGTAGTTTATGAATGAGTGGCTGCAGTACAGGAATTTAACCACTGTGCCACCAGGGCTCTAGTTACAACCCAAGTTCCCTTGACTTAACCCAGTCCTGAGCACAGGTACGAGTTGTCAGAGGTTTTACCACTGTTACTAAATCTCTAATCATGTCGCAGCACTGATTTCCTTAACAGACTACTATGTCCCTACTTAGACTGCAGAGATGTCACCAAAGTCATGTTGGAAAATATAACTTGTGTGGAAATGTATAGATGTGGGGGAAAATGACAACATGGGAAAGTTTGCCTGCAGATAGAATATGAAAACAGTCACAAGAGAAGATAGTCAAGGACAGTATGTGTCTGGGAACATGGAAGGCAAGTTGTAATCATACTAGATCATCATGTTTTGTGAGAACCATTGTCCATATGACTATGAGTCACAAGAAGAGGCTGGACTTTGAGGCTGTTTAGCAAGTGTCCACAAATGATTTAAGCCCTCAGCTTGGGGGTGGAATTTTTCCTTTCTTCTGCTGGTTAGCTGGTTAGCTCTTATGATCCTTTGTTCCTGCCTGCTGATGTTTTGATCTACTTGTAAATAGTTATTTTGTATTTACTGCAACTGGAGAATAAAATGTGTCTCTTTAGAGTTATCTTCTGCCTCCGGTCTGATTAATGGAAAGGCTGCATTCCTAGGTGGTAAGGTCAGCACCAGAGATAACCGACATGGAGATCAACTCACAGTGGAGGGAGGCTTCAGCAGTGGAGGTTTCCACAAAGATTTATCTACTCTGCTCATCTTACAATAACAAGTCAGTGGGCTTTAGGAAGTCTATGTGTATAGTTAATGTTCTGAAATGCTCTCTTACACCTTTACTCAATTGACTGCCAGTCCATTTCTGGGCACAATTAAAAGTGCTGGTTATGACCTTTAAAGACCTACATGGCTCAAGTCCCGATTGTTAGAAAGACTGTTTCTCCCTTACGAACCAGCCTGTGCTCTGAGATCTGTTGGGGGGGGGGCCTCTCTCTATCCCACTACCCTTATCTCCTGGAAACTCGAGAAAGGACCTTCTCAGTGCCTGGCCCCAGGCTTTGGAACTTCCTTCCCAGAAAAGCTAGACTGGCACCCTCCCTATTTTCTTTTTGCAGACAAGCAAAGACTTTTCTATCCTGACATGCTTTGATGGTTGATTATATAAGGCCTATTGTACACAGTGTGGTGGATATTGCTAATCACTATGCTGCTGTTCCTGTGTTTTAATTATGTATGTTTTAACCTGGTTTTAAGTATTTTAAATTAATTGTGCTTTAACTTTTGTATCTAGTGGATTTTAACAAAGCTTTTTTTTTAAAAAAAAAATTGTTATAAGCCAGTTTTGCGTCCTAGTCTGGGAAGAAGGTCAGACATCATCATCATCATCATCATTAGAGGTTTGTTTCACTCTATTTAATTGAGGCTATATCCAATACAACATGCATGAGATTTCAGTCCTTCTGTGCAATTGCAGTCAACTCCTTTCTATTTGTCTTATTTAAAATATTCGTACATTGCCCTTCAGCGATTAAATTCCAGAACACTAAAAGGAAATGCTCAAAATAATAATTTATCTTATAAAACATTAAAGTATACCCTAAAATCCTAACACGACCAAGAATATGAGGCAGCAGATGAAATACTGCAAGACAAGGCATTTCCCAAGGCAGAGAGAATAAATCATCTGTGCCAACTATGGAATTTTTTTTATCCACAAATGCACTTCTTTAGGAAGATCAGGGTGCCAGCACACATGCACACACACACACAGACAGAGATTGAGAAAGACATACACAGGGAGAGAGAATTCATCTGATAAGGAAGATTGCAAATTATGGGTCCTTCTTCAAATCTTTCACTGAAGATTTTCACTACCAGCACCATGAATTGGGGCTGAAAGTGAATATGTACGTGGTGCAGCTAAGACTGGTGTGATAAAAACACACTTCAGTGGTACCAGTTAATATTGTGGCACCTCTCTGGCAGATGCTGGAGAAGAATACATTTTTATCATGTTAAATGAAGCCATTGTTATATGGCTCCAGTGGCTCTTGAATTCCAGTAATGAAGTTCAAAATTCATGGCTGGAGAGTTGGAGCCAAGAAGATGTTGGCATCATACGCATCTTGAAAAAGATTGTCAAACGGTGACAGAAAAGATAGCTACTTTTTAAACAGCATGTAGGTTATAGAGGTAGCAACATATACAAGTATACCCCTTACTTAAAAGGAAAAGACTCATCTGCTAGATCTGTTTCTGCTGTATACTATTTAACAGTTCAAGACTAGTTTTTCCCAACAAATCCAGAAATAGAGGTCTAAAAATGACCTTCCCATATGCATATATATTAATAGGACAACTTCGGATGTAAAAAAAAAAAAAGCTCCTAGAGTGGTAAATTATAATATGATTCTGTTACAGACCATATTATTGTAAAGATGCTTCCAGTGCAATATTATTCAGTGAGCCTTGATATCCACTGGGGTTTGGTTCCAGGACCCCCTGTGGATACCAAAATCAAGTTCCATTAAATACAATGGCATAGTAAAATGGTGTCCCTTATATAGAATGGCAAAGTCAAGGTTTTTTTTTTTTTTTTTGGAATTTATATATGATAAAAAATATTTTCAAGCTGTGGATGCTTGAATTTGTAGATAAGGAATCTGTGGGTATGGAGGGCCAACTGTACACATATCCCCATAATTAGACCTCAGTGGGCCTTATTCCAAGTAAATTGGGTATGCAATTGTAGCCTTAATTGTACTGACTTCCATCAAGGATTTGCAAGCATTTTAGAATAACAGTTGAAGTCCTACAAATGGCAGCAAAGTCAACTTATGTTTGTTTCCTCTTATGAAAACTGGTTCTTGTCCACTGCCCATAAAATAGCATGCTCAAAACTACCTGATTTTAATTGGCAAAGCCAAGCTTTCAGCTACAAGAAAGACTAGACATTTTAATCTGAAATGTAATTCTAAAATCCTATTGACTAAACCCTATTGAGAAAGTCAGTGGAACTTAAGTGTTGAGGGTTTTTTTTAAAAAAAAAACTGCTTGGTCCCTTAAAATATGGATGCACTATGGAAAATGGCCCACAAAGCATAAGTATTGTAGTCCCATGGGATATATGAAGTATGACAGAGGAGGTTTTGTAACTTTGGTTTATACCCAGAAGCATATACTGATGTTGTCAAACACCAGTGGGCTGTAATACATGGCTGGAATGGCAATAGACCTGAAGAAGAGCACAAGAAGATTAATTGCTATGCAGCACACAAGAGGAGTTTTGTACTGGATTAATGCCATTTCATGGATCATTGACACACACCTGAGATGTGGCAACATTCAAGCACAGCACATACACTATACCACTTCTTCACTGGAATGTGACTGCTTTCTGTTTCTGTTTCTGCATATTACAAATTTGAGGTGATACAGGTCAAGTTAGATGCACTTAAAGGGAATCTGTAGTTTCAGCTTGATGGATTCAGATTGTAGGAAGAGTCAGGCTCAGTCCTTGTTATAAGAAAAGCCTCGGCTTCATACCAAGTGACATTCACAGCTGATATATGCAGTTCATGAGGAAAATTTACCCCCAGCCTAACTGTATCATCTTTTTAGCTATTGGAAATTAACCATAGGATCGGTATCGGTCATCATTTCAGCTGGGGATTTACCCCTGTATTGCTCTCTAAATGTAGATGTCAGTGCTATTTAAGTCTTTATGGGTTTTAATTATGCTTTAATAAAACTTTCCTCTTTCTTTTTTATGCAAAATAAATAAATAAATAAATCCCTTAACAGAGAAACTATTACATTACTCAGCAGAAGATAGAAAGTTGGCTGCTCACCTCCTCAAGGTTGTGTTCCTATGATTTCATTTCCACAGTTCTGATTCCAAAACAAAAATGTAGGAAGAAGGAAACAGAGTGTGACAGACCTTATGAATGATGCTACATTTATTGCATTTATTGCATAATTGCTACTGCAACAGTGTCCATGGAAGTCTACAGATTGTCATAAACAAAATATGGGCTGGTGTCTGTTCTAGTTTTTCTTTGTTTCATTGCATATATTTATGAATCATTTTTAAATTTAAAATATTGCAAAGCCATGCAGATATTTATTACAAGAAGTTTAGTCCGTAGTAGACAGCGGGGAGGAGAACAGTGAGTGATGGTGTTTGGGAGAATAGGGAAAGAAAGGGTTAATGCTAGCAAAGGAAGATGCATGTGCACATCAGTTTTGTTTCAAACAGGTATAGCAGGGTGGGCAGTGCAGCAGATATGGCCATCTGGGGCTACCTGGACTACCAAAAAAATGCCTGGGGAAAAAAACCCAAAACAACACAATTTTTAAAAAGATAGTACAGGTTCAATCTCCCTTATACAGAATTCCAGAAACCCCAAAATTATCCACATGGGTGACTGGGATCATGACACCTTTGCTTTCTGATGGTTCAGTGCACAAAAACTTTGCTTTATGCACAACATTATTAAAAATATTATGTATAAAATTACTTTCAGGCTATGAGCAAGATGTATTTAAAACAAACAAATTTCATGTTTACATTTGGATCCCATCTCCAAGATGCCTCATTATGTATATGCAAATATTCCAACATTTGGGGGGAAATCGAAAATCCAAAGCAAATTTTGGCCCCAAGCATTTCAGATAAGGGAGATTAAACCTGTACTTGAAGGGGGTGAAAGTCTACTTCTGAGGAAGGGGATAGATGCAGAGAATATTTTATTTTGAGCTATGCAGGAGGAACTGGTGACTTATTTAATCTCTAAATAGGCTTCCAGGAAAAACGATTCTTTCCCCCAAGGTTGTCTTGGAAAGTTGGAGGGGCATGTGTGCTGCATAAGTAGCCTTGGGGGCTGCATGTACTCCTGGGGTGTCACTTTGCTCACCCTTTATATACAGAGAAGTTGGTCCTTGTAAAGGGATGTCAAGGGCAAAGAAGATCTTTGGGAAGCTGAGGCTGGTAAAGTGGGAAATCAGTGTAAGATGTTGTGGGAAGACGACATTAGAGAAACAGAATGATAGTACAATGTTGTAATCTGCACATAGGTTGGGGAGATTATGCTCAGACATGAGCTTGCTTTGGGGACTCTGAACTTCTCACTGTCTTGCAGTATAAATTACTCCTCAAAATTTTGTGAGGATGGAATGGGAGTGCCCTTTGTTCACTTCCCTGAGCTGAGATCCTGGAAAGACAAGTTCCAAATGAAATACTTTTATGTGTTGCACTATACAGAAGTGACAGAAATTGTCAAGTTGTCTTTCTAGAGTTTAGTAATCTATTGATTTATTGCAGTGGCTTAAAATCAAGGATAACCAGATGAAGGTAAGTTGTTTTTAAGTATTAATGTGATGGTGCTGTTCTTTCAGAGAAGACTTCTTCATTATTGCTGCGGTAAAAAACTGGTAATGCTGTCAAAAGATCCTTAGAGCTTTAAACACAGGCATGTAATGCAGAGCGACAGCTTCACATCATCCATTTACTGTTCAAGGGTTGTGTAACAGAGATTGTAAATACCAGCTTTTAATTATCAAGTTTATTTATAATTCATTAATAGGAAGAAGATAAACAGTCAGGCCTAGGACTGGAATGCAAGAAGGCTAAATTGAAAATAGTTCACTGCAGTTGATGTAGACTCAAGCTGAAACATTTTCTCCCTTCATTTTGCCTTTCTGCATTTACTAATTAAGTGTATGATCCACAACCCACTTACTCAACATCAGTCTGCTTGATTTTAATAGAATTCTGTGTAGATAAGTAGGCTATGGATTATATCTGTTAAGAAGGCGATAGAACAATCCTGCTTGGGGAATATGAACAGCTCCAGATATTGAAACACTTACTTGATCCAGAGGACCTCAAATCATGTGATATGTATTAATTAATATCATTAGAATATTGAAAAGTCAGCATGTTTGAAATAGCAAGATGTTCTTCTACGTGAGAAGAGTATTTTATACACTGATGATCAAAGCTGCTGGTATGATTAAGCCTACATCTTCAAAAACTATGTCAAATTATATCTTAGGATATCTTCAACATCCTTGGTACAATCTGTTTCTTCACCCTTGCCAAAGGGGCTTGGAATCTAATAACTGAAACAGAGGATACAACAGAAAAAAGTGTCAAGGCAAGGGTCAACACAGAAAGAATGTACAATTGTTCCAATTATACAGTTTTAGGTTTGGACATGGTAACTAGGAAGTAGATTCAAAAATTATTAAAAGGATGACATTTGAACAGAAACCAGAATTAGGACAGGTGTCACATTAAGATGTTCCAGGATGGTGTAGGAGAATAGAACTGAAGATCACAGGCAAAGATGCTTTAGGATATAAGGGCAGGAAGAGCAGGGCAGAAGGCCAGTCAGGACTCAGTGGCTGAGAAAATACATTTTTGCTGGATCTGGGAAAAGATGGTAAGTTAGTGGTGAGAAAGAGGGCTGCTGATGAGAGATTAGGACTAGCTCCTGGATTCAGCATGCATGGATAAAAGTTAGACCCCAGGACTGTATGGGTTGCATCTCATGCCAGTTGGCAGAAACATTTTTGCCAATAGTCTAAAAAAATTGATCCGGAGGGCTTTAAACTGAGTTATGTTGGGGAGGGAGACAGTATTCTGAAAGGCAAAAGGGCAAGAGAAAATAGTCAAAGTGACATAGAGGGAACAAGGCAAACTGCAAGGATCCAAGAGTGGGAGGCAAAAAAGGAATAGAGGAGTATAACCTTTTTAGGAGAAATAGGCCAAAACAGGAAAGGAGGAGGATTATATGTCAGCGATATTTACACAAGTGAAGAAGTCCAGAACTTCAATCCTGGAAGCCAGGTGGAGAGCATCTGGATAAAAATTAAAGGGGAGGGGAACAACAGGGATATAATTGTGGGACTCTACTACAGACCCCCAAGTCAGATGGAGGAACTGGATGATGTCTTTCTTGAACAGATGACCACACACTCAGAAAGGAGAGATGTAGTAGTCATGGATGATTCAACTATCCTGATATTTGCTGGAAATCAAACTCAGCCAAAACTTTAAAGTCTAGCAAATTTCTTACTTGCCTCGAAGACAATTTCATTGTCCAAAAGGTGGAAGAAGCAACA
>JAIPUX010001232.1:155904454-155915869 GCA_020142125.1 Phrynosoma platyrhinos | reverse complement strand
CAAGTACGAGGGTAGCCCCATGTAGAGTGCATTACAGAAATCAAGATAAAAGATTACCAGCTCATGCACCACAGTTTCAAGGTCCCTAACTTCCAGGAAAGAGCACAGCTGGCATATCAGCTGAAGCTAATAACAGGCATTCCTGACCATCATATTTACCTGATTTATCATCTGAAGTGACGGATCCAGGAGCACCCCCAGACTGCAAACATAGTCCTTAGAGGAGAGTGTGACTCCATCCAGGACTGGAGGTTGCATCCCAGTATCTGGGTTTGGGACTGCTACTGTTAAGTTCCTCCATTTTGTCTGTATTCAGTCTCAAACTGTTTTTCCTTATCCAGTCCATTACTGTTTTAAGACAATCATTGAGAGGAGAGACGCCATCTGAAGTCAAAGCTGAAGACCGAGACATGGAGAAATATATCTGAGTGTCATCAGCGTACTGATAACACCCCACTCCATGTCTCCGGATGATCTCTCCCAGCAGCTTCATATATATATTTAATAGCATTGGGGACAGGATGGCACCTTGTGGGATGCCACAATTAATCATCACCTTCTGGAATCTGCCCGAGAGGAAGGAATGGAACCATTGCAGTGCACTGCCTCCAATTCCTGACCTTCTCAGGCGATTCAAGAGAATGTCATGATCTATTGCAGAGGTAGGCAACCCGGCCCCCAGCTCAAAAAGGTTGCCTACCCCTGATCTATTGTATCAAAAGCCGTTGAGAGGTCCAGTAGCACCAATAGGGTCACAGTACCCCTGTCAATGTCCAGACGGGGGTCATCAGCTAAGGCAACCATGGCTGTCTCAACTCCATATCCTGTCCTAAAGCCCATTTGAAATGGATCTAGATAATTGGTTTCCTCCAAGACAGCTTGGAGTTTAAGAGCAATCATCCTCTCTTATCACTTTGCTCAAAAAGGTAGTAGTGAAACTATAGCTGTTCATGTCGAGGGTCCAGGGAAGGTTTGGGGTTTTTTAGAAGCGGCCTAGCTGCTGCTTCATTCAAACAGGATGAAACATGACCTTCACTAAGGGATGCTTTGATGATGTCTCTAAGAAACATCCTCAAGGGATCCCCCCCCCCCTGAATGGTCAGCCACGAGGGGCAAGGATCAAGAGAGCAGGTTGTTTTCCTCACTCTACCAAGAAGCTTGTTCACTTCATCAGTACTCATGGATTGAAACTGAACCAGTAAAATTTCATCAACGGAGTTGCTGGACACCTTGTCAATTAATTCTGTTACAACACTGGTGTCTAAGTCGGTTTTTTACTTTGGAGAATTGCCCTGAAGCATGGATTGCACCCATGCCTTCCCCATTTTGGTCCCGTGTGTCATTTATTTATTTATTTATTTATTGGCTCTATAGCTTGCCTTTCTTGCAAAATGGGATTCAAGGTGGCTAGTTATCTAAACAGGACAGTGTGAGAACAGGGCAGTAACATTTCCTTTCCTCCATGTGGACATGAGTTTCATCATACAACATGTTGCACAACCAAGGGTGGGAAGAGGCTGATTAATATCATTATTATGAGTATCTCGAAATAAAATGCGGGTGGAGATTGCAGACATTCAAATTTGATTTTGCCAGGGGATGTGATGGTTTCAGGTTGCACAAATGACTCTGTCTTCTAAGAGAAAGAAATGTATAACATGTTTTCTCCTTACCTGATGGAGAGATTTGAAGATATTTAAAAGTTGCAGATTCTTATGACCTTTGAGCTGATTTCATAAAGGTGTTACCCACACATAGTGATAACTTTCTTACATGAGATTTTGGCTTTTTTGATAAGGTCAATATAGCTAACTTTCCTTTTAGTATTATGGCATATTCCTCATTTTCCACATTAGCAATTAACATTTTTGTGTGTATTGTTATATTGTGTGAAATAGGTCTCACCAGAAGGCTTTCATTCTTTGCACATTAGGGACCTATAACAAACAAGGCTAATTATTACTACTTTCCCTGTTGGAACTAGTACTTATTAAAAGTCTTATTATCATTCACATGGCACTTTTTGCCTTCTTCTGTCACATTCCAAGGTGGACTCTTGAAACAGGTTTCCTGAATTTGCACAACAAAGCCAACAAAATACATAGTTTTGGGTTGCAAATCCACATATTTTGACTTCATTTGTTTGAGTTGAACATTTCTAACCATTACACCAGCAAAGAGATCCTTCAGAAAGATTCCTGAAAAAAATGTGGCAATTCTACAACATGCAAGAGTATTTCCACTCAGATAATCGATTTTAAAATGTTAGTAAAATATACTTGAATGAATTGTAGTAATAGCTTAAAATGAGACTGAAGGACAAGGTTATGACATTTTTCAAGCATACCACAATATGGTAGCTCTTCACAGAGATATGAAAAAAGATATGCTATATTGAGGTCATGTGCTAGTTTTATATTATTTGAAGACATTTCATAACTTCCCATGTCCAATAATCAAAGTATGGAAGTGATAAAACCTATAATTAAAAAGAAAACTGGTAAAAGAACATTATCTGATTGTGCTGCAATGCTGCAGCCTCAGTTTAATTGAATCAGTAGTCAATTTTTCTAAAGATGTCTTTTGGGAATATTTTTTTATTTTGTTTCATAAACTCAAATTAACTTAATGTAATTAAATACTCTAAATACAATGTATTTCTAAAGTAAATAAATCATATAATTATCCTTTTAATTCACAAATTAGAATTTCAGTTATGATTATAAGTTAATAAGCCAGTACCTCCTATAATTAATATTTAAAAAGTATGTCATTTGTACTGATAACCAGTATGTAGTATACTGTAGTGTCCCTGTAAGCAGTTGGAATAAATTTAGTTTGGGTCACTGTTTGTTGGGACTCCAATGACGTGTAGGAAGAGATTATCTGGCCCAGTTTAGACTTTGACAATATACAGAATATCATTTCATTTCAATGTCAAATGTTTCTTGGAATGTTATATCTCAGTTATCCAGGTTTCTAAGACGTGTGTACTATCAATTGAGAGAATTATGAACTCACAACAATATTAAACAAGCCCTTCACCTCCCTCCACTCTTTTTTTTTTTTTTTTTTTTTTTTTTTTTTTTTTTTTTTTTTTTTTTGCTTTCCTTGTTAGACCTATCCTGGATCCCACCTCCTTCATCTGCTCTTCCTTGGTTTATTCATCTATTATTTATCATTAGTTACATATATATCCCATATTTATTCCCATGAGCTGCAGATGGCATGTATAGCTTACTTCTCTCCTCCACCAAGTTTATTTTCACAAGTTTTGTGAAGAATGTAGAACTGAGGGAGGAGGAAAAGAGAAAGAGAGAGATCAGGGTCACAAAATGAGTTTCATGGCTCAGGGTGTAGCTACACTAAGAACTAAAGCAGTCTGATACCACTTTAACTGCCATAACTCTATCCTACAGAATCTTGGTATTTGCAGTTTGGTGAGGCACCAGAACTCTCTGACAGACCAGGCTGAATACCTCACCAAACAACAGATGTCAGAATTCCACAGGATGGAATCATGACAATTAAAGTAGTCCTTTAACAAACTGCTTTATTTCTGCAGTGTAGCAAGTTTCCCATGAGTGGGGATTGGCATTTGAAGTTTGCATGTTATTCTCCTTTGGTTTACACCACACCAATCTTGCTCTCCAGGACCTCCTAAGGCCAACCTGGATAAGAGGGAAGAGAGAAATAGACAAGAAGAAACAAACAATGGTCTCCAAAGAAAACATTATCATACGATGGGAAGATGTGAACTCAGAAGGAGGAGTGAAAATAGAAGGAATGTCAAACAAATAGGATAGGCGGATGACATTCAACTAGTGGAAAACATCCTAGAACATTTGCTAAGAAAGATTAAGGAAGAAAGTGAAAAGGCAGGCTTACTGCTGAACATAATGAAAACAAAAATAATGACTACAGAGGATCTACATAAATTCAACCTAGATAATGAAGAAATCAAAATAGTTAAATATTTCCCATACTTTAGATCAAACATTGATCAAAACAGAACAGAGACTGTAGTCAAGAAATCAGAAGAAGACTATGAATGGGGAGTGCAATGACGAAAGAAGTAGATAAGATCCTAAAGTGTAAAAATATACAACTGAGCACTAAACTTAGAAGTGTCCAAGCCATTATATTGCCCATCACCATGTACAGATGTGAGAGCTGCATGGTGGAGAAAGCTGACAAAGAAAATGAACTCATTTGAGATGTGGTGCTGGAGAAGAGTGCTGAAGATACCAAGAAGACAAATGGGTCCTTGAACTAAACCAGAACTCTCCCTAGAAGCCAAGATGATGAAACTGAGGCGGTCGTGCTTTGGCCACATCTTGAGAAGGCATGACTCACTAGAAAAGACAATAATGCTAAGGAAGGTGGAGAGTAGTAGAAAGAGAGGAAGACCTCACACGAGATGAATAGACTCAATCAGGGAGGCCATGGGCCGGAATCTACGGAACCTTAGCAGAGTAGTGGAGGATGGGAGTCTTGGAGATATCTCATCACAGGGTTGTCATAAGTGGGGGACCAACTTGAGGGCAGTTAACAACAACAACAACATGCCTGCCTGGCTTATCCCTTCTAGCTTGGGAATTGAGTGAGAGCTACAGATGAGTGTGACCAAAACATAAAGGCATTTTAAATCCCAGGGTTCCATCGGATACTACCAGACCAGTTAGAATGCAGTCATAACATCATAACTGTGTAGTGTGAAAGAGCCCCAGATGAGCAAACTTTTCCTGACTGGAATTGTTTGGAGAGTTGTTATTCATTCTTAGGAGATTATCACACCTAATATAATGCAACTTACAGCTGTCACATTTAAACATGTTGCGCAATCAAGGGTGGGAAGAGGCTGATTAATATTGGGGGCCAGGCAAGCACAATCCAGCTGCATCATGGAACCCAGTTGCACTTAGTTGGTTGATTTTAAAAAATGGTAGCCTACCATTTTTAAAAAGCCATGAGATACGTGTGGCTGGGGTCCGGAATGCGGTTGGACTGCAGTCATCCAGCCCCCAGTGCATGCAATGGAACCTGCTTCAAAATTTAAATGTGACTGCTGTAAATCACATTATATTAGGTGTGAGAATCTCCATAGTATCTGCCAGTTTAAATTTGGGATTTCTGCATTAGATATTTAGATGCCTGAGAAAATATACTATATAGATGTTTAGCATGCCTATCAATATTTCGCAGGTGAAAATCAGGATACATGTGGCCAAGCAACATCAGAGTAGTCAAGAGGGCAAAAGTGATTAATGAGGAACAACACACAAACTGCAGCAAGCTGTAGTAGTTTGTTTTTGCATGAATCTATGGGAAGGAAATAGTCCATGCCTTCTATCCTCTCTTCCCTATAGAATTAATTGAGCACAAAATATTTTTTTCTGGTTTGTTTCCATCAGTTGAAGTAAGCTGATGACAAAGGGGGGAAATGGAAGGGGGAGAGAGAAAATGGCAAATTTTAAAAGCAGCTGGAAAGGTGCTATAACAGGATTAATTGGGACTGTCCCTGCCAGATTAGGACACTTGAAGGGTATAGTGCAGAATGCTGATTCACCTGACAAACATGTAGTGAAAGTACTAAATGCCAGTAAACATACTCCTATTTTTCTCTCTGTTACTTCCTTTCATTAATTTAAAACCACACTACAAGCCCAAATTATTCTGAAAATGTACTTTTCCCTCAGATTGAGAATCAGTGATGCAGCTGTACTGACTGGACCTCATATTTTCATCGTTCTTAAAGTAGTTGTGTATGATAAGTGTCCACCTATATTTGATTGATCAGTTTAGAATAATAGCAACCAATAAGTTAAATAATTATCAAGGTCATCTTACTTGTGCATAGATATGTATAAAATTGATTTTTCTACCATGATATTCTTCATTTTTAAATTTGATTAGGTATGGAAATGGTCACTGTGACTGAGAATGATGTGCCTGCAAAAAAGTGTAATTTTGATACTCTAAAACCTTGCTTAGCTCTGAAAACAAAAATAATCACAGATGATTTACATAACTTAAACATAGACAATGAAGACACTGAAATAATTCAAGATTTTCCATACCTTGTCTTAGGCATTAATCAGAAGAAATGAGAAGACTTGGACTAGAAATGTTAGCTGTGAAGGAAATGTATAAGATCCTAAAGTGTAAAGGTATATCATTGAATACTAAAGTTAGGGTGGTCCATGCCACTATATTTCTTATTTATATGTATCGTTGTGAAAGCTGGACAATGAAAAAAGCTAATAGGAAGAAAATCAGCTCATTTGAAATGTGTTGCTGAAGAAAAGTTATATAGATACTGTGGACATTTAAAAAGACAAAAAGGTCCTAGAGCAAATCAAGCTTAGAAGCCAAGATGACTAAACTGAGACTGTTGTATTTCAGCCATATCATGAGAAGACATTACTCACTAGAAAAGATTATAATGCTTGGAAAAATAGAAAAGAGGAAGACAGTGCATATCACATGGATAGACCTTAAGGAGGGCACATTCTTGAGTCTGCAGGACCTGAACAGAGCTGTTGAAGATAAGGTGCCTCAGAGGTGTCTCATTCACAGGGTTACCATGAGTCGAAGTCAACTTAAAGGCAGTTTACAACAACTAATAACTTGTTTCTGCTTTCTAGCTACTGTTTATTTTTCCCAAGGATACAATTGTTTTTATTATCTCCTCCACACACACTCCAACTGTGCAAGGATGGTCTCACTCTCCATGTGTCAGCTTTTTCAGAAGGTTGTAATTGATCATCATCCTCCTCTTCTTTTTAGTACTGTGGATTCCTACTGCAGTGTTGGGAGTTGTTGACAGAGAATAGAATTTCAAATGAGTGCCTTGTGTGATATAATCCTCTTCAGTATTTTAGAGTAAATGTGGCTCCTCTTTCTGTCCCATGGGTAGTTGATGCCTTGGCATCACATCTTGAGACCCCACCCTCCATTTCACCATCCCTACTGAGTAACAGTCTTTACTACCTAGGAAGGTCCTGCATGCCCATACTTTGTAATATTCACTTCAAGTCATCCAGTCCATCTTTGCTTGTGAAGGATGCTTCTGTAGCCATCTGCAGCAGTGAACTGTTGAATAAGACTTATCTTCTGTGGATACAAAATGCTTTTGTATCCTAAGGAACATTTGTTATAGCAGAATGCCAAGAGGGAAAATGTTTGACAGCAGTGGCTGTCAGCCCAAGTTGTTGTGTCTAGAGGTACCTGTTGCTATTATATACATGGTTTCACTCCATTGAACATTTTCTGGTCTGTTGTGAAAAGATACAAGCTCTCACTGGGAAGAAAAAGCTGTTTCTTCAGCTCCAGAATTTGCCCTAAGTGCGGGCTAGCTACGAAACTCAGCAGCAATACAGAGCTCAGTTCAAAGCACTGAAATCACACTGAACTCACTGCAACTTAAATTACCATTGCTGTTCTGCATTTTTCTATTGTGACTCACTCCTAAAAATATTAGATAAGTGTTGTGACAGATTGGCAAGTTGGTGAGTACAGGCCTGTGTTCAGTTCCATTTCATATGGCAAGCCTATAGACTCTTACCTTGGTGCAGGTTGAATTTAATTCGGTGGGGCTTTGTGCTGTCATGCTTTAGTATTGGCAAGTGAGTGAAGCATCCCTTGAAAAATCAAGCATTACATACTGCTCCTGCCTATTAACATTTGGGAAGGTGCTTGAAGGCCTCTAATTATTAAAACATTGTGAGAATTCACTTCAGTTATGAATGAAATAGATGGCAAACCATTCCATTTTAGAGGCTAATCATACCACTGTCTGCAGTGTAGGGCGTATTAATAAAACTGATCTACCTTACAGGATTGTAAGGATTACTGAGTATAAATACAAATGATATTGCTTCAAACGATATTGCTTCCTATGAATGCAAATTATTGGTATCAGTGTTGTCAGAGCACATATTAGAGCAGTAGTGTGTATAAACTTAGTGCTTCTTGATCTAATTAGTATGGGAGAGCAGCAGAGTATTGTTCCCAATTTGCCAAGGACCGGCATCATATATGTGCCCATTGACTACACCTCTTTCTTTCCTTTAAACTCACCATGGAGTCAACAGTATGTGGAAGAGCAGTGGTCCATGGGGCACAAATTTGAGCAACACAGTGGGCCTTTGCAGACTGCTAGAAATAGTGCAAATTGAGTCCACTTTAAGGGTTAGGGTTAGGGTTAGGGAATCATGGGAACTGTATTTTATTGTGGCACCAGAGCTCTCTGACAGAGAAGTCTCAATGTCTCAAAAACAAAACAAAACACAATCCCCATGATTCCCTAGCACTAACCCTAATCCTTAAAGTGGACTCAATTTGCACTATTTCTGGCAGTCTGCAAAGGCCCACAGTATTAACCTGACGCCTGCTGTGCCAGGGCTGAACAGCAGATGTGTAGAAGGGTCCCCTCCAGGGCAAGCATGTACCTTAGATTTAATGGGTCTAGGGAGAGATTGGAATCACTTAGCAATCTGTGTGTTGTTGGGTGTCAAACCCCAGCAATCCTATCCAGCCAATGGTGAGGAATGTTGCGGGCTGCAGTCCAACAGTATTTAGAGGGCCACATGATTCCCACCCTTGATGCCAGATGGAAGGAGTCTCCTTATGGTTAAGACTTTTCTGTATTCTCTCTGACCATTCCTCAGACTCCAGAATCAAAAAGCATAGCAGTCACTATAACATTCCTTTCCCTTCTCTTGTGGCTTGACAGAGTAGAGGGAGAAGCTAAAACCCACTAGTTCCCAGCTAAATGCACGGTATCTCAGTAGAAGTGGATACATTGTCTCTGGAATGTTATGCCAGGGTGAGTAAAAGTCCAGTGTGACCAAGGAATTTGTAGTTTTGTGAGATATTTAGCCCTCCCTGTCAGAGTGGTCTGTTGTCCCAGCAAACTAAAAATCCTAGAAACCCATAGCATTGAGCCATGGAAGTTAAAATGGTGTCAAACTGCTTTATTTCCGCAGTGTGATAGCAGACCTAACAGCTGTGTGGGCAATTTTATGTACTAGGTAATCCTTTTAAAAGCTGTGCGGGGATGTCTGTTAACAGTTCAAATACTTTTCTTTTACATGCACATTACATTTACCATATGTGGTGACTATGGGGGGTTGCAGACTGCCAGAAATAGTGCAAATTGAGTCCACTTTTAGGGTTAGGGTTAGTGCTAGGGAATCATGGGGATTGGTTTTTTTCTGAGACATTGAGCCTTCTCTGTCAGAGAGCTCTGGTGCCACAATAAAAAACAGTTCCCATGATTCCCTAACTCTAACTCTAACCCTAAAAGTGGACTCAATTTGCACTATTTCTGGCAGTCTGCAACCCCCCTTAGTTCACTTTGGTGAGTATCCCAAAAGACAATTTGGTGAGAATCCTAAGGCTCCCTGTAGTCTAGATACTGGTGCAACATTATGACCATCATTGTGATCTGTCACCAGCAAAATAACATTGATTCAGTAAAACACCACTAGGAGTGCTACTGCAACGTGCATTATGTACCTAATTTTAGGGACTCTGCAAAGGGCTGATCAGTAGAGCTATAGTCTTGGCCAGGGACAGGCAACCTTTTTGAGACCTGGGCCAGTCTCCCTCCTCCACCTCGTGCAACCCCCCACGCGCGCTGCCGCTGCGGCCGCTACCGCGGCCGCCGCCGTAGCACACGTGGCCACGGCCGCCACGGCTCATGTTGTGGCCGCCATTTTGGAAGTCAAAATGGCAGCCGCAACGCGTTTGCGCATGCGCAAGTGTACTGCGCATGCGCAAACGCATCACGACCACCATTTTGAAGTCCAAAATGGTGACTGCAACATGCGCCGCTGAAAACGTGCCCCGACGGTGGTGCGCGGTGGCAGCAATGGCGGTAACCTTCGGCCTGGGCCAGTAAGTCCGGGGCCCGGGGCCTTAACTGGCCCCCGGGCCATAGGTTGCTGGTCCCTGGTTTTGGCGAAGTACAAGGTGTTTTCTTGAAAAATATTGAATAATGGTGGCGTGCTCATATTTGTGCTTCTGGGAAAGGATCCACGGGTGGACCTCTGCTGGTGGAATGGTAAAATTGAAAGGAACTGGGAAGGAAATGACACTCTGTCCACTGAATGCATTCAAAACCAATTCTGGATGGCTGGGAAACTGTCCAAAATTGATTTTGGGGAAATGCAGAGCAGGGTGGGGGAAAGAGAAGAAATTTCCAAACATTTGGCCAGCAGAATGTTGGATTTATCCCACAGGGACTGGGAATTAGGCCAATGTATGACCATTCAGAAAGCTGTTGATGGGTTTTTCTTTTTTACATATTTTTCTTTTACTAATTAGCCTGGATGACACCATCCTTAAAAGAGACAGGAACAAAAACATAGCACTATCAGGAAAGAACAGTAGCCTTCATACCTCTCCCCCCCCCCCCCCCCCCCCCCCCCCCCCCCCCCCCCCCCCCGCCGCACCTTAGTACTGCTAGGTTTTTGTCTGTCTTGTTAGACCATAGGACACCTGTTTCCTCTTAGTGTCTAGGACTTGTTTACAAAATGAAATTTCTGGTCTTTTGCCACAATACATCAGTAGCCAGCATAGATAAAATTACCAAGAGTGATGAAAAGCAGAATGTGAAAATGCACTGAATACATTAATTATCCTTGAAATTCACTGCAGTCTCTCAATTTGCCTTTTATTTCTTCCTGAGCAAGAGTTTTGTGAAGCCCAGAGTCTTGTATACTATTTCCCCCATGGGCAGTAAACCTATTTCCTTGCCTCCTTTAGACTGGCTTCATTTCAAACTGATAAATTTCAAGCTGATATATCAGGTTCATTTTCAGTGTCTTTACAACTCCAGCTTAGACAGATGTGCACTTCAGTAAAAGAGATAATTGGCGAAAGAAATATATTGATTACTAGCTTCTTTTTTTGTATCTAAGCTTCATCAGAGAAGTGCATCTTTGAGGGAATTTTTAAAGAGTGGTACTTCCCTGATTTCATGTAGTGGCTTCAGGGTGCCCATTCATATTTAAGAATAAATTACTTCTGTCCCTCCAGAATGAATCTCCAACCACTCTAGAACTTTATTGAAAAGTTAAGAGAGAATCATAAAATCACAGAGTTGAAAGAGACCACAAGCACCATCCAATCCAATCCCTTGCCATGCAGTAATACACAATCAAAGTACCACTGATAAATGGTCATCCAGCCTCTGTTTAAAAAACCTCCAAAGAAGGAGACTCCATCACACTTCAAGGGAATGTGTTCCACTGTCAAATGAGGCCGCCTGACTCACTGGGTTGGCCTAGTTGCAGTTGGGGGGGAGCCGCTGGCCGTGCTGGTCAGCCCAGTCCTGACAATGTCCTAGCAGGCATCACATCAGGATTGGGATTGGTGGGAAAGCCAGATGGGGTGGGGCTTCCAAGC
>JAIPUX010001232.1:155890538-155903777 GCA_020142125.1 Phrynosoma platyrhinos | reverse complement strand
CATTCTCTGGCTGGATCTTTGGATTGGTAATACGGACCTTTGCTTTCTTGCTTTACATTAGCAAAAGACTTTTGTTTGCATTCAACCCTCACAAATAGCTGCTATCAGCAATCTTGGCGGCTTTCCTGGACAGTATTGTGGTTATTCCTCGTGGCGCCTCCATGGCAAACAACTTTTACCATCAAAAAGTTCTTTCCAAAAGAGGTGGAATCTCTTTTCCTGTAGTTTGCATCCATTGCTCCATGACCTAGTTTCTGGAGCAGCAGAAAACAAACTTGCTCCATCCTCAATATGACATCTCTTCAAATATTTAAACACAGCTATCATGTTACACCCTAACCTTCTCTTCTCCAGGCTAAACTTATCCAGCTCCCTAAGACATTTCTAATAGGGCACAGTTTCCATACCTTTCACCATTTTGGTCACCCTTCACTGGATATCCACTAGTTTGTCAAAATCCCTCTTGAATTGTGGTGACCAGTATTGAGAGCGTAGTCCGAAACATTATTTTGGCACATGTTGTTCCAGGAAAGATGAAAACTACGGTGTGCTAAACCCAATTGAGCTACAGGTATAGCTCAGTTAATAAAGTAAATGACATTGTTTCTTGAATGGAAATGTTGATACCAGAGGCAGAAATAACATGGAAAGAATAGGGATAGGTTCCTACATAACAAAAAAGTTCAATATGTTTCAAACTTTATTTTAAAATAGGAATATGCACCTGTGAAATGAAACAGCTTTGTTATGTTGGCTTTGAATCAATTTGAACCTTCCTGAGATCACTTGAAGGCTTCCTGTCCAGCCTGCATTTTTTTAAATTATTATTTCTGTTTTGGTGTCCAACCATATTATGCTTTTTCAATGTGCTAGGGTATCTGGATAGGCAAGCTGGTCACCCCCTTTTCTTTCTGGTTTCTGTGACACAGGGATGCAGTGGCTCAAGTGGTTAAGATGCTGACTGTTGATTGCAAGATCAGCAGGTTGGCAGTTCAAGGCCTGGGTGCTGCATGATAGGGCGAGCTCCTGTCACTAGTAACAGCTTCTGCCAACCTAGCAGTTTGAAAGCATGCAAATGCAAGTAGAGAAATAGGTACCACTTTTGTGGGAAGGTAAAAGGCATTCTATGCAATCATGCTGGCCACAAGATCACAGAGTAGACTCTGACAACGCTGGCTCTTTGGCTTAGTAACGGAGATGAGCACTACCCCCTACGGTCGGACACAACCTGACAACCTTGTCAACGAGGAATACCTTTACCTTTACCTTCTGTTATACATACTCAGTAAATGTATTCTGATGGCTAATGCTTTCCACCTTACCTATTGTAGTAATAATAATAATTAATAATAATAATAATAATAATAATAATAATAATAATAATAATAATAATAATGATAATAATAATAATAATAATAATAATAATTTATACCCCACCCCTCTGCAGAGCAATTGAGGTGGCTTACAACATTGTTGGGAGGTGCACAAAACTGCAGTATGACTGATTGGAGCAGAATCCCATTCTTCCTTAGCTCAAGCTATATTGCATTGATTACTACAGACACACTATGGCAACCAGACATGAAGTGTCTATTTGTCCAACCCTCCTTTGTCTTCCTCTCAAGGTTTCTGCTGCTAAAAAACTTCCAGCTAGATAGAGAACCAGGAAGAAAGGGGGCAGGCATATAAAGACTTTGTGAAACATAGTTTCTTCATCATATACATGTTCTGGGTTAAAATTCCATCTCAGTTTTATCAACTAACAGCAACGTGCACTCATCTCTACAGAAGATGACTGAAGGCATATGGTGTTGTGTGTGGTGAAGCCAGAAATGGCAACAGCTGAAGCAGAGAGAGAGAGAAAACGTTTAATCTCTGCCCCAAAAGTAGGCCAAGAGAACTATCATTTCAAAGTCTTCCCCTGGAAGTCCTTCTTCCAAGCGGCAATCACAGATGCTGATTGGTACAAGGTCACTTTCTTATGCTACCTGGACCTCCAAGATGGGATTTTTCTCTTTTTCCTAAGGCTGTTGTGGTACTTTCTAACTCTAAGGCTGTATTTGCACTGCAGAAATCATGTAGTCCAAGTCTGATATCACTTTAATTGCCATGGCTCGATGATATGAAATCTTGGGATTTGTATCTTGCTGTGGTACTAGAGCTGTCTGACAGAGAAAATTAAATATCTCAGAAAACTATGAGAATTCCATAGCATTGAGCCATGGCAGTTAAAGTGGTATGAAACTGCATTATTTCTCTATGTGGATGCAGCCTAAAATTCTATCATTCTTTTCTGTGAGTCTTCATGCAGGAAACAAAAGGGACACCCAAGAAATGGATGCTCATGCTTGCCCTTCTTGGTGGAGTATATCAGCATGCTTCTATAATTATATTCCCTCTTTCCTTCTTTCTTTCAGTTAATTGATTTTTTTTCAGTAGGAAGTTAATTCTTCCTTTTTTTCAGTATAGGCTTTCCTGGCAACAATCTTCCTCTCATAAAAATTCTGATTTTGCACTCATTTTCCCCTTTTAAAGTTTCTTTTCTAACTTTAAACGTTTCTGAACTTGGACATTTATCTAGTTTTCTGATTGTCAGTGCCTTTCTGCCTTTCTTTTTTTCTTTTCCTTAGGCAATGTTTTCATCTTTATTCCTTTTATAAATTTTCTCCCCTTTTTTCTCTGTAGGGATTGTTCTTCTTTCTTTAGACGTACAGTGTTTTCATCTTTATTCCTTTTATAATTTTATGAACACTGTACCTCATGGGCGATTTCTTTCTCAATCTGCTTAAGTAAAACAGTTTTGTATCACTTTCCTACTATATTTTACCCCCTCCGTTCCAGATACTGGCCTGTCATTCTTTTTTTAAACGTGCTTTACTCTCACAAAATTCTACAAAAGCTTGGAAGAATGATCTGTAGTTTTAATTTATAATTTAATCATTAATCAACCATCTTCCAGCTGCAAATTTTATCACTGACCCATTTTTTATCACTGCCACAACTCTTAACTGTTTCTAAAATTATTACCTAGTGGGACAGCATTGCACATGTACAGTTTTGTTACAAAGGCTGACTTAGGGCCATTGCAGACCGGCCTAAAGGGCTGGCCTGGGGTTGGAGTTGGAGTGGGGTAGCTGCACGCTGGCCACCCCGAGTCCACTCTGACCCCATCCTGACACCACACACCCGTTCAGATGATGTGTGGTATCAGGACACTCTCTTGGCGCAGTGTGTGCACATGTTGCACCAAAATCATGCAAAAAAGCTGCCAATATGGCTGAGAGGGTGACCTCTTACTACCCACCAAAGGAGCGGCATTTTGCTGCACTTTTGGAAGTAGCAAAAAGGAGGATTGGGACCACAGCATGCTGTTGCCATTGCCCTGATCCGCCGCCCCTTTATGCTGGTCTGCATTGGCCCTTAGTTCAAGCAAACCATTTTTATTTAGCCATCAAGATACTCACATTCACTGCCTACCAGGTGTTACTGATCACATTTTGGACTAACAATGATTTGCATTCTGTTCAAATGTCAAGTGCCTACTCTACACATAAATGTATTACGTGAATTGCTATGCATGTGCGCATGTTCACATTAACTTTACTATCCTATCTATTTGCATCTTTTTGCCTTCCCTCTGACAAAAATGCAAATGCAAAGTGGACAGATGGCCACATATTAAATAATGTGCATTCTTGCAGATATACACAGATATACTAGTAAAAATGGTGAATTGTTTTTACTGGAGTTTATGGAGTTCTGCCCCTCATCCCCCAGAAGCCTGAATTCCTTTGAATCATATGTGCGAGGCTGCAGTCTTATTTGATTGGAATAAGGAGTATTTTACTTGTGTAGACAAGCCCTTGGAAACTAGGAATCAGTGAAGTACTGTCAGATTATGTGGTATGTTCCAAGTAATGTCAACTTTTTAAAAAATAATAATAATGTGCAATTGTGATCTTATCAATGGTGATTTCATTCATATCCTTTGTCAATCCATTTGGAATTTTCCAGAGCACTATCTCTATGTAACCACAATTATTTCTTTTCTAGGTCACAGTATTTCTTAATCTTTTCCCCCTCTGTCAATTCTGTTATTATTACTATCTTGAGTTTCACAATCTACCAGGTGTTCCCAGCTGGATTTTTAGAGCATTAGTAATTCAGAATCTATCCAATAATTTAGGAATCAGGCTGCATATGCACTGCAGAAATAATCCAGTTTGACACCATGGCTCAATGCTATAGAATTCTGCCATGGCTCAATGCTATAGAATTCTGGGATTTGGACTTTATTTTGGCATGAGAACTCTCAGACAGAAAGGAGTAAATGCTTCACAAAACTACAAATCCTAGAATTCAGTGTGTGGTATCAGGACAGTGGTGTCAAACTGGATTATATCTTCAGTGTGGGTGCAGCCTCAGTGGTCTTCATCATTGACAACCTCATCAAAAGCCTCATCAAAGCCTTCATCTTTGATGACAAAGTGGCATATTCCAAGATACCATAATCATCATCATCAAGATGATAATTTTTGTACATACCTGAAGAGCATTCCTGAGTATACTGAAGCCGCTCTTTGTGAGGCCCCATTCATTGCCATACTTTTTGGAAGGGATCCATAAAGTTTACTGCTCAGGAAAAGTAATATGGGATAAAAGCAAGACCTTTTCATGTGCAAATGCAGATCAAGATAATAACAGAAGGTCTAGAAATGCTAAGGGGAAAAACACTGAATACCAAGTCATAGATGGTGGAGAAAATGATGAGGCAGAAGAAATGGTACTGCCATTGATGCTTCAAGTAGAAAAAGAGAGAACAGGGGTGGGAGTTAAGTCAGTAGCCTATATGCAGTGAAAATGGCTGGAGCTGACAGATAAGTAGCCTAAGGTGATTCTAATGACCTACCCTCCAATACCAGCCTGCCTCTGTTGCTGTAGTAACACAAAGTCACTTTCTAATAATACACAAGACAGGATTTTAAAGTAAATCAATGCGAAAGAAATTGTGCCATTATGTACTGGGATAAAAGTAAGCAGTGAAACTTTTTAGCAGAACAGAATATCTGTGGAAATGACCTCCTGTAACAAGCATGGATCTTTGCAAATTAAATAAGTAAACAAGTCAAATCTAACAAACTGCTTTGTAGGGATGAGAAAGGAACTTAGTAGTATCTGTTAAGTCAAGCTGTTTGATAAAGAGGACCCACAGTTCCCCATCCCCTACAACAATGTGCCAAGGGCTGGGACCATGCTTGTTCTCACTGGCTACAGTTGTTTCTTTCTTTCCCAGAAACTTGCCACAGACTAGCAGCTGATGAGGGTTCATGGACAGGCACCAGTCCATGGATCACCTATTTGAGTAGGATTGCGTTAAGTGGCTAGTGTCTCTTGAATGAAACACATAGTCCTTGAATTTTAGTAGCAATAGGCTCCAAATTGGTGCAACTAAACTTTTTGTGTGACACATAGTTCTTGAATCTTAGAAGCAACAGAATCAAAATTACTGAAACTAAACTTTTTGTGTGGCGATGGCATTTAAGAAGGGTGGGAAATTACTGTAGTGATAACGAATGACACCCTTCTCTCCTATATTTGACATGAGAAAATATTCATTGCCATAATTTATGGTAACAGAAACAGTAGGAAGAGGCCTCTTCTTAGTGGCTGCCATTTCCCCATTCCAAAGGACAAAAGTATACCATGTTATTCTGACTTGCTATATTAATATTTAAAAGTTGCTGTTTAAGCTGTTCCACAGCCAGAAATTCCCTACGTCTTTCGTGAATGTTATTACCAAATTAAGCTATCATAATGGTAAGCTTTGCATCACCCCTGATGGCAGCAGCTTTAGAGATCTGATGTGTCAACATTGAAAGAAGGGATAATCCTGACCTTCTTTTCCCAATGTTTTTCATACTTTGTTTCATTTTAGCTACTGCATCAAGCATCGTACTTGTTTCTTTGCCCAGAAGATAGTAAATTCTACTGTAAATGCAAAAGTAGAAATATAAAATGCTTCCCCAGTGTCCCAGCCCTGTCACAATATGGACAGCATATTTGATGTGAGCTGAAGCTGCCAAACAGCTTTTAACTGCAGCTGTGCATAGAGCACACTACAGTAATATATTTCTGTGGTTATGAAAATTTCAATAATTGTTGCCTTATCAACATGGCTACTGAAGTTGTTCACTGAAGAAATTAGTGAATGTTGGTCTTGGCCATTGATGTGGCCTAGGCTTAGAAACTATGAGTCAGTGTTGTTGTTATTTGCTGTCAAGTTGGCTTTGACTTATGGTGACACTATGAATGAGAGATCTCCAGGACACCCTATCATTAACAGACTTGCTTAGTTCTGTAAATTCAGTTCTGTGGCCTCTCTCATTGAGTTTATGCTTTTGTTCTCTGGGCTTCCTCTCTTCCTGTTGCCCCCTACTTTATTAAGCATCATGATCTTTTTAAATGACTCATCTCAGTTCATGATATGGCCAATGTGTGATAGCCTCAGTTTGGTCATTTTGGCTTCTAGTGAGAGTTCAGGCTTGATTTGTTCTAGAACCTATTTATTAGTCACTTTGCCAGTCTTTGTAATCTATAGAACTATCTTCCAGCATACATTTAAAATTAGAAGAATCCTTTCCTGTGAGGTTTCTTCAATGTCCAAATTTTACAACCAAACTTAGAAATAAAAAATAATGTGAAATTGACAATCCTGACTTTGGTATTCAATAATATGCCTTTATACTTGAGGATCTGATCTCGCTCCCTCATTGTTACTCTTCCAAGTCCCAGTCTTCTCATTTCCTGATAGTAGTCTCCATTTTGATGAATGACTGAGCCAAGTAGAGAAAATAATTGAATATTTTGATGATCTGTGCTCATTATTTTGTTTTCTTAGTGTTCAGCTGTAACTGTGTTTTTGCCCTCTCTTCCCAAGTCTTTTATATCATCTGCATATCTTTAGTTGTTGATGTTCGTTCTTCTAATCTTCATGTCTCCTTTCTCCAAGACTAATCTTGCTTTCTCTGATAGATTCTACATATAAATTAAATAGGATGATAAAATGCAGCCTTGCCTGACCCCACACCTAATTGAAAACTATTATATTTCTCCATATTTTGTCCTTATGGTGACCTCTTGTCTAAGTTACCTTTCAGGCAATCAAATATGACACATCCATTTCTTTTAGAGAGATCTATAGGGTTTTTTGATCTACTATGATCTATTTTGTGAACCAAGCTTGAACATTTGGGATTTCTTTCTCCATATATTGTAAAAGTTTTTGTTGGAAAAAATAGAATATCACTTTGCTTGCATGGAAGATTAATGCAGTAGTCCGATGGTTACTGCAATCCCTGGTGTCCCCTTTCTTGAATATTGGAATGTATATTAAGTTATTCTGATCTGTGGACCATTGCTGTGTTTTACATATTTGTTGGCAGATTTTAGTAAGAATTTGAATGGCTTTTGTCTTTGTAGCTTCAAACAGTTCTATTGATATGCTGCCTGCCCCTATTAATTTATTTCTCCCAAGAGCTGTGAGAGCAATTTTCCTTCACTTTCTAAAACTGTACATTCATTTTTTTAAAAAAAGTTATGAATCTTATATCCTTTTATCTCTTTTATCTAGAAATCCTGCATGGAAAATCTAGGAGTTCTATATCGATGCCAATCTGACTTGATTAGAGGAAGGGACAGGACATTAATTATTTCATTTCATTTCATTTATTATGGCAAATAGCCAGCATATACCATTCATTATAAGTTTTCATATGTTGCTAGTGTAGCCTCTGTAGGGTCTGTTGAAAGAGTTATTTCCTGTTGTATCTATTGCTTCATCTATAAGTTTTATGACACACACACACCCAATTAGAAAAGCAAACAGTAATGGTCTTACCAAAAAATAAGAAAAGAAAAATAAAGACAATTTTACAACTGGGTTTGTGAGAAGTCTCTGTCTCATGCTATCACCAACTGTACCACCCATAGCATCAAGTATGACCTTTGACATTGATTATGTTTGATGGACAGGTTCATTCAAAATGAGGTGGTCATTTAAATATCTTTGTCCTGAACTGTTTAGGGCTTTATAGGTGACTTTGTGGTTAAGACACTGACTCTGACAACTAAAAGATTGGCAGGTCAGCAGGTTAAGGCCCAAGCGCCATGTGACAGAGTAAGCTCCCATCACTAGTCCCAGCTTCTGCCAGCCCAGCAGTTTGAAAGCATGTAAAAGTGCAAGTATATCAATAGGTACCACTTTGGTGGGAAGGTAACAGCATTCTGTGCAGTAATGCTGGCCAGATGATCACAGAGTCATCTTTGACAATGCTGGCTCTTTGGCTTAGTAACGGAGATGAGCACCACCCCCTACAGTCGTCCACGACTTGACAACCTTGAAAGGGAAATACCTTTACCCTTACCTTTAGGCAATAATCAGTACCTTGGCATGGTGTGATATGATCATCAGAACATTTGACATAAAGCAGTGATTTAATCTATAGGTTACTAAGGCATGTGTAACTGTGATCTAGTACATCTTCTAGAGCAGGGGTAGGCAACCTTTTTGAGCCAGGGGCTGGGTTGCTGTCCCTCAGACAATTGGAGGGCCAAAGCACCATAAATAAATAAATAAATAAATAAATAAAAAACAATTTTAATTTTTTTTTAAAATGCATGCACACTCTCTCAGCCCCAGAAAAGCCATGGCAAAACCCCTGTGGAGATTTTGCCAAGAAAACCCCAAGAACAAGTAATAACAACAATAATCAATATCATCATGGCGGGCGGGGGGTGCAGCGGCAGCAGGACTGGCCTGGGGCCAGTCCAAAGGCCTCGGGGGGGCACATCCGGCCCCCGGGCCTTAGGTTGCCGACCCCTGTTCTAGAGGAAGGATTGCAGCTGGTGCAATAGCTGACATTGGGAAATACACTCCTAATCTTCCTATTCTTGGTCAACCAAATTGATATATCTACATGTAACCTGGGAGCACCCCAAGATCCCAGTGGAAATGCAACCTCCTCCAGAACAGGTTGTAAATCTATTTATGGATTATTTCCCTCGCTTCTGAATCAGTATGCTTGTCCTGTCTGGATTAAGCCTGAGCATGTTACACCCACTCTACCACAGCACTGAAACAGTGTTTTGAGTTCTGCACCCCTTATTTGGCAGCACATGCAAAGGAGAGTCGTGTTCAGTACTATCAGCATATTGGTTGTTGTTGTGTGCCATAATAATAATAATAATTTATTTGCATTCCACTTTTCTACTATAATAGCAATGAGAGTGGCTTACATGTTAAAACAAACCAATACAATACATAATAACAATACATGATCATATATCTTACTCCTCCCTTCAAGTTGTTTCCAACTTATGGCAAACTTAAGGTGAACTCATGGAGTTTTCTTGTTAAGATTTGTTCAGAGAAGGGTTTGCCATTGCCTTCCCCAAGATTGAGAGCATGCGACTTGGCCAAGGTCACCAACTGGGTTTAATGGCTGAACTGGAAATCGGACCCTGATCTCCAGAATTATAGTCCAACATTCAAACCTCTATGCCATGTTACTGATGACCTCTCCCAGCAGCTTCATCTAGATCAGGGGTAGGCAACCTTTCCCCTTTAAGGGCCGAGGGACTTCAGCTCCCAGAATCCCAGGAGCTATTGGCCAACATGGGACTATTGGCCAACATGACTGAGGCTTCTGGGAGCTGAAGTCCCTCGGCCCTTAAAGGGGAAAGGTTGCCTACCCCTGATCTAGATCTTACATAGGATGCAACCATAAGGAATCCCACTGGCTAGTGGCTAAGAGGCTAAGCAATAATTCCCTAGCATTAGCTTCTTGGCACATCTAATCATGTACAATAGATAGGACTGAAGCCATGACAAACTACATCTCCAAGCCTGATACCAGACTATGCAGAAGAATATCATGGCTGATTGATGGTCACTGAGAGGGAACAGAACCACAGAGACTCACTGTCCTATCTAAATGACACATTGGGCCTTTGCAGACTGCCAGAAATAGTGCACATTAAATTGAGGCACTGCCCTGGCTCAGTGCTAGGGAGTCATGGGAATTGTATTTTTTTCCTGGGACATTGAGCCTTCTCTGTCAGAGAGCTCTGGTGCCACAATAAAATACAGTTCCCATGATTCCCTAGCACTGAGCCAGAGCAGTGCCTCAATTTAATGTGCACTATTTCTAGCAGTCTGCAAAGGCCCATTCTAAACCAGTCAAAGCCTTTTCATTACTCAATGTTTGCTTGAGCCCAAATGGGAAAGATTCTAAATAATCTGTTTTATTCAAGAAAGCCTTGAGTTGAATACACAGGATGCTCAGGTGCTCACCCATCCAAGCATTGGCAGACCTAAATCATCTTAGTTTCAGTAATGATATATCTACCTCTATCTTTAAATTATGTCCTGAGACTGATATGACCTTGTTTTATTTCATAATTTTTACCTAGTATTTATGTTCCTAAAAGAACATTCAAGCCAATTTACAATACAGGTAGCCCTCCATATCAACCGATTCAACAATCCATGGTTGATGTTGAAAATAGTCACCAAAAAAAAAAGTTCCAAAATATAAAGCTTGATTTTTTCCATTTTATATAAGGGACAGCAATAGCAATAGCAAGTACATTCTATACTGCTTATCAGTGCACTTAAGCACTCCCTAATGGTTTATAATGTGTAAGCTAAATGCCCCAAACTAGCTGGGTACTCATTTTAGCGACCATGGAAGAATGCAAACCTGAGTCGCCCCTGAGCCCCTGGCTGGTATTGAACTCATAACCTTGTGGTATGTGAGTGAGTGGCTGCAGTACAGGCATTTAACCACTGCACCGCCAGGGTTTGTTTGACATTATTATTAGTTTGTAACTTTTTTTAACTAAAGAAAAAGGTTTATTATAACATTAAAGAAAAGAAACATGGAAGACAACTGGTCCTCCAGGCACATAAACTTAAAGTATCAATTTCAAAACACAATCATGTCAGCAAAACCTTAACATACTGCAAATCTGAATCACTATCTAATAAAATAATATTAATAATAATAATAATAATAATCCCTAAAAAGTAAGACCTTGCTGTTTCTCAGCTTCCCAACTGCTTCAACTGTCTCTCTCCAACCACCATCTGGAAGGTTCTTTTCTCACAGCTATCTGATTGGCTAGTTGCCCTCACACCATTAATGATGTCGTCCTGCTCATAGATTCCAGTACCCCCTCCCACAGGGAAAAAGGCCCTGATAAATGGAGGCACTCCCATTTATCACAACAGCCCTCTTGGTTCTTACAAATTCAGGTCTTTATTGAATCAGTTTGTAGGTAATGTGATCTTCCTCTTTTCCTTTCGCCTTCTGCTTTACAGATGCAAGCTATATCACTTTAAATTGCTTCTCCTGCACAAAAATTAAAGATTCAGAGGGGTGGTTATATTTTGCATTGGAACATCCTAACACAGATTTAGCACAGCTTTCCATAATAGTCAAGGGATGTATACTTCCTTTTTTCATACATTTCCAACTTGTTGATATCTGTGGGGTTTTTTCCTTTGAAAAAGCTTTTGCTTCCAGATTTCTGCTAGCTGAATAACTGTTTTGCAGAGGAACTCAGCCAGATTGAAAGCTGACAACATTATAAGTAAATAATAATGCTTGTAATTACAGTGTTCCCTTGGTATCTTCTGAGGTTTGGTTCTAGGACCCACATGGATACCAAAATCCATGGATGCTCAAGTCCCATTAAATACAATGGAGTAATAGTGAACCGGCCACTGAAAAAGTTGTGCCTGTTACACCCCGACTTCTGTCACAGCTATTTTAATTTATTTGTCACTTGTTGTTTATTTGTTGTTTTAAAGTATATTTTACACTATGACTGTTTAATTGTATTTTGGGGAGGTGATTGTTGGGAGACAGGATTGTATGTTTTAGCACGTAAGCCACCCTGGTTCTGTTACACAGAGAAGCGGGATACAAATAAATTTATTATTATTATTATTATTATTATTATTGTGTCCCTTATATAAAATGGCAAAATCATGGTTTGCTTATTGGACTTTATATTCTCAAGGTGTGGATGCTTGAATCTGTGGATAAAAAAATTGTGGATACAGAGGACCAATTGTACTTAAATTCTTTTTAAAACTACATCTTAAATGCTGTGCCTAGCATTTACATAGAAAGTTGAACAGCTTCAGTGCAAGAATATCAGTTTGTGGATGTCAGCATGAATATGCTCAGTATTGGATCATGAAATTAGTATAAGACAAGTACAATAAATTGTTTTGCCCTTATTCTTTGTGACAGCTCCAGTTGCTGCTCATCTTGTTGGGTCCCCATATTATCACAGTTTTATAGAGTAATGCCACTAAAAAGCTATGTGGATGACATTATAATTTCAAAATGTGACATGTACTCTTTATCAGAGCATGTCTCTGGAGACAGTATTAGGATGTTTGGAAAAGACGAAATAATATCAGTACGACAGCTCTTTTACCATTAAGTTATTAAAGGAATACAAAACAAAAACAGATTCCTTAAATAATGCTTAGCCACAGGTATATGCAAGAGCACCAATTTGAACTTGTATAGACAACAAACAATGCAGTGCATCTCTGCAGTTTGTTGTTTTATAGTGTTAATAACTGATGCTGATACCTCAGGATTTCTATTACTCTTTCCCAAAATTTGCATAAAGTAGGTCTTTGTAAGGGGAACCAGCTGTGCACAGCTGGGCTTGGAACATTGCCCCTTAAATTTTATGGAAATGGAATTGTTTACTAAAACTGTTTTGTTGGCACCTGGACTTTTTATGGCAATTCGATTTGAAAATGGCCACTGAATATTTCATTCCAAGTAACAAGCAGTTTGGGATTTTAAAAGGCCCTCGGTTGTGTTTGTGGGATATGACATCAAGTTCAGTAGGCCAAGTATGGATGAGAAGATGCAGGTGTTACTGTGTTTTACACCTACTTCCTATTGCTTGTACATCTGATGCAATGTAGACTGACTAATGAAATTACATTGTTATGTGTTTTTTAAGCTATTATGATAAATAATATACAGTCATAAGGTCATCTGAAAACAAAAGATACATTCTTTATTGTTATATTCTTCTGTGTCATAATGTAGCTATGCCATTTTATTTAGAGAGCCATAAGGGCCATTAGTTATATCAGGGTTTTGGAAAAAAGTTATCCAAGCAGGAAAAGAAGGTATTTTTCTT
>JAIPUX010001232.1:155859764-155871071 GCA_020142125.1 Phrynosoma platyrhinos | reverse complement strand
ATGTCACTGGCTACATAGGACAAAGAGATACAGAGGAGGGATGCTACTAAAGTGACCTGAAATATTTGTGCTGTCTTTGTTTTCCTGCCTAGATGTAGAAAGCTATACCTACATCAAGTGCATGCTGGTTATCCTCCTGGAAGAAAAGACATGGAAGGGATGGGGAGAGTGTCTAAAAATGAAAAAGATTACCAAATAAATACAAGAAGTGCTTGGAAGAATGTTAACACAGGGAAACAAACTATCTAGAACCATGCTCCATCATTGGAGTACAGAGTTGATTCCTGTCCCCCCTCCCCCAACCGTGATTCTGGCTACAAGATGATGAGGTGTCATCATGTGTTGTTCAATGTTTTTATAAATGACTTGGGATTAAGATCATCAAATCTGCAGAAGGGTAGTTAATGCCTTTCAAGACAGAATCAAGGCTTTAAGATTACTTTAGTAGACTGGAGAACTACATCAAACTATCAAAATGAACTCCCACAGGGATAAACGTATGGTATTATATTTGGGGGGGGAAAATAGATGCACAAATATAGGGTGGGGTGATACCTGGTTAGCTGGCAGTGCATGTGAAAAGGATTTAGAGGTCTTAGTAGACCATAAGCTAAACACATTCTGCAAGGTGATACACTGAGGGGGGAAAAGAAGTTAATGCGGTGATGAGGGTTGGACAACAAGTATATAGTTCAGACTACTGTAAGTGACAGTACCACTATATTTTACATTGGTCAGCATTCTGTCCAATTCTAGGCACCACCATTCAAGCACAAAATTTGAAGTTTAAATGTGTCCTAGCGTGGCCAACCAAGATGAGAAGAGAGTTGAAAATCAATTCCTATAAGAAATAATTCAGGTAGTTTGGTATGGTTAGCTTGAAGAAGAAAAGGGAAGTGCTATGATAGGTGTATTGAAATATCTACAGCAAAGTCATGTGGAAGATGGAGCAAACTTGTTTTCTGCTACTCCAGACTAAAGAACCCAAACCAGTGTATTCAAATTACAGGGAAGATTATAAATACATATTAGGAAGAAATACTTGGCACTCACACCTATTCAACAGAACAGATTATCATCTCAGAAGTTGATGGACTTTCCTTTATTGGATTTGCAAAGAAGAAGAAGAAGAAGCAATGTGAGCCATTCAGAGATTCTGTGCAATTGTTTCTGTGCTGTTTTTTTCTTGTATAGTTTGGTATGATTCAGTAGCTTCTTACTGAAGACTTTTTTTTTTTTTTGAGTGGGTAGGAATTTGTGTGAGAGAAGCACTATTTAGTCCTTCCTTAGGAAAACAAATTAGATTGCTTTTTCTCATGAGGCCTTTTACATATATTGTTTTAAAATAAATGGCAATAGTTTTATATTTATATAAAATATTTATATTTTTGTAATACAGTTTAGGTTTGCTCCTCCACAAGCTCACATACTGAAGGTAGTTTACAACATATCCTAAGTGCTCAAAGTAGTTCACGCACATCATCTCTTTGTAAACCTCATCATGTAAAGTCAGCTTGTATCTATATCCCCATCTTGCAGAACAGTGGGTAAGGTTGAGAACAAGTAAGATCATCCCAAGAGTAAAATTTGTTTATAGCTGAACTGAGATTTGAATCAGAGACTGTACAAATCAAAGCACAAATTCTGATTTGACAGATTATACAAATCAAGCTATGAGATGGTGGCGGGTAAGACTAAAAGCAGCAGGTGGGGATGAGAAGTAAATTGTCTTTAATACTTGTAATCTACTTCAGTCTGGCCAGGCTGGGATTTTCATGTTTCAGATAAAAGTTTGTCCTTTGCACAAAATTGCTCCAGGCATCCAGCTTTTCAGTCTGACCTTGGGAATGTCACGTTTATCTGTACTCCTAAAAACATGCATACCATACTAGCCACTGAAGTCAGAATTGTATAGCTTCTTTTATTGTCAGCAAATTCTTACACTTTCTGACAAGATGATAACATCAAGTTGCAGCTGGCAAAAGAAAACAGTTCTACTTTTATCTCCCTCCTCCCATCACTGTTTTCAAGCTAAATCAAAACCTTTTGCTTCTGGCAACCACACATGAGCTGGGACTGGTTTTTTAGCCCAATAGACCTGTGCCTAGGACTGTTGGTACTTGGAGTATGGTGCCTTCTTCAGACATAAACAAAACCAACCATTGGCAGGCATTTTGAAATATCTGGATGGTCTAGAACCTGTATAAAAACGTTAGAAAAGCTGAGATCAATCAAAAGTCTTTGTCTCATTCAGATTTTTGTTTCCACATTGGCCAACCACTAGGAAGCCATGAGCAGGAAAGGATTGTAATAGCTCCTTCCTACATCTGTTTTCTAACAGTCGGTATTCAGAGGCATAACCATCTCAGGTAGTGGGAAAACATAATGACCATGAATTGCTTTCTACATGAGATCATCTTGATATTTATTTAATAAATACCCAGTAACAGGGTACCCAAGACAGTTTACAACAAAGCTTCAAGCCAGATAATCTGATAGTATACACATTAAAAAAAATAGCTGTCATATGAATTACCCATACTTTACAACACTATAAAACTGTCCTATCCCTCCCACCAAATGTGGAGACTTCAGTCTTCCCACTGTGGCTATTGAAAGTGGGGATCTCTTCTTATCTCATTGTCATGGCACAAAATGTCAAATGGCCTTCTGAATATTCTCATGGTTCCTTTGTGAGGCTTTATTTCTGTAGTCCCACTGGACTCCACTAATCTTGAACCATAGCTGCCACCCAAGACACCAAGTGTCTGAGATCAACCACTCTTATAGCACATATTGTAGCATTCTCAGAGGTACATATATGATAATCTCCTAACTGAAAGAAAGAAGTTTGCAGCATGAGCTTTTGTAGATTTAAGCCTACTTCCTCAGATACATTTGGTGGTAAAAGGTGTGGATACCAAGCTTATGAGGAGAGGCCTGGGCAGTTGTGTATGTTTAGCTTGGAGAAGAGACGATTTAAGAGGTGATATGATAACCATCTTTAAATACCTGAAGGAACATCATGTAGATTAGAAGATGGAGTCAGCTTGTTTTCTTCTGCTTCAAAGACAGAACAGAAATGAAAAGAAATGAGTTTCTAACTAAATTCAGTCAGCTCTTCAGATCCGTGGACTTCAGATCCATGAGTTCGATCATTTGCGGAACGTCACACTTCATATTATTAAATGGTGGTGATGTGAACAGAGACATGCTGAAGCATGTATATTCACATTACTTTTTAACAATTTGGCATTTTTTTCATGTTTTTCATATCTGCGCGTAGTCCTGGAACTGAACTTCTGCAGATCTGAAGTTCCTGTACTGTATTAAGAATAACCTTTTGATTAGACTGCCTCAGAGAGTGATGGCCTTTTCTTTGGAGAATATTAAAGAGAAGCTGGATGACTGTCTTCTGGGGATTGCTTAGTTGTGTATTCCTGTATGACCGGTGTTTAGGCTAAATGATCCTTGTAATGATTTCCAACTTTATGATTCTATTATTCTTTGCTGAATGGGTGGGTTTCAGAATCTAACTGCACATTGTACTAGTAATGCACCAAAGGAGGATACCGTGTGGCTCTCCAGACGTTGGACTGCAATGCCTGTCAGTTCTAGCTAGCATAACCAAGAGTGAGGGATGATGGGAGCTGCATTGCAACACCCAGAGGGTCAAATCTTCCCCATCCTTCTGCAATTCAGTATGTGGAGCACAATATGCCAACAAGAATATATCACATACCATTTTTGTGTCTCTGTTCCTCTCTTCTGACTTATTGGCTCACCTGTTCTAACAACTGAAGCTATTTTGCAAACAACTTTAGTGAATTCCATTTAGCAGTAGCTTTGCTGACAGTACTAATAAGTTTATAGAAAAGTTGCTGAGATTATTATTTCCTCCCTTCCTGAAAATGAATAGTGTTTTTGTTTGAAGTAGCTAACAGAGGAGGGGGCTCTTATGATTAGTGTCTTTGGTAGTTCTATGTTGAAAACAATATTTTTACCAGAACAGGCTGTCAAGTTTATAGCCACCCTCTCATCTTAAATTAGCAGTGCTTTCTTGAGAGGAAAGAAATACTAGTTTTAAAAATGAGCCCATTTTCTTCCCTCTTGAGATAAAAAGAACAGAAAGACTGGTGGGATAAAATTGGACCATCAAAGCCTTACTACTTAAAAGGGAAAAACAAGGTTATCTTTCTTTCTCTCCCTCCTGTTTCATTAAACACAATATATGGAAATAAAGTTTATAAGATTTTATTATATGTGTTTGTAGGAAACTAATGGCAGGTGAAAATGCTGTTCTTTTATTCAAATTTTATGAGGAGGGAGGTATTACTCTTGAGGCAGAGAAGACCTTGAATTTTGTGGCATCTTTTTCTGCTCTCCCCATCAAATCACCTACTTAAACTAAAGAGCTTATCACATTCATTTTAAAATCGGCTTACCTGATCCAGATTAAATTTTAAAGTGTGTGGATCCTGATATTATCAGAAGGGTTTAGCTGCCAAAATCGCCACCTGAGTCCATTCTGGGTCCATCCCTGCTCCCAGGACTCCTCCGGCAGCCATTTTCTTAAGCTGGAAAACTCCTGGCTTCGACCAGAGGTGTGCTGAGCACCCCTGGGAGCGGGGATGGACCTAAGATGGAACCAGGCAATGATTTTGGTAGCTAAATCCTTCTGATAATATCAGGATGTCACCTGATTTAAAAGTTAATCCTGATCAGGTATGCCGGTTTTAAAATGAATGTGATAAGCTTACATGTAATATTCAGAAAGTGGAAAGGATAGGAGAGTGAGAGACTTTATTTGTAGTAAGGGAACCATGATCACACCATGCTTCCTATAATTTTAAAGTGCATGTGTTGAGATTTGAAATGTTGCAACAAAAAGTTGGAATTTCCAAGAAATCTGAAATTAGGGGTTTGAATGTAGGCCAGAAGGATTGATCTAAATCATGGCCAATTATGTGAACAACAGATGTTTTGCCACCCACAAATCACACCATTACAGACATCTTACTCTCTTTAACCCTTCTTGTAGACCTTGTCTCTAACACATGGGCACATGCAAATGTAAACATGGGACGTGTGTGCAACAAAGATTTCCAGATGAGTGAAACCTCTTCATTCACATCTCTCCTATTAAGGAGTGGATGGAGTTGTGCAGCCCTCCAGATGTTGTTGAACTGCAACTCTCAATGACCTAGCCAACATACTCAGTGATGGAGACTGCTGGGAGCTGGGGTTTAATAACATCTGGATGAATGCAAGATTCCCAGCCCTGCCCCAATGGGTTTCCTGCACAGATGCAGTTAAATGACATTTTGTAATAATGACACACCCTTACAGCATTGTTACTGGATTAAGGATTGCCTTTTGCTATTCTTTTGGCTCAGATTGTTATATGGTTCATGCACTATATCATGAGGATACCACTTGGACATCATCCATTCCTATGTGGAACTGTTTAGATTCTAAACCTGAATGCCACTGGAATAATTCTCCATGGCAGCTGTGCACCCGTAGGATGACCTGCATCCTTCCATCAACAGATTTGGGCCACTTCATATCCTTGTTGTTTCTTTTCCTCCTTTCCTCCATTTCTTATTTTCACTATTCCAATAATCAATACTTTTTTCCATTAGTGGCTGAAACCTTTGCTTTCTTATGGTTCACTGTATACAAACTTTGTTTCATGCACAAAATTATTAAAAATATTGCATAAAATTACCTTCAGGCTGTGTATAAGGAGCATATGAAACATAAATGAATTTTGTGTTTAGACTTAAGTCCCGTCTACAAGATACATAATCATGCTTGTACAAATATTCCAAAATCCAAAAATATCCATAATCCAAAACATTTCTGGTCCCAAGCATTTCAGATAAGGAAGACTCATCCTCTTCTAACATCTACCACCCTGAATAAACCTCTTCTGTCTGTCTGTAACAGTTCCTTAGCTGTCATCTCTTCTCAGCTTTCTGCCTTTTCTGGCTTTCTTGCAGCTCCATCAAATTCAGCATGGTTTGAATTCATCAGGTGTGAAGAAAAATGTTAAGAAACATAGCGGCTATGGATATAATGATAATATTCTACCATGGATAATATTCTACCATGGATATAATGATAATATTAAGGTACTAAAATCACAGAAAATGTAATCTATTTCCAGGCAGAATTTAAAGTGTTGGTTATGACCTTTAAAGTCCTACTTAACTTGGGTCTACACTGTCTGAAGCAGATGATGGATGTGGAGTGTACAGTGGCAGAGGCAGAAGAATATCCACCATTTCTAAACAAGTATAAACATTTCTACTCTTAGAAAAGAGAAGTAGCAAAGAGCACTGAATATAGAATCAGTTCAATGATATATTACCTCCAACATCCCTCTTCCCTCACTGGGATTGAAGAACCCTAGTAAACTTAGTGCCCTTTCACACTGCACAGTTTTACCCCTGATTCCACATTAATTGTCATGGCACCGTCCTGTGGAATCCTGGGATTTAGGGAGAGGCATTTATCATTCTCAGGCAGAGAGTTCTAGTACCAGACTCACAGATCCCAGGATTATATAGAATGCAGTTATTTATTTATTTATTTCAAGAACTCAAGGTGGTTTAATTCATGGCAGAAAAAAATGGAATCATAATGCTTTAATCATGTAGTATGAAAGGGTCTCTATTCAGTGAGATTAAGACCTAGAGCTGCCATTTATGTACACTCTGCTCAGCATCTCTCTCACCTCTTAACAACCAGCCCATGATGCATTTCTTATTTGGGTAGCTTGAGGAGAAATTCATCAGATTTTGGAGTCAATGAGAGGAAAGGCCCTATCAGAATGTGAAAACTATATACAGTATGTGTATACACACACACACCATGTTTCAGCATATTATATATTATAAGGCTTTCTTCAGGTGACTTTGAAATAGTCTATAGAAACTAGTCTAGAGTCATTTCTATAGACTATTTCAAAGTCACCTAGAGAATCAAGAACAGGAGTGGGTAGCCTGGCTCAATGCAATGGAATTCTGGGAATTGTAATTTTGTGAGACATTTGGCCTTCTCTGATATCTCAACAAACTACAATTTCCAGAATTCCATACCGTAGAGCCATGGCAGTTAAAGTAGTGTCAACCTGGATTATTTCTACAGTACAGATGCAGCCTTATAGGTGGTTTTGCCAGTTCCTTCCCCTGAAATATAGCCTTCAGCACCTGGTATTCATTTGTGGTCTGCCATCCAAGTACTAACTAGGCCTCCCCCTGCTTAGCTTCCAGGATCAGACACGTCTGGGGTATTGGCAGCTATTTGATCTTATCTAATTATTTGTAGTGAGATGTTCCCAGTAGATGAGACACATGAAACAGACTTGTAACAATCAGAAGAATAGTGTTTATTATATAAACTAAAAGCAGATTTCATTTAGGCATAACTTGCTAATGCTGTAGGTTAGATTTCACACTACTGCCATAAAGCAAATATTTCCCTAAAGCAATTCACAGCCCTCCCCCACCTTGCCAGTGCATATAAAAGCCTAAAAACCTATTTACACTATCATTTATGAAGTATTCAATAGCACTAGGCTTAAGAAATAATGCAAAAGTATAAACAATAAAAAACAATTTCCCCAGAAAACAACACTGAGACACAAAGTGCACAAATGCTGTAAACAGACTCGAGTACAGGTAACAAAATAGCACTGTACTACATAACTGAAAAGTGTGGTTTTAGCGAAGCACTCTAAAGCAAAGGGCCTTAAAACAGATATACCTGTATACAGTTCTGGCTTGATACAGATAAGTAGTCCAACACTGACTGCTGAGTCTGCAATTATACATGCATATTCTTCATTGTGTGAGTTCTTAAACTCTAGGGCTTAATTCTGTGTAAAACTACTGAGAAATTCTTAGTACAGTCATCCCTCCACATTTGTGGCCTTGATTTTTGCAGATTTGATTACTCACCAATTTGATTAATATGTTCTCTCTATGAATCTCTAGGTCCTCCAGTGTGACTCAGTGGTCAACTTCCTCCAGATGTTGTACTGGAGGACCTAGAGGTTCATAGAGAGAACATTTCGTAAGGCATTTGTAGGTCTAGAAGATGTTGACCACAGAGCTGTGCTTAGAGAGTCCTAGAAATGTGCTCTCTCATGTATAAAAAAATAGTGGATTTTTTTTAGTTGCCCTTTTCCCACTTTCATGGGGTTCCTACACTCCTAATCCCAGTGCAGTGAATGTGGAGGGCTCACTGTAACTCTGTTGATTGGGACAGAAGTTATTAATTCTTTCCACAAGATCCTGGGAACCTACCTTTTACCGAGTAAAACTGCTCTTTCTCTTAGCTTACACATTATAAACCACTGAGTTCACTGATAAGCAGCATAGAAATGTACTTGCTATTGCTATTTCTAGTTCACTGAATTGTAAACTAAGGGCCAGTACAGATTGGCAAAAAGGGCCAGACTGGGAGTAGAGGCAGGGCGTGGCGACCATATGCCAGCCAGCCCGACTCTGCCCCACATCGTCCTCACGCTGCCCACCCAAACAGATGGCGGGCAGTGTCAGGGCGCTTCCTTGGCATATCGTTTAGATATGCTGCACCAAAGGACCGCAAAAGAGCCGCTGCCTTGGTGGAAAAAGTGGCTTTTTGCCGCTCTTTTTGGAGCAGCAAAATTTTGGATCAGGGCTTTGCAGTTGCCACGGCTCCAATCCGGACCTCCCAGGGGCAGCACAGAGCCGTTCCTTAGGGGCCATCTGTACATCCCCTAAGTGGCAGCAGCTCTTCATGGTTTCAGAAAGGAGTCTCTCCAAGCACTGGAAAGGCCTTGCAGGGATTGTATTTGGGGTCATTTGAGTGCAAAAGATGTACTCTATTAATGAGCTGTGGTTCTTATCAGCAAATGATATTTATGTATTATGTAGCATGTATTTTGTGACACCATTAGGGGCTATTTTTTCATATCTGCTGGATCCAGAAATTAGTTTGCCCTGCCCCTTCTAATTCATGGTTGATGTTGATCTTGATATCACCATTGTAGGAAATCTTCATTGTCATATGGTTGTAAACATCTCTTTTCTCCTGCTTTCTTTCAGTCTGCTCCCAGTACTCAAGAGGAGTTTTTGCCATTTTTGGACTGTATGACAAAAGATCTGTACATACCTTGACCTCATTCTGCAGCGCCTTGCACATCTCCCTCATCACACCGAGTTTCCCCACTGAGGGTGAGAGCCAGTTTGTGTTGCAACTGAGGCCTTCCTTACAGGGTGCGTTGCTAAGTTTGCTGGGCCATTATAAATGGAACCGCTTCGTCTTCCTTTATGACACGGATAGGGGTAAGTAATATAACGTTCTCTTGCACTGCTCAACTACTTTGAGATGCATTTCTGTACCTTAGGAAGAAAAAGATTCAGAGCAAAGCCTTACTTTCGTAATTCAATCACTAAAGCTGTAGGGGATCATGTATAAGCCTACTGGGAGTGCATGAGGTATGTTTATGTAGCCAGAGAACTTTTCTTAGAAATCTGAGACTTATGTCTGCTTGCTTCTACAGTACGTTTTAGCCTTCATGGATGTGACAAAATAGATCCAAAATAATGGTATGAAGAGCTCAAAAAGAAAAAAAAGACACAATTTTTTAAAAGGCAATTTAAGAAATGAAGGCTTAAACTCTCCTTGTTGATAGGTTGTGTGCAGCAGTTTGATAAAAATTAATGTTAATACTCCTGAAGTAAGAGGAAACATAATCAAGCCATAATTAACCATTTGTGGGACTGATTGTTTTCAATGGGGGAGATACCAAATGCTGAAGGACACAAAAGGGACAATCTTTCATTGGATTACATATCACAAAACGAATGCAGAATGTTTTTTTTTCTGTAGGTTGATATTACAGTATCTGTATTTCTGCAGATGATACACATATTTTTAAACGATGCCAGTTAGCATGCAGTCTATCCTTTGCCTGATTAATTGTGCTGAAGATTTTGTGCCCCTCTGTTTGAAAGCATTTCTTATGATTTAACATTTTGTGTATGCTGAGCCAATTTTATTCTTTGTTTCTAAAATGCTTCGATAAGAAAAACTTTGAAATATGACTGTAGTCAGTATAGAGCTGTTGACATTTTCAGATGTTTCTGACTTGCAATCTGTTCAGTAATCAAACTGAAGTAATGAGGAATCAAATGGGAAAATAAACAAACAATTGTTTTTACCCTTCATCCAAGTCCAAAAACAATCTCAGGTGCTTTGAAAAAAAATCTTTTTTTAAATCCCCAGCCTGATGTTGCCTTTTCTCATCTTAATTCCAAAATAATTTTGCAGCCTGCAATGACATACCAAGGACAACTTCAGATGTTCATTTCTGACAATATGCTCTGTAAATCATTCTTCAGTCATTTATACCAGCAACTTCGAAATCATCAATGTGTTTTTGAAACAGAAATGGTAACTAGTGAGGTTTTTTTACTCTTTGTATTTGCATTTGTAGCAAGTAGCAGTTACATTTCTATACCTCTTTTCAGTGTACTTAAGCACTCCCTAAGCAGTTTACATTGTGTGATCCAATTGCTCCCAACAACCAGGGTACTAATTTTAGTGAGAAGGATGCAAGCTGAGTTGACTCTGAGCCCCTGGCTGGTATTGAATTCACAACCTTGTGGTTTGTGAGTGAATGGATGCAGTACAGGCATTTAACCATTGTGCCACCAGGGCTCTTAAATTTGCAGACTTCTAGAGTGATGATCATATTAGTTTATAACAGAAAAAGAGTTTTTCTACTGTTAAGGCTGCCAAATTTTAATTTCAAAATCTTTTGTGAGCCAAGAGCCCAATGTGTCAGATGAATCTCATGAAGAGATATCTAATGCATGTCAATGTATGTCAGAATTGTTTGTAGGACTACTTTTAATATTGTCAAAGAAAATTTCCATTTATACAAAAGGATATCCCCTTCCTTTCCTCCGCTCCTCCACCTATGTTATGTTCCACAAATGGTAAGATCTCTAAGACTATAAAATAGCTTTTGAGAGCATGCATCTGAAAGGTGTAGTCTGTTCCACTAGTACAGTGGTTCCCAGTTGACCACTGGACATGTTGGTGGGACTGTCTAGGTGAAATTCAACATCATCTGGGCACTCACTGCTCTAGCTGGCATGCATTCTTCCCCTGACAAAGGGCACTATTAGATACAACCCACAGTCTCTTAAGTTGTGGAAAGACTGTGTGGAGAAAATATTTTAGAAATGTAGACAAGCAGATGTATTTTTTTCTACATTGAAATTAGCTTGTTGCTGGGGGGGGGGG
>JAIPUX010001232.1:155830910-155843356 GCA_020142125.1 Phrynosoma platyrhinos | reverse complement strand
GTTTCTCAAAAGGGAGATACTGAAGGCACAATTTCAAACTGTTCCAATTCTATGATTCTCAAAAAAATATTCATGTATTTCAGAGTGCTTGAAGGGAAGACTCACAAACAACAGTAATGTAGGTCTTGAACAAAACACATGGATGTCTGTGTGTCACTAATTAGTTTCAAAAAACCACATTTGATACTTTCAAAAGTTCTCTTAAGTTACAAAAATGTTAACATCTGACAATTATAAAAGATTGATTCGAAAAGAGCATGTGCCAGGGCTCATAAGTCTGGCATTAGTGACAAAGGAAAAAAATATATAATCAAGCTTGCCTTGAATGTGCTAAACAGAATGAAAAATGTAAGCCAATATATTTATGGATTTCTGCCATTCAGTGTAACATTTCTGTCAAACCTAGACTGAATATATGCATTCAGGAGCGGTTGACTCATGTTATGTTACAGAATGTAGTTTATAAGAAACAAAAGGAACTATTCCCCTGAATGCCAAACATATACCCGTATTTTCCGGCATATAAGACGAGCCGGCGTATAAGACGACCCCCCACTTTAACCACAGATTTTGCAGGTTAAAAAGTAGTCTTATACGCAGGAAAATAAGGTACTTAATAAATTCTGAAAAAAGTTCTTCTGTGCTTTATTTTTTTTAAAAAAAAATTAGACATCTTTTCCAATAGTAAAAATTGCCTTTTAACCAGTTTCCAATAAAATGGCCAAGGAATCCATTTGGGGAGAAAGGCAGCATACAAATGAAATGAATAAGTAAATAAATCCCTAATTATCACAAGTTCAGAAAAGGAACCATGATGGTCAGACAAAAGGTTAATGCAGCTCAGCATCTTGTTTCTCACAGTTACTAACCAGATGCCTATGGGCAGCATCAATGTGGGACTCAAGGATATTATTGCTGCTATCATTTGCCATCTGGCCAGCTTTGACTTGTGGCAACCCTATGAATGAGAGACCCCCATGAATTTTGGTTAGGTCTTGCAAACTCGGGTTATGGCCTTCTTGAAGGAATATATCCACTGTGGTCTTCTTTCTCCTACTGCCTTCTAGTCTGTTAAACATTATGTTCTTTTCCAATGTGTCATATTATTATCATGATATGTTCAAGTTATGACAGTCCAAGGTTATTTGTCCACTCCATTATGGCACTTCTATGATACCCACAGTACCTACTGTAATAATAACTTCATGTGTCACTTGTCGACTTGAACACATGAATTTCATAGGGTTGTCTTACGTCCAAAACACACTGCAGAAATAATCCAGTTTGAGACTGCTTTAACTGCCCTGGCTCAGTGCTAGGGAATACTGGGAATTGTAGTTGATTGTGGCACCAGAGGTCTCTGGCAGAGAAGGCTAAGGTCTCACAAAATACAATTCCCAGAATTGCACATCATTAAACCATGGCAGTTAAAGTGATGTCAAACTGGATTATTTCTGCATTATGTATACAACCTCTGATGTTGCTTGGTCACATGTAGCCTGATTTTCATCTGTGAAATGCAACAAAAGTGGGGCTAGGATGGCAAACATTATTAATGGGGAAGAAAAGATAAGCTAAGAGAGGCTTCAGCAGTTTGCTTTTGTCTGAGCCTCCAGGAAAGGGCAAGACTCTGCCCCCTCCTACTACTTTTGCACTTTCAACTCAGTTTACAGCAATAGAAATAAACTGAGGACAACCCAACTGATACTCCTGATGAGGAATTTGAACTTAGGACAAGAGGCTACTGTCAGAACAGAACACCAAGAAACCAAATGGTTCCCAATTGGCAAAGGCTGTATCCTTTCACCCTATTTGTTCAACTTGTACACAGAACATATTATAAGAAAAGCAGGCTTGGACACAGAAGGAGGAGTGAAAATAGGAGGAAGGAATATCAACAATCTAAGATATGCAGATGACACCATAATACTAGCAGAAAACCTCATAGACCTGGAACACCTACTAAGGAAGATCAAAGAAGAAAGTGGCAGGCTTACTTGAACATAAAGAAAGCAAAAATAATGACCACCGAGGACCTTCATAAGTTCAACCTAGATAATGAAGAAATAGAAATAGTAAAAGAATTCCCATACCTGGGATCAAACATTGATAGAAATGGGTACTGCAGTCAGGAAATCAGAAGAAGACTAAGAATGGGGAGGGTGCCTATGATTCTAAAATGCAAAGATATACAACTCAGAACAAAAGTTAAAATCATACAAGCCATTGTATTCCTTATTACCATGTATGGACATGAGAGCTGGAGAGTCAAGAAAGAAGATAGGAAGAAAATCAACTCATTTGAAGAATCACTTAATCTGAGACATGGTATGGATGCATATGATTATTCTCACCCAATTCAGAAAATCGTTTCCTCCTCATGTGTGACAGAGAAAGTGAAATATTACTGTGTCCAAGAGAGCTAGCATGCTGTAATGGTTTGAGTATGGGATAGATCTCTGGAGACCAGGGATCGATTCCCAGTTCTGCCATGAAACCCACTGGGTGACTTTGGATAAGTCACACACTCTCAGTCTCAGGAGAAGGCCATGAGAACCTTCCTGTGAACAAATCTTGCCAGTAAAGCCCCATGATAGGTTAATCCTAGGGTCACCATAAGTTGGAAATGACCTGAAGGTACACAACAATAACAAATCTATAAATAAAGTAGAATAGAATCTTTATTACAGTCATAGACCAGCACAAATCTATAAATATATTTAAATATTGCATTATTTACCTTTTTTCATGAAACTGTATTCCAAATACTTATTTCACATGGAGTGAAAAGAAAGTAAACTCCTTCATTGCTATAAATTCTGCACCTTAAACCCCTTTCAGCATACATATTATGCACAAGAAGTGGTAGGGAATGAAGAGGCCTTTAAATGTGAGGATGCTTTGAGAGATATGAAAGGGGTTAGCTAAAATGCTGATTAACAGAACCTCTTCTCCTCTTAGAGAAGCATTTCCAGTATTACCAACACACAGCTGTTAAATGGGATGCTGTTTAATCAGAGTCAGAGCCATTCCCTTTCACTTGGACAATTCTGAATGCCTTTCACAGGAAGCAAAGTATGAGCTCGGGCGGGCGGACGGGTGGAGGGGGAGAAATGGCTGTCCCAGAAATGAATTAACAAAAACCCTGAACATCTGCTCATCAGAAACACCAGAAGTAATGTATTTTATTTATACAACTCTTCATGATGGTCATGGCATGCAGAATAAGTCTGGATGATTAGGACTGATGTCATATATATTTATCAGGGTGATATATTTTATAGCATGTGCATTTGAAGTGTAGTCATTTTAAAGCCTCCAGTCTTTTCTGTTGGCTTTTCTGTACTGAATATGTATATGGGAACTGCTAATGTTGCTGCTGCCACCACTACTACAGTCTTTTTTATTTTAATTTTGTTTTCATAGTATGTGGGGTTTTTGTTTTTGTTTTTAGGCACTGCAGAGGATACTCAGACTACATCTACAATTTGACACTCTTTTGTGATATATTTAGCTTTCTTTGTCAGAAAGCTTTGGTGCCTCAACAAAATACAAATCCCAAGATTCCATAGGATGGAACCATGGAAGCTATAGTTAATCAATACAATTTGTTAATTCTGCAATGTGGCAACAGACCCAACTGTCAGAGTTAGGGTTGGAATCAAAATTAAGTTTAGAGTTGGACCGTTCCATCTGTTAAAACCATTTGCTGAAGTTTAGATTTGGGTTGGAAGTGGTTTGGCTGTATAGATCAAGCAAGAGCAGGAAGAAGAGCTCTCTATACCATGACCCATCCAGTGCAGACACAGTGCATTGAAGTTAAAATCATGTTAGGTTCAAGCTGATTGTGTCTGAAGAGTCTTGGATACAAATCTTAGACTATCCTTCAGGCTACAAATTTCAAGGAGATTGTTAATGCTGGATAACCTTGTACCAACATTGTGTCTGGGCTTCCCTGGGCTCCCCCTCCCTTCTCGTGGCTGAGCTAGATGGGACCCACTGAGACCACCTTTTATCTGAAGAACTGGCTGCCACCACCCAATGATTAACTCCTCCCACCTTAGCAGCATCAGGATGTTGCTGGGGAATTCCACTGGTATTTCTCTTGTCACCCATAGGGAAGAACTGGACCAAGCTAAGGCATGTGAAAAGGGAGTGTTTAAAGAAAAAGTTTTTATTCTAAATAAGGAAATTCTATAGCAAAAGGATATTGCTACATGAAGGACCAACTTGCCCTCCAGGCACAGACGGAAAGTGTAAGCTACAGATCATTTCAGCCAAACCAGGAAAAGAAATCAAAATCCTAATGCCACTGACTGGTACATTCTCTTAATCTACTCACAAATTAGATGGGATTCTAGTCCTTGATATTTCTGGGAGCTGGGAGTCTGGACTGCATTGTTTGGATCCACCAACTTCTCAATTTCAGATATCCTGGCTAGAGGTCCTTCATGGTCTGTCTAGCAAGAGCCAGAGACGAAGGCAGTCAGACAGACAAAAGCCTTGTGTGGTTCCCAGGCTTTTAAAAACCTCTCTCCCAGAACCATCTTGAAGCTTTGCACTTCTCCCCAACTGCCAATCTCATTGGCCAGTTGCTATCTCATCACCTGTGATGTAGACCCTTATTAAAATGTGGGAGGAGGTGAAGTTGCATTTTAATTTACAGTTGGCCCTCTTGTTTTCACAAGGGATCCGTTCTGGACACACACACACACACACCAGCAAAAATTGAGACTCGCCAATATTCAAGCCCCATAGGCTTGATTGGGGCATGCCCCCGCGAGCGCATGCCCAATTGATTTTAACAGAGGTCACCCCTCCATGAATATTCAAAACCATAGATCTCAAGTCCACAAGAATGGAGGGGCAACTGTAATTTAATTTAATTTAACTCTTTGTTTTCTGGGGAGAAAGTTCTGATAAATGAAGGGACTCCCATTTATCACTTATCCATATGTCTTTCAGAAGGCCAGGAGGTGATGGCTATTGGGGACAATTTGGCATAGATGTTTTGTGAACCAAGTAGGAGGCATCTTTCCCCAGAAATAAATCAACAAAAACATGAACATCTGCTCATTAGAAATACCTGGAAGTAGTGTATTTTAGAATGACCACCACCCAGTATCAGGACCATGCGCTGGCAACATTTGGATGCCCTGTGTGAGCCATGTCTAATCCGGGGGGAGGGGGGGATAATTTTAGAAAATTCTTTGTTTGATGCTAGAAACCAGAGGAACGATAGAGAAATGGTCCTTTAAAGAGTAAAGAAATTAGGATTGTGCATGTAGAAACATAATGCATTCTCAAGAAGAAATCATTCTTATTGGTTGATTGCAATAACTACTACGTATCACCAAAATATCTCTCACAGTTTTTCTGAAACATTTATAGCTTATAACTTTTCCATATTGAGTTGAGCTTGTGACGTTGTAGTCCATGCTTAAAGTTTGCTTAAAGAGCTGCAAAAGAGTAAAGAAATAAGTTCTATCATAATTTTCAAATATGACTTCATCTTCATTTAACCAGCAGATCCCACTGGTCTTATATGATCCCTTGTCATTCATTTCTCTCTCCTCTCTTCTTGATATGTGAAAAATAACTAGGAATAGGCTATCTCTTGATAGATCAAACACAGCTTAAAATACATTCCAGTTGCCTAATCTGTAGCTACCAAAATCTTCTGATGTAAGCTATCCATTTTACTGAATTCTGAGCTTTGGTGTCAATTATGGCTACTGTTGATAAATATCCATACTCCTCAGCTTTTTCTGAAAGCCTGCAGTATAGTACTTGGTGATTTCTTTCTAACTGTATATCTATAATGTCATCCTCTCTCTTAGTACTCCCTTGCCAAGTTTTAAACATTCTGCCAAGCGGGGAGAATTAATAACAAGGAGTGAAAATGTTTTTAATATAACCTAAGTACCTGTAGGCTATTCTTATTAATTTTTTTCTCCATACAGCACACCCCTTGTTCACATTCAGAGATATAAAAAGAATACACATATTCCCAGGGAGAAAAAAACTGAAAAGAGACCCCAGGGCATGTCATTTGGCACATATTTATTTCTGCAGAATGTTGAAATCATTGTCTCTTTGTCATCATTTCTCATTCATTGCTTTTGAATATGAAAATACTTCAGGGAATCCTCCCAAATCAAATGCCATAATTCTAACACAACTGTACCCAAAAACTCCAGACAACAACATCCCTCACTGCAACACCCCTCTCACCTTCTTGTGTAGACTAGCAGTATCTAGTCTCCCCTCCTTTTTGAAAAGTAGAATTAGCATGCTGGATACTAGGGATACTCCACTCCAGGAAAGTTAACAGTGAAGATGGTCCTGTAAGAGTATGTCTCTTTGTTATACGCTTGTTCCTCCACATTTGCGGCTTTCACTTTTGCAGATTTGATTATTCACGGATTTTATTAATATGTTCTCTCTATGAATATCTGGGTCCTCCAGCACAATTCTATGGTCAATTTTAATCAAAAGTCACACTGAAGGATTCAGAGATTCCTAGAGAGAACATTTCTTAAGCCATTTGTAGTTCATCCAGTGCAATTCTGTGGCCATTGTCCAGCATATGTTGACCACAGAGTTGCACTGGAGTGTTAGCATGGTTATGCAGCGTGTGATGTTCCACATCAATGTGTGGCACCAGAGTCACCACCTTCTGGGATGCAGGCAACAGCTTGTGTGCTGGAAAAGCACCTCTCCCCTTCCAGACAGAGTACAGAGACACTTCAGACGTCAGTCTCTCAGATGAGGCTTTTAATCTTGGTTCCTCTATGTACAAGGCAATAGCAATGTACATCAACCACGATCCACTGACAACACACAACAATCCACCAACTCACAACCATCTCCACTATTCACCAAACACACTGTGTCCTGAGGCAACTCCCTTATATAGCCAGGCCTCCATGTGGCCTTCTGGCCCGGCCTCTTCCTTTTGACACCTGTCACTCGACCTGGTGACTTTGCAGTTTTGCAGCCTTTCTGCAGTGCTTTACTGCACCAGGTGCCCATCACCTGATGTCACTTCTCCTGACTCAGCACCTAGTGGGAAGTGCTTTGTCAATATGGCTGCCTGTGACCTTTTGTTGCCTGGTCACTTCTATGTCATCCCACATTGTACATTTTTATCTTGGGTCTCCATCCCAACATGGAGGACCTAGAGATTCCTAGAGAGGTGTTCTCACAGGTAAAAACATAGTGTTGTTATTATATGTAATTTTTCCATATTCACGGGGGACTTGTGTTCCTAACCCCAGTGAATGTGAAGGGACCACTGTAATAAGAACCCAAGACAATCAATAGGATAACGAACAAAACAATGATGAAGCCAATTTGAGTGTTTAAAAATTGAGATCCCATGCTGCTCTCCTGTGCCACAACTGGTACAACTATTCATGTACTGTCATCACAATTTTCCAGCCTTCAAAAACCCAACAATAGAATTGAAGATTTATAATAAAAAGTGGCAGATTAGTGAGTAAATGTTTGCTAGTCTACACAGAAGGGTGTTTTTTTTTGGGGGGGGGCTTTGTTGTTATTATTTGCCATCAAGTTGACTTCAATTATGGTGACCCTATAAATGAGAGAATTCCATGAGCCTGAGTCATCAGCTGTCTTGCTCAGGTCTTGCAAACTCAGTCCTGTGGCTTCCTTGATTGAGTCTAGCCAACTGTAATGCAATCTCTCTTTTTTTTCCTACTACCTTCCACTTTATCAAGTGTTACCATCTTTTCCACTGAGTCATGTCATCTCATGATATACCCAAAATGCAACCTCAATTTAGTCATCTTCTTGTGAGAGTTAAAGCTTCATTTGCTCTAAGACCCATTTATTTGTCTTTTTAGTAGTTTATGGTATCCATACAGCTCTTCTCCAAGACCACAGCCATATAAAATATGTGGTCCTAGAGAAGTGTTCTATAGATATGGTATGAACCTAAGCAACAAGGATATGGAATAGACAAAATCTTAAAAAGAAAAAACAACAACATCCTTTTGGAAAGGGATATTTTTAACAGAGAAGCAACAACAACAACAAACAATAATAATTTATTTATACCCCTCCCCTTTGTCATACAATGGCATGAGTATATGTTACATCCATCACCTACTGCTTTTCTGCTCTAAATTACTCCAAGTAAGCTGCTTCCTGCCACAACTACCCTGCAAGGTTCCCAATTGGTTATCCTTGAAGACACACACTTGCAATTCTTCTGGGGAGGATACTCAGGAAACAGCTTGCAAAGTTATTTTGAGTGATTTTCCTACCACTTCTCTATCCCAGACTATTTCATGGCAAATCGCTCCTCCTCCTCTTTATTAAAATCAAAAGGAAGAGGCCATTAAAGTCTTGCTGCATGTGTCTGTACAATGAAGAAAGGAAGAACTATGGTGTTGACTTTACACAACAACTGTTGTATGGATTCTGTCTCTTGTCTTATCTCTGCTTTGTTCTTATATGCCTTCAAATCAACCCAGACTTGTATCATAAGATTTTCTTGGCAAAATGTATTCTAAGAGGTTTTGTCATTACCTTTCTCTTAGTCTGGGTGTGTGAAACTTATCCAAGGTGGGTTTCTTTGGCTAAGTGAGGATTTGAACTCTGGTTTCCTAAAGTTCTAGTCCAAAACTAAAAACTACAACACCTTGATGGCTCTTTACTACTTACTATATTATATCAAGGAAGATACAAGAAATTAAGAGAGATGCATTATGGTTGGTTTATGGCGATTGGCTGTCCTGAGTCATAACTGAACTGGAAACTATGGGCAAATATCCCCATGTAGGTGAAAATTACATTCACTAGCAGCCTTTAGCTTCATTGACCCAAGTAAGAAGAAAATATGCAAGAGTAGCTGTGTAGGCCATTTAACAAATTCAAACAAAAATCCACCAAACAGTGGATTTATATAAAGATATCACTGTTTGGTGGATTTTTGTCCAAGTAAGAAGAGTTATTGAATTCCAATATGGCAGTAAATATGGCAAATGTTAACAATATGAAACAAATCAGAGGACTGCCAATTCAATATTAAGCCCATACTCTAAATCTTCCATAGCTGCTATACTCCTGACCTAAGAAAGTTACTGTACAGCGATCTGTGATCCTGGAACTCTCAGGGTAAGTTGTGCATCTGTCATATGCCCATCAGGTGGTCTGAGACAAGCTAGTATCTCTTAGCCTCAGTACTCATACTTGTAATAAAGACATAAAAATTCTAACCATCTTTACAGGACAGTTATAAATATTGCTAAGAAGTCATTTGAACAATCTAAATTGCTATAAAAATACCAAGCGCATGATATTTGATTATTTTTAACTTCCAGTTTAATACCAGAATGTTGACATTCACTTCAGTGCTCTTAACTGTCTTTTTTACTTTCATTCTCCATTCCAAAAGAGATTTTATATATATAATAACATATTAGATTGACCTTAATTTGAAATATACATTTATTTGAATTTTCAAGTAGAGTGTTTGAAAGGAAAATGGTGTATTAAACATCTCTAGTGAGATCTAATGGGTTTATAAAAATAGAAGGCAAGAAACTTAAGCTCCTAAATATTGATAGCCAACCATCATGTCCTCTATCTGTGATTCATTTTTTTAATTCATAGAAATGATCAGTAGTCTACATCGTTTTGAAGGCCAGTGAAGTATTGCCAGTTTTCACTTATGGTACATATATTTGAAAAAAATATTTTAAATATTGCTATTACTACTGTATGAAGAAGATGATGATAATGCCTACAGCAGGTTCTACCTATCCATGGGGGTTTAGTTCCAGTCCCCCCCACATGGTTGGGGAAAAATGCAGACACTGAAGGCCATGGATGGTGACATGCACATACCCGTGTCAAAATGCCCATGGGCACATGCTGCCATTGGCTAATATGGGGTGGGGCGATCGATGGAAGCTCCAATCTACAGATGGCTAGTCTGCCGATACAGCAGTCTCACTGTATGATAGTTGTTGTTGTTCAAGATTTTCACACTGATTTTCTTTCAGTTGCTTATAAGCAAGAATGATTAGGGCAGGACAGTAGATGACTGCACATCAAACCATAGGACTATTTGACTATAGTCATGTGGAAGCATTAATTTGATTGAGTCCAAGAAAATGATGGATAGTTTGATAACTGTGCTTCATAACTGATGGGTAATCAGTATTCCAAAGAAACACATGCTAAGAAGGAGTTCAGTTTCAAATGTTCTAGTTAAAAATAAACTCAGTGTCAATTCAAGTGTGTGTGTATATGTGTGTGTGTTTTGAGGGAAAAAAACCCAGAAAACTGACAGGTTTCATATGACCATGTACACAAAAATGACAAGATGAAATTTAGCAAAGTTGCAAATATTAATGACAGCTTCCAACAAAGATAAAAATAATATGGGTTTGTGAAACAACTTTTTGTTAGATTTGCTTTGTGAGAAATATTTCCTATAAAAGATTCTTTAACTATTTTTCCCCCTACTCATACATTTATAAGCCAAAGAACCATAAAACTCAGAAAAACCATAATGGTGACATTTAATTATGTGTATACGACACAATATTGTGTTTATAAATAAGAAGCATTCACTTTACCATTGCAGTATAAACTCTAAGCAGCTTACAAAAGAGTATTTAAAAGCATTTTCAAATGTCAATCAAAGTACATTGAACAAAATTCAGATAATAAATTTGTATGCTTGCCTGCATATTAGCTTTTGGCACCCTTTTCTAAATATCAACACACAATGTATTCTTCCCATTATTAGCTAACAAGCAGGATATATTTCAGGTTAAAAAATAATCAACTCTGTCAATGTGTTATATAGCAAAACCTTAACAGAGACATTTCTAATCATAATAACAATGGATGAATTCTATTATGTAGCTCAAATCAGCCTTAAGGTAGTCCAGAGCCAATAGATACTTTATGCATTTATCAGGTGTTCATCCACATATAGAACAGATTTGGAGAATGGTATGTAAAGTATGTTCCAGTTTTTTTTTCAGTGTAGTTGCCCACACTCCTTTTGCAACAACTGTCATGCAGCATGTTTGCAGGAGACATTTGCAATAAATAGTATGATAGTTGTGCAGACTAGCTGTGGGTTTTATACCTTTCTTTGTGAATGCTTTTAACAATATTTGTTTTAAGTTTTGTAAGCTGCTCTGATTTTCAGTACTGGTATATTTAAAAAGCAGAATGTAAATGAAGCAAGAATGAAAACAAATCTGAAAGACAGATGGTGTGATGTATCTGATATAGAAAGATTGATAGAAAATATGCTGGCATAATTACATACCAGAGGCTTGCTAAAATATTTGATTCTTTGAAGTTACCAGTTCTTGGGAGCAAATTCAAATATATAGAAAAACATATTTGTTGAACAATAACAATATTCAACCAACAGTTCGATATTTGTTCCAGATTTTTTTTTAGCCAGCAACATGGCCAGTGGAGGAGACCATAATATAACTACTGTATATACTGGACTATAAATTGACCTCATGTATAAACTGATGGCAAGTTTGGGGGCCAAGATTATGGATTTTTTATAATCTGTAGATAAGTTGAGGGTAAAACCTAGGGGCATGTAACAAAGGCTGTAAAGAATGATGCAAAGCAAAATAATTTAGAAAATTCTGGTAGGCATAGCTGTTTGCGGTCATCCTAAAGGCTGGATAGATGAGAGAATAGAGGAGATCCATTCTTTTTGGTGTTCTCAAGGTGGACTAAGCTCTTGCCTTTTACAATTATTATTATTATTATTATTATTATTATTATTATTATTATTATTATTATTATTATTATTATATTTGTATCATGCTCTTTTCCCAGAACTGGGACTCAGAGCAGCTGCACACTATTAAAAAACAATACAATTAAAAACATAAAAGCATGCATTACAAAGGAATTAAATTATTACAGTGTTAAAATAGAGAGCTGTTAAAAGAATAAAATACATTTTAAAAAGATAAAAATGTATAAAACATTTTAAAATTAAACACTTTAAAATGATACAACATCCCAAGTTTTCAAAAGTCTGTGTGAACAGGTAGGTTTTAGCTTACTACTCTATTCAGAGAAAGAGTATGGATCATATATATATATGAGTTAAAGTACAGTACTTACATTGACCCATGGATAAGTCAACTCATGTTATACATGAGTATATGCAGTAAGGAGAAGGACTTGAGGGCACAAAGCTGGGTAGAAGAGGAAGGAAGTGAGCACTGTATTTATGTGTACATCAGTAATGCAGGACCATGTCAATCTACCCATCATTGTTGTTAACTTCCTTCACATTGGTCTCAACCCATGGCAACCCAATGGATGAAACATCTCCAGGACTCCCTGTTCTCTACTGTTCTGCCCATCTCCTGCAAACTCATATTTAATAATAATAATAATAATAATAATAATAATAA
>JAIPUX010001232.1:155791744-155821859 GCA_020142125.1 Phrynosoma platyrhinos | reverse complement strand
TCTTCTTTGGTTTAATTCTGTTTTAAGGGGTTGGGAGGGTGGATTATGAGAGGAGGGAATGTTTTTAACTTTGTTAGTTTTAAATGCTGTAATCCGCCCCGATTGCCATGCAGAGGGGTGGGCTATAAATAAAACTATTATTATTATTATTATTATTATTATTATTATTATTATTATTATGTTTTGATTTGATTTGATTTGAACACTTCCAATATTCAGTCCTTCACCAGCACCATGCAATGGCATGAACCATCAACAGAAACAATGCCTCTTTTAAGGTTTCTGACCAAGTTGGCAAATAATTTAGTCAACATCAAGAATCACCAGAAAGCAAATTCCAAGGTTAGATTGCAATGCCTATCTCAAAGGGAGCATAACAACCAAAGGAGCATCCAGCTCTGTTCTTTTTGCCCAGTTTGGTTCCTGTTACTGGACACTTCTATGTGTCTCTCCCCTCCCTCCTTCAGCAAACTAACAATTGTGTTAGAAGGGGATGTCTGTTGCTGAAAGTAGGAGTTTGGAAGGTGAGGTAGGGCAAATCCCTTTGCCACATGTGATAGAGGTTTATGGTATTTCATCCTGCTTCAAAATTGGTTAAGGATTAAAGTTGCAGGAGCCCCATCCCAGATCTAATCGGGAAATCCTAGTCTGAGCATCAAGCACAGGCAGGAGAGAGCATCAAGCACAGGCAGGAGAGAGCAGCAGCCACAAGTACAGACAGTAGGCTTGAGGGTGTTGAGGTGTGATAGCCCTCTGGTTTACTTATTAAGTTTGGAATAAGACCAGTAATTTCTAGATTTTGGGAGGGTAGGCAAATAGCCTAGTTTGCTTCAGACCAACTATGAACTTAAGTGGTGGGCATGGTGAAAATGATAGAGTTTTCTAAAAGCAAATATGTTCTTGTTCTAGTAGTCAATAGCAGTTAAAAGAAGCACAGTTTTTTTGGGGGGGAGTAGTCACAAAAAGACTGCATGTTTCAGGGAGATTCTTTTAAATCTGATATTTCCACAGATAAGCACTTTAGAGATTAAAGTCTTTCAAACATCCTGATGGATAATGATGAGGCAGGTGTTCAAGGCTTCATGGGAAGAGATAACACACAAGATCAGTAGCAGAAACATTTTGGCAAGATTCTCTACCAAGTTTATAGACATACAGATTGGCTAACTTCATCTATGTCAAGAGCAACCATAGCTCATCCCACCACTGACAAAGAGACTGTTTGATTGTTAGATTTTAAAGACAGGCAACTTCATAGGGAAGACCGAAAGGCATTTACCAGGAAACCTGTGAAGAGAGAGGTTGCATCAAAAATCAGTGGAACTTATTTCCAGTTAAGCATATCCCTACTCCCCTATGTGATTTCTGTATAAAATTGTTGTTGTTGTTGTGTGCCTTCAACTCATTTCTTATTTATCACAGAGGTTTCTTGGCAAGACTTCAGAGTGGGTTCAGAAGGGGATTGCCTTTGTCTTTCTCTGAGGTTGAGAAAGTATGACTCACCCACGATCACCCAGGAGTTTTCATGGCCAATCAGGGATTTGAATTCTGGTCTCCAAAGTCATAGCCCAATATTCAAACCACTCCACCATGTTGGCTCTGTGTAAAGATAAAGGTAAAAGTATTCCCTGTTGGCAAAGTTGTCAAGCCCTGTCTGACCATAGGAGGCAGTGCTCATCTCTGTTACTAAGCCAAACAGCCAGCATTGTCAGAGACTATTCTGTGATCATATGACCAGCATGATTGCATAGAATACTGTTCACCTTCCCACCAAAGTGGCACCTATTTATCTACTTGCATTTGCATGCTTTCCAACTGCTAGGTTGGCAGAAGCTCACTCCATCATGCAGCACCCAGGCCTTGAACTGCCAACCTGCCGATCTTGCAATCGACCGTCAGCGTCTTAACCACTTGAGCCACTGCATCCCTCTGTGTAAAGTGCCTTCCACAAAATATGTCAATATTTGCACCTGTACTTTGCACCTCGTGGTACTCTCTTTGGAATGGCTTAATGTATCAATGGAGAGTCATACTTTGTATTGACAAACTGTTGTTTGGGAATAATTTACTGTACTGGGGCTGCAGTCTTTAGTTATTTGAAGTCCCTCATCTTTGAAGAAATGAACACCATTTTCCTGATCATGTGTGTTCATGGAATACATACAGCAGCTGTCTTGAGCAGGGGTAGGCAACCTTTCCCCTTTAAGGGCCGAGGGACTTCAGCTCCCAGAAGCCTCAGTCATGTTGGCCAATAGGTTGGCCAGTAGCTCCTGGGATTCTGGGAGCTGAAGTCCCTCGGCCCTTAAAGGGGAAAGGTTGCCTACCCCTGGTCTTGAGGATACAATTTCACTGTAGATTTATTTATTCCTTATAGCATACAAGAGACAGAGCAAACAGTGCCAGCATGGTGTAGCGGTTTGAGCATTAGACTACAGCTCTGGAGATCAGGTTCCCAACAGGGCCTCAAAACCTACTGGGTGACCTTGGGCACATCACATGTTCTCAGCCTCAGGGGAGGCAATGGCAAACCTCTGAACAAATCTTACCAAGAAACCCCCATGATAGGTTTGCCTTGGGGATACCATACATCAAAAATTACTTGAAGGCAGACAACAACAATAGGATACAAGCAATATGAAATGTAAAAATGCTTCAGATAGCAAGTGTATTTGCATAAATGTATCTAAAATGCTGATAATATGGATCCTGGACTTTGAGATTCTAGATTTGATGAGCCTGGATACAATCTCTCCCCATCTCCCCTGAGTGCAGAGACGTGTGTGTGTGTGTGTGTGTGTGAGAGAGAGAGAGAGAGAGAGTGAGTAAATATATGCAGCTGTGTTATCTTCTTACATGCAGCAATGACCTGAAAGGGATACAGGAAAAGAGTGGTCTACAACCGTTCTAATAACAGTAACCATCTCAGTAATAAGTCAGAATTTCTGTTAAACCCTGCTGTTTAATATTTTACATTTCAAGTCAGGAGAAGATGAGAGATTCCACTTTCTTAAAGGCCTTTTGTTTTATAGTTGGCAGATATAATGCAAGCTATAAAAAGTGTTGTAATCAGAGCCAATTTGTCAAGCTTGCTATATGAGCTAGAACCAGAACAAAGACATGCTGCATTGACTGCTGATAATTTTGCTCCACATTTAGTGCCTTGAAATTAAAAGAGAGAAATTAATGGAGAAATTAATGGAGAAAATGGAATATAAATAATGCAGTTTTTTCCATTTGTTTACATCCTTTGCTTATTATTAGTCTTGTCATATTTGAAGAAGGCAAAGAATTCCAATGAGAGATACACACACTCACATGCTCTCTTCTGTCTTGTGTACCAGAGTTACTAGACATATTGAGATACAGTGAATAAAAAAGAGGTCTTTCTGCTCTGACGAAGTTTTAAAGAAAACATTAATAGACAATTGCATGGTTAAGGTTTCCTCCAATAGATGTTGTTACTGCAATGTGTCATCCTTCATTGTTGTTCATGCTGCTATACTTGCCATCCTATAAGCATTCTGGTTTCAGTGCTATTTTTAGGAGTTTAAAGTTTGGCCTTTGGGCTTTCGCTTCATCTTGAAAGCAGGCATACAAAATATAAACCAGAACTCTGTGTGGCTATTTTTAAGTTATCACACTCGTACTTCCACAAAGACATAAAGAGATGTTAACAGCTTTGGACATTTTTGTGTTCTAAATAGCACAGATAGCTAATTTTAGTTGCTAATCCAAGTGAGTATCTTTAGGATGTAAAAGTGGGGGTAAGGAGATGTTATTCATCAAGAATAACATAGTATGAACTTGTGTGACTCTTCTATATTATCAAGGTGATTTGCCATGGTTGTGTTGAGAAGTTGTTGCCCTCGAGTTGGTCTCGACCCATGGTGATCCCATGGATGAGACATCTCCAAGACTCCCTGTCCTCCACTGCTCTGCTTAGTTTCTGCAAACTCATGATCTCCCTAATAGAATCCATCTATCTAGCATGTGGCTTTCTTCTCTTTCTGCTTCCCTCCACCTTTCCCAGCATTATTGTTTTTTTCCAATGAGTCATGTCTTCTCAAGATGTGTTCAAAGTACAACAGCCTAAGTTTTGTCATCTTTGTTTCCAGGGAGATTTCTGGCTTGATCTGCTCTAGGACCCATTTGTCTTTTTGGTCATCCGTAGCACTCTTCTCCAATACCACATCTTGAGTGAATTTATTTTCTTCCTATCTTCTTTCTTAACTGTCCAGCTTCACATTCACACATGGTAATAAGGAAAACAATGGCTTGTAGGATTCTAATGTTTGTGTTCAGTCAAATATCTTTGCATTTTAGAATCTTTTCTAGTTCTTTCTCCTCATTCTTATTCTTATTCTGATTTCCTGACTACAGTGCTGTTTCTATCAATGTTTGATCCCAGGTATGAGAACTCTTTTAATACTTCTATTTCTTCATTCTCTAGGTTGAATTTGTCTAGACTCTTCATAAGAACAATATCCATTATATCCCTGGCTTTAAGATTTGGATTAACAAATTTGCTCAACTTCGGCTTCAACTATTGGGAGGCAGATTTAGATTTACAGTGCAGAAATCTGAAAAAGTAGCTAGATAGAAGAACGTATTATATGTTTCATGTCTGCCAATTCATGCTATGTTCAACTTAACTCAAAAGATTCCTTTGCTTGGTATTAATGACTAGTGACAAATATAGTAAGTATCATCTTCTAATATGGAAGGTAGAAATTTTTGTTTTCTATATATATGTTAGATACTCCTTTTTGGAGTGTGGTTCCAAATGGCTACACATGCATCCACAGTTGGTTTGCAACAATTTATTGCCAATTTTACCAGCTGCCCTAATATACAAGGACAGAATCAGCATCACTGGAGGATGTATGATTAAAGCAGTCTTAATCCTCCCTTTCCTAATGTTCCTTGCGTGTAAGATAGCTTGGGTGAGATTTTAACTAGGTTCCCCATGTGATTCTGAGGAAGACCACTCTCTGATGCCATTTGCTATATTGTAGGAGACTCTGGACAAAGCTGTGAGGAGCACAGAGGGTATGGCTGAATTGTTTTTGTAACCATGTTAATGCTGAAACTGATTGCAGGAGAAAACAAAATGAGCAGATTTAGCACATCTCTATCTGAAACTATGTTAGGCTACAGTTGTATCACTACGGTTGGCATCACCCAGTGTGTTAACACATGGTGTCACACACACACACAATTGACCTCCTCCATTACCACACTATAAAGAATCCTTAGTGATGTTTGGAAATGACTTGAGGGCATGCAACAACAAACAAACAACAAAATATTGGATTAAATAAATAAAATGTGTGTGTGTGTGCACATGTGTTCAAATCAACTGTTGACATATGATGACTCCATAAATTTCATAGGGTTTCTTAGGTGAAGAATACACAGAGGTAGTTAGCCTACAACACCCCCTTGGTGATTCCCCATCAAGGTACTAACCAGACTTGAGCTTAGCTTCCAAGATTAGATAGGATCTCCTGGTTTCTATTCATGTGTATAATGCAGTGTGCTGCTCTGTCTCTTTACAACACATATTTCTTTTCTTTCTCTCTCTCTTGCTTTCCAGATACTTACAAACACTGTGAGATGTTGTAAAGAACTGCTGTAGGGGAATCAGTAGGGAGGGAGACTCTCCAGAGATAATCATTAGGCCACTGGAGGATTGCCTCTGTTTGGCTGTTCTTTGCTGCAAGATTTGGTAGCAAATTATTATTACATGAGATTTAAAATGCTTAAACTTGTTAAGTTGTTTAAATACTTCATGAAATTTTTAATTTGGTGCATGTGTTTTTAATTTGAGATATATATTTTTAATATATTATTTATTAGCAAATGCTTCGACATTAAGAAAATAAATTTGAGGTTGTTTGCTTAAGTGATGGTAATACAAAAACTTAACTTGTATTTGTAAGATGTGTTGGTTATTAACAATACCTTATTTTCATGCTCGCTGTGAAAAAAGCAGAATATGAGCCATGAACCAGAATTATTATTTTTTCTGTTTCTGCAGACAATCCCAATTTGAGGCCCCAGTTGTTGGGTACTATGGCTTTTATCATCCCCAACAATGGCAATGCTGGCTTGGAATGATGGGTGTTGTTGTCTAATGATTTTTACAGACCCAAAGTGAGGCATGGTTATACAGAGGTAGTAGCTTGTGGTGAAAATATACTGATAGGTGAAAGATCTTATATTAGGAAAAAGAATTGGGAAATTTGAATACAATATTTCTCCTTTTTTTAAAAAAAAGTTATTATATGTTTAGAAAATAAAAAGGACAAAAATATCTTAAATATATTCATATGACAGGAATCTATTAATTTCAGCTTTCAGCATTACTCTAAAACATGCATGGGAGTTGTGCAGTCCTCCAGATGTTGCTGGAATGCATTTCCCAGGATTTCTCACCATTCGCTTTGCAGCCTAGTATTGCTGAAACTTGGAACCAAAAATGACTGGAAGGTTTTATGATTCCCATACCCCCTCCAAATCATAATCCTGAACCCTATGCACATAATTAAATATATACTACAATACTATACATATTTACCTACTGCTGTCTAAGTCCCATTAAATACAAGTGGGTTTACTTCATAGTAGAAATACATAAGAGAACTATGCTGTTGTGCTGAACAGTAAAAGAACATCATTTAATGGCCTGCAATTATTTTTCATCATTTAATTTTTTATTATTTTTTTATTTTATGTTATATGCTGCTTTTCTCCCAGTTTGGACCCAACAAAAGCTTTAAAACAACAACAATAAAACAGTGCAATTTGAAAATACCATAATGATGTAAAATCCTTAAAGAAATACAAAGTTAAAAATATAAAACAATGCATTAACAACATTAACACCCCAATGAGAAGCCTCCCTGGGTGCTAGATAAAAGTTTTTGCCTGCCATAGAAATGAGAGCAGAGAGGGGGCCTGTCTAGCCTCCCATGGAAGGGAGTTCCAAAGGATGGGAGCAGCCACCAAGAAGGCTCGCTTGTATTCTCACCAAAGGAGTCTGTGATGGTGGTAGGATGGAAGGAAAGCCTTCCTCTGAAGATCTTAGTGTTCTAGCGAGTTCATCTGAGAGATATGGTCTTTCAAATAGACTGGATGTAAACTATATAGGGTTTTATAGGCCACAACCAGCACTTTGAATTGTGTTGGGAAATGAACCAGTAGCCAGTGAAGTTGTTTTAACAATGGAGTTACTCCCTATAACTAGCACCAGTCAGCTTTCTGGTTGCTGCATTCTGGATCTACTGAAGTTTCCAAACAATTCCAAAAGTAGCCCCATGTAGAGTGTCCAAATGGGATGTAATCAAGGCATGTTTCACCATAGCCAGATCTGACGTTCCAAGAAATGGGTGTAGCTGGTGCACTAGTTTTAACTGTCCTCAATTACATGATTGGGTATACATCTCGTTCTTTCATTTGATCTTCTTGTACCTTTCTCTGTGTCCAGGGTGTAGTTGCCATTGCTTAAAATGGCACCACCAAGGGAGAAGAGAGCAGTGCAATCAGCTTTAGGGGAGGCTGTCCAATTATTGGTTTTTTTTAAGTCAGTGGCACTCCAGAATATCAAGTAAGGATCTTTTCCAGCACGACCTGAAGAACATGCGAAGAATGATCCTGTGACCTTGGTATCCTGTATTTTCTGCTGCTGGTTTTTACACTACCCAGAGAACTTTGTTGCTGGGCAGTTTTGAAAGGGGATGAACAAAAGCAAACATATCAAGCAGTATGATATAATTGCCTATGGTATAACTGCCATAAGTCTAAGCATACACAGTAGTAAGGGAGAATAGAAATTGCAGACCAATAACATCTGGAGGGCCAGAGGTAACCCATCCCTTTATAAAACATGAACTCTATCTCAGTGTTGTGTCCTTTCCCCCATATTTCTTAGTTAATTTTCCAGTTTTGAAAGGGTTCATCTATCATTCGTACTAAAATATTGCCTCTATCTGTCTTTAGAAGAGGCTATGTGGTGTAGTGGTTTTACTGTTGGACTAGGACTTTGGGAAGACCAGGATTTAAAGCCCACTCCCTCAGCCTAAGATGAAGGCAGTTGCAAACCTGTGTATATAGTTTGCCAAGAAAACTATATGATATTAGAATTAGTCTGGTGTAATTGTCTGAATGGGACTCAGTCCAGGGTTCAAATTGCTGCAGACCCACAGAAACCCACTGGGTAAGCTTGAGTAAGTCCCACTCTCCTGGCCTAAGAGGAGGTCAGTGATATATCTCTACACTTGAGGATCTTGCCTAGTTCCTTCACAGCCGCCTTTCCAAATCCTAGTCATCTTCTGATTTTTTTAAAATTATAGTCTTCATTTTGATTTATGACTGAACGAAGGCAAATAAATCTTTACATTGAATTTTACTGATTAACATTAAGCATCCCCATATGGCTGAGAAGAGTGCATTTTAATCTCCTTTAGAATGGTGAAGTCAACATTTGTTTACTCAAAATATGCCTTGTGCTGATATGAACTTTTAAAATGGGGGGGTCACAGTTCAGAATGGGAGGAGTACACCTACACCAAATATTTTTAGGCTTTTAAAAAGTAACCATTGATACTTTATGTGAGAGGGAGGAAGACATAGCATGAATTAATGAATTGGGTCTGCACAATCACTGTGGAGTTCCTCATCAGTAATGGTACGCCATACATACTTCTGCAGCTCTCAACATGCTTTCCAAGTAAAAATGGGCCATTGGGCCAAAACACATTCCCCACCTCTAGTTTAATAGCACATTTGTAGTTGGCATTGTTTTATATGAAAGAGATTTCTATGGCTGAGTGGTATTCAAAGCTGGTCTTGATTGAGAGTCATAGTCCATCATGCAAAGCACTACACCATGATATTTCCCATATATAACAATAGTTACTCTAAATCAGAGGCATGCAAATGTTAACAATTAGGAGACCCCAGTGCCCCCCCCTCCTGACACAGCCACCTATTGCCTTCACCACTGAATCTTTTTTAAAGTATCACCTTAAAATGCCCACCATCACCTTTCCTATATTTGGTGGTGTCAACTTGTGGCCTACTGTACCCGTAGCTGCCTTGAAAGAATTTGCTTCCTTCAGTTTTTATGGAGTATTCTGATTTTGCTACTATTGTAGGGTCTATTTTCTATAACTATGTATTTTTATGATTGAAAGGGACCTGTATTGGAAGAAAGGTGGGATATAAATGGAATCAATCAATTAATCAATCAGAAAAACAATAAAAACTGTCAGGTCCACTTGATTAGTCCTGAGTGGATACTGCACCCACATATACCTTGACAAGTCTGTTCATACTTCATGAAAGCAGTGTAGTGGCAACTGGCAGGTTCAAAGAGGTGAGGGATACACATGTTTTTGTTAACTGCCCTCAAGTTGATCCCAGCTCATGGTGACCCTGTGGATGAGACATCTCCAAACCTGCTGTCCTCCACTGCTCTGCTCAAGTCTTGCAAAGTCATACTTGTGACCTCCCTAATTGAGTCCATCCATCTAGCTTGCAGTCTGCTTCTCTTTCTACTTCCCTCCACCTTTCCTAGCATTATTGTCTTTTCTAATGAATCATGCCTTCTTTTGATGTGGCCAAAGTACAACAACCTCATGTTGATCATCTTGGTTTCCAGAGAGATTTCAGGCCTGATCTGTTCAAGAACCCATTTGTTTGACTTTTTGGCTATCTATGGTATCCTCAGCACTCTTCTCCAGCACCACATCTCAAATAAATTGATTTTCTTCTTACCTGCTTTTTTCACTTTCCATTCATAGTGATGATACAATGGCTTGGATGATTCTACCATTAGTGCTCGGTTGTATATCTTTACTCTTTACAATCTTTCATAGCTCTTTCATAGATGTCCTCCCCATTCCTAGTCTTCTGATTTCTTGGCTGCAGTCTCCATTTTGATTGATGGTTGATCCCAGATGCAAGAACTCTTTTACTATTTTGATTTTATCATTGTCTAGGGATGCCAATACCCAGCATTTTCAGTGGGTGGAATCACTTTATGGTTAGCTAGCTGAGGGCTTTTAGCTTCTTTTTTATACCTTTCTGCCACTTTAGGCAGCACCTTGGATTTTCATAGAAAACCTAGTATATTCATGTGTAATAATGGTGATGATGCCACAGGATGGCATAGGATCTTCCCAGGAGTGCCTTTCCCACCTCCAAAAGAATAGATGGCTATCAGGAAGCAAACCTCTTTCCTGCTTGCTCAAGAATGCCCAGTAAAACAATATTGTGTTCCGGGGGAGGGGGAGAACCCTGGGTAGGTCATTGAAAAGTAAATATGCCAAGAATAGCAGCATTTTTATGTTTATACTGAGACATGTTTGATGATATGCTAAGAAAAGCTCAGTGGGTTCTGCCAGAATAGGACTATCCACTGTGATTCTACTAAAATGTGAACCTACCTGTTCCATGCTAATTATGCTTTAATCATTAGCAATTTGCACCTCATCAATCAGGAGTGAAATCCTCCTTTCATGTATTCTCAAATAATTTGGATGGCTATAAGAGCTTTCTGGTTTGCTTATGTCTTAGGCTGAATTATTTTGAGCCCAATCAATTCCAAATTTCACTAGTGGTTCACTTCTGGTGCATTTAATTCTTGCAGGGCAATTTGCTTGATTAAACAAAGTCTCCATATAGCCTATGAGAGGTTCCTGCAACTTCCCAGCCATATGAATTCCTTCTCTCTTTCCAATGTAATACCAAACCACATGGGTAGGGACTCCAAGTTTTATCAATAAGAACAGACACTGTACAGCAGGAAAAGTATTATATGCAAATATTAGTTCTAGGGCAAAGTTAGGGAAGTTGCATGGAAGCTCTCCAGTCAAGGAGTTAAGAATTAGCACTTGTAACAAGGAGCTGTCCAGGACCTAATAAACCTCCTGATAAACCTCCATAGATCTCTGTTCTGGTGGATCCTGAGGATAACCATGCACAGATACATCCTTCTGAGTCAGAGGACTTGGTTGTTCCAGATGTATGCTTGACTTTGGTCTGAACTCATGGCATCTATATCCCTGAATTGCCAAACAACCCCTGATGGGTTTGAAATGAGTCTGTGGCCAAGTCACCCAAGTTTACAAAATCCTTGTTGAGATAAGACAATATAAAGATATCTGACAAGGTGTGTTAATGCTCTTTGGTGATAGGATATGCTAGGACTATCAGTGAATTTGCTTGATGTATGGCTCTGGTGTTTTTTTCTGGCCGTGAGTTAGTTTGATACCAGACTGCTGGAAACATTTTTTTAAATCTCCAATAGGGATTCCATAATCTCCAACAAAAATTTTCACAATTATTGTGGCCACATGAATCTCAGGCAGTGTCTGCATTGACCACAACACTCTGGGAGCTTCTCAAAGTATTGTGGCAGACCCTCCACATCTGGTCACATCAAGGTTAGTGGCACTATTCTTCCACCCAGTGCAGACCCTGCCCCAGTGAGTCACTCACTCTGAGGTCAGATCAAGGTGCCCAATGTTAATCACATGGCTGGCTGCCTTGTTCTGACCTCAGAGCAAGTGAATCACTATGGCCACCACAGCGCTGAGTGGCACAGCAGGACATGCATGCAAACAGCCACTCAGCATCACAACAGAGGGCTCTAGATATTTCCAGAAAGATCTGGAGCAAAAAGTGTGTTATTTTACTCTGTTAAAAGGGTTTTGGTACTTTTTGTCTGGACTGTTTACACCAGAACCAGGGTTTGTGGTCCCCAAGCTCTCTCCCAGTCCAAATAGTATGGCCAGCCTTGGTGACAGCCAACCTTAGGAATGAGGAAATGGCCAGGGCAGTGGACACAATCACCCCTGAGTGTCCCCTCTTATGGAGTAGAGCCAAACCAGCCCCCTGGTTCTCCAAGTAGTTGATGGTGATGAAGCATGTGAGATGGAGACTAGAGTGATGTTGGTGGAAGATTTGAAGTGAATCTGACTGAACACAGGCTAGAGCCTATTTGAAGGACTACTTTGTGGCAATACAGGCAGCAAAGAAATTATTTTTTTGCTGCCAGCATTGCATCTGCATGGAGCTGTCCAGCAGAGCTGTTCTGAGTGGTCAGGGATCTTTTACACACTCACCCTCAAGTAGAAAATGTAGACCAGTTGGAGGCCTGTGAAGAATTTGCATGGCATTTTGCAGACAAAGCTGCTCAGATCTGTTCCGTCTTGGATGCTGTAGTTGATTCAGTGCCAGTGGATATAACCTTGACACCTGTCTGTCCAGCATTAATGGATACTGTGCAGCCTGATGATGTGGACAGGATCCTTGGAGAGGTGAAAGCCACCACATGTGCCTTAGATCCTTGTCCTTCTTGGTTGATTACACAGGCCATAGGGGTACTGGCTGAGTGGGTAAAGGAGGTAGTCATTGCCTCCCTACAACAAGGCAGAGTTCCATTTTGCCTAAAGGAGGCAGTTGTGAGACTTTTGTTTAAAAAGCCTTCTCTGAATCCCACAATAATGGATAATTATCAACCAGTGTCCAACCTACCGTTTTTAGACAATGTACTGGAACATGTGGTGGCTTCACAATTCCAGGGATTTCTGGATGAAACAGATTATCTAGATCCATTTCATTCTGGTTTCAGACCTGGCTATGGAACAGAGACACCCTTGGTCACCTTGATGGATGACCTACCCAGGGAACTGGACAGGGGGAGTGTGCCCCTGTTATTTCTACTGGACTTCGAAGCAGCTTTTGATACCATTGACCATGGTATCTTTCTGGACCACCTCTCCGGGATGGGACTTGGAAGTACTGTTTTACAGTGGCTCCATTCCTACCTGGTGGGGCAAACCCAGAAGGTGGTGCTGGGACACCTGCTCAGCCCCCTGGTCATTGGCCTCAGGGTTCTGTGTTGTCCCCTATGCTATTTAACATATACATGAAACCACTGGGAAAGGTAGTCTGGAGTTTTGGCGTGTAGTGTCATCAATATGCAAATAACACTCAGCTCTACTACTACTTTCCAGCTCAATCCAAGGAGGCTGGCCTGGTCCTGAACCAGTGTCTGTCATCAGTAAAGGACTGGATGAGGGCAAACAAGTTGAAACTTAATCCAGACAAGACAGAGGTGCTCCTGGTCAGTTGGAAGGCAGATCAGGGAATAGGAATCCACCCTGTGTTAGATGGGTTTACACTCCCCCTGAAGACACAGGTTCGTAGTTTGGGGGTACTCTTGGACTCAGCTTTGAACCTGGAGGCTCAGGTTTCTGCAGTGGCCGGGAGTGCTTGTGCACCAGGTGTGCCCATTCCTTGAGATGCTGGATCTGGCCATGGTGGTACATGCCTTGGTTACATCCCATTTGGATTACTGTAATGGGCTGTATGTGGGTTGCCTTTGAAGAATGTTTGGAAACATCAGCTGGTCCAAAGAGCTGCAGCCAGGCTGTTAATTGCAGCAGGTTACAGAGACCATGCAACACCCCTGTTGAAACAGTCCATTGGCTGCCAGTTTGTTTCTGGGCACAATTCAAAGTGCTGGTTATTACCTATAAAGTCCTATATGGTTCAAGTCCATGCTATTTGGCAGACAGTATCTCCCTGTATGAACCAGCCCGGGCATTGAGATCCTCTGGAGTAGCCCTTCTCTGAGTCCCACCATTACAAGCATGGTTGGTGGAGATGTGAGAGCGGGCCTTCTCAGTGGCTGCCCCTAGACTCTGGAACTCCCTTCCTAGGAAGACAAAAATGGCTCCCTGTTTGTCAGCCTTCTGCCAGCAGGCTAAGACCTACCTGTTCAGACAGGCTTTTAAAACAGAATGTTTGTAAAGGATCAGCTTGGGATGTTGTATCATTTTAAAGTGTTTCATTTTAAAGTGTTTTATATAGTTTTATCTTTTTAAAAATGTATTTTGTTCTTTTAATAGCTATATATTTTAACATTGTATTAATTTAATTCCTATTTAATTCACCTCTTGTTTTTTAATATTGTGAAGCGACTCTGAGTCCCAGTTCTGGGAAAAGAGCAGGATGATGATGATGATGAGATTATGATGATGATGATGATACCATGTACTATCTGGACTTCCTTCCAAAAGAACAAAGGGAGGACATTTTATTTGGCCTGTGTAGACAGGGCCCATGCCACAGTTAAACGGGGGGGGTATGCATCTGTAGCCCTTCAAATGATTTTACATTATGTTGAAATGTTTGGGCAAAATTCCAAAATTCATTGGCAATTTTTCATACTTCAGGACCTATTCTTGGGAAAAAATGCAAAAGAGTTTATTTTTTGCACAGTCTGACATGGCTTTAACTACCATGGCCCAATGCTATTGAATTCTAGGATCTGTAGTTTTGTGAAATATTTAACTTTCTCTGTCAGAGAGCCCTGGTGCCACAATAAATTATAAACCCCAGGATTCCATAGCACTGAGCCATGGCAGTTAAAGCAGTGTCAACTTGCATTATTTCTGCAGTGCACACACAGCCATTAATCTATGTATAAGCTGAAACAGGTTTTGAGAGTTAACTTTTTTGTCATTTTTTCCTGATACATGGTATCTGTCCAGAATCCAGTTTTCAGATAAATTTAAAGTATACACACACACACACACACACACACACACACACACACTTTACACATTTTTTAAAGAAAACTTTCTCAGTCAGAACACAATCCTTTTTTCTATAGCTTTTGACTGAGTAACTGTTGACAACATAGTACATTCTCAATTCTTAGAGAAATCCCCAATGGCCATAGTGAAGAACAGTGCAAGCAAGGTGATGCTGGAATTTATTAAGGGTAATTTTCAGCCAATGTATATTTCAACATTTGGTCTGAATAGGCAGCTTTCTTTGTTGGTACAGTAACTTGCTCCAGGCATGCTTGAGGCATGGATGTCTGTTGAAACCCAGAGGGAACTGAACTGGTGGTCTCACAACATTCAACACTAGTAGCAAAAAATAAAAAAGGCATGGAACTGCATGCGGCAAGGCAGTACTACTCAAAGCTTAAAGCTACACAGCACTTTATATAATTCTTCTGTTTTTCATGGCCCACAAGTAGCTGAAAATGCCCTCCACAAAAAATTGGGGTGGGAGTGCTGTTTCCATGCCACTCCCACCCCATTACCCCTCTTTTGCCCAAACTGGAGAAAAAAGGGCAGTCCTCCCTCTTTCACCACCTACCTTTTGGGCAAAGTGGTGTTCGGCAGCAATGGGGAAACTCTAAGAGAAATTGTGGCAGCCAATTTTAATTGGAGCATCAAAAAGGAGCTTTTGATCCTTCTATACAGCACTTGAAATTGTCTTCCAAAATGTATCCAATGTCAATCTCTGCTGAGAGGCCTATAAACTATGCCCCTGTTATAAATAGTTGCCACCATCTCTCTCCACATTCGCTGACATTGGATACATTTTGGAAGACAATTTCAAGTGCTGTATAGAAGGATCAAAAGCTGTTATTCACTTTTGCAAGACTTATGACCGGGTTGTTTCATTTCACATGTGCATAGTTAGTTTATAATAATAATAATAATAATAATAATAATAATAATAATAATAATAATAATAATCTTGGATAAAACATGCTGGACTGCTCCTTTTTTGTGGTGTAGGAACCTATCCCTAGTTTTTCCATGTTATTTCTGCCAAGTATCAAATTTTCTGTTGATGAAGAAATGTCCAGGAACACATCTACTTTGCTAACTGAGATATACCTGTAGAGTCTAGCTTAGAGTGATCAGCAGTAGATGGCAAGCAAACATTAAAGTGCATTGTCTTCAAAACTATAATACCCAATCCATTCTTGTGCTTCTACCTACTGAGTCTGTATTTGCAACAATTGTAAACTGACACTAAAACTTTAGATATAGAAAATTCCCTCAATGTTCTCTGCTCACACAAAGTCCATTTTAAAGTCATAGTTCTGTGTGGCACTAATAGTATGTTTTGGGGTTTGGGTGTTTTATTGTTGCTGTTGTTTGGTTTTTGTTTGGTTTTTTAGTGTAATGGGCTTTGCATCTGCAACAGCTCATTACCCTGTTCAACAGCCATGTAATGTAAATAAGCATTATCTCCATAGTGCTGATGAGGAGGGTAGCGTGCTCTGAGCAGAGCTTGGAAATGTTACTTTTTGGACTACAGCTCCCAGAGTTTCATAACCACAGGTTTATGTTCATATTGGCTCCTATGGAATAAATTGATTCATCTGTCTTCTATCAGCATGATTAGTGATATTCTTTTCTGAATAAAAATAAGATGTGCCTTCATGCGGAGAGGAGTTAAAATGGCCATTTCTATTAAATACTGGATTCCAAAATGAAAGTCCCATATACCACTATCCATTTTTATATACTATTCCTACCACTTAATACAATTAGGGATGTCAGAGAAATCTCAATAGAACCTGAAATTCCATATTGCAACATAATGAATACTTATGGACATAATGAACTGGGGAAATGAATCACAGGCAGTCAGATGTACATGTGAATTTGTATAAATGTTCCTGCAAAGGGTTATGGAACTTTTGAAATTTTCTCTACCTCAGTGCTGAGACACTCATCTGTCATTGCCTTACAATTTTGTTAATTGCTTATATGTCCTCCTCTGATTTTTTCCCCTCTTTTCTCTTTCCCTATTGTTGTTGTTGTGTACCTTCAAGTCATTTCTCTCTTATGGAGAAACTAACATGAACCAATCATGGGTTTTCTTGGCAGAATTTTGTTCAAAAAAGGTTTCCTCTTGCCTTCCTCTGAGACTGGGAGAGCATGGCTCACCAAAAGTTCTCCAGTGGGTTTCTGTGGCTGAGCAGAAATTCAGACCCTGATCTCCCAATGTCAGTGTCCAACACTCAAAGCACTATATCATGTTGGCTCTTACCATACAGAGACAAGCCTGCCCAAATTTCAGGCTTCCAGTTCCTGGAACTATCTTGCTCTAGGTTAGTGTGGGAAAAATGGTGGTAGTGGCCAGGTTGTTCTGAGGAAGAGGAAGAGACTGTTTCCCATCAGAAACAGACAAAGAGAGAATTCAAATACTGGGGCTCTCTTCCCACCTCAAAAGATAGCCAAGCTTGCATCTAGGATTCTTTCCAGAGTATTCATTTCTGGAACAATAAAAATTCTTGTGCCTTGTTGCTGATGATTTCAACAAAAAAGAGTCAAACTGTGAAGAAGGTAGTGCTGATCAACAGAGCCCTGCCTGTTTTACAAGGGTCACAATAATATAGAAAAAGTGTTGCATAGAGGAAGAGAGAAAATGAGGGTAGTATGGGGTGCAGGGAACTTTCTGTGTAGAGAAAACTGTCTGGCATTATGGGGCACAAACAAATAAAGAGTGGAATAATAACCTTTCAAAATAACTGGCCTGATGTGAGCAGTTAAGTGGGTTAGTTTTCAAGAGGATTAAATGACAAACACAAAGGGAACCATGAAGGACTCTGAAAAACTATCCAAATCATATTGTGAATGGACAATAATATCAGTGCCTGTAAATGTAGACTAATGTAGAATGGAGCAATCAGTCATTTCCTACATAATCATAATCTGGTATGGGATGGAGAAGACCCCAAACCTGTGATCTACCAGAAAAGACATTGTGAGGCTATGGTAGACAGCTCAAAATAGCTTCCCATACAAGACACATTCTGAAAGAAATTGAAACCAAAGCCGTCAGTGTCACAATCCTGTCATGGTGCTTCTTAATGTGTATAGTTATAGCCAATCAATCTCAAAAAGAATATTATGGAGCTAGAATTACTAAAATAATTCAGAGGTTGTAGTGCCCTCATTATAAAAGGGAAAAACCTAAAGGCTTTGATTCATATTGTTAGAGAAGACTACCAAAAAGAGATCTTGATATTGCAAGATAAAGATTTTGGGACAGAAGAGTTTTTGTCTACCTCTCATAATATGAAATGTCAGGGTCAGTTAATGAATAACAAGCAGGATGTGCAGGACAGATGAAAAACCCTTTTCCCCTTGCAGTATATACTGTAATTGGAATCTTTTAAAATTTGCTTCCTCAAGTTATGGCAGTGATGGCCATTATCTTGAAGAGGAGATAAGACAAATAAGTGCAAGACTTGTCTACCAAAACCTATTAGCAATGAATGTAAAGGCTCAGTATACCGGGTAAAATATTAGTTTTACTTAATAATATTTCCTATATGAAACACACTAACACACTTACTTTTGGTTGGCCAGATCAAAGAAATGGTGGGAAGGTTTAGACCTGGGAAGCTTCTGCTTCATTGTTTCCAAAATGAGGGGAGATCTTTATACTGTTTTCCTGTTTTGCAAGGCAAGGAAAAGACTTGACTTTGTCTCCATAAAAGGAAAACATGTTATCAATCAGCTTGTGTTGGTAACAAGTTTTATCATCAGCCACATTTTGTCTTTTGCTAGAGGGACAGGTTGTGAAGAGTAGATGGGTCAACATTTCATACAATTGTCATCTTTCATGAATTTTACCTAAGCCATATGGCCATTGCTGCATTCTCTATTATTGTTGTTGTTGGCCAATCCTAGCCAACTAAGTAGTTGGCTAGCTAGTTCTAAGTAGAGTAGATCTATTGATTCAGTGTGTTAACTCACCTTTTAACAATTGATGCTATTCCAACAAGATTCAAGCTATTAGAATAATAGAATCATAAAATTGGAAGAGACCACAAGGGCCATCCAGTCCAATTTCATCATCATCATTCACTTTTCTCCTAATCCTGTACTCAAGGTGACCTAGAACAGATTTTTAAAAAATAGTTACAAATTCACAAAATATAAAAGTTTTTAGGTAGAATTTTCTAGGTAGAGAGACAAGTGTGACAATATCACACACACAGGGCACTTCCTGTCTCAATTTATATTTGTAAGAGCAATATTGTGTTATGTAGGTGAGATATGTTAGAGCACTGAGCAAACAGGTCAGTGTGTCCAAAGAGATAAGCACAACCCTAGTCTGGATCTAGCAAAACACATCAGGTGGCATATTGTCCAACGTTGCATTTGTGTTTGTCCCTGCTTAGCAATACAATAAATGACCTAGGGCTGGGAAGAAGACTAGGAACAGGAAGGCAAAAGGGGGTTGATGCTTTGATAGCTGGGGAAATAGTGGACAGAAAGCCAAAGGGTGAAAGAGGACCAAAAGCTGAATTTCGCATGTTGTTTTAAATTAAACAGCCAAATATGAGGGAATCGACAGGTCTCTGGTGCCGAATGATAGCAAAATTCTAACAGAAAAAAACCTCAAAGGAGAAAGAAATAAAAAATATGATGGGAATCTGGAGGTTACAAAAAGGAAAAGATCCCTTACAAAGGCAGCCTTCAGAAGTTCTGTCTACTTAAATTATCAAAGACCAAAGAGATCAAGAGGCTAAGTGATCGTTATCTGTGATTTTGTAGACAGACCAAAGTTGCTTAGCATTTCAAGGTTTTCATTTTGCTTTGGAATAAATTCTCAGCAGCTAGACATTGAAACCAGAAGTATTCTGCCTATCAAGAGGGTTTGGTATATTAGTGGACAATATTATTCATGATGAGGAAGTTTTACAAAATGATAAAATGATCAAAGGTCAAGAAATTGGGACTGGTGGACCATTGCAGGAATTGTAGGCCTTCATGGCCGGCATCCATAGTTTTTTTGTGGGGTTTTTTTCGGGCTGTGTGGCCATGTTCTAGAATAATTTCTTTCTGATGTTTCGCCAGCATCTGTGGCTAGCATCTTCAGAGCATCTCTGAAGATGCTAGCCACAGATGCTGGTGAAACGTCAGAAAGAAATTCTTCTAGAACATGGCCACACAGCCCGGAAAAAAACCCACAAAAAAACTATTGCAGGAATGTTTTTCATTTTATATTGTGCCTTTGGAATTGGCAGAGGCCATTATCCCACAACACTCACAGCCATAGGTTCAGCTTTTTTATGTATGAACTCAGCAGCCTAAGAAAAATGGCAGCAGAGCCCAATCTGAGACTGGCATCTTCTTTTTTTAAATAGAAACAAGTCAATCAGCTGTTGAAGAAACCCTGACATTAAACCATGGACAGCCCATTCACACTACACAATTACAGCACAATTATTCCTCCTTAACTGCCTTGGCTGCATCCTATGGAATCCTGGAGTGAGGCCCTAGGGTTTCCTGACAAATATTTAAGCAGTATTCCATAATCTGAAAATCCCAGGTTTCCATAGGATTGAACACAGTAGTTCAAGTGAATCAGAGAGCTGTAAGTGCACAGTGTGAATAGGCCCTATGTTACCTTTTCCATAGTGCCATGGCACAAAGTCTTCATGAAACTTTCTACAATAGATAGATGTTGGAAGGGGATTCTAAGTGAAATCTCTCCCTCCTTCCCTCTGCTACTGAGGATGGTGGAGATGTGAGGAGGAGGCTCCTTTCTCACCGGTTATCTAATAAGTAGAGAGAAAGGTTTGGGCCTTGTCTGCTCCAATTGGCACTATGAGAGTATCCAGTCACATAACTTCTCATTTTCCTTAGCTTTCAATTGAAGGCCAGGGTTTTTTGAGTGAGCAAAATAAATATATGTTAGTAGAGTGAAGAAGATTGTCTTCATAGGGTTAAATACTTTCTCCTTTTCCCTTTAAGGACCGAGGGACTTCAGCTCCCAGAATCCCAGGAGCTATTGGCCAACATGGGACTATTGGCCAGCATGGCTGAGGCTTCTAAGAGCTGAAGTCCCTCGGCCCTTAAAGGGGAAAGGTTGCCTACCCCTGCATTAAGCTAATGGCCAATTAGAAGCTGATCACCTTGGGAGGAACTGAAGGCAGATCATTTAAAGGCATAGGTCTGCTATTGTCAGGTTTGGCTTTGATTGCATGATAAGATCTCTTAAAATTTGTGAAAACGTCTGCACTCATCCCTCCACATTCGTTGGGGTGAGGACCCCTGTGAATGTGGAAAACCCACAAATAACAAAAACACTATTTATTTACCTGAGAGAACACCTCTCTGGGAATCTCTAAGTCCTCCAGTGCAACTCTGTAGTCAACATCTGCCAGACATTGACCATAGAATTGTGCTGGAGGAGCTACAAATGCCTAGTAGAGTTTATCTCTAGAAATCTCTAGATCCTTCAGTGTGACTTTTGGTTAAAGGTGACCACAGAATCGTGCTGCAAGACCTAGATATTCCTAGAGAGAACATATTAATAAAATCTGGGAATAATAAAATCAGCAAAAGTCAAAGCTGTGGAGGGACAAATGTAGTCAGCATTGTCTACTCTAGGAGGTGGTGAAGATGTACTGGTATGTGGTTCCCAGACCTATTTTTGCAGCTCCTGAATGCCTCCCTAGTTCCCCCACCCTACAAAAATTAAAGGAGAAAAAAAAATAATTGGTGCTCCTGAAGACCTCTGGGAACAATGGGTTTCCTTAACATATTCTAATTTCTCCCTATATCCTCTTCCAACACCATGATAGATTTGGAAGCTTCAGCTGGAATTGACTTCCAGATGTGACTTTTGGCTGACTTTCAGCTGAAAATAGGACACACTGTCCTCTGCAAGGGGAACAATTGGTCCTAATCACAGTTACTTACCCTTGGTCTCTACTAACTGGTAGCAATTTTCCCTGTTAAAAACAGTAGTATTTCCAGCTCTAACTGGAGATGACAGGTATTAAACCTGGGATCATTTCCATTTGATATGTATCCTCCACAGACTTTTCCAAAGCTTGGGCTCAAAATGTTAGCAATGTATTAGGAAACAGAGTATTTCAGGACAAAATGCTGGATGATATCTGTTCTTTCACAGACATTTTATTCAGCCTTTCCTTTTTGCCTTTTGGATGAATAAAGTAAAGCCCTTTGATCCAGTAGTTTGAGTTCCAAACCCAAATCCAATGAAGTAGAAAGGATTATTTTGACTGAAGAGAATAAATAGCAAAGTGTGTGGGAAACAATGAGAATGAATATCTCTGCCATCCTACCACTGTTCTCATGGTCTTCTCAGGTTTGTACCAGTTCATGTCACTCTCTAGTCTGTCACTCACCTTCACAGTGTGATCCCAAGACTGTCAGAAGCCTCTGAAATGTAAAGAGAAACAAGGACATGAACGTGCTGAAGCACATCAGCAGTGCAAACAGAACCTGACATTGTTCTGAGGTTTAATCATGGCTCCAGTGTAAAAAAGACCTGACCACAGCTTTAAACCTGTGTGTGTGTGTGTGTGTGTGTGTGTGTGTGTAAAACAGGAAAATACTTCCCAATTATGTGTTCTTATTTCACAAAACTGTGTGACAAGAAAAGAGAAAAAACAGGAAAAGAAAATCATTTGATGTCAGGCCTTCCGATTGCTAAAGGTCTGTAGTAGAGCTCTACTGTAGCTGTATGGCTTAAGGTTACATATGACCCAGATTTTTACAGAGAATCCTGAATATCACTTCTGCTAAGTAGTGGGTCAAATCACCTTTCAAATGATTTAATGATTCTGCCTGGTGGATTCCAGGGATTTTTTTTTGGGGGGGGGAGTGATCTATTTCAGGCTTCAGGGAGTTCCTCACATTCTGGGCTTTCTCTTTCCCTCCTACACTATTATACCATACTGGGTTTTACAGATGCATTTTTGAATCAGTGCACTTTAGGTTTCTCTGCAGTTTGCAGCCAGCATGTTGTTTGTTCATTCCTGCTATCAATTCTTCCAATGCTTCTGCACAAATGCAGTGCATTTGCCCACCCACGCCAGTAATAACAATACAAGACACAGAAAGTGGGTTCAAACAGGGTCATTTATTAACTTGACCTGTTTATTAATTTCTTAATGAAACTGCAAACCAGGTGGGAAAATAGTTAAGGATAGGAGCAGCTGCAGCCAGTGGTCTATCTCCAAGACCATCTCTGCAGCCTCCCCAGGGTGATAACACCTGACCTCCAATGGTAACCCATCAGGAAGACCAACCTGAAACTCCCTCTCCCTGTGCCCAAGAATTAAAGAGAGGGGTTTATCCTCCAGACCAGGGGTCGGCAACCTTTTTACCCCAGGGGCCAGGAGGGGGGGGGAATGGTGCTGGGGCCAGGCAGGCGCACATGCTTGCCCCCATGTGCATGCATGCACATGATGCCCGCAGTCGTGCGCATGCGTGCGTGCGTGGGGGGCACCATTTTGGAAGGCCCAACGGCGCCTGCGCTGTGCGAATTCGCACAGTGCAGGCGCCTTTGGGCTTTCCAAAATGGTGCCCGCCACCTTGTGCGGGCGAGTGCAGGTACCATTTGGGCATCCAAAATGGTTCCCATGCTTGCGCACGCATGTGCATGGTGGCAGGTGCCATTTTGGGATACCCAGCGGCGCCGGCGTTGTGCGCATGTGCATGACGGTGGTGCCATTGGCATTCCAAAATGGCACTTGCCACCATGTGCATGCATGTACAAGTGTGGGCACCATTTTGGATGGCAAAATGGCTCACATGCAGCACGCCAGCACGCTCACGGCGGTGCCAGTGGCGATGGCAGAACCAGCCATGGGCCAGTCCCAAGGCCTCCACGGGCCGCACCCGGCCCATAGGCCAGGGGTTGCCAATCCCTGCTCCAGACAGTCCCAAGGGGTGTCCCTTTCCCCACCTCCCAGGTACAAAGGCCCAAAGAGGTGGTTCTCCCTTCCACACAAATGATGTCCAAAATGCTCACCAAAATTCAAATTAATTTCAAAACATGCCAAATTAACCTATTTAGATGCCACCCTAGCCAGTTTCCTGAAGTCTGTCTGGAAACAGCATGGGTTAAGCAAAAAGACCCTTGGAAAGGGGGAAAAATTCCTAACCAGCTCCGAAGCAACCAAGATAAATTCATGCTGCACCAGCACTGGAGAGGCTGGGGGTGGTAGGTCACACAAGTCAGCTCTGGTCATGCCTCCAACCCCTTCCCTTGTCTCTCCTGTGGGCATGGGCAAACTATGCATCCCTTCCCAATGCCCTTGGCATGGGAGTGGGATGCAAATTGCCCACCCACCCCAGTAATAAAGAGTCAAGACATGGAAAGTGGGTTCAAACAGGACCATTTGTTAACTTGACCTGTTTATTAATTTCTTAATGGAACTGCAAACCAGGTGGGAAAATAGTCAAGGATGGGAGCAGCTGCAGCCAGTGGTCTATCTTCAAGACCATCTCTGCAGCCTCCCCAGGGTGATAGCACCTGAGACCCAATGGTAACCCAAAAGCTGGGTTATCCACTGGCCAGCCCTCATCAGTAAGACCAACCTGAAAGTTCCTCTCCCAATGTCCAAGAATTAAAAAGAGGGGTTTATCCTCCAGGCAGTCTCAAGGGATGTCTCATTCCCCTCTTCCCAGGCCCCAAGGCACAAAGAGGTGTTTCTGTAGACCTCTCTTTCACCTAAATGGTGTCCAAGATGCTCACCGAAATCCAAATTAATTTAAAAACAAGTGTCCACTTGGCCCCTATCTCCCACTAAGGTGCTCCAAACATCCTTCATGCCCTGTTGCAGGTCCGTTAAGAAAATAGAGTTGCCTAGTTCAAATAAGTGAATCCCATCTGCTTCATAAAGCTCAGGTCTTTGGAATATGATTTGCAGATGTGATAAGTGATCCTACCCACTTTCCAGAGCATGGCAAATTTCAGTATTAGCCCGCCTTCGGGCTTTGTCCAGCAAATGAGGATTGCCATCACCCCTCCATACTTGACAGGGCAGCATTGCTGACCACACCAGATCAAACTGGGGCCACTCTTGCTTGAGCACCTTAAAAGCTTGCTTTGTCTGTAAGACCAAACAAACCCTTTCATCAGACCAAGATCGCTACCCCCCAAATGAATAATCACAACCTGGAGAGGAGGCCCACATTGCTCCTTAAATTACAATGGCAACATATCGTGCCAATGAAGCCTCTGTTTGCCAAGCCATTCAAACTGAGCAACATCACTTAATCCAAGATGGGATCCAGAGTGGATCAACTTAACCTGACAGGCTGCCTAATAGATCATGCTGTGGGCACACACCAACACTTGATGTCTCCTTGGCCACAGGCCATGATCTGAAAAAGGAAGAAAAGATGTGTCAACAGTGAAACCTATGGACATATTTACAATAAGCTGAGAACCTCCACTGGCCAATCTGCTTGATGGTGTGAGGTTGAAATCCAAGGGCAGCAGGAGTCAAAGCGACACCTATGCGGAAAGAGTGCATAGCAACTGAACGTTTGTGAAACCTATTGAAGCTAAAGCCTTGGAAGTAATATTCCAAAATTAATATTTAGTAAATTGTGAAACATCTTGAGGAAAAATAAAGGACCTGGAATGTTTCCCCTCACCTGTATGTAGTCGCAGAGTGCTCGAGCTGGGCAAATGTGAGGGTCAGAGGCAAATATCATACCATATTTGGCGTAAGCCCATCAAGATATCTGAAGATAGTGGAATTCTAGCATCAACTACTCTGCCCCTCTCCCTAGTCCAGCCCTCAAAAACTTTCCTAATGCACCAATCGGCAGTTGGGTGAAAAGCCCCTTTCAACTTCAACCAAAATACGATAGCTGAAAGGTGCAACCAGATGGACAGAGGCGTTAATCCTCTGTCATGTATAAACACACAATAGTTTAACAACTGTGGGACAGGTGGAGATAAGATGTTAGTTATATTGTGACTAGACCTAAACCGAAAAAATTCCTTTAAAGCTGTCAGGTAGTTGCATCTCATAAAAAGGTGCAATAGACAAACTCAGTGACCTTGCTACCTCACACTGCCAAGGCTCCACAAATGTTCCGGCATTGGTTCCAGCCTTAGTGCTGCTTCTGGTGCCAGTGTCCTAAAGCGTTCCATCTGTTTATGAGAAAGAGCATCTGGAATAGCATTATCAATCCTGGCACGTACTGTGCCGCAAAAAAAAAAAATGTTAAAGCGTCAACACTGTAGAGTGAAAGCCTGGACCAGGTGCATAACCTTCTCAGATTTGGAGGTAAGGGTTAGGGTTTGAACAGTGGCTAGGTTGTCACACCAGAAATGGACTGAAGAGTTCAACAACTCTTCAGCCTATATTGTGACAGCAACCAAAATTGTAAAAAATTCAAGAAAGGTCAAATCAGTGGTCAATCCTGCACAGACCCAGTCATCAGGCTATGTATGTGCACACCATTTCCCATTAAAAAAAACACCCCAAATCCAGCAGAGCCAGCAGTATCAGATGCTACCTGTAAGGCATCCTTGAGCCTGAGCTCTTCTTGCCAAAATGACACCCCATTAAAATCACTTAAAATTGTATCCAAACTTCCAAATCAGCCTTGATGCCAGATGTGAGCCAAATCCTATAATGTGGTCTATAGACCCCACTAATAGCATCACACAAGCATTGTAAAAAAAAAAAAAGTTCTGCCTGGTGCAACAACCCTACAAGCAAAATTCATGAAAGTCATGAAGCATAGCTTTTCATTGGACTGAGAAGAGTTGAAGGTACTGGAGCAAGCTAATGACTTTGTCCCCTGGAAGCATAGAAAGTTGCTTAATCATATCAGTAGTGATACCCCAAAATTCCAATTGAGTGGAAAGTCCCTCAGTCTTCTTAGGGGCCAGCAGCACACCCAGCTCCAGTGCAAGGCCTTCAAACTCCCCCTTTAAGAAGGAACAGTGACCAGAACCTGACTGACCAACAAGTAAGAAATCATCGAGATAATGAACCATGCCTTGAAAGCCAGTTCTTTCTTGAAGGATCCACTCCAAAAAGGTACTAAGCATTTCGAAAGTTGCACATGAAATCAAGCAACTCATAGGGAGTGCTCAATCCATTAAAAACTTGCCATCAAACCGAAAACCCAACAACTCAAATTCTAAGTGGTAAACTGGAAAGAGATAGAATGTAGTCACACTTAGCCAGTTCAGTCCCCCAACCAAAGCTGCAAACTAACCTAATTGCATCATCTAACGATGTGTATCTACAAGAACATAACTCATGAGGAATGGCATCATTGACTGACAGCCCATGGGGGGTAGGACAAGTGATGGATGATGTAGTACTCTCCCGGAGCTTTCTTGTGTACTAAACCCAAGGGAGAAACTCGCAAATTGTTAACTGGTGATAATAAAAATGAAGTGACAACCCAACCTTTGGATACCTCTTTTGAAATCTTTTCCCTGACAATGTGCCCCATGCCTATAATAGACTTAAGATTATTAGATACAAAAGGGTGGTGCACTCCTTGAAATGGAATGTGAGAACCATGACAAAAACCTTGCAACAAATAATGGGCTGCTTGGCGGTTAGGGTAGAAAGACAACAAATGACTCAACAGTTGTATCTTAACTGGGCTGGGATCCTTTTGAAGGTGGTGGGCACTTCCCCCTTTTTTTATTGCATTGGCCATCTCTATTGGCCCCAGATTGACCCCTCCTTCTGGAGCAGTTCCAAAAGGAGTGAGGCCCCTTACAAACTGAACACTCTTATTTGTATTTGCACGTTCCCTGAAAACTAAATTCCCAGCACAAAAGCTTTTGGACTTTGCAGAATTGTCTTGTGGTCTAGTAGAGGAGGAGCTGCCAAATTTCTGTACCAAATGCCCACTGTGATACCCATAGTGGGCATTTGGTACAGAAATCTGGCAGCTTGCATGGGGCAAGCTGGGGTCATCAATTGCATCTAGAGTGGGGAGTGTAAAGGATCCCAGTGTAAGTTAGGCTAAATGGCTGCACGCATACAGAAGGCTTCATCTTAGAGCAGCCACAGAGGCCCAGAATAATCAACATAAGCCTGATGGATAATATCCATGTATTGAATTGCACCTTAGCAATTACACCTGCATAAACCCATTCAGCCAGTTAGCAAAATTGCAATCCACTTTTCACTGTCTCAAGGCTTCCTTATCCTTATCATCAAGTTCCTCTTTATCCTTTATCCTTCTTTTCCATCTCCCAGTAAAGTAGGGGAAAGATATCTACATATTCACCTTTGAGTATCTTGTCTATAGTAGACTGTAAAAGGTGATTCCCTCAGAGGAAGGGACAACTCACCATAGGGGATGGCAGAGTGTGATAGTGTTATAGCCATGCATAGACTGTGGCCCTATTGGAAACGTACCACTACCTGGCAGGGGCAGATAAGAGGGTGTCATAGCAGAGCCAGGCCACGTTTCCCAAGCAGGTGGGGCTACCAGCCATTGTGGGACCTGATTTACTGGTGGCACCGCTGTCTCTTCCTTTGGTACTGAGTATTGTGCTGATGTTAATAACCCAACATGCCCCATGGCCACAAATATCCAGGAACAATAGCACTGTATGGAGTGCTTGACTCACCTGATGTAGGTGGAAGCACAGTTGGTAAAGGTGTGACCCCTGTGTCCGGTTGTGCCAAAGCTTCTGGACCAGAGGATGTTGATGCCATCCCAGCAAGCTGAGCATGCTCCTATTCCAAAACAGTGATGCAGTGTCTAGCCCACTGAGAAGCAACTCTAAGGAGTTGAGAATATTGAGGAGGAGCACTAGACGATCCCCCAGGCACCTCCTCCAGGGCTTGAATCCTAGAAAACATCTCCTCAACTGGCAAATCATCTGAGTCATTGCTAGACAAATAAGGCTCAACTAATGAACATTTAGGAACCTTAGGTGCAGGGCCCTTGCCTTATTGCCCTCTTTTCATTTTTTAGGTGGCATGACCAACCTAGATAAATCACACGGCATGTCAAAAGGTAAGTGTAGCCCAGAATAATAATAACAATAATAATCGTGCTAATGATAGCAATAGCAAAAATAAGCACCACTCTTAACAAAGAATGACAGCCACCTAGGGAGCCAAAATTAAGAAGATATAGCCCATAGCACCTGATTTTTATTGATGGTTTCCTATCCCAGCCATAACCAGAATTGACTCTACTTAGCTTCCCCAATCAGATGAAAATCTGGTGCCTTAAGGTGCTATATGATACACAAAAAATCAAAGAGAAGGAGGGAAAGATAGAAACAGACTCTTGTTAACAAAAAGGATGCACTATGATGGAGGAGGCACCCCTCCAAATGGTACAAAATCCTTCTGAGGCCAAGAACCTGGAGGCCAACCAGGAATTATCCCCAATGCCCTTGGGGGCAGATTCAAGCAAACACAGCTGGGCTCACCCGCAGCTATGCAAAACCCTGGCAGAGCTCTCAGAAGCTTGGGCATATGTTTGAGCAAGGAGGGAGATGACACCCGACTACACAAGCAATGAAAAAATGGAGGGGGGTGTTGCAACAGCCCAAGCAGAAGTCAGGAACCAAGCATTGGTGTGCACAGGGAGGAGGAGAGGGCACCAAATAAAGCAAGCAGGGAAGTGAGGAGGCATGCAAATGGCCTGCCAAGCTGAAAAAAGCAACAGCTAGATGGACCTTTGGGGAAGTCTGGCAAGTGCTGCTGAGCCTGAGCAAACCAGAGTGAAAGGACCCCAGCAGAGTTCACTAACAGGACATCAACCCAGACAGGAGGCAAAGCCAGGCAGATGCAGCTGCTCCCGAAAGAAAGCCTCAAAGAATGCTCCATTGAAGCTCCCTAAACCAGGCGTGATCGAAGGAGGGAGAAGCTGCCCAAATGGCAAACAGGGAAGGGAAGGCACACACAAAAACCTTCCCCCACACCAAAGCCAGAGTGAAAGACTCCAGCAAAGACAGCAAAGCCCTAGCCCGATGAAAAAATCTCCCCAACTGAAAGACGCTGCAGGGAGGACAAAGGAAGCAAAGGCTAACAGGAAGGGATAAGTAAGCAAATGTCATGGCCATCCAGGCTGAGGACGAGGAGGCTGATCCAGGCCCTAGCTTTACTCTGCCAGTTCCAGCAGAGTCAGCTGAGCCAGGTCCTAGCTCTGCTATGCCAGCTCCAGCAGAGCCTGTGACTCAGCTGCCCAGCCTGCCTCCCCCTATAGAGGTTCCAGGCCTGAGAGACATAAAGGAGTAGGACGGGAGGAACCTCCCTTCAGCCAGAGAAGGACAGAAAGGGCATGCCTCCGTCAATCCAGGAGGTTATATGAGAAACGCTCAGCAGTCACCAAACAGCTGTGATTAGGAACTGGGCCAATATAAACAGCTGTGAGATGCTGAGCTTCTTCATCAGAGTCTATCTGCGTTCCCTGGTGAAAGTATCTTACTTTGACTCCATTGCTGCCTGAAACCTTGCCTTCTAGACCTCGGATTGACCTGGAACTCTTGA
>JAIPUX010001232.1:155770513-155791644 GCA_020142125.1 Phrynosoma platyrhinos | reverse complement strand
CTATGATTCTATGATTCTATGATTCTATGATCTGCTACCTGGAACCCTTGACCCTGAAATGAACTCGCTGACCTGCTCTCTGGACCCCTGGACCACCTAGTTTTGCTCTATTGGACATTGGACTTTGCTTTTAGAATTGTCTTTGTGCTGCTGCAAAGTCTTGCATTTGTGTACCTCATCCTTATCAACAGTTTCGTTGGCTGCTTTCCTGGACAGCAAAGACCCAGCTCCTTCCCCCCGGGCCCAAATGAGCTAAATAACAAAATACTTAGCCCAGCCAAAGAACTGTTGTCCGCTCTCATCGAATGCGGACTTGCACTGGAGAGGCTGGGGGCAGCAGGCTAGAAATAAGCTCTGGTCACACCCCCAACCCCTTCCCTCCTCGACATAACTGCCAAGGCATCATTTGAATCTTGTCTCTTCTGTGGGCATGGGCAAACTATGTATCCCTTCCTAACAACTTTGGTGTGGGAGTGCGATGCAAATTATTCAACACCATCATCATGCCCTCTAACCGTCCTGAGCTGGCAAGGACTGTCCTGATCAATCCTCTGCTCCCCAACTTTTTCAGCTACTCTTTAAAAGTCCCACTTTCACCCACCCACTTCCCCTCTTTGTCTTCAGCTTACTTCAATTGCTGCAAACAGTGCAAAGTGCAAAAAAAAAACACAGTTTAAAATGAACTCAGTGGGGGGAGGGGAAGAGTAGGACAGAATCTTGCCTTCGAGTTGTTAAAAGCAAGCTGTTGCAGCTAATCCTAGCTTGTGTATACTTCATCTTTAATACCTTTTGCTGTCTTGACTGCACTCTGATGGTTTTTGGCCACACTCACACATTTTTGCTCAATTTTCATTTATGAAAGAGCAAGCATGATTTGTTGGAGTGTACAATGATTATCACCACCTCTACAGAATAACAAGTAAAGTGGAGGGAGAAGTAGTCAGATTATATCCTATTAAAACTAGCAAAATAATTTTCAAATGGTAACAGTATGCCATCAGGGGCACGACTAAATCAGTCTCCTAGGGCAGAGAGTTTCAAAGATTGTGTGTTCCAGTCAAGAAGATGCTTCTCATTGTCTCACACACTGCCAATTGTGTTTGGGTTTTGTTTTTTTCATGAAAGCAGGACATGCAAGAAGAATTTTACAACTGATCTCAGTGGTGAACCTGATAGTTTGAGACAAGACAATCCTTTGAATTTCTTCATGCTCAGTCTTTCAGAGCCTTAAAATGTTCATGGCTTTGACTTGTGCTCATCTAGTGGGCTTGTGTCAAAATAGTATTTTTCACTCATTGAAGCAATGGTTGCAATGCCATACCAGAAGTGAGGAAATCCAAGTTCACTTCCCCAGTCAGTCACAATATTTGCTGGGCTACTGTCATATCTGAACAAATGAAAATGGGGGTATGTATAGCACTGATGCTACCTCATTATAGGAAAAGTAGTATATAAATGCAGATAATAACACTAGTAAAAATAAAGACAAACCCACATAAAACATATTAACAGTTTATTTTCCCCAGAAATACTGGAGCTGGGTAAAAGTACAAGTGGTTCCAGCTATCAGGTGCAGAGTCATGTTCAGGAGTACTGTCTAATTGCAAACCAGATTTTTCAAGGGGAGCGAAACATTATTCAGAAGACACTGAACCTGTTTCAATGGATTAACAGTTCTCTTGACCCTGAGCTCTTCTGTCACATCTGCAGATCAAAGGCCTGGGGAAAAGAAAAAAAATATATTTGAAGGGAAATCAACAGGGGGAACAAGTAAAGCTTCCCCCCCCCAAGAAAATTGGGAGATAATCATACTGTAGAATATTTTATTTTACAATGATGAATAAAATATCTAGGACAAGGTGTTTATCTATTTAATCACATAGTCACATTATTTCTAAAAACTATGTAGCAGGTAGATTTTTAAGTAAGACTATGTACAGAATATCACATCAATGCAGTTCCTGCTCTTGGTTTCCTTTTCTCACTTCTTTTTATGGAAATGAACACTATGGAAGACAGGCAGAGACAAAACAATTTTCTTTACTACCATTGATGGAAAAAGCAAATATATTGCATACACTTACAGTTCAGGGCCTTGTCCTTTGTAACAAAAATATAATTTAAAATTGTAATTTTTTTCTGAACAAATTGTGCTTTTAATGCATCAAACATGATAGTTTTGTGTCAGGTCAAGTTACACATAGTTAATTGTATGTTTCTAAAGTAAATACGTGACTTTCAATTTATAAAGGGTTCTAATGTTTCATTAGTCCATTTCTAAAAATGCATTTTCCTAGAATTATTTTTAAGAAAAAAAATGTTCCATCCCCCCATGGCTTCAACATTTCTGGATATTTTACATCTATTGTCATGTCTGAATTAAGGTGTGCTTTGTTGTCCCACACTTATTTGTTGTCACCTATTTATTTATAATCCCACATTTTCGTCTCCAAATACAGATAATGGAAACTAGTGAAAACATGCATAATAATAATAATTAAAAATACAGAAAATATAACAATGTCATTGTCTTCTGATATCTGTTTCCCCACCGTTACCACCACCTTATGTGCAGTAAAATGGGATGTAGAGTTAGAAGTATATATCTAACATGAACTGATGGTATTGAATTCCCAAACTCCAGATTGCCTCATCCAGTGATTTCATGTAGATTTTAAATAGCACAGGAGAGTCCTTAAACTAAAACTGCATCACATACTCTTTTCTGCTTTCATGGAACCTTAAGACCCCTATGAAAGATTGAATAGTCATAGAATTGGAATGTGTACATAATTATAAGAATAGGAGGCAGGAGAGTCTGTCTTAATTTAAATACCAGGTAGGTGAAGTTTTCCTTTCCTGACATGACATTCTTTCCAGAAGAGCTTTGAAAAGGTTAACTTTGGGGTCACAGATTAATAGAATCCTCCAACAAATAAGGCCACATGTCTCCTTTCTCTTCATTAGGCATCAAGTAGACATCTCCCAGCACTAGCTTCTGAACTCAACTATTTTAAAACTGCACTCATCCTGTCCCAGTAAATGTCATTAAGATGGGCATTCTGTTAATCCCTTTGATCTCATATTAACACTTAAAAGTGTCCTCAGCAGCACCTCATTCATTCTCTATCATGTGCCATTTCAATTTGCCTAATTTACTTTATTTATTCTGGTCATAAAGAATGTGTTCCTTAGTGCCCAAGCAGAGGTTGAGAGAAGAGTTACAGAATTTTGCTTTTAATGCATTGAAAATTGTTTTTGTTGTGTACCTTCAAGTCACTTCTGATTTATGGCGACCCTATCATGGGGTTTTCTTGGCAGTTTGCTTCAGATGGGGTTTACAGTTGCCATCCTCTAAGGATGAGAGAGTGTGACTAGTCCAAGGTGACCCATTTGGTTTACATGGCCAAGCCAGGATTCAAAACCTTTTCTCCAGAGTCCTCAAACCACTAAACTACACTGGCTTTATTCATTGAAAAGCCAAAGCCATTTATAGAGAGTAGATCAGTTTAAGAGGTGTAGCCATAAATCACAAAGCTTTTGTTAAATTAAACAATTAATTGTGTGTATGTGTGTAAAATATTAGATGGTGCAAAATTGTTTTCTGCTGCTCCAGAGAGGAGAACATAAGATAGAGTCAAATTACAAGGAAAGAGATAGCATCTACTTGGGGTTGTCTACACAGGTACAAAAAATATACTCATTTGTTTCCAGTTCTGTAGGAACACATGATGTGCATCCTGTTTCACAGTGATATCACTCTTTTAGGCATTAATGCAATTTTTTAAAACTCACGTTTTACTCTGCAACTGGATTTTTTACACATGTGTAAGAATTAAGGTGGAATTGGGGTGGGTGTGCTAATTGGAGGGTAGGACAAATCTGGCATGCTTGATGCAGATAGCCAGTTTTGTCTGCATGTTCAGGACATGTAATTGAAAGCTAGCAAGGCTCTGAAATGGAAGTGCATTTTTGCATGCAGTTGTCCTTCCATATTTGCAGGGGTTGGAGTACCCAGCCACACATGCACTCCTCGCTCATTTGTTCATTCACTCATTTGCTTGTTCACTCACTCAAGTGAGATGGGGAAGGGGGAGGTTAGCTCCCTTTTCCCATTTGCTCCATTAGCTCTGATACACCATGGGGATTAAAGCTGCTCATCTCCTTTGATGTACCATATTTTCCGGCATATAAGACGACTGGGCGTATAAGACAACCCCCCACTTTTCCAGTTAAAATATAGAGTTTGGGAAGAGTATGACTTCCAAAACTTTTGTTGTTGTTGCTGTGCACCTTCAAGTCATTTCCAACTGATGATGATACTAAGGCAAACCTATCATGAACCTCCTTATACCCAGCATATAAGACGACCCCCCCGCTTTAACCCCAGATTTTGCAGGTTAAAAAGTAGTCTTATACGCCAGAAAATAAGGGTAATTGCCAGCAGTAGAGCCCTTTACCCTGGTTGCTGTTGTCCCTTCTGCAGCCAAGCAGAAGGGTGAGGGGTAGATTGATCTATTGCTTGACTTCAAAGCAACTTTACCAGTGAGACTGGTGAAGCACTCCATTGTGAGCAGTCACAACAAAGGAGATGGGCTGTAAGCCCATATTTTTTTATAATAATAATAATAATAATAATAATAATAAAATTTATTTATATCCCGCCCCTCTGTCACGCAATCGAGGCAGCTCACAACAATTTAAAAATATCATACAATGTTAAAATACCATCCAAATCCCAAAGCCCCCCCCCCACCCCTTAAAAAGGAATTAAACAATTTTTACATTAAAACAATGATACAAACACATAATTAAAATAAACCATAATCAAGCAAACAATAATAGGCAGAGGTCCTTCCACTCTGGTTTGTTCAGGCTCAGCAGCGCTTGCCAGACTTTCCCCAAAGGTCCATCTAGTTGTTACTTTTTTCAGCTTGGCAGGCCGTTTGCATGCCTCCTCACTTCCCTGCTTGCTTTATTTTGTACCCTCTCCTCCTCCCTGTGCACACCATGCTTGGTTCCTGACTTCTGCCTGGGCTGTTGCAACACCAATAATCAACCGATAATCAACCAATAATCATGGGGGAAAGAAAACATTTAGACTTCCCACCCTTACTCCATTCGGTCCTGCAGGTCTCCAGGTTGACTAAGGGGGGAAGCAGATGGAGGCACCGGAGACGCCGCCGGACGGAGCTCCACCGGAGCGCAGCCTCCACACCACGGCGCTCCTGCGGCATCCCTGGAAGGAGCTCTAAATCAGCGCTCCTTCCACAAGACAGGGAAAGTGCGCCCTAAAAGCGTAGGGTGCACTTTCCCTGCCTTTTCCGCCGCAGCGCGTGCGGACGCTGTGGCGGGAGGTTGTCCCCGGAGCGCCGGCCATGCGGAGGGCCGGCGGCTCCGAGGACGACCTCAGGAAGAGGAAGAGGCGCCGCGCGTGTGGCTGCCCCTCCTCTTCCTTGCCTCAAAGACGACTCAATTAGTCATCTGCCGAGGCCCTAAGCCTTCTATCCTTTTGTAGGTCCATAAAATGAGTACTCAACTTGTTGAGGGCAATTGGCCAAGAGTGCTTAGCACTATAAAGCAGTATAGAAATGTAATTGCTATTACTATAGTGCTATTGTTATTTCTATCCACTGGGATGTGAAGTGGGAGAGAAGGTTAGATGTGGAAAACAATCAATTAGAGTGCAAGCTTCACAAGATTTGCAGGTAAACAATAAGGCTATTGGTTGAGAGGTTGTGGCATGCTAGGAAGAATTAAAAAAATCACATTTTAATTGGTACAGGAAATGTGTGGCAGTCAGTACAACTTGACTCTGGTTTATTTTGAGTAGACATGGCCCTAATCGGGTTAATAAAGACAAGGAAAATATGAGGTGATGCTGAATTTGTTTCCTCAGTGTAGACTACCCCTTTGGTAGTGAAATAGATAGCCTCAGTTGATGGTGGACCTTTGTGGTCTATAAACAGAGGTTGAATGGACATCTTCCAGGAATGGTTTAATTGTGTATTCCTACATGGCAGAGAACTGGGCTAGATGACCCTTGCAGACCCTTCCTACTCCATGATTCTGTGATTCATAAAGACATACAGTAGGTGTCTATGTTCCTCTGCTTTTCAAATGAGGCCTACTAACAAAAACAGACTGTTTACTCATACAATTGTTTGTTTAACAGCTTTCCACTCTACCTTTACCAAAAGGATCAAATTATATGGTCAAAAAACATTTTAAGCAATAAAATAGGATCAATAATAAAACCTTTTTTATTAAAAAAAATCAGTAAAAATAGGAGCAGCATGACTGAAATAAACTGCTCTTTAAAAGTTGAAGAGAATGTGCCTATATATTTTAAAGAGCAATCAGGTTCATGAATGATGATTGCCCTTTATTTTTGTGTGGTAATGATTTGCTTATCTTTAATGTCATCTATATATATATATCTTTTAAAAGGGTGATTCAGCATCTGGAGTTCAGGAGAGGCACTAGCAAAGACTGCAATGCACTTTCAGATTTTTCTAATGTAGAAAGCTTGTCTTTCCCCAGTCAAAAAGGTGCAGACAGTTAGTACCATCAATAGGCACTCTTGGATGGGATTCAAATGATTGCTAGTATAATAAGCTATCCATAATGGCCATACGGAGCCTACACGGAGCCAAAACATTGTAGGCTGTTTCCTGAACAATTAGACTGTCTCATTTCTGGCTCTTTACTAATCAAGCCCTGATGGAGCTTCCTGTGGATCCCTCCCCAAACTGTAGACCCCAGTAGGCAAATAGCCACCTGGAAAGTGGGTGCTGCAAGAATAGATGCTTGTGCTGATAATAAGGGATGATTAATTGCAAGAAATTTTTGAAGAAGCTTGCAGTGGCTGATGATGATCTCATTTTCTAAGGAGGGAATTTATCTAACTGACAAGTTAGATTTCAATTTTATTACACTCTGTGACTGATTTTTTTAAAAAAAATAAGTAAACCTGAGGTGCTTTTAAAAAAAGCAATTCATGAAATATTATTACAGTTGCAATATTAATGCATGAAGTGTAAATGGTGAAGTATATAAGTGTGAACAATCCAAGTTTTCCCAACTGTATCCCTTCCTGTTGCTTTTGGACTAAAGCTTCCATTTCTTCCAGCTGAGTAATTTGGAATTGTTATCCAAAAATCCCTGGAGGGAAGTGGCTTGGAAAGAGTCTGCTATAAGAGAAGACACCTATATTCTAATGTAGTGAACTGCTAGTGCCATGGCTAAGACGAGAAGATAGGAACAAAACTAGGAGATCCTAGTTTGAAACTTAACCTCAGCTATGAACTCACAATTCACTGTCACTTGGTTTAGACTGCAACCCTACATCTTTAATTTATCCAGTGGTGTCCTTTAAAATAATTAACAGCCTTGCTGTAACCAGCTCTTCCCCATGGCTCTAGGGGATTCAGCCTGACCTTCTCAACTCTCTATCTTCCTCCTCTGCTCCTGGTTCCCTTTGAATCTCCCCAGCATCCATGTCTTTTAACACTCAACAACTGGTTCTGGCAAACTGGTGTGAATTGGCTGGATGGCACCACTGGATTTATCTCAGTATTATATCATTTTCACTGCTATATCCCCAGAATCCAGGGTTTGTATTTTGGTGAGGTGTTTAGATTTCTTTGCTAGAGTAAGATTTATGACATTTCTACAGAGAATTCATCAAACAAAAAAAATCTAAGGATTCTACAGAGCAGAGTTGTGACAGCTAAAGTGGCATGAAACTGATATAGCTATGATACACTCTATAATATTGGAGAACCCACAGCTAAAATCTCTGGGACAGATGGCCATCTAACTTTTGTTTAAAAACTTTCAACAAAGGAGTGTCCACCATCTTCTGAGGCATTCCTACTTTCCATTAGAAAGTTCTCCTTTATGTATAAGCAAAAATATTATTTACTGTAGTTTGAATCAGTTTGAGTCTTCTTCCCTGAAACAGCAGAAAACAAGGTTGTTCTAACTTCTGTTTGTAAGCCCATCACATAATTGAAGATGGCTAGCATCATACCACATCTCCATCTTTTCTTTTTCAGGATAAATATATCCAGCTCTTTCAACTATTCCTTTTAGGGTTTGGTTTCCACATCCTTTACCTATCTAGATCATATGAACATCTAGTATAGTACCCTCTTCTGAACATGTTCGAGCTTATAGATGTATTTATTAAGCTGTGGTGCTTATAATTGAATAAAGTACTCAAGGTGAAATCTGGACAAAGCAGAATGGAGGGATACTGTTACGTTCAATACCTGGATATTATACTTCTATTGGTGCCTGTTTTGTATACACATAATTTTATAATGCTATAGAATTGCATTAAGTTTTACATTTATGTTTGCTGAAAACCATATTGTTTCTTTTAGCCCAGTTCTCCAGTCTGTAAAATTCACTTTTTACAGTCATCTACTATTTGGTGAACCTACTTACTACTTTACATCCAAGTCATGTATGAAGATGTTGAACAGCACCAGACCTAGAACTGAACCCTACAGTACCCGATTTTTCTCCATAATAACAGGGGAAAGTAGTGAGCACTTTATATGCATAGTCCATCAACCAGCTGCAGTTAACATGTAGAGTACTATGTATGGGAGCAGAGAGAGCAAGATCGCACCTCTTCATGTTTCTGTAGTTCTACCAGAGAGGAGGTTCCAGGCACAGCTCTGTTGGCCAGTGTCTGGATACTGCAGATATGTTATGTCTTAGAATCATAAAATCATAGAGTTGGATGAGACCTGAAAGACCATCAAACCCAACCCTATGACATATAGGAATACACAAAGTACTCCTGACATATGGCTATCCAGCTGCTGTTTAAAACCTCTGAAGGAGACTCCACCACATTCTGAGGCAGCGTATTCTACTGTTGAACAGCTTTTAATATCAGGAAGTTTTTTCTAATGTTGAGGCAGAATCTCTTTTCCTCTCCAGACCATTACTCACTTCTCATTTCACTCATAACCACCATCCCACTGGATGTTAGCATATGCTTAGCTCACCCATTAATATCAATGGGACTTGAAAGTAAGTAGCATTGGTTTGATTGTGCATCACAAGTAAAAAGGCTCAAATTACTTATCTATTTTGAATAAAACCAGTGCATCTAATTAGAATATCTGGTTAGACAATTTGATGCAATCTGAATCAGCTAATTCTGAAATGATATTCAACAACACTCTAGGGGTGCGTCTACACTAAAAATTATGCAATTTGACATCACCAAATACTGTAGCTCCATCCTGTGGAATCCTGGGATTTATAGTTTAACAAAGTCTTTAGCCTTCCCTCCCAAACAGTGCTGGTCCCTCACAAACTACAAACCCTGGGATTCTGTACAATGGAGCCATGGCAGTTGAAGTTGTGTCACACTGCTTTATTTCTACAATAAATCTACAATACAATCTCCAAGAGTGTGCCTAGTAAAAACCACTATGCTTCAAAAGTCACCATGTCCACTGCTCTTGAATTTTGGTGACTTTATTTAACTTCTCATGTGTTACTTCTATCAGTTATGGCATGCAGGGGACCAATGATGGTCCTAGTATAGAATCACAAGTCTCAAAAGAGCTTCATGACCACCATATTATAGTCATGCTCACCTAAAACTGGTAGCATTTTTTTAGACTGACAACGTGATTCTGTGAATTGTTTCACATCACTGACATTCAAGTAGAGATTCTGAAACAGAATTCATTCTCTAGGACAGGGGTAGGCAACCTGTCCCCTTTAAGGGCCGAGGGACTTCAGCTCCCAGAAGCCTCAGCCATGTTGGCCAATAGTCCCATGTTGGCCAATAGCTCCTGGGATTCTGGGAGCTGAAGTCCCTCGGCCCTTAAAGGGGAAAGGTTGCCTATGCCTGCTCTAGGAAATAGGCCTTTTTCTGGGGAATATTAGCTTGTGTATAACAAAATTATAAGCCAAGACCAGTCGATGTCTCCTGCAAAAATAGCTGGAATAATATTTGGAAGGGAATTGATGTGTATGGAAACAATGAATGTGAGGACATTCTATCAAATGTTTTGCATTTTAAAATGCAAGGAAGAGACAAGGCATTGTTAATTTTAGCATCTACCGTACTTCAGCCATATTGTTACTTCTGGCTTCAGACTTGGCCAGAAAAGATTTGCACAAGTATCTGTGGCTCTTAAAGACAAATCTAATCTTGTTCACCTGTTCCTGAGAATGCAAATATATTAAGATCTTGTTGTTGTTGTTGTTGTTGTTGTGTGCCTTCAAGTGATTTCTGACTTGTGGTGATGCTATCAGGGTTTTTTCCATGGCAAGATTTATTCTGAGGAGTTGTCATTGCTTTCATCTGAGGCTGAGAGAGTGTGACTTGCCCGAGGCCACCCAGTGAGTTTCCATGTAAATAAGGATTCAAACATGGGTCTGGGTGACCTGGGCCAATACACAAACTACAACATCACATTGGCTCCTTTAAAAGTTAAGACTTTACCACGGTTATAAGAACTTACTATCTCACTATCAGCACACAAGTTAAGACTATTGGTTAGCATTTGAGATCTTTTCCCAAATGTAGATTTTTTTTTTTGACAAAATAGGTTTTAAAAAGTGTTTCAGTGGTCCAGGTTAATTTTTAATCTGCAGTTAATTTTCTATTTATTGTTCAGGGGGGAAAAAAAGTATCACTGTTATTCAGCGCTGTGTTTAGCTATATCTTCTCTCTCTCTTTCTCTCATATACACACTCTTTTTGATTATGCTTCTCTGTAATTATCTTATCAAATCATGCCCAGCATCTTTTTCAAACAATACATTCTTGGCCTCATTTCCCATTCATTTCCATATATATCTTTCTGTTGGAAACACACCAGGATTTCATATATTTTTATGACTCACTGATGATGTTAACTCTGTTTGATCTTTGACAGAAACCTAGTCAACATTTGTTCACATTTGGCACAGATTTACTTAAACTCTGCAAGAATTTGATTCAGAAAAATCAGCTGGCTTTCTTTTCTCATTGAGGCAGGAACCTGATTACTATTACCAAATAAGATGCAGCAGAATGCTGGAATAGATTGACCATTTTTGTAATCCAGAAGGTTCATGATACAGCAACCTGTGTTGATAAAGATGCTGTAACCTAAAACAGCATCTCTATCAATGTAGGTTGCTGTATTATGAGGCAATATCACTTAGCCAAATGAAGGAGAACTTCCAAATATCAATTAGTATAAATTGGTGTGGTGGTAGCCTCTAGCAAGCAGTACATGATTGTTGTATTTGAATGAGATCTTTTTTCATTCACAAATTAAGATCAAGCTTTAACTCACTGCCTCTTACTGTTGTCCAGATATGGCCCTCATGCTGGCAATCAACACTGGACAAAAAATCCTATTTACTCCTATCATTTCCTCTAAAAACTATTGGCATGGGATTCCCATTATATATCATCATTATTACATTTATTTCCTGCCTTTTTCCCAGATTGGGTCTCAAAGTAACTTATAACAATTTAAAAACAAAAAAATTAAAAATCCAAAAGACACAAAAGTTAAAACACAATGAAATAATAAAAAATTAGATTAAAACACACATCATTAAAATACACACACACATACACAACACTTAGCGTAAGATGGACCTTATATAATCACTCATCAAATGCCTATCGGAATCTAAAAGTTTTACTTGTCTGGGAAAAGAAAATAGGGAGGGTGCTAGTCTAACTTCTCTGGGGAGCTTCAGAGCATGGCAATTTGGGAAAGAAAAGGCTTATATTCAAGAGCTAATTATATAATTAATACCACACATATGGTATCTAAAAACATGTTTTTATGTCTTGAGAAATTCTACGAAAAAGAATCTTGGACTAATGTTTTGGTTTGTTTGGTTTTTTCCCCAGTTTGGGGCTTTTTCTGTGCAAAATCGACACATAGCTGCTTTGTGCAGAAAACTGCATTTTGTGTACAAAAAATTAAATTTATGCACAGTAATATTGGTTGTGGCATAGGAAAAGCTTTTTCCTGTGTAGAAAATGCTGTAATTGGGGACTTATTCTACACAAAATTTATATATGGTTTATTTTAATAGAAAACAGCATATTATGCATAGGATACAGGAATATATTTATATAGGAATAATATTCAATGTATGGAATTTTAATTGCTGTTAGCCACCCCAATTGTTGTCAGTGGGGTGGGGTATAAATAAATAAATAAATAAATAATATTATGCAGGAATATTATTTTCTGCAGAGAAAATTCTGTTTCCTGAGCAAAGTAACCACATGAAGTTCTGTGCAGAGTAAAACCCCATTTGCAAATAGGCTTAAAAAACTGTGTGGTTTTTGAAGACTTTCTTGGAGTGGAAGAAAATGGCTAACATTACCCTTCACTTCATTCAAGAAGAAATTTAGTGAAGAATTAATCCTTATAGAAAAAATTTGAATGTTTTTTAAAAATCCAAGAACTATACCAACAAATGCAACTTCCTAACACTTGCCCCTATGCAGAAGGAAAGTATACACTCAAATACTTCTTGAAGTATTCCAAGCAAAGCACAAAAGAGAGGGCTACCAAATTAATATGCAATAACATTACTTTGAACTCACATCATTTTAGGAATCATTGTCCTCATCAGTAGCATTAGAAACTGACTAATGTAATAATAATGTAATGGAAAGAAAAGTGTGGGAACTCATTTTTATATTTCTTTGCCACTTTAAAGGCTTTGAATGTTGTTGGAGCAAGCCAGAATGTTGTTTGAGCCAGCCTGGGGGGGACGGGACAACAGGATATATGCATAAAGCAAAAATAAAATAGATACTCTTCAGGGTCAAGGATGATTATTCTAGTCAGAGATGACAAAACAGACATGAAGTGCCAACAAGCCAATTGTTAAACTGGAGGAATTGTGAATAAGAGATATGACAGGTAGATGGGGGAGGAGAAGGGGGATGTTCTGGTTATTTGCTTATTCATTGTGAGTGAACTGGAAGGTTATAGTGTCAGAACTGTGGAACTCAACCCTCATGCAAACATCCAGTCTTTGATGATGAGTCAAAACCAAAGAACTTTATTGAGTACATAAGGATAGAAGTTTCCAAGTCCGTGTTTAACCTAGAACTGACCACTCCACACCCCAGTACAATATACAAACCCCCAAAGCCTAAAATCCCTTCTCCTAAATTGACACACAAAACGACATCCCCACAGCTAGCTTCAATGGCTACATATCACCCCACCTTCCCCCCTGCTTGTCATTCCAAAAGCACTATCAGGCTAAAAGCTTGAAACCTCCAAAGTAAAAACACTCCCATGCATTCCATTCTGCATAGGCTGAAGTGAACCAGACATTCAAGGCCAGGAGAAAACTACCAGGCATGACTGTCTAATTTAATACTCCTGCTCATACAAAGAAATGTCAAACTATCCCATCACATATATCCATAACCCAGAACATGTACACCACCCTGGCAGAACCACCCATGGATTCTGACTGTCAGCCACCCCAAAATCAGCCTCCCCAATTCAACCCTGGCTTGTCAGGGTAGGTGGAATGACACATCTGAGTCCATTTGGGAGCCTTTACATATTTTGCATAAACCCACTCATTTTCTGATTCAGGAAAATGCTTCCATCTAATTAAGTACTGCAATTTCCCCCTGTGAATTCTAGAATCCAGTATTTTAGAAACTTCAAAGTGTTGTTCCCCTTCAACTACTAAAGGGGTGGTGGTCCCTGTTCAGTCCCCCAAGGATCTCTGGCCAGCGCCAGTTTCAGCAGACTGAAATGAAAAACAGGATGCAAAGTCTATAAGACTTGGGCAGTTCTAACACAGCAGTTACATTATTAACCAGTCTTTTGACCAAAAATGGTCCAACATATTTGGGTCCCAACTTCTTTGCAGGTTGCCTGGTTTTCAGGTGTTGTGTGAACAGATAAACCTTGCAACCTGGCTTTAAATCCCATCATTTAGTTCTTTTTCAGTGTGCAAATTTTTGTAACCAGTTTTTGCTTCCTCCAAATCAGTCACAATTGAGGGCCAGGCCTCCCTAATCTTTGTAATCCATTGGGTCACAGAGACTAGATTTTATGGGTCAGTCCCCAGTGGTGGCAATATCTTTGGTTCATAACCTTAGATGATTTCAAAAGGGGAGTGCCCTGTACTCTGATTAATTGTCCCATTTGCTATTTCTGCATGTGGCAACAAATCATACCAATCATCCTGCAAATAATTGCTGTAACACCTTAAATATTGTTCCAAAGAAGTGTTAGCTTGTTCCATCTGACCATCCAATTGTGGATGATCAACTCCCAGTTTCTTTTGCAACATCTTCCAGAACCGAGAGGTAAACTGACTCTCTTTGTCACTAATTATCTTGTTTGGGAGCCCATGCAATTTGTATATATGGGTTATGAACAAATTTGCCAATTTTGTGGCTGTTGGTAGCCCCTTGCACCCCACAAAATGTACTTGCTTAGAGAATAAGTCCATTACCACCCAAATGTTATTCCACCCCCTGCTGTTCCATGGCTATATGTCTCCAGGGGGCTCCTGGCATGGGCACTAGTTTTAACTGCAATTTAACTGCACCCCCTAAGCTTACCACCAACTGGTTTGGCCAGGGCACAAACTGGACACCCCTTTATGTCTGTCTCCACATTAGACATGATGCCATCCCACCAATGCTGTTTACAGATCAGGTGCCAAGTCCTTAAAAACCCCAATATCCCACTGCCTTAGTGTCATGAAACAATTGTAAGACTCTGAGTCTCAATTCTTTAGGAACATAGACCTTGGAGGCTTTGTACCACAGTCCATCCTTTTCCTCCAGACAACTACCATGCTCCTGTAACCATGGGTCAGTCTCTGCTGCCTCATGGATTTCATTGAACGAAGGGTCCATAGACTCTGGACATTCATCCTACGGCTTACAGGACTGGCTGTGTGTCACTGAGACCCAATTGCTCTGGGGTAAAAACAGTCTCAATTGGTATCTGTCATTTCCTCTCATGTTGGGGGAACCTGGATAAGGCATCAGCCAAATTTTTTTGCTTACCAGAGAAAAGCTTCAATTTAAACTTGAACTTATAGAAATACTTAGCCCACCTGCACTGTTTAGGGCTAAATTTACTCAGAGTCTACAGACTTCTAAGTTGTGATGGTCAGTCCATCCAAAAATTGGCACCAATTCTCTAGAGCCCATTTGACCATGAAATCTTTTGGCTCCCAAGTGGGCCAAACTAGCTCTGCCCCTTGGAACTTCTTGGACAAATAGGCACAAGGTCTTAGTGCCCCCCTCCCTCCCCATATCCTGCTGCCATTCCTGCTGAACAGCCTTTTCGGCTTGCTCCCTCAGAGGGATGAGCTAGATCAAAGCAACCACTACTTTCTCTGAAGATTTCAAGTGAGGGCTCCTGTTATGCTCTTTACACACTAGGTCAGGGGTAGGCAACCTATCCCCTTTAAGGGCCGAGGGACTTCAGCTCCCAGAATCCCAGGAGCTATTGGCCTACATGGGACTGTTGGCCAACATGGCTGAGGCTTCTGGGAGCTGAAGTCCCTCGGCCCTTAAAGGGGAAAGGTTGCCTACCCCTGCACTAGGTTATCAAAAAACAATCCTTCTGGCCTCTGCCAGATACTGGGGTTGTGATTGTGCAACCAGTCTATCCCCAAGATCATCTGGTAACTGGAGGTAGGGCCCACTATCAATCTGATCTTCTCCCAGTGTTCCACCACCCCAAGCCACACTGTCTGGGTCCTCTCAATGGTGGCACCCCTCCATGGGTGAGCCACCCATCTGGTGGAAAGGTATGGGAGTGTCCAACCATTGGCCTCTAACTTCAACACCCTGACTGCCTCCAGGTTGATAAAACATTGGGTGCAGCTGGTCTATGGCTGCCACCAAGTCCACTCCTCCCCCCACCTTTTGGGTTAATCAATTTTACTTGTAGAGTGCACAGGGTTTACTTGTAGAGTGTTATATTTTACTCTTGTTATATTTTACTGTTGTCAACCGCCCGGATTGGTTCGCCACAGGGCGGTATACAAATAAATATTATTATTATTATTATTATTATTATTATTATTATTATTATTATTATTATTGGGATTTCCCCACTCACCATCAGTGTGCGGCTGTCCCATTCTGCTGCCTGCTTTTTGCCGCTGTCTAAGGCAGGCTAAGGAAATTTTCTGATGGCTTGGAGCTTGCATTGGAGTCGCTGTCTTCCCACACCTTGGCTGGCTCCACCACCCATTGCTAGAAACTTTAAGGGCTCAGCTACTCTGTGCCCCTTTGCTGGTTCGTTTCTTGTCCCCCTGTGACAGAGGAGGATCCACTATATCCAAGTCATGGTTAGAAGCTTTCAAACCATACACACACACACACACACACACACAAACCAAAGGCTAATTATGGGGTTGTAGCATCACAGAGGATGAACCTGGGCCTGCCAAGGTCTGCCAACTACCATATGAACTTTAAAAGTAAGCCCTCCACATATGCTAGGGTTATGGGCTCAGGACCCTTGCAAAAGTGTGGGGGTGGGATGCAAATTAAAAAAAAATAAAACTTGAGAGGACACCTCTCTAGGAATCTCTAGGTCCTCTGTTGCACCTCTATGGCTAACATCTGGCAGAGGCTGACCATAGAATTGCACTGGAAGACCTACAAATGCCTAGAGAAGTGTTTTCTCTAGAAATCTCTAGATCCTCCAGTGTGATTCTAAGATCACCTTCTGGCACCTTTGCCCTGGAAGACCTAGAGATCCCTAAAGAAAACATATTAATCAAATCCACAAATAATGAAACCTGAAGAAGTCAAAGCCGCAAATGTGACAAGTCAGCTGTATTTGACTACATTTTACTTGTTGTATTTTTAATTTGCTGTACGCTGCCCCGATTACCAAGCAGAGGGACGGGTTATAAATAAAACTTATTATTATTATTATTATTATTATTATTATTATTATTATTATTAAAGTGGTGTTAAACTGCATTATTTCTACAGTATAGAAGATGCACCCTAAGAAGATGCCATCCTTAAAATGTACCAAATACTTCACAGCCACTGCTTCACCAATCTTCCCAACATTCCTGTAAAGTTGGTCAGTATTCTTAGCCCCATATTAACTGTCATGGCAACATCATATGGAGTCCTGGGATTTGCAATTTAGGGAGGGACATTTATAATTCTCAGCCAGAGAGCTCTTACGCCTCACTAAGCTACAAATCTCAGAATTCCCCAAAATGTTGCCATGTCAGTTAAAGTGGAATACAGTGTTGTAACAATTGATTGAGTGTGATAGACAAACTCCTTGTGACATCTTCCTGACAAGGCAAAGGAATAATCCATAATTTCTTCTAAGTTTATATATGTAACTTGCCTGGATAGACACAAGCCAGAGTGTGGTGACCTTTCTGGTTCAGAAATCAATATTTAAAATAACAACAACACACAAATAGAAAGTGGAATGCTCACAAGCTGGCTTATTTTAAAGTCTAAATATAGCTATTATGAGTTGCTGAAGGGGTTCCTGTTGTCAGGTGTCTATGGATAGCATCTTGTTGAATTCAAGATCCCGAAATTATTTGTTATCATTAATTAGCAAACAAATAATAAAGGTAAATAGAATACTACCCTCCAAAAGAAAGGGTCTTTACAGCTGAGAGATAGCTTAATACCAGTGCTAATACTACAACTACTTTAGCTTCATCTAAGAACAAAAAGAATGGCTTCATAGGCTTTTTATTCATGTGTCTCCAAACCCTTTATTAACTATAATTAATTGAAGCTCAAAAACTCCCTCCAAAAAAAGCCTCCCTCTAAGCTACAGAAGTGTAATCCTGTTTATTTGTGAGGTTTTTTTTAAAAAAAAAGATGATGATGATGATGCCTGTCACAAATGTAATAGTAATAATGACCAATCTTGTGAATGTTTATACATGAGCTACAGTATGGAGCGAATGTTGTAAACAAGCTGTATTCAAAGAAAGGTGTGTATACATGTATATATATGACAGCTAACGGTCTTAATCTGTCAACCAGTGTATTTACAAATTAATTTGCCAAGAAGCAGATTCAAGATAGCTGCCTTAATGTGACACAAGTATTCTCTATGCAGATACAGTACATGAGTGGTATTGGCTTCTGTGCAAGGCAGTGAGGAGACTTTTATCTAGTGATGAAGCACTAGATTCCTCTAGGGCAGCCTTGTTCTCCGTAGCCATAAGCATGAAGATGTGTGATATGCATCTATAAAGGGGACACTTTATACTTTTGGAAGACATTTTAGAATATTGCCCAGCCCAGAAATGTATAAGCAGCACCAGACAATACATGTTATAATCTCCATGTTATGATCTCAATATCATTCATATTGAGATGTTTTAGTTTTTAATCCAAGTACAGAGATCATGCATTGTAATTATGGCTGAAATCCTATGCAATGCATGAACAATAATACTGGCTCAGTTTACAGATTAGATAGGTAATGCATGTAATGAGCTTTTAACACTCAAAAGCGCTATACAAATCCTAATTGTGTTATTCACTGTTATGGCTTGTATGTAGTGGTGATAATGTGCTAGCACAGTGATGTTGTGTTCATGGATACCTATTTACAGACTATGTGCAAGGAGAAATCAAAAGAAGTTTCTAGTTGGATAGACAATTGCACAAGTGATGGAGTTCTAGACACAAGCAATATCCTGCCTATGTTTTTATGTTTGTTTGTTTGTACAATTGGGAACAAACAACAACATAATTACACTATTAGATAATTTTCCTTTGCTGATGTTACACTGGATTTAAACCACCTGATACTACTTGATACAAAGCCCCATTCAAGTTGCTGGGACTTTCTTCAGAATAAATAGAAATAAGATTGGGTTGCATGTTAAGATGACAGCTTTCTGTGTTCCTGAATTTTGCTGTTTAGACCCAAGTCCAACGGTTATATCCAGTGACGTCCTTCTCTTTGCATAAAACTTCTAACAATGGAAGAAGTCCCATTTTTATCCTTGACCAAGTGTCAAATCCAATGCTGGATTTTAGTTGTACATGTGCTTGCTGATCCCATTGCATAAGAACTTTCATAACTAATTACTACATCACACTAGCAGTTGTTTGCATTACTAATTTTGCTAGCAGTTGCTAAGCCACTAGCAGAACAGACAACCACTAGCGGAACTGCACCCTATCTTGTATATTTGTTGCTAGTTTTATGTTGGATATAACTCATATGTTGGAACTGTTGTTGTTGTTGTGTGCCTTTAAGTTGTTTCCAATTTATAGGGACTCTAAACTTTTCACAGGATTTTGCTTGGCAAGATGTGTTCACAGGGAGTTTGTCTTTACCTTCCTCTGTAAATTTCCATGGCTGAGGGATTTGAACCCTTGTCTTCAGTTATAGTACAACACTCAAACCCCTATACTATATTACCTGTTAAAAAATGTGTTACATTGTGGTAAGGCCTTTACAGATACAGAGAAAGTGCACTTCAGTGGACTGAGGACAGTATATTATTATTATTTACTTATATCCCACCTTTCTCCCAATATAGGGGCTCAAAGCGGAGAACAGCAAGTATAAAACAATACACTTTAAAAATAGTACAATATTAAAATCTATAAATATAAAATTTAAAAACAATTAAACCATTTAAGGGTTAAAACAGTTATGAGTTAAAATAGAATATGTTAAAAACCTTAAATTTTCATTAGGACAACATTCCCAGCCCTTATCAGTTTGCAAAGGCCTGCTGGCACAAGAATGTCTTTGTCTGCCGTCGGAAGGTCAGGAGGGATGGAGCCATCTTGGCCTCGCTAGGGAAGGAGTTTCAAAGCTTGGGAGCAGCCACTAAGAAGGCCCCCTCTCTTATTCCCATCAAATGCTCCTGAGAGGGTAGTGGGAGAGAGAAAAGGGCCTCTCCCAATGATCTCAATACTCTGGTGGGATTGTACAGGGAGGTACGTTAGATTAGCAATAGGAAGAGTGAAGAGCATGAACCACTAGTTGGTAACCTGTGCCTTAAAGTATAATCCAAAGATAGTTAAATATTTCTAATTTTCTTTGAAAGCAAAGGAAGCTTTTCCTAATGATTCCCACCTGACAGAAGAGGGAATTGTGTGTTGCTAACTTTGCCTGGATTGCACATTTAATAAACTAAAAGGGCTTTAAATAGTTGACAGCCACAATATATGCATGTAACAGAGAGGGGAGAAGGCACAATATAGTTAATAACTGTAAATCTTAACTTCCCACTGACTCCATAAGGAACTTGATATTGATTAAACATTCTTATGATTCACAAAATGCAAGGACTATGTCATTAGTGTATTGTGTCCTTTTCTTTCAGGTTACTCAATACTTCAAGCTATTATGGAAACAGCAGGAGAAAAAAGCTGGCAAGTCAGTGCCATTTGTGTGGAGAATTTTAATGATGCAAGCTACAGGCAGCTTTTAGAAGACTTGGACCGGAGACAGGAAAAGAAATTCGTAATAGATTGTGAAATAGAGAGGCTTCAGAATCTCTTAGAACAGGTAATACCTGCTTTTAATGTCACTGTAAACACATTAGCATAGCCCCAGCAGAATGGCCTCTCTCTTCTGCCTTTCATTTTGCCTTGCCAATCAAGGCTGGATATTTTCATGGTGTATTTCTTTCCTCCATGTTTTTATGTGTAGACTAATATTTAATCTCCACTGCTGGCTCCATGTGCACATTTAAATGACATTCTTTTCAAGCAGCCTTTAAATCCAGCATAAGAAACTGATGGAAGCAGAAGTTAGTGTTTGCATTTTCAGACCAAACCAGACATAATATGTGAAGACCCATCCATTTGTTTAAACCGGGGTGGGCAACATTTAGCCTTCCAGATGCTGTGCTACCTAGGACTGATGAGAATTTCAGTCTATAACTATAAAGGCACTGAAAAAGCTACGTTTCCTGGGAGGCGTCAGGAGCTAGCTGGCAAGTATGTCTCACAATGTAAGAGGGCACTATAAAATAAAAATTACATGTTTGTTTAGAAAACAGAGTCTGAGCCTGAGAAGTGCCACCCCATAGATTTAAAATATGGCAGCAGTTGTGACTGAATTCTTAACAGAATAACAAACGAGTTGTGTGTGT
>JAIPUX010001232.1:155753082-155766318 GCA_020142125.1 Phrynosoma platyrhinos | reverse complement strand
CATGTTTTCTGGAGGATGATGGGGTGTCTTTTCAGCTGACAAACCCGTTTCTTCACCCCAAGGGTGGCACAATCATACAGTGGTACCTGTCTATTGCACCCACTCCTTGGAGGGAAGCAGAGGTCAGTGAATCCTTGCATGATCTGTGGGTGTATGACAGGTACTGTGCAGGTGCACAGGGATGCCAAACCTCAGTTATCTTTGCACAGGCAAAATGACAGACTATAACAGGTCCTGTGCAGGTGCACAGGAATGTTTTCCTGGCCAGATGCGTAGGTGTGGAGAGATATTCCTGTGCATGTGTGCATGCATTTGAGAGATAACAAAAAAAATATTAATACAGCCACTGCCAGCCCATGCAGTTGCTCCGTCTCCCTTTGCGGCGTCCTTGGGGCTGGTGGTGCGGTTGCTGGGGCTTCAATACAGCCTCGGAAAAGCTGGATTGACTCCTCCCAATACTGTTGCTCTGTCCCAATTTAGGGAACCTCAGGGCAGGCAGGGCAGTTGCTGCAGCTTAGGAAAATGGCAACTTCAGGTCACCTTTTCCTGCCTGTCTGCATAGCCCCCATATGTGTTAAATAAATAAACCAGGTTCAAAGTACAGACTAATCTGTATTCAAAAATCCTTAGACTAATTCACAAGGTCATAAATCATATGGATCTAGTCATTTCTGACTGAAAAAGCTATGTGTCTTTAAAAAGAAATGGGTATGTGAATCTTATTTTTTTTAAAAAAAATCTCAAAGGTTACTTTGCAGTACTATTTATAAATTGTAGCAAAGGGATGCCATCTAGTGGTGCTGCAGATTATTTCACTGTGTTTTGTTTTTATTATTACTGATCAGAAGGCACATTTAATATCTTTAACACACTTTATGACATAAAAAATCTACATTATTTTGAGCTGGAAACTGTAGTAAAACTGTCCCACTTTAATCATGCTACATTTAGATTCTCAGCCACTTTCAAGGACAGCTGTGGATATGAAGAATCTGGAATAAAATGTTGTGGCCACTCCAAATTTAGCAGGAATTGATTCGACAGACATTACAGAGCCAGAAATAAAGCCATAGTAGAAAGTAATTCTGTGTATTTATTTGTGGCTGAGAGCATCAGAGTGTTTTGAAGTACATATTGTATCTTATAATCAAATCTTCCTGTAGTCTAATATATTATTGTGTAAAAAAGAAATATAAACAGTTTGCATTTAACATCCTAAAATAGTTTTTAATGTGTGAGAATAAATAGTTTGTGCAGTTGTTGATTTATATCAGGGGTAGGCAACCTTTCCCCTTTAAGGGCCGAGGGACTTCAGCTCCCAGAAGCCTCAGCTATGTTGGCTAATAGTCCCTTGTTGGCCAATAGCTCCTGGGATTCTGGGAGCTGAAGTCCCTCGGCCCTTAAAGGGGAAAGGTTGCCTACCCCTGATTTATATAATATTCTACTGCAATATTTCCACTGTGTTATGAATGTTAAATCCCCAGTTCTATTGAATACTTGTGGTTGCTCATATATCTGGTGATAAATGATTTTGTTGTTAACTGCTGTCCTATGAACAAGAGCCTTCCAAGTCACTCTGTTATCAACAGCCCTGCTAAGGTTTTGCAGACTCAGAGCCGAGACTTCCTTTATTGGGTCTATTCATCGGTAATGCGATCTTCCTCTTTTCTTTTTGCCTTCTACTGTGTGTGTGTGTGTGTGTGTGTTTTGTGTGTGTGCAGCTTCAAGTAGCCTACCACCTTATGGCATCCTCATGAAATGCCCAGACCAATCATTATAGTCTTTTCTGTGAGTCATGCCTTCTCAGGAGGTGTCCAGTGTCAGTTTAGTCATCTTAGCTTCTAGGGAAAGTCCAGGCTTGATGTGCTCTAGGACCCATAGCAGTCCACAGTACCATCAAACTCTTTCCAAGCAACACATTTCTGATGAGTTGATTTTCTTCCTATCAGCTTTCTTCACTGTCCAACTTTTAGAACCATATATAGAAATTGGAAATAAAATAGCACAGAAAGTCCTAACTTTAGTATAAAATGTTATATCTATCTCATGATTTTGTCTAGTTCCTTCAGAGCTGTCCTTCCAAGTGTTAATGGCTGTGCAGACCAGCAAGAAATGCCGGCATTGGGGTGGCATGGAGGCATGGTGACCACTTGTCCCAACCACCCCCAATGTGGCGTCACATCACCCGCCCACCCAGATAACATTTCAGTGCCGTAGTGTTTACACATGCTGTGCCAAAGAAATGCAGAAAAGCCACAGCAAGGGTAGCTTTTTCCACCCCAAAAAGGAGTGGCATTTTGCTGTTTGTTTGGGGGCTGGAAAAATGCCAGATTGGGGTTGAAGTGTGTGGTTGCCACGGCCCTGATCCATCAAGCAAAGGGCCAGTGCAGAGCCGCTCCTTCAGGGCAGTCTGTTTCACCCCTTAGTCTTCTTCTGATTGCTTCCCCCCCCCTAAAAATTATTTACATTCAAAAGGGATCTCAGTTACATACAATAATATTCCTGTGTAATAACAGTAGAAAAATATAAACACAGGCCAATCCAGGGGCATGGTGTTCAGATGATGCACACCCCGAATCAGGCCAAAGCTGTGCTGCAACCACCTAAGACAAGCCAAACCCGGTGCAAAAAGGAGTGCAGAAGAGTGTTCCTTGCCAGTGGCCCATTGTGTACCACAATGGTGGTCAGCCTTGGGACCATGGCGTCTGGTCACTATGGTCCCACTCCAAATGGGGAGCAGTAATATTTCCTGTCTGCTTGAGGCCAAAGTTGGCCTCAATTAATATCTCTAATATTTAAAGGATTCTTGGATGCACTTAAAGCTGCAGGACCAAGTCTAGATTGTAACAAATGTTTCAGTTATAAATATTGTCATTTAGCTGATAGAGGTAGTTTGAAGTGGTCCTGCTGAAAAAGTAAAGTCATCATCTATACCAAGTATCTGATTTAAGGTAAAATCTCATTATCAGCCCACGGCTTCCATAAAAACAGCTCCTACCAATTTTCAAATCTGGATTCCCCCGTAAAATTAATTTGGCAGAAGTCTGTGAGTCAAAGTGCAGTTGTCAAAATATTTGCCATACAGTTCTAACTGCTGAAACTGTTAACCAAACACTGCCCTTTTGTATAAAATGAGAAGCAGTTACTGTTCATTTGAAAAGAGGTGCCAAAAAATGAAGAGTCCAAGGCTGGCCATGATGGATCACTTACTTTAAGTGGATATGTTCAAAAATTAATACAAGATAACAGATATATCCAATGGTATGTAAGAAGATCTGGAAAGCTGAAACACCTCCCACCCTTGATTGGAATGTGCATTCTTTTAATTGAAATTTTAAGAGGAGATGAGCCACACATACACCCCAAAATATCTCTGAACACTGAATTTATTTTTGAAAATGCTTGCAAGGTCTAAGTAGAGGATTTCTACAAATAACATAAACAATTGTAGGTATACCGTTCATTTTAATCATGTTTACCTTACCCCAAACACTCACCTTTAAGCCAACCCATCTCTCTAAATCTTCTGCAGTATCATTTATCAGCTTACTTATATTAAGAGTCATCATCTGAGATAAGTCCCATGGGATAATTGTAATGAAATATGTAATATAATTTGAGTGCTATCAAAACTGCCATACTTCTTCTGATTTTTTGACTGCAGTGCCCATTCTGATTAATAGTTGAATCAAGATATGGAAAATCTTGAACTATTTTAATGTCTTCATTGTCTACTTTAAAGTTATGTACATCATGAATTTTGTTTTCATGTTCAGCTATAAACCTGTCTTTGCACTTTCCTCCTTGACTTTCTCCAGTAATCATTCCAAGTATTTGCTATGTTCTTCTAGTAGTATGGTTTTGTCTGCATACCTTAAACTGTTGATGTTCCTTCCACCAATTTTCATGCCTCCTTCCTCTGAGTCTAATCCATCTTTTCAACATACCAGTTAAGCAAATTGGATGATAAAATGCAGCCATGTATTTGATCCCCTTGCCAATTTGGAAGCCATTCCAATTTTCTATATTTTGTCCTGATGGTACAGCTTATGCTTCAAGACAGTCAAATGTGGCACATCCATTTCTTTCAAAACCATCCATCATTTTTCTTGATCTATACAGTCAAAGGCTCTGCTATAAAGCACAATAAATCTATAACTGTTTACAGTAGGCAAATCCTAATGTTGAGTCCAGTTAGAGTAAACCCATGAATCTGTGATATTTACATAAATGTTGATTTACCAAATTCCTATTGATTCAATCAGACTGTTCTCATTTGAAACAAAAGAAAATTGGGTTTTGGCCCTTAGACCTCTGCCATGTTTTGAGGTAATGGTAAATAACAATTTGTTTATCTTAAATATGTCTTGTCTATATATTCCAAATATATATATTAGCAAGTTATATCAGAAATCCATGGACACAACTGTGCATTCAGTTTAAAAACCTTCTCAAACCACTACTATTGCATCCCACTTCCTTCTGTTAAATTCTGTTTCTACAACAATCCACCCACCTACTTTCCATCATACATTATTCTTAACACCTGTTCTTTGCTTGTTCATCAAGTTTTAATGCAAAGAAAAATAAAAGTATCTGTACTGAAAGAGTGTCCACAGCAAAAAAAAAAAAAATCTTTACAAAATGCTTGGAAAGAAACAATTTACAAAGATAAACCTTAGGACTGTGGTTTGCACTAGGGATTATCAAGAGCAGCAGTTCTCTGACCCATTTCTATAGGTGGGCAACAGGTGACATGATATAAGCATCAAAAGTGGCCCAGCACCAAATGACACATGAGTTTATAGTTAAGCCCAAACTATATTCGAGTCCGCCTAACCCTGACGCATCTTTCCAGAAACTACAAACCACCCAATACAAATTGTTCCTGGTACAGAAATAGTGGTGTGTATTCAAATATGAAGGGTGTCTTTTTTTCTAATTCTTGTTTTTGAATGACGAGGAAAGGGCTGTGTAGGTTTTAACATTTTATTATTTTTAAATTTTATTTTGCAGACCTTAATACTTTTTTTCCCTATTACATGTCAAAAACCAAAGCAGGGGAAGAGAGAATGGGAGAAAGAGAGACACAGCATAAATGTCGTGCCCTCACCCCATGGTCCAGTCAGTGAGTGTACCCTAGGTGTTGGGGGTGAAGGGGTGGATGGACCCAGTATAGTCCAGGTTGTGAGCTGAACGTGTCTCTGGGCATGGGACAATAGAAATGTCAGTCCATGGTGTAAGACACCATAATGCCAGCTGGTTCAGGTAGGCATAAATTGGTAAATTCCTCAAGGCCATCCATGTGGCCCTGGACCCTAACCATGGTGGGTTGCAGCTTGATCTTGAGGAAGAACTGAGGCGGGAGCTGGTTGAGGGCCTTGGCTTTGGTGTGAGTGATGTGATTCTTCATGTGTGGCTTCTTGGCCCAGAGGGATAGATGATCAGCATGTTATTCCACATTATCCCAATCATCGGTGGTACCATGGCTCCTCAGGCTGTGTGCTAATAATCTTCCTTGTTGCTCCACTCATTGACATTGACATTCAACATGTCTCCAGGCAGGGCATTGACAAGGCGGTGACTATCAGATCACCACTGACAAGGTGGTGATTAACAAATATCAGCTAGGTATTCATCACAGGGAACAAACTAATATTGGGTGATATTGTGGCTCATCTGATCAACAACCTTACAACTCAGATTCTGGTTTCTTGCACAAGCCATGGTAAAAGCAAGCTATGTTTTTTGTATTATGTCCAAATGTGTGCTAGCATTATCACTTCAATCTTGTTCTCATCCATACGATTATAACACTAAGGAGCGAAGTAGACCAATGGCTTGGAGCAGCCTCTGACCACTCCAGCTGCAATTGGCCCCCAATCACCAGGGACCACAGCAACTGTATGGCCCACTCTGAACACAGGCCACCACTGCAATCCCAAATGAGCTGCCAGCAGGAGCAATTTTTTACTGGTCCTTTTGCCAGCGGCTTTGGGCTGACTTAGGTGGCCTCTGAGAGACTTCCAGCCAATCTGGGGGCATGTTTCATTGGCACACCATGCCCCCAAAGCAGCCAGAAGCTGCTCTCTCTCTCTCTCTTTTTTTTTTTCCTCTCCCCTGTCTGTTTTGGGCCATAGCTAAAGGGCTCCAGGTCTAATTGGAGACATCTCCACATAAATGTCGGAAAGCGAACTATCTGAAATTGGAAATAGCCCCTGCTAATCAATGTAAAAGTTGAATGAAAGTTTGTCTTATTTGGGCCCTTGCAAGTAGGAAATAACCTAGACCAATATGTGCAACATATCTCAATACAAATGGAAGATCTAATTTCTAAATAAATCTGACAGTTGTGTAATACAGAGGTTGTTGTAAGGGTTACAGCTATTGTGCTGAATTTTAGCCAACCAGCATGTTTGTCATGATAAAACTACAAAAGCCATTCAAAATGTTCATAAATATATATGAACTTTCTCACTGCTTTTTGAGGAGTATTCATCAACTGCTTAAGCACCACTTTCTCTTAAAGTATATATCTGTAAATTTCCACATTGCACATATCCTCAAAAGGAATTGTGTAGGCAGCATGATAAAATCTCAGATTTGATCATTAGATTAGCTATGGATACAAGAAAGTAACATTTGAGCATGACCAAAACCCTTAGATATATGTTCCATCAATGTAGCTGAAGAAATGGATTGGAATCCACAAAAGCTGATACTCAGATAAATCAGTTCATCTTAAAGATGTCACTAGCTTCCTTTTCCCATTTTCCTTTTTATACTGAAACAGTCTAACATGGCTGTCTCTTTGAAAAGTCCTGACAGTGTTCTCGTTCTGAAGGTCAAACTAGTATGTTATTTTGCAGAGTTAGGGGCGATGCAGATGGGCGGCCCTGGGCCACCCCGGGAAGTGGAGGATCAAGGCCAAGGCTGCTGGACACCTCAGCCCCGATCCTCCCTTTTGCCAGGCTGAAAAATAGCAGCAAAATGCTGCTCCTTTCAGAGCCGACAAAAAGGGAGCCCTAAGAGCTAGCGCGTGGCTCTCTAGTGCCTCTTTCGGTGCAGCGCATCAAAAGGCTGCACCGGAAGGACATCCTGATGCCACGTGCTGTGCATAACGGCACATGGCATCAGGACGTCTTCAAGGAGGGGTTGAGGTGACCAGCATGCAGCTGCCCCTCCCCACCCCTGCCTCCTGCAAGTGATGAAAGACTTTGCTCATGATTTTATTTGCCTGTCTTCAACTTGCATACTTTGTTTTGTGGTTGATCATTGGTCACTAGAAAGTAAATTTTAAAAATGGCATTTGTAAAATTTGCAATTCATGCTGAGGAATGTATTTCTTAGGAAATCACATTGTATGGGGGAAACAGGTAAATTGTAAAGAATATGAGTTCCCCTTTGACCCACCATAGAGAGCAGAGTAAGGATGTTCTTCTGAAAAAAATAAAAAATAAAAAAGAGAATACTTTGTACTAATGCCCCCCAAAAATGTTCACAAAAATCAGTACCCTTTGGTCTACACTCTTTATATTGTTTGTCCTGCCTATGTTCTGATTCTGGCTGGAACTATGCAGTTGCCTGAGATTTCTTTTTCTTTTCTTTTTTATATGTTATTCAGTGAACTTGATACTGTCCTTCTGCTACCACCTGTTAGACACAGGGCTAGGACCTCTTAGGGTGGTGCAATGCTTAAGCCATGTTGGTATATAATCTGTGCAAAGTATTGCCACATTTAAGAACAGCATTTTCAGCTCTTTAGCCTACATGAAATTAATGCTCCCCTCCTGTTGCATTTTTTTGTTTCCTTATAGAAAACCTTTTTCCAAATCTATTTCCAAATTTTAGTTTACTTTAGAAATAAATTGGACTTAACTGTATTGTAAATTTGTTCTTTTAAAATATAGCCTTCTGATTCCTAAAAATGAACTTCCTTCACTGTAAATTAACTCCATAGATAACATGCTAACAGTTATAAATTAATTACCTCCCACACTTCTGTTTCAATTTATCCTCACAGAAAATTGTCAATAATTACTTAGCTAACCTTTCATTTCATCTGCATTTGAAAAGGCATAATGGAAACAACCCACACATTTTTCATTGAAAAGTGAAGTGGAAATAAAAATTAAGAGAACCAACCACTTAACTCACTGATGCCCTACAATCAAATGTTTTTTTTCTCCCTACTAAACATGTTTTTCCTACTAAAAATGACATTTGACTGGTAGAATCACTGCATGCATCACTCTGACATAAGCCAATTGCTATCATTCAGAAAATATCAGATCTACTATCAACAGCATTGTGTCGCCTCACTGCCAAAATCACCTTCCCCATTTCTCACTTTAGGCTGCACAAGCATATACTTTGTGTATGTGCATGCACACCTTCAGGTCACCTGTCAACTCATGGCATCCCCATGAATTTAATAGAATTTCTTAGGCAAGGAATATGCAAGGGTGGTTTGGCCAACTCCTTCCTCTCAAATATAACCTACAGCACCTGGTATTCCTTGACAGTCTCCCATCCAAGTACTAATCAGGGCTGACCAAGCTTAGCTTCTTAAGATCAGTCAGGATATTGTGCCTTTAGGTATTCAGGTCAGGAATATGCACTACTTCTTATGGTGGGCCTCACTGAGAATGGTCTCAGGTCAGTCAATCAAACTCTAATCATTTGGGCAAACAACTGTCTGTCATCCAAAGAGGCTTAGCCCATCCTTCACTGATTAGTAGGCTCTCATCCTGAGCATTGTGGGTTTCAGTGTTGCCTATAGCATGCCATAACAATCCACATTTAGTACCTGATCAGGCAAATAACAAAGAAGGGAATAACCCAGCAGCAAGCCCTAACAATTTTTTAAAAAATCGTAGTATACTGTGTCAACTGGCCTGAAATCCACATCTCAAATAGAGATAATCAGCCAATGCTGGATGCCAAAATTCCCAGGTCAGAGCTCCCTGCTGGTGCAACAAACACACACACAAAAAAAAATCCTTCCCAAGATCAGTTAAGCTACCGCAGAATCAACGAGGAATAATGAGTTTATGTTATTGACAATATCTCTTGCCTGCATTTCAAATGTCTCTACTTCAGCTACATTTCATTACTCTCCTGAGCTTTATTGACATGATTAAATTCTGGGACTATGAATGATGATTAGGAAAGAATGGGACAAATAGCATATTGAAAGCTTTGGTTCCTCAATGCTAGGGCTGTCAGCTGTTTTTTCAGATTATTATGGTTTGGAACCAGGTGGGGAGCTAAAATATTGTTATAGATGTCAGAGTAGTGGAGAATCAAGCATCTCAGGTACCAAACACAAAATTACCTTTACTGTTCGGAAGGAGTCAGAACCTCAGCCTCCTCAAGTTTTTTCTCAATTGTTAGCAAAATGGCTGTTGCTCTTCTGAGATGACAGAAATATTTTCCAGAATAGATAGCAGCAAATGATCATAATGTCCAATGGCATATGTTACTCTTTTTTTGTGTCTGCACATGGATTGCAGGCAGAGGGTTCAATGTGCAGAGTATTTTCCATTTATAGAAGGGCTGATGGGATGCAATGGTTTAAGATCATAAAATGCAGATTAATAGGAACTACATGTTCTAATCACTATTTCAGTCACTATAGTCAGAAACAGTATTTTCAGGGTGGTAGGGAAAGTTGTCTTGAAATATTTGAATCTAGATGTGAGACTGGAAGCTACCATAGTGAATGCACACATAAATTTCTCTGAATTGATGTGAAAAACAAAAGCTTAGTTTCAAAAAGAGTGCAATAGAAATGGAGGAAGCTTGTCAAAATGATTCTTGTTAATGCTTTCTGATACAAGCTTCTTATCTCTCATTTTCAACCTAACTATGAGTGGGTATCGTAAAGTTTTAATTATCACCTTTAATTTTTTTTTGACAGAAAGTTTGTTTTAATTTGTAGTTGTTAACTTATCTCTACGTAGTCACCATCCAGATTTACACATTTTTGCCAGTGTTTCTTGACCCTCCGAATACTGTTATGATGATTCACTGAGTGACACCAACAGTATGGCTCAGTAGTGTTGAAGCTGGTCTTTGGAGAAAGACTTTGCGATATAGCAGATTTTACAGGTTCATTCAAAGAGGCAGCTGTCACTGAGGCAGCCATTGACAGGGTTCATTCCCTGATGAAAATAGATGTTCTGGTGAGAATGGAGCTGGCAAGGTACATTTAACTGGAAGGCAGCAGACTTTTTTAAAAATGCTGATTGTTACATCTACAAAGAAAACACCTATCATAGCTTCAACACTACTGAGCCATACTGTTGGTGTCACTCAGTGAATCATCTTAGTTTGTTTCTTTTTTAAACCTCCCTCAAAGCCTTTGAAAATATTTTGAAGATGGCTTTTTGAAAGATTTATCCTTGCTTCAGGTGCTGCATAGAAATTCTGTTTTTCACACCAAGTATACCGTTGCTGTTCCTGCCGCAATATTGCTGCTATAGTCTCTATCACACCTCTTACAATTTATTGTTTGGAGAGGTTCATTTTTTGTCTCTAGGCAATTGACTGCCTAACAGTCCTGGGGGGAAGCCTGTGTAAAATTAAGAGTGGCATTAGCTTTCCACAGATGTCTCACTTAAACATTTATTTACATTTTCTTGCCTTTTCTTAACAGAAAGGCAAGTATCTCGAACACAAATGCATAGGCAGGATACAACGGGCCAACCCATCATATTCTACCTGTTGATCCAGCCATTTCATGCCCCTGGCACTTACCTGGTCCAGATTGCATGTTCAGACACCTGCCCACCTGCATACTGTGGAGCCGTTACCAACAATGACACTCACCTATTGCTGCCATTTTCCATGCAGGCCTCAGTTGCAGCCTGTAAGGGCAGAAATGAGGTGCCTAGTCTTACTCTTGTGGCTAGACACTCCTGAAATCTCAGGCTGTGACTAGGGCCTGCATAGAAAATGGCAGTGATGATGGCAGATAAGGGGGGGCACAGCTGCCTGCACTACCAGATGTTACAGTGCAGTTCTGGGAAACTCTTCTGCAAACAGACTTTTTTTTTTAATGGGCTAAGTGCTAGTTGGATTGGGGTTGTTGGGCCTGATCCAATGGAATGGTATCCAGTCTACTCATTCTCAGCCCACAGTTGTTGGCCTGCATCATCTAAACAGGATAACACCAGTCCAAGGAGAGAACAGGCCTTTTGACCTGTATATACACCCCCTTTGATTTATATTGATTGAATTGTGGGTTTAAGAGATGCATGCCCTGCCTTTCAGTTTGGAAAAGTTCTCGTTGTTGGCTTGACTTTCACTTTCTTGCAGACAGGGCAGTCCAGAAACTGTTGGCATGACTTTACCTTAAGCTCTGGACACACTTTGTCAACTGTGCCAATGTAGCAAAACTGGTATGTCCAAGCACCCTATGCAGATAATGCATGCACTGATCATGCAAGGGAACATTGGACATTGTTACATTGACCATGTTTGGCTTGACTGCCTGAGGTTGCATGTAATACAGTCTGTCCTGCATATCATCCTTGGCACAGACCTTACCATCCTTGGAAATAACACAAACATTTCTTTGATGTTACACAAACATTTCTTTCCAACATCACCTTATAACCATCAGCAGTCAAAGTAGATACACTCAAAAAACAGTTATTTAAACTTAGAGCAAAAAAAAAAGTGTTTCCCTAAGCAAGAAATGAAAGCAGTTCCCATCTTCTCTACCTTCTTTGAAGCTCCATCAGCTAAGTCCACATTGGAGACTGTTGAAGGCTCACATCATGCAGAACTTCCAAACGGTTGACCATATGGCGTGTGGCTCCAGAGTCCAGCAACCACACCTGCTTGGCTTCAGTTTAACAAACAGCTGCAGTAAGGAAGCCACACCCAACTGCCTAAGAATAATAATAATAATAATAATTTTTTATTTATAGCCCGCCCCTCTGCTCGGCAATCGGGGCGGGTTACAGCATTTTAAAAAACAACAAAGTTAAAAGACATTCCCTCATTCCACAACCCTCCCCCCCTTAAAATTGAATTAAACTTAGAAAGAATTAAAATACAACAAAAATAAACAACAACAATAATGCTAAAAATGCAGCAAGAAGATTAGGGACAGAATTAAAAAACTCAGGGCCTCGGCAGACGGGTAATTGGGCCGTCACCGAGGCCCAGAAGAGGAGGAGCCGCCGCACGTTCGGCGGCCCTTCCTCTTCCTGAGGGCGCACCCGGAGGCGCCGGCCGTCTGCACAGCCGGCGACTGCGGGTTGCCCTCACGCCGCGGAAGCCAAACGCGCCACGGCGTTTGAGCCCCGGAAAGTGCGCCCGCCGCTTTTAGGGTGCACTTTCCAGAGAATCTAAAAGGATTGCCATTTTGGCGGTCCTTTTAGATTCACCGCAGGAGCGCCGTGGTCCGGAGGCTGAACTCCGGCGGCGCTCCGGACCAGGGCGTCTCCGACACCCTGGTCTGCATCCCCCCTCAGTTAAAACTCATCCCTCTGGAAACATTATTCTGGGAAGGCCTGTCGGAAGAGATCCGTCTTTACTGCTTTCTTGAAAGCAGCAATTGTCGTAATAAGATGGATCTTGGGCCTGTGACTGTAAGTACCTCTAAGAAGACATGCTTGCAAGCTTCTGTTGCTGCTTCTCTGCTCCCTCTTGTGGCCACACCTGGACAATTTCTTCTCAAATGCCCCTCCTTTCCACAAGAGTAACACCATCTCACTAGGCTGCACATAGCCTCGCCTTGCTCCTGACATGCCAAGGTCAGGTGTTGCTCCTTATCTAATCTCCTGGCATGCTGCTGACCATGCCCTCCAGCCTCAAAGCCCCTCCATTCTTGCTCTTCCAAGATATAGACCAGGGGTTGGCAATCTTTGTTGCCGGGGGGCTGGGAGGGGGGGAATGGCGCAGGGGGCCAGAGGTGCACGCACTTCCTTTCCTCCCCGCGCGCATGCGAATGACAGAGCAAATTGGAAAACCATGCAGGGGGCTTCCCTGGACTTTTTAAAGGCCCCTCCGCACTGGCAGCGGGTGAATTCGCCTGCACTAGCGGCAAGGGAGCCTTTCCAAGGCCCAGGGAAGCGGCTGCATCGGGCAAATTTGCCCACAGCAGCCATGGCAGGGGCTTCCCCAGGCCTCCTAAAGGCTCCTCTACACCCGCAGCAGGCGAATTCCCCTTAGCAGCAGCAGGAGGGCCTTTCCAAGGCCCATGGAAGCGGCTGCGGCAGG
>JAIPUX010001232.1:155709984-155731616 GCA_020142125.1 Phrynosoma platyrhinos | reverse complement strand
AACTGGCCTGGAAAGCTTTCTTTTCTTTCTCCTTTCCTGGCAGAAAATGTAATTAATATTTTTCAGGGTAGCAAGGTTCTCTTGTTGAACATGAAAAATTCTTCCACTTCCTATGAAAACTGGACATGGCATGTTCAGAGGCTATAATATTCTATAGATGACTGTCAGGTGTAAGGATTTATGCCAGCCATCTCATCTTGCACATGTACAGCATTTGCTACTTCCAAAGGCATAGTACTTCATTTGTGACACCAATGTTCTGCTCAAGGACATGCCATCAGTAATAAGTACAACTGAGGTGAAAGCTTTCACTTTTATAGTCAAGAAGCAACCCTCGTTCCTATGGTTGGTATATTAAGATTTATGATTCTTTCATCAGTATCAATTCAGGATTTTCCTCTTCTACTCATTTATCAGAACATTTAATTCATCTATTTTTTTCCCATCGTCCCTTAAAGAAACATTCCCATATTAGATATAATTCATTCTGTATTGCGTTTATGAATCTGTAACCTAGATTTACAGATCCATAATTGCACTGCATTCAGCAAGACTATGTAGTCTTACCATAAGACTGCATAAAAGTCCCCCCAGACCACATTGCAGGTATGGCAAACACAGTTTCACTTATCCACATCCAGGAAAACAAGTCTCTCTGGGCATCTGGATGTCAACACCCTGCAGATATTCATCACAGACTCACACTGGAGGACCTTCAGATGCCTAGACAGATTACCTTCAGTGTGACTCTATGGTCTACTTCCACCGGGAATATAGGGTTCATCAGAATTATCTGCAATTTTCAGTAATCAAGGTAAGTAATCAAGGTAAATACAGGGGTTGTACAGTATATTTATTTAGATTCCTCTTTCCCCCAACATTGGCACACAAAGTGCCTCACAATTTAAAGGACAATGCAATTAAAAACATACAAAAAGAAAGCATTAAAACTGAATTAAACTATAGTATTAAAACAATTCACGTTCAGTAAAAGAATAATGGACAGAAACACAGTAAAAAATGAATTCTGCACTTGTACCAAATGCCCATAAATTACATTTAAAAACAAATAAAAAAGAAATAAAATTGCAGGTGTAAAGTAAGTCCAATTATTTTCTTCTTTATACTACTCTCAAATAAATTGTATGTTTCCAGTCTAAATGTAAAACTTTAGCAACATCTCCATAGTTGAAACTAGTAAAATTTGATATCTGTAAGCCCAATAAAATAATAATTCTGGAGTTATATTTATGATATTATATGGTTATTTATAATGATGTTAGAAAAAAAATTTCCTGATTTTGTAGGTGAAATCACCCATTGTTATAGATATTTTTGCATAGAACTGTACAACTTTTTATATCCTACTGTTCCATGATGCCCAGCTAGCTCATATCCATAATTTCAGTTTAATAAACCCTGTTACACTATATTGATAAGAAAATTGCCATTGAGAAGTATTTGAACTTGAACCACAAAATGCTTCTTCTTAAAAAATCATATTATCAGCTTTCAGGCTTTGTACATTTGTGACAGAACAAGGAGGAAGTAAAAATTAGGAGTAAGCAGTGATGGAGGACAGAGAGAGGACTAGAAAAAATATTTAAACCTTCTCTCATTTGTCAGTATCCTTTGAGGTGTGCAGAAATAGCTTCTCAATGGACAAGATATGCCAATAAGTATAGTTATTATCCAGTATCAGACCTTTCTGTGGATATCATTGTTCTACATGGGAGAGCTGAGTAATTAATCAAGGACTGGACAGAGATCTTTCCAAAAATACTGTCAACTTATATCAGTATTCCAGTAATTTCTAACAGAAAATATCTATGCATCTAAATGCTACAATGATAAACGTTTTTCAGCTCATTGAAGGAAGGAGGCAAACTCAAGTACTTTTACTCAGCTCATCTAAGTAGATAAGTCCAACTTTTAAAAGAAAAATGCTTTGTCTAGATTTCACTGGTAAATGCTTCCTTTATGCCCTCATTCTCTCTCTCTTTCCTCAAGTTCCTTATGTCTGTAATCTATTTCGTAACTTATCTTTAATCCAACCTGTATATATGGGCTTCATTTGGAGTGCTAGCACCCTCTTTAAGCTCTCAGCCTGACTTAAGCAATATTATTGTTGTGGTTGTTGTGTGCCTTCAAGTCGTTTCTGACTTATGGTGACCCTAAGGTGAACCTAACATTAGTTTTTCTTGGCAAATTTCTTCAGAGAGGGTTTCCATTGTCATCTTCTGAGGCTGGGAGAGTGGCTTGCCCAAGGTCACTCGCGTTTTACATGGCTGAGCTGAGATTTGAATCCTGGTCTGCAAAGTCATAGTCCAATGCTCAAACCACTACACCTCACTAGCTACAACCATAAAAATTGTCACATTTTCTTGAAAATTCACAACAGGGACAGCAGAATGTCTATGCACACTAAATTTGAGAATCAGTCTCACTGAAAGTTTTAAGTTCAGTCCAGATCACACGAGGGGAATGTCTCTCAGCATTCTCCTGAGGTAGCTGAAACAAAAGGTACAGCACCTTGGGTCTTAGAAAGAACAGAAGTCTCTGTCTAGTTGAGTTGAGGCTAGTTGGTACAATATTACAAATTCCATGTTTCTGGGAGACAGTTAGGTGGAGGTTTCTATAATAAAGCAGGACATAAGTACTGAGCAATCTTAGGCTGAAGATGGTTTAGGATAGGGTCATGTTTTTGGCCAACTCTTTAGATTGTCCATCTTAAAGGAAATTTGGTTTACTTAACTTAAGAGATTACTTAGACAGCAGGAAATCACTTGCATTTATACATAGTCCCCATACTTTGCATAACACAAAAGAACATTTCTGATTATGTTATAATAGAGAACATCCAATCATGAATTTCTGTTGCAAAAGACATATTAGTTGTATTAGAACAAATGTTGCAGTAATACCAACAGAAATACAGACTTCAAATGTACAATCCATGATTGCTGAGCTTCTCAGTAACATATAGAAGTTTAATGTTTACATTTGTCTTTTTCAGATTGGTTACTGGAATGATATGGATAAATTAGTTTTGATTCAGCATGAACCTACAATGGGAAATGACACATCAGCCCTTGAGAATAGAACAGTCATCGTAACCACAATTATGGTAAGTTTATTTTTTAGCATTGCAAGCTCATAATCCAACATTTTGCCTAATTTACTAGCAAAGTAATTTGCTAATTCTGATATTAACAGAAGAATAGAGGAAGAAGGACTTTTAAGCATGTTAATTGTTTCTCATTTTACCAAACCTATTTTTCTAAAAACCAAACCAGTATACGTTTTGGGGGGATATTTTTATTCTTATTTCATTCAACTATTTCAGTTAGCGTCAATGATGTGCAAAACTATATCCAAAACTTGAAGGTTGTGTAGGGGGGGGGAGTCTGAATTCTGTTATTTAGCTTTCACTCTTTTTGTCATGCTTTCTGCAACAACATCAACAGCGGTGATACATGTATCCCATTTAAACACCTAATGGGTATTTTTATGTCTTGTAATTTCCAAGCAATGTGGGATTCTTGACTTTTACTGCAAGCATCCTGTATGCATCCAGCTAGTTAGCCCATTTTAGATGAAGTTATTGATTTGTTTATATGCTTGCAAAATGCAAATACATATTTTAATTAGCATATTTTCTTACGCAATCCCTTTCTAGACACCAGGTCTCTATTATTCTCATACACCAATACATAATGAACCTAATACAATAGCAACAAGCCAGCCAAAATTAAGTACATTGATTTCAATGGATAGAATAATGTGTGTACTCAATCCTCCTCTTATAATCCATAGGAAATAAGCAATGTGTAACTACTTCATTAACTCACAGCTATCACTATTTTTTTTAAAAAAAGAAAACTATAGATCTCAGAATTGCTTCTGTCAAAAGAAGCTGCCCTCTTGAACAGAATAACTATCATATTTTATTTCTCTTTGTATGAAGTGCCTTTTAAATTTGCTACGTGTCAAAGTAGATTAGCAAATTAGATTAGTGTCAAAGTAGATTAACAAAAGATTGTCACCTGACAAAAAAATTAACCTAACATATTTCCTGCTCTTTTAACATAATTTATTAATCTAGATGTTGAATTTTTCTGAATGATTTCAGTTAAGGTTGTCTTCAGTGTAATGGATTTTACATGGTGTTCCGTAACCAGATTTTGCTTTAAAATTTTAATTTTTAAATTAACACTGAACTGAAATTGAACCAAGGTCAAGTGTGGGAATGGCTTTCTATGCAGAATTAGCTATTGTGTTGTTCACATAATTTAGTATGGTGATACATCCATTGAATTCTGGCAAATCACTTGTTAAGGATTATCATTCTAGGATGGAAAGAACTAACATTCTGTGCAATCATTCTGAGTGTAAGCCTAACCTAACTGCGTAATTCTCTTTTGCATGGGACTTATAAAAATGTATTTTTTCCTTTAAAAAAAAAGACACAGTAATGGACAAATCATACTTCAGTACAGTCCTCCTCTTTTCAGCCTCTGATGAAGAATCCTATTTTAAGAAATTGATCAAAGAAGAAAAGAGTCCCACGCTGCTGTGAACATTCCTAACTAAGGCTCAAGTGTTAATCTTCAGTATAGTAGCATTGAGATCTATTTTTCCATATGGATTTCTGATCCTCTGGCTGGATGACCAGGCACTGAACCATCAAGGGGGAAAAAAGCTCTGTGACTATTATAAAAAGCCAAAATCAGATGGCATTCAGTCTTCAAGGTTGCCAAGCTGTGAAGAAAATGATGGAGATTTCAAGGCTCTCCCAGTTGATTTTCCCCCTCTTATGCCAGTCTTTAAAGTGAGGATTTCACACATGTACAGTGTAAATTATTGTGATATACATCCAAGTGTAGGAACTACTAAGTGGTAATAGCAAAGAAAGAAGAACTGGGATACAAGGGAAGTGTCTGTCTTGTTTTCACTGAAGCATTTTGATGTGCATAATAAATGTTATATCTGCAAAAGAACTGAACCAGTTTTAGAATAGATATTTCATTTTCTAAACCAAGGATCTAAATGAAGTTTATCTAGCATGCCAATGTTTCCTGCAGCATGCCATTTCACAGTTCTAGGATGGAAAGAACAAACATTCTGAAAGGGGAGGGAGAGATCTTCCTGCATTTTTAATCTCTCCACCTCCTTTTATTATAGTGCTGATACAACAGACATCAAGGTGTAGGTGACTTTTGTGTCTGCAGTATCCTCAATTTCTGATAAGTCATTCATGTAGTCTGATGCAAATTGGCACTGCTTTCCATTTCTATACACCGAATAAGGCATGACATAAAGTAGTTCTATAGTATAAGACAGACCATAGGTTTGGGGTATTAATAACTGAAGAATTCAGCAAGGATTTTGCTGCTTCCTGCTGGGTTCTGAATATGTAAGGAAGGTTTCCTTTCCATTATCCAAAATAACTTCCTCCAGTGTAAGATGCTCTTTCTGTTGAAGGAAGGGCCCTTGCTATGGTGGAAAACATGTCTGCTAGAGGACAGGAAACTTTCGATCCGAAGCACTGAACAGATAAGTATGTTTTGTGTAGCACATCCCAAGATATCAGAAGACAGTCCCAGCCGTGTAGCTGTGGGAAGGAGACAAAATGTGGTCACTGCCCCTTCAAATAGGAATTCTTTAGAGCCACGGTTTAGGTAACCAAAGAAAGGTGGCAGGCAGTCACTAGGGAATGTGAACACAACAAATGTAAGTGTTCTAGGTGTGAATGAGACATTGAAAGTCATTCACACCTTACATTTCCTGTGTTCTCATTCTCTTGGTGACTGTCACTTTTCTGTAGCTGACTAAACTGTTACTCTAAATGCTGAACTGAATTTTTGCAATACTGATAATTTGGGGTCTGAAGGAAAATTTCATGTTGGGGAAAGAATTCTTACTTGGGGAGTGCTCTTAATTCACCCCCTCATAGCTACACCTCATTTACCCAGTGGTTTTCATCACACGAGAGCAACAACAATGATTCCCATTGACTCTACCCATCTCCACTTTAAACCTCCATTTAGTTTACTATGCAATGCTGCTTAAATAAATAAAGTTAGGTACATGGCACCCAGTTCACATGATGGGAGAGCAACAGCACAAATGTATCCTGGACCACAGAATGTAAAGTGAACTCTGCTTATATCATACATGCCTCATGAATCAGATGCATGTATTGTACATTGTACATTGTAGTAATTTGCAATACTACTTTGTGAAAGGTATCAGTCCTATGTATATACATGAAGCAATATGATGCAAGAGCTGGATGGTCAAAGTTGCCATTTTGGAAAAAGGTGTAAAACCACAAAAAACCATTGCACGCAAGTGAAAATAATAAAGTTTATTCCATATGTAGGAGGGATCATGTATTGAAAGAAAGAATTTGTCAGCATGAGCTTTCATAGACTTAAGTTGCTGCCAACTTCTTTCATTCAGTTAGTCTCAAAGGTGCTATAAGATCTCTCCTACATACTGATTATGCAGACTAACATGGCTATATCTTAAGTTTATTCAAAGAGTATTGCAGCTATTAGTTCTTCTTGTGTACTTCAATAACCCCCAAACCCACTTTCATTGCCCTAAAACCTTTGCCAGCATCCCATATCCCCCCATTTTAAAATAATAGGTACACTTTAAATTATATATAAATTATATACTAAATTAAATTATATATTAAAGCACCATCAATGCTTAAAAAGTGCAAAATAATTTTAAAACAAAATAATAAAAGTTAAGAATACAGCACACTAAAAGTTAAGAATACAACCCATGAAAAGACTCCTTGCAACTAATTAATCATTAAATGTCTGCCTGAATACAAAGGTTTTTGTCTGCTAATAAAAGGAGAGCAGAGATGAGGCAAGCCTGGCCTTCCGTGGAAGGAATTCTGCCGCCTGGGAGCAGCCATCCAAAAAGCTTTCTCCCATATCCTCACCTGATGGGCCTGTGAAGGTGCTGGGACTGAGATAATGTGTCTCCCACCATGGGATCTTAAGACCCTGGCAGGTTCATATAGGGAGATTCCTCCTCACATAGGAGATTTTGAAGCATATAACCCTAACATGACCTAGGAAGGTTTCTGGGCTGTCCTAAAAATTGTTCTGTATGTGTCTCTAAAATGATTCAATCTGAGCTACAAGGCAGATTGCAGTAGAATCTATGCTCAGCTTTCTCTCCCATAATTGCAGTTGCAGTAGATTTTGCCCCCATTCTCTACACAAAGGCATCTGGTATAAGAAGAGTTCACTTGAGTTCAGTTGTGATTAATAGGCCTACTTAGTCACATTCATTTCCCTTTGGTTTTGCAAAAGTTCAGTATTGATATCAATGCTTAATTTTGATGGCAAACAGAGGCCACTGTTGGTTTACAAAGAAATGGCATTGTCAGTCTCTTCAGCCACTTAAACTTGCTGATACACACAATTAACCATAGCATATCTGCAAAATCTTGCAAATATGCTTTATTTTGTAACACGTCCAAGAAAAAAGAAGGTGAATTGAGTGACATATGCCTGCTCTATTCAATAACCTCTTCACAGTAATGGAAAGTTAATTCAGTGTCAGTGAAAAATACCATGAGGTCTGCCTGGGCCAATTTCTGCATTCAAGTAAATAGGTTCTAGAATCAGTTATATGTCCAGCTTTTGAGTATGTGGAAAACAACACTTTCAGTAAGCCTTTCCTGCATGGATGCTTTAATAGAGTATTTGGCAATTTGCTTCTTTTATATGTTCCTGTGTTTCATTCAATACAACGCTCTTTTGAGCATAAACACCAAGATATAAAAGAAATTAATTTATACTTCCCAAATTACATGTTGTTCTTTCGCAAAACAGATTATACAGTATACATGATTAGATTTTAGTTTTAACTTTATATGGAAATATGACATTCCTGTTTGTGTGTTTTTTTTTTTTGTGCAGATAAAAACAGTTTGGGTATAACAACTTAGTTAACATTTGTAGTATAAGAATTCTTCTTTTAATGATGTAGAGAACTAGATCATCTGCATAGTTTTTGAATAATAAATTCTAAAACCGGATGTAAAATGTAAATTCATTCTTGAATGCCAAAGAGGTTTACAGTATATGCACAGTGTAGAACTGTAGTAACTACCAGGTACAGTTGTGTCCTGTACCACAAAATCATCCTACAGTATTTCACCTATGTTTGCTGGACATATAATCAAGTTTTTGTGGCATGTATCCCATTATCACTGAATCCCGTGGAATATTTCATTACAATGTGTATGGAAACAATAAAGCTTAGCATTGTAAGTATTTGCTTACAGTAACTGTGTTGATTAAGATTTACTTCCCAGGAATCAGAAGAAAACTTAGTCTGTGCTTTTTCTTCTTCATCTCAGACTCACAGGCATTTATGTACAAGCTAGAAATTTTAAAATATTTGTAGGCTAATTAGTTGTTGCATTCATTTACAAGGATGAACGTAAACCATTGATAAATGTCTTTTCCATGCTGTAATTTATCCATATAAAAGTAGCATAGAGCTAAGCCATAGCCAATTTCTTGAGACCTGATTATTTTTATAACACTGAAAATTCCCTAGTTATATACTAGCAGGATTGTGAAAGATTGCTCTACGCAGATAATCTATTCTTTCAAATAAGATGGTGTATCTTTAACTGTTAACCATTGTTACAAACATCTGTTTTCTGTAAGTCTTGTACTACTTTGCCTTTTGTGTTCAATATTTTGTCACTGATCATCTGAAATGTGAATTTTCTGTTAAATTATATTTTGTAAACCTGATCCAGAGTGTTCTCATCTTACTTTAATTAGAAATATTGTGCTTGACTAAAGGGTGGGTGAATATGCTCCCAGTATATTTTGAATTTTTCAGTCATCATGTGGAAAGAGTCAAATTGGATAGTCTGATGGCTCTTAATAAATAATGCACTATGCATCCATCACATTTTCTAGCATTTTCAGCTAGTCATGGCTATGAAGATCATCACTTTTGAATCCGTTCAACATAATTACTGCTTGCCTTGTGCTGTGTACTTCCATCCTACTTTTGCCTCTTATCAATAGATTTTATAGATTTCTGTATAAATCTAAAAATTGTTTGAGTAGAGGCAATAGTGGTACAAAAGAAATGTGTGTGTGTGTGTGTGTGTACCATGGAAAATTAAAGCGCTCTCAAGACCCCTCAGTGTGCAAGCTGCTTGCAAGACATTTTTATAGAATATCTTACTGATGGATTTCTAGAAGCCACGTCAGATATTACAACTCTTGAAGAGTTCACAAAATTCTAATTTGGTCTGCAGAAGAAATGGGGTGATGACATACCATTGAGTGCAAATGGGATAGTTTAATGAAAGGTCCAATATAATACTGATGTTGTTTTAATGACTGATCATTCCATTGGTTTTAGTGGCAAATAGCTGCTGTTACAAAGGTTTCAAGCTGCATTAATAAAGAATGGGGATGCATGAGAATGAGAATGAGAATGAGGTAGCAGAGAATTGAGGTGGCATGATGGAGTGAACCTTTTAAAGCAGCAGATTGGGAATGACTTTGGAGGGGTGGATTTCACTTGGCAGTGCTGTTTTTTCACATGGGAAAAGTTGACAAAAGGGAAGACTCACTGAAGCACAGTTTTAATTAAATCATGTACCAGGACAGTCACTCCCTCAAAGATCAATTATTAAGTTCTTAATAATCATATGTATTACATGACCACTATGTGTATTGAAATGAGCTTGACTCCATGAAAATACTATGTGTATTGAAATGAGCTTGACTCCATGAAAACAAAGCAGTGTTCCTGTTTTTCATACTCCTGGCTAAAGCCGCTTATTTATTTATATACCGCTTCATATCACGCTATGGGATGTCTAAGCGGTTTACAACTGGGAGCTGATACTGATGCTATGGCTGTTTCTGTAGATTAGCAGTCCTGAAAGTTTCTATTGACAAGGAGCACTTTCAGTATTAACAAAGATTCCCTGACCACTGCCAACAATTTCCAAAATATGTTCTAGGACACAGAATTAGTTCACATAGTCCCACTCAAGGAATCTTGGTATTACCTGAGAATATACTATGGAACAACACCCTCCTTCATCTATGCATTGCAGAAGGAAATCAGTAAGATGAGGGCAAGCTGCCTTCCAAGAAAGATGCTATTGTTGATCTCTCATTGAGGATCCCCTAACAATTCCAGCCAACACAAGGATTCACAAGAACATACAATCAAGAATCAATCAAGAAATATACAATCAATACATCAGTAATCACTGGTCAGGTGTCCTTCTAATAGCAAATGTTACCTGAGCTACATATTCCAGATTCTATTACTGACATCCCATTTATTATTATTATTCACTAAAGACATCATGAAAAGTTATCTACTATCCAAGTAGTTCCTACATCATGGCTCCAGTAGATATCTGACTGAAATTTTGTCTGTGTATTATTACATGATCTATTTAGACATGACGCAAAAGCTGTAAAGTGAATGGAGCAGAGGGCTACAATGGTAATCCTTTGAAGATGCAACATTTGCCAACTGTTGCCACAGTTCAACCCAAATGAGAGTATATGAGAAAAACTGAGGTGTGACTGAGGTACCATCATGAGGTAACTATTGGCAAATGGTGACTTTAATGACAACAACCACTGTGCCTTGACATGGTCATCAGATGAAAGAGATCAAACTATCCTTTAAATAGAATCCTAATTACATGTTATTTTAATTGATGTGCCAGGTAATATAAGGAGCTGCTTCATAATGTAATTGGATAAATCAAAGATTGATCTAGTGCCAAAACCAAAAATGAAGACCATAATGAACATATTTTACTGTCTTTGTATACCAGAGTTCTCCAGTTAATTCCATAAAATCTCTGGTTGAAAAGATCTCTAACCACAGGATAGGGGAGCCTACAAAATTACTGCCAGTAAGAGTAGCGAACACTGAACAAACTGTCAGACTCCATTTAACATTGATTTATATATGTTCCTACTGCAGTCAAAAACTGTATTTTTAAGTACCATATCTGCCTTTCATGGTCTTTGAGTATCAAAAACTAATTGAAAACCTCTGGAAATATGTAGGGAAAGAGAAATTATTTTTGGACATAGTTAAGACTTCAGTTAAATTGTAGCAAGTTGCAAAGAGAGCTTGGGGAAAGCATTTGAAGTAGTTGGTAAGATAAGTATCTTGATGTTTTACTTAACACTGGTCACAGCTAGTTAAACTACATTATTATTAATAGTTAAACTGTTTTGGCAAGGCCAAAAGAAAAAGAAAATTTGAATCTCCAAATAGCTATAATTTCAGTTCCTAGACATGTAAATGGCTCCTAGATATGTTTTATGTATATTTCACTTATATCTAGGACTGAATGGTTAACTGGAACAGGCTAATTTTTATCAAGAGAGCAGTGACCTAATGGTGTACTTATTTACATTTTTAAAAATTATCTTTGAGTTCCAATATTTAATGTAAAGGGAAATAAAATTTGAAATATTAATTTAAATGGTTCTTTCCAGCTTTGAGAGCTGGGTTTTGTTTGTTAAATCCAAATATTTTCTTCAGGAAAGATTATTTGGTTTTTGGCAATATTCAAAATTATTTAAAGGTAATCCTTTATTCAAATTAATCAAGAAAAATGCTGGAAAACCATATGTAGGATAGAATTTCAAACTGTATTTTTATATAAAAATGCAACAATCATACAGCATCTATGGTTGGTTTTATATCATCATATGTATGCTGCTTTGAGGGGGAGGCTGTTGTTGTTGTTGTTTTGTGGACCTCTTTTTCCATTTTGTGACAACTCTGTTCAATAATATTTGATGCGACCTTTCAGTATGGCATAACCAAGGAAATAATGCATTCCTTCGGACAGACTACACTATATGTTTCTCTTTTACAGTTCTCCTTTTTTCATTGTAGGAAGCCCCATATGTTATGTGGAAAAAAAACAGAGAACTGTTTGATGGGAATGAGAAGTATGAAGGATACTGTGTAGACCTGGCATCGGAAATTGCAAAGCATATTGGCATCAAGTACAAAATTGCAATTGTTCCTGATGGAAAATATGGAGCAAGGGATCCAAACACAAAAATCTGGAATGGGATGGTGGGAGAACTGGTATATGGGGTAAGCACATGAATTTTTGATGCAGGATTTAGCTTATCATTCTTATAAGTACAGTAAATGTTCCAACATTTTGGCAAATGATCACATTCACAATGAATGGTAGCAATCCCAGATGAATAATCTAAACATTACTTTCAAGCTGTAATAGATATAAAAGAAATGCAGATTGTATGCCAGAATCTCTTTTATAAACTGTGCCTGGATGTTCAAGAAAAGCTTGACTTAGAAAGAAAATTGCATTTCTGTGCTAGAAGATTCATTAAAACAATTTGCCTTTTTATGAGTCATTTCTCAGAACATTTAAACCAAAGAATGTAAAAGCTCCTATACAATTCTCATTTTAGCCATTGAGAAAAGATAGAAATGCATTTCACTCTATAAGTGAACTACTGTGATATTAAAATCAATACTCCATGACAAAACTACTTGGGACAATGTATCTAGCAGCTCACCTAAGAAGACCCAATTCAATTGAGTGGCTGTCTTTTTTATTAGTACTTGGGAAAGACTCTGTCTGAAACCATCAAGCTATAACACCAGTCACTATAGTTCAGGGGTTCAGAACATGTGATCATCCAGATGTTGATGCGCTGCATCCCCCATCAGACTTGGCTAACAAAATCAATGGTAGGGTCATAGGAGCTAGAGTCCACTTATATATGGAGAACCATGAATTCCTCACCCTTGATATAAATAATACTGCACTATATGGAGCAGTGATTCTTATTCTAGTTTCATCAGGTTTTGCTGAATGTTTGGCAAAGCTGCCTTTAGTCTCTTAACTGTTGGACATGTTTCAGATGTTCCTTGACTGGGGAATGCCTGAAAGGATTCTCATCCCTCTGGGTCTTTCTCTGTACAGGAGAACTCTGGAAAAGAGGGAGTTTTGCAGTGTATCTCTTGGAAGACAGGGTTAGAGGTGCTTCAGGACCTGATTAACTGATCTGGGGATTTTTTGTTTTGTTTTGGTTCTCACACTATTTTGTATACCTGTGTGTGAGAAGGGAAAACATTTTTCAAATAATCTTCACTCTGTATCACATCAAAAGCTTATCTTTATCCATTTGATATTGGTGTGCATAGGGCCATGCTATATGCACTTACTCAGAAGTAAATCCCATAGGACTGGCTTATTCTTGGCTAAATACAGATAAGATTGCAGCCTCTTAAGCACATCTAACTAAAGATTAAGCCCTACTGGAGACAGTGGAGCCTACTTTTTAATAAAGAGGCATAGAACTGAGGTATTAATCTAAAATATCTACCTTAAATTTAGTTGCTGTGGGGAGAAAGAAATCTAGGGGGTATTTATGTTGTGTGGGATATGATGAAGACATTTAGGGGAAGAGTTGTCAGAGTTGTCAGAGTTTTCTAATTACCCCCTCAGCACTTTAGTTATAGCACTGGCCAATAATCCTCAGCAGAACTAATGACATTGGTGTGTTTGTGTGTGTACACCTTCAAGTCACTTGTTGACTGATGGTGACCCCATAAATTCATAGGGTTTTCTTAGGCAAGGAATATTCAGAGGTGGTTTTGCCAGTTCCATCCTCTGAAATATAGCCTACAACCTGGGATTCATTGACCATCTTCCATCCATGTACTAACCAGTACTGATCCTGCTTAGCTTCCAAGTTCATACAGGATCTGGCTCCTCTAGAGTATTCAGGCCCAATAAAAATAGCCGAAGGAAAATTTGATCTGCATTGATAATTAGCCACATTTGTTATGTAGTTTCCACATCCCTAACCACTATATTCCATAGGTCTTCAGTTATTTTATTGCAAGTCAATTGTGAAAGAGCCATAAAAATGAAGCAGTTTGCCCAGAGGTACATTTTCCCACAGAACTAGAGATTCCTGCTTGTTTTCTCATCTATCTAGATAGCCCAAAGGTCTGTACAATCCTTCAGTCTTTGGTTGTGAGCTTATTCAGTAAAGTGCTGTCTAGTGATGAATATCATTAGCTACCTGCTCCAGGTGTTCTCAAAGGCTCCAGAAATAAACTGCAGTTAAATATTCATTATTCTGTCCTGGAATGTTATCCATTCACTGTGTGATGAATAAGGTAGTCATTGCCCATTTCTGTCAAAGTCTAAGAAAGAATGGGGATCTAAAGTTCAAACTTTAGTTTTCAGTTGTACAAAAGCTTATAAAAAGAAGCTTTTGATGTGAGCCTATAGAGTGAGGATTACTTTGATGAGCTTTCTGAAAATGATTTTTTTTTCAAGAAAGAAAAAGAGAATGAGGATTAAGTCACTGAAACTGGCTGTGTCAGTCAACAAATATTCATGCTTTACATCATACCTTTTCCTCAGATATGTGGATATCATGATAGACATTAGTTTACTGTTTAGCCAGAATGGGAAAGGTTGATAACAAGCCTTATTCATTATGATTAATAGATTCATTCACTCATAAATGTTTAATGTGGGGGCAGTTAGGTGCTAGACCCTGTCAAAGCTTTACAGTACTCATGGCACTGACTGCTGTCTAAAGTGCCACAGAGCTCCAGGATATGTACAGGCATTTGGTGAACCAAGGGATGCTTCACTAATGTTAAGATATGCTAAGTAAGCACAGCAGGGATACACATACAAAACTGGGGAAATAGTACACAACCTGAATTCCTGCCTGACCTCCCTTAGAATAGTTCAAGATAAACACAGAAGTGTTTATATCTTTTGCATTGGTAATTATTTAAAAAATAGTGGGGTCAAAAAGGAAAACAGGAGGTAATCACTCAAAAAGATCAGGCCTATTTCAAAGCAGGTGTTGGAGTTGGGACTGGGTTGAAAACCCCTGTTTATCTTAGCAAGAGAGGGTAACCAGTAGCAAGGAAGGACTTATTATCACAGACTGCATACTTATCCCATTTGCCCAGCTGATGCCAACGCTTAAAATGTTTCTAAACATATTTTGTACCAGAATAATGAAGCTTTCTAGCTTAAGCTGATAAAGCAAGGTACAATTCCTTAGATCCTGGAAGGAAAGGATTCCCAGATTCCCAGAAAAATCAAGTTCTCAAGCTGGGTGGGCAGACCTGGAGGGAGTTGTCCTACTGTCATTTGCATGCAAAGGTGTAGATCAAGAACAGGAACTCCCAGTATTCTTCACCATTGGCTACATTGACTAGGGCTGCTGCAGGTGGCAGTGCAGCATCATCTGGAGGGCCACGTAAGAACTCCCAACTCTACTCTAGATGGATACATTCTTTAGGAAGTTGTTTATTATAAAAGTAGACAGCCCTCACTTACATAAATCTCCACACACATATCATATTTCTCACATGCACATAAAACTCTCTCATCACTGTAATCCTGTGTGAGTTTTTTAAATGGATAAGGAACATTTAGTTAAGATGAAATTTCCAGCAGTTTGGTTCCAATCAGAGGCTCATAGATTAAAATATCTATGCACTGGAAGCACCACCCCTCCTCTCCTCCGCACACTCTTTCCCTCCCCGCTTCCACTACATTCTGGTGTCTCAATCACATCTTTGCTTCATTGGTATCAATATTGATATCCATATATCATCTATCCATTTGTTTCAAAACTACTTAGAATGCCTTCTGTTTCTCTTACTTGCTTTCGTTTGGATTCTCCTTCTCTTACAGAAAGCAGAAATTGCTGTCGCACCTCTGACTATCACTTTGGTACGAGAGGAAGTCATTGATTTTTCTAAGCCCTTTATGAGTCTTGGCATATCCATTATGATCAAAAAGCCCCAGAAATCTAAACCTGGGGTATTTTCTTTCCTGGACCCATTGGCATATGAAATATGGATGTGCATAGTCTTTGCTTACATTGGGGTCAGTGTGGTCCTGTTCCTGGTAAGCAGGTTTAGTCCATATGAATGGCACACAGAAGAGCCAGAGGATGGCAAAGAAGGCCCAAGTGACCAACCTCCCAATGAATTTGGCATCTTCAACAGCCTCTGGTTTTCCCTGGGTGCATTTATGCAACAAGGATGTGATATTTCACCCAGGTTGGTATAAAATATTATAAATTCCTCTTTTCTTTTAAAACATGCATTTTATCATTAGTGGTAATAATATACCCACCACATAAAATCCAGCAACTGCTACATTATTCAGGTAATGTTCTTGTTAGCTTTGTATTACTTCTGTTTATAGTAGAATTCAAAGACATAAAAGTAGAAATTTGACACTTGGTCTTATATTTTGGGTATAATACATATATGATTGTATACTGTGTGTACACATTTGCATATAATGTGATATACCTCCATAAAATTGTTATTAATTGTTAGCAAGGGAGCCATTGCAGCTTTATGGTATCAACTTTATTTATTTCTTTAAAAAATATTTTTATTAGTCTTACATCTGTGTATGCATGCAACATTTACAAACATAGATGCATTCACAAATATTATCAAACATTTGTACATTTGTACCAACTTTATTTCTAATGGAAGATGACGGCGTGCGGCCATACACATGGGGCGTGGCATCAGGACACCCTTCCAGCGAAGCGTGCAGACACGCTGCGCCAAAAGGGCATGGAAGATCTGCAGCGCCAGGTCTTTGGGCGGCTTTTTGCCACCCCTAAAAGGAGTGACATTTTGCCGCTCTTTTAGGGGTGGCAAAAGGAAGGATCTGGGCTGTGGCGTGGGGTTGCCACGTCCCCGATCCGCTGCTCCCTGGGGCAGCTCTCTACCACCACAAATGGGCTGTCTGCATCAGCCCAATGATCTCCAGACACCCTTACAATTGCTTTTTCAATGCATTTCAGTTGCCATGCATAGCTTCTTTCTTCCCCTTCATGAAACAAAATTAGAGAATTGTGAATTAGAAAATCAAATTTTGGAGTGCATTCTTTTTCTTACAGAGATCAGCCACAAAACTTTGATACAAATTAACAAAATAGGAGTACAGACTTAGATCTCAGCACTGAGGATATTGCTCTTAAGTACTTTGTACATTAATTCTTTGACGTAATGTTTGCATTAAAATATAGTGAGGAATGATTTAACTGCCAGAAGACAACATATGTGAAAATCAAAATAAATTTGCTATTTTTATCAACATGCAAGACAGGGGTCACTGATTACTCCAACTGGTCAGTTCATTCTCCCACACAGATATTGTACTGTTATTCCCTCCAACACTAGACAAAAAGGTGTGAGTAGTCTCTGGGTCCCCCTTTGTTTTCCTGCCTGAACTACATGGGACCCCTTGAGACCACCTTTCATCTAAAGAACTCACTGCTACCACCTGATGATCAACTCCTCCCACTTTAGCAACACATCAATAAAAAAATAAAAAATAATATAAATAATAAAACCTGATGCATTGATAAAGTGGGGAAAGTGAAGCATCAGGTGGTGTCAGCAAGTTCTTTAATGGTGGTCTCATGGAGTCCCATCCAGCTCAGGCAGGAGGTGGATCCAGAGACCCCTCACAGCAGAAGACATGAAGATGCTGCTGTCAGCTCTCTTTTTCAGTTGAGCTCTCTTTGTAGCTAAACAATGTTCACAGAGTATTTTTTTTAATCAAACTCTAATGTTGAAACAAAAGCATTGTTTATTCCACCCTTGTTGTTAAGTTATACAACATTGGCAAATCTTTATAAGTACAAAATATTTATTACCTCTCACAAGTATCCCTAAACCTTTAAGTCACCCTCATCTATACTTCTCACACTCTCCTTTCCTTTATCCCACTGTGATCACCACCTCCATAGCACTTCTTCCACTCCTATTGAAGATCTCACTGTCTAATTGAAGAGCATAATTTCAGAAATGTGTGGAGACACTGACAAGAAATATGGGGAGAAATGGACCAATATCTGGCTGTGTTTGTCAAGCAAACAGAATTTCAGATAAATTAACTCTGGTCCAAAACAGTTAGCAGGAGGAGATAAAGAGGAAGCTTAATTTGACAGATTGAAGTGTCACAGATAACTTGATGAAATAAGAAGGGACAGGTTCATTGTCAGTTAATTAACACCAACATTAAATGTGTATAATTTGCTCATTGGCAATCTCCCATCCAAGTACTAACTAAGCTGACCTTGGGACCTCGGCAGACGACTAACAGAGTCGTCTCCAAGGCAGGGAAGAGGAGGGGCAGCCGTACGATCGGCACCCCTTCCTCCTCCCGAGGTTGCCCTCGGAGCTGCCGGCCCTCCGCACAGCCGGCGCTCTGAGGGCAACCTCCCGCCGCAGCGTCCGCACACGCTGCGGCGGATAAGTCAGGGAAAGTGCACCCTACACTTTTAGGGCACACTTTCACTGACTTCTGAAAGGAGCGCTGATTTACCTCTCAAGTATCTCTCACGGTCCCGCGGCGCACCGTCCCGCGGCATCTCGGACGCCCTCGGGTGCTTCCCCCCTTGCTTAGTTTCCATTATCAGATTGGATCTGGTGCCTTTAGGGTACTGGTTTCTTTTTGTCCATTAAATGATATCAAAATTTCAGCTCCAAAAATCTGTGAAGTTACATTGCAAATAGCCCCTGAAGAAGGCCTTGAAAGCAATATAGGCTGAAACATATTGGGGTTTTCTCTTTTAACCAATAAGGCATCCATCAATTGAGCCCATAGAGGAATGTCTACAGTTTCTTCTGTGCTTTTTCTTTGAAGCTGCACAGTTTTTGTTTCTTCTAAGCTATGGGGGCACCCACTTGGTAGGGAAAAGGCACTATTCGTACAGACACACTGCACCCTAACAGGCCACACTGTCATGCAGAAACAAATCCTGTTTTGTTTTCAACTGTGTGTTTGTTTGTTTGTTTGTTACCATTTTTGTGCATTTTTGTCTTAAGGGGTCAAGATGAGACCAAATTGCAACATTTCATGAAAGTTTTGCATAGGTTTGAGCATGGGGACAATATTGCCCTCCCAATCTTTTTTTTTTTTTAAGTTTTAAAATTGGAAGGAATATTGCCCTACCAATGTTTTTTTTTTCTTTTTCTTTTAAAAAGATTTTAGGATTGGATTACCAAAGGGGATTCAGGAACAGCAAAATGGGTTGAGGATCGCATATGGTCCAAGGATCACACTTTCCCCTTTATAAACATCTTTGGTTGGAATTATTTTTTATGATGGCCTAGTGAGCATCTAGCATATTGAATTGTACCTAAATGCATTAAGGTAAACAGATAACAATATATTATTGGAACGCTTAAGGTAAAGCAGTTTAGGTATGACTATTTTTTTAACAACGAAAGTCTACCTTCAGGAAACCTTTCTGCATCAACTTATCTAGTAAAGAACCCTGATAATATTGCCTAAAATTCCAAGGCATATAATAGAGTGAATTCTGAATTCAACTGAGGGCAGATTTGGAAGAGGAGGGGGTCAGTGTTACCCAATGCAGAGAGCAACCACTCCCTATGTCTGCATTTTGAGAGAAAGCTCAGTAGTGTGTGTTGTGATTCAAGGAACCTTCTTGCTTCACAGTCTGAAAACTATTAGGCTAGTCACTGTACCAGTGACTTCCTCTTTTATGAACTAAAATTTGTTTGGTCTTTATTACAGTTTTATTCATAAGCCACACTGTAATTTGGGCTGAACCCTTGGATGAAGTCATATTAAGCAGAACGTTGAACCTGTTTTCCCTCCCAATTACTGTTGCCTGGTTAATAAATTTCTTGTAATAACACTATCTCTTGCTGTCTCTCTTTCTCTTTCTCTCCATGGCACAAGAGATAGGAAAATATGCATTATCTTATTCATGTTTAGATCCCTCTCAGGTCGCATAGTTGGAGGTGTGTGGTGGTTCTTCACACTCATCATTATTTCATCATACACTGCTAATCTTGCTGCTTTCTTGACTGTTGAGCGAATGGTCTCGCCCATAGAAAGTGCAGAAGACCTTGCCAAACAAACTGAGATTGCATATGGAACACTGGATTCGGGGTCAACAAAAGAATTTTTCAGAGTAAGTTGGCATACCTACTATGGCATGGTATTCCTATCCCACACAGAAAGCACTCAGAATGCAGTCAGAATAATTATGCACCAAGGATAATCAGATTTGCGGCTTGTAACTCTTGCAATATTGATGTTAGATTTTCTAAACTCTAGTAGCCCTTGCTGGCATTTGCAATTATTTTATTTGTGGTAAATGTATTGATCTTGACATGAGGCTAAGCACTGCCCTAAGGGACTGTAGAATTGGAGATTATTAAAATAGTGCCATTCTTCTGGTTCATTACAAGGAACAGCACTAAGACAGAAGGGAGTTTGCTGACAGAGGATGGTTTATAGATTCTGCTGCAGGCACTTTTTCTTTTTTCTTTTTTTCTTTTTTTTTTGGTGAAAAGATGTGATATAATATGTCATGGCACTGCTGTTTTTACTATGAGGTGTATTATTCTAGTGGCTTCACTACTCACATTCATTTTGTGAAGCTTTCTATTCTCATTGCTTTAATTTTGTTTGCTCTGCTACTGAGATGTAAAAATTAACTTCTTGCAGCTTGGCAACAGCTGCTGCTATGGATTCTTATGTCCTGTTGGTGGCTCTGGGTATTTTAGGCATGTATGTGTTTCTGACCCATTAAGACTTGAAAGTGTTTAACTTGGGCTGGATTGTTCATTGCTGTTAAATGGAGAATATCAGGTGCAATCCAGTGCAATTTAAGCACTCCCAAGTCCCTTTGATTTCAGTAGGATAATTAAGCAAGTGGTTAAGCCTACAATCCTACACCTTTATGTGGGAATAAACCTCATTAAACTTAATGGGACTTACATCTGAATAGGATTACACTGTAAATATATCTCACTGAAATCAGTTAGACTTAACAAATTGTTAACAATTTGTTAATTTTGACTGATGTGCTGCCACAGTCACACTTAGCTTCCTTTCTCAAGTATGAATGCAGCATAGTTAACTGAAAGTATTTAAAGACAACTAAACAATGGTTAGATCCAGATTTAGTTGTGTAACTTTGAATAGACCCATTAAACTCAATAGAACTTTAGTCAGTTAGTAGAATTACCACTCATTTCAGGCCTCCTGAATAATATCAGTAAATGTCAAGGAAGTTGTTTCAGTTCCTGCATCCAGTTGTGCTGTAAATATACTGGCATTTTGGCCCTTATTTGTTACTAATTCTTATGGATTTTATTGCTTGACCCAATCCGTACTCCCACTTGTGGTTAAGCTGTAGCATGGATGTGGTTTACCTCCACCACCACCACCCAAGAACCCAGTACAGTGGACCCTCCATGTTGGCAGGTTGGCAATCTGCAAATTTGCCCATGGATTGCCATGCCCAATATTATTAAGGGGTGGTATGTGTGCATGGACGCACTGACACATATATGCACATGTCACCATCATTGAATAATATGGGGTGTGACTGCTTATGTTTTTGCCATCTGTGGGGAGGCCTACAACGAAATCCACATGGATGGGAATGGTCCACTGTACCCAGCCCCATATGCACCTTTCTCATACCCACATTGCCAATTTTTCACATTATTTCTATGTTCTGTTTTTT
>JAIPUX010001232.1:155697969-155709884 GCA_020142125.1 Phrynosoma platyrhinos | reverse complement strand
CCACTAGGTCCCACTAGGCCTTCAAAATGCTTCCCTTTTCCTTTTGGTCTATAATTCAGGAAATAATAGAATAGCCTGATATACATATACAGTTTGCTAATTAGTCTTAATGGTTAAATTTTGTTATTTTATACTTGTACATCATTGTTTTATTTTGTTTTGCAGTTTTAATTTTATATTCTGACTAGGAAAAGTTTCCTCTAAAAAAACCCATATATCTTCTTTAAAAATGAATTACTCTGGATTTGATTATCTACTTACACTTGTGGCTGATTTTGGTGAATGATCCAGAGATAAGAGGAAATTCACAGAGGGATGTTATATAGGCTGTGCATATAGTCAAACAAAGGGATGGCAGAATATTTTGTGGCCTGTGTTAAATCATCATATCTAAAACGCACATTACATTTTTATTCTGTTAACTCTGCCATCTAATTTGCTTTGTTTTTGTGAAAGTTCTGTTTGCTTTTGATTCACTCTTGCAATGACTGTAGCCAGACTGCACATACCACTAAGCTACATGAAGTGGTAAGCCATGACAGGATTTCAGCTTCTTCCTATGAAAGCATCTAATGCTATCAAAAGATATCTATTTTCCATAGTGCAACAAGCAATAAACCTGACTCCTGCTATATTATACTTTGAAACCTGTTTTTTCTGGTGATCTCATCCCTTTGTTATATCTAATCTCCTTTTAATTTCCTTCAGAGATCTAAAATAGCAGTGTATGAAAAGATGTGGGCATACATGAGCACAACAGACCCATCAGTGTTCGCTAGGACTACGGCTGAGGGAGTTGCCCGTGTTCGCAAATCCAAGGGCAAGTTTGCCTTCCTCCTGGAGTCCACCATGAATGAATACATTGAGCAGCGAAAGCCATGTGACACCATGAAAGTGGGAGGAAATCTGGATTCGAAAGGCTATGGCGTAGCCACACCAAAGGGTTCTTCATTAAGGTGGGTGGAATAGTATAACAATATAACATGTGTTGTTATAGTATTCCACCTTCCCTGATGCCCCTGATCTAGTACTTTTTGTGTTGTTCTGTGGACATGGTATGTTATTTTTTTTCCTTTTCCCATTGCATAGTTTCGATCGACAAAGAGGTAACCATTGCTGATAACAAAGACCATTTAGTAGTTACAATTGGTGTATATGTCTATCAAGGCCATATAAAAACCAAACTGGTTGAACACTGCTTCAAAGTTTTCTCAAAACTGATGGATAAACATTGTTCAGGTTCATTGGCTTTTCATTTATCAAATTCTTATGCTATCATATTTTTGTATTTACAGATATTAGGTAAGAAACTGCTTATGTCACCTTTGCTTCAGATTTGCATTATGATTTGCTTTATGGAAACAAAAATTATGTTGACATTACTGAAGCATTTTCTTATTTACTCAAAATTTTAAGATCTTGCTTTTTTTTTTTTAATTTCCAGCATTATCACTGAAGTATTGGCTTCAGAGCAACCCATCCCTACATAAATATGTTTTAAACCTAGAATGTAAAATTGAACTCAAATGACTTTCAAGAGTTTTGCAATTTAGTCTTATGCCTTTTTATTGTGATTCCGAAGTGAGTGAGCTTTGTATTGTAACTTTAATTGGGAATTATATACACTTTTATCTAAGAATATGCCCCACTGAAAGAATATTAGACTAAACATTTGTAGGATTATGCTGACTATTTTTATTTTTACATACAAATCAGTTTGATTTTCAGGTAGAACATCTGATGAAATACTTGATTTGTACTTAAACCTGTGATAATTTGATAAATTAACTCATAAATGCTGTTGAACAATGAAAACAGTGGCAGCTTTGAAGACCCTGAAGTTGGGCACAGTGTCATTTCAGTAAATTGTTCAGATGTCTTGTTTTACACAAAAGAGAGGTAAAGAGAAAATGTGAACCGACATTTAGCCAGAACTTACCCAGGCATCTGAGGGTGGGAAGAGGGAGCATGAAGTTCTACCCAGGTAGAACTATGCCTTATCTCCCCTCCCACCTGCCACAGGTCTCACCTGTCTCTTGAGGGAGGTGATACCCCAACATAGCCATTTAGTGACCAAAAAAGAACAGGAGGGAGTGAAAGAGCAGCAATGTCCCTATAGCTGGATACATAAGGACAATATCATCCTCTTGGAGCTCCAGAGATCCTTCAGGGATTCCTGGAGAATGTCTTTGTTGTTCTGTGTCCAGCTGTGTCCATAGCAGAATGCTTCTCCACTGCCCTTCCTCTCCACTGACCATTAAATGGTCAAAGGGGATCCTTCTAAGAGACAGGTGAGCTTTGAGTGGTGACATTTGTTGAACAAGCTTGTTGAATTCCTTCCTCTGCAATGGCCCAGAGAAGACATACTCCAGCATTTCATTGATAGAATGTCATCCATGGTGTTACCTTAAGAATGTTTCTACCTATATGAAGATGTTCACCTGGACACATGGAAGGCTAAATGGATAGAAGTCATGGTGCACATGCACCTGGCAATGTTATAAACTTGTGTTTTGCACAAAGATCTTTAGAGGGTGAAGTTGAAGACTTTCATGGCTGGCATCCATAATTTTTTGAAGATGCCAGCCACAGATGCTGGTGAAATGTCAAGAATAAACTCTTCTAGAACACATTGATATAGCCCAAAAACCCACAAAAAAATATCTTTAGAGGGCTTTGCAACCACCTTTGGCTGAATGTGTTTAAAGAGGTCCCATGAACAGGGTTTCCCATCATTGGAACTCTATAACAATATTCAAAGTGCCATGTTTACAAAGTGCTCTTCAGATCTTCATACTCAATGCACAAATACCTAGTGTAGATCCAGATGCTTGGAGGTGTATGTGAAGTGGAGTGTACATGCATGGCTGTATCACCCACTGACTTGCACCTCTTCCATGTATTAAGATCCATGTTTTTTCCACACATGTCTCATTACTTTCTTAATGCAAAAGTATAACACAGCATGTATTTCCTCAACTAGCTCCACTTTGGCTGCTCATCCAGGTAAAAATAGGTAAACCATCCCAGAATTAGTATAGATTGAGGCTAATAATTAAAATAAAAAAAATCTGAAATGTTTGGAAATACTTAGTCCCCACCACAACCGCCTGCAAGAGTTTTATACTGATTTAGAAATAGCAGTCCCAATCTGTGGATCTTCAAATCAACTGTCAAGTCATCCCAAATCTCTTTTATGTGGTAGCTGCATTGGGCCTTGAAGGTGGTCATAACACCTTTGCCTTTCCTCATTGGTGTTGTCTTTCTCTACTCTGGTTCTTGCTATCTTATTCCTTACTGGAGATAGGGAAGGGATGTTTGGGCATCGCACCATCTCTAGTACCTGTAACATCTAATAGAGGCAAGAAGAGACCTGGGAAACATGGGCCCAAAACACATGGCCAAATAAAGTGACTTCCAGCCTCTTTGGAGATGTGGTGTTTAGATGGAGTACACCCCCAAAGTGGCCATAGGCTGCTCTGAGGCCACACTAAAGCGGCAAGAGCCAGACCTTTTAGGAGCAGATTTAATCTGCTTCTGCCAGAGGCCACTTGGGACTGTGGCAGTGACCTGTTTTGGAAGTGGACTATGAGATCTCCCCAGTCCTGGCTCAGTTGGGGCCAGAGTAGTCAGAGGCCACTCCTTCCAGGCCACCTGCTTCGGCCCATAGTGTCACACATCCTGGCATACTTGAGACGCATAGCAGTGCCACTGATGCAAGGGAGGTGAGAGCTGAGATGGAGGAGAGAAAGAAACTCTCCCTACCTCCAGTATCCACTGTTGTTGCCCCATAAGGGTGTGGAAGAAAGGGGATTACAGCACAAGAAAATCCAAAGCTTTAGAAGAAGTCAGGAACTACAACTATTACATCAGATTGCAAGTAAGCATCACAAGGCACCAGCAATTATATTTGAGATTTTGTCAACACCACCATTAATGGGATATGGTGCAAGGAATCACATGCTTTAACTAAAGACAGAAGGAAGAAACATGGGGCAGTAATGGCCCACTGCTACTGAAAAGTACACTTATCAGAGAAGCACTAATTTTGATAACTCCAACAGCAAGTCAATCAGTCACTATGGCCAAGATATTCTCTGTTATTGCGCCTAAGCTCTGGAACGGCCTGCCGGACGAGATCCGTCTTTTAACATCCTTAGACAGCTTCAAAAAGGCTGTCAAGACGGATCTCTTCTGGCAGGCCTTTCCAGACTAGTTATACTAGACTAGTCCCTCCAGCCCCAGATTACAGCCATCCAAGACACGATCCTCACGTTGCCCCATCAATTGATGGGAGGATCGTTGTGCCAGGCTTTTGGAGTCACTGGGTTGGGTTGGATGGTTATATATTTTAACTTGATAATTTGTTTTATATTGTTCTGATTTAATCCTGTTTTAAGGGGGGAGGGGTTTGTTCATATTGTATGTTTTATTCTGAACTGTATGTTTTAATTGTAAGCCGCCCGGATTGGATTACCAATGGGCGGGGTATAAATAAATTTTATTATTTATTATTTATTATTGTTTAGCCAGTCTTATAGATCTGAAAACTTACCCTGGTGGGCATAGGATGAACTGGAAACTACCCTCTGCGTTTGTTAACTGTGCTCCAAACTCAGAGGTGGAGATGCAGTCTCAGAGTCTACCTTCCAAGCTCTGCCCAGCAACCATTAAGATTTCTTTTGGTGTCTTCCTTTTGACATCAAAATTTTCAGCCCCTGAAATGGGCAAAAAGGGTTGTGTTGGGAGTGTGGCAATGAGCAGAGAGAAAGGGAACACAGATTCACCAAATCTCACCTCTCTTAACCCTTCCTTATACCACAAGAGGAAGTGAAATAGATGAACAGAAGAAAGCTTCTTGCTACCTCCCATCCTGTTCATTTCTTTGCAGCAGTGCAGCAATTGTCAGGGGGAGAGAGAGAGGGAGGGAGGATAAACCTCCCTTCATTTCTGTTCCTCTTTGGGGCAGGGGAATCTTTGGAATAGAAAAAAGGCAAAGATGTTAGTTCTGCTGATACTTCCACCCTTGCTGGCAAGAGGTCAGTGGTGCTTTCATTGGCAGGTGAAAGAGCTCCTCCAAAATGGGAGGCATTCCATCTGATGAGCTCCTCACCTTTAGGATTGCTGTTAGACAGACAGACTGTGTATGTATTTGCTTATACAATTGCTTCCCTATAGGTCTGCTTTCACATTTATGATTTGCTCATGATGATGAAATCCTACAGTTATCTTAAATCTAATGACATTAGAAATGGTTGAGTGAAATGTTTCACTTCTGCTTCTGTTCCATTTACCTCATGTGCCCTAGCTTCCCAAACATTTATCCTTTCACTTCATTTACTGAGTTAGCACTTCATCAGCAACAAGCTACATGAAGAGAAGAAAAGGAGGGAGTCAAATTCCCTTTCTGGCTGTTACTGCACTCCTACAGAGCATGCCAAGGACATACAGTTTTTTCCAGTGGCTAACGCAAAGTCAATGGGCTTTGGTAAAACTATTCTCAGGAGCTACATGTAGCAAGCCTCAGAAAGCTGCAAAGAAGTGTCTCCTTCCTCTCCCTAATTCTTAGAGATGTGTACCAGCCACAAGTTTCAGTTTAAACTAGGATCACTCTTCTTTATAAATCAGTAGTATAGATTATTTGTCTTTGAGTCTTTCCTGATCATTATTGTTTTCAGACTCTCCGGCTAGCCTTATCTAACTGGTGCTTAGTAATAATTTTCACCATGACTTTCAGTTGTGGTTCATATATATATATCAGCAAATGGGGAAGTGGGAAATGGAAAATATTTCTAGGATGCTGATCACAGCCACATTATTATGAATTTTCCACCCCATTCCACTTTTGCTAGAAGTTGATAGCCCTATTCAGGTGTTATTTCAAGAGTGTTGATTAAACACAGAAATAGAGGAATACAGTAGTCTTGTCTCTCCCTTGTAAATTCTGTTCCTCATAGGTAGTATAATACTTGTGAAGAAGTTAGAATTTATTATGCATGGACTTTCTCCACACAGTTGGGAACCCTTGTTATTTAGGACTCTTGATTTTGTGGAGTACCTCCATGTGCAAGAGCAGCTCTGGTGTGCAGACTCATCATTCACCACCTAAGAATAGAAACGGATGAGAGATGAGACAATGTTAGCATGATTTTCCTTGCAGGTGATGATTTAGCACCTCTTAAATGACGCCTGGATAGGACTTATTCCACATCATCTTCAGTGGTCATTGAATCCAGATGGGCTTCCCCCCTCCCCATTGTTATACAGAATAGCTAAGGGGAGTCCTTTCTCCTTGCTGTTTTCTACTGTAAACCATATCTCCTGAAGCTGCTATTTTTGCATTGCAATGGGAGGGATGTATGTTAACTTCTTATTTTCCTATTCAGGGAAAATATCAGCTTAAGTTGTTTGGTGATGAGAACCAGCACAGAGGAAGGGTTGAACATCTCCTTCCGGCACTACCCCCTGATTTCATTTCAGACTCCCTATCTGAAAGTTGTTTTGAAGTCATAAAAAGAGTATGAGGTCTGTTTTCCATATTGTTTAGCCCTCAGAGAGATGGTTGTATAGGCTGACATCCACGGTGAGTTATGATGGTGTAGGTACAGCTTATGCAGTTATAACTCACTTTTTGGTCATTGCAAGAGTTTGAATTCTGTACCAACCATGCAATGACCAAAATCTCCCCCCGCAAAACCTCCACTTTTCTTTCAGGAGCCTTCATCCCAATATGGCAATTTTCTGACCCACAGAGAGCAGGGTAGCAGCAAGGAAGCATCCACCTATTTTTTCTAAAGCTGGATACACAGCAGCCAGCATCCTTTGGGGCCTCCTGGCAATCCTCCAGGGGCCCCTAAGGCTTGTGTTATTGCTGTACATCAAGCTACAGGAAAATAGCTGGACACTTCTCACTGCTATTCCCATTCCCCACTGGCCAGGAAACGGTCGTATTGAGGTTGGGAGGCACAGCAGATAAAAGGTATGTTGGAAAGGTTAGATGGAAGATATATCATAGCTAATTATGTGCAATACATTTTACAATTCAGGATTTTAGCCATATCTCCAGTGATGTTTTATGTTCCTTGGTAACTTATTTTCAACCGCCACCCCCCATATCTACAATCTGTTCATCTTTGGTGTGAAGTTATGTTGAAACATTTTAAGCCATAGCTGAGCTCTATAATAATTTTACAACTTGTTCAACAGACTCAAGGGATCCAAGGCTTCTCCCCCCCCCCTTTTTTTTTTTTTAATGAATGGTATTAATATCTTCTTCATGTATTAACTAAAGATATATATAATGCTTCTAATGGCATACACACATTTTATGTGCATATATGAACAAGGTGTAGGGAGCTATTCTTTAGTCTCCTGAGCCCCATTCAAAATGAACTTCCTAGGCAGCTGCCAGGCCCCATGACACAGCTGTTACAGTGAAGAGAGGAAGGCAATTGGGCCTCTGGTCCCTGCTGAAGTTTGCTGAAGATAGACACAGTGGAATAAGTTCATTGTTTGCAATGCAGCAAACTGCAGTAAAAATGAGAGGCAGTTCCTTCTGCATGGTCATCGCCCTCCCTTCCTCCCTCCCTGCTACCACTCCATGGCCATTTGACAATTGTACAAATGGTCCTACAAGTATTAGCAGTTGCCTAAGACAAGAAGGCATGGAGCTGCCTGTGAGGAGCAACAAGTCTCCATGCGCATCATCTAGGATCTCAACCATAGCAATCCAACATCTTTCACAACTCACCGTGATTTTATGAAGTGAATGAGTTAAGCAATTCATTTTCGCAATGTCAAAATTTTTAATGAGTAACATACCCATTGCTTTAAGAGCAATCCATAGGGTTTCATGATCTATACAATCAAAGGATTTGCTGTAGTGTATATAGCACAGGCTGGTTTTCTTTTGGAATTCTTTGTTGTTTTCTGTTATCTACATCTGTTGCATTATAATTCCTAATACCTCTTCCTTTTCTGAACCCAGCATTTCTGACTCCATATATGCTAGAAGTCTTTGCTGCAGAATTTTGAGCATGGCTTTGCTTGCACAGGAAATTTGTACTGCAGAATAGGTGGGGTTTAAACTCTCTCTAGAATTCAAAATGACTATAGGTTTTATCGCATTACAAAAATAAGGTGAGAGGCAGTCGGACAGAAGTGGCCTTCTGCTTACCTTCGCACAGTGCTCTTCCATGCTGTTCCCAACACAGCATTTGCAAAACTGTTTTTTGTCTTGCTGAAAAAATCAATTTGGCAAAAGCCATAGTTTTACGACATGATCCTTCTGCAAAGAGAACAGAAGTACTACGAAATCATGCAGGAAGGTAAACAGCAAGTCGCTTCTATCTCTTGACCTCTCATCTTTATTTTGCAATACAATAAGGTCCTAAATCGGGGTAGTCATGCTTTGGCCATATAATACAAAGGCATGACTCGTTAAAAAAGACAATAATGCTTGGTTGGGTACAAGGCTGTAGGAAAAGAGGAAGACTGTATTCCAGATGGCTAGACTCAATGAAGGAAGCAATGTCTCCAAGTCTGCAAGAGTTGAGCAGTGCTGTTGATGATAGGCTGATTTGAAGGTCTCTCATTCATGGGAGCTGAGGTTGACTTGAAGGCATTTAACAAAAACAAACTTGGTGTTGCACATGAGACAAACTTGGTGTTGCACATGGGAAGGTGGGATTATGGGATGAGGGAATGTTTTAACTTTGTTCTGTTTTAATATTGTTGTACCCCGCCCCAATTGCCGCGCAGAGGGGCGGGCTATAAATAAATTATTATTATTATTATTATTATTATTATTATTATTATTATTATTATTATTATTACATTTGTTTCCCACAATTAGCTCAATCTCACAACAGCTTTATCATCCAGCCTCAACTTCCCCCTCCCCAAATTAAATAATAAGGCTTTCACATTACAGATGTAGAATGAGTTATATGCCATGTTCCCAACAGCATTCAGATTGGTAATGGGGTAACAGCATTTCTGCTCTTGCCTGCTCTTGTACTTTAATGTTAAGGGGGAAAAGAAACAAACAGAGGGGACTGAATGGTTAGGGAAAGATTTGTCATGTCTGGTAAAGTCTACCTGTTCTTTAGCTTTTATGTAGCTTTATTGTAATGGTTTATTTCTTGTTATTGTTTAAAATGCTAATATGTTTACCAGGCAGAACAAACAGAACAAAATTACTAATTATAAGAGATGTAAACACTTCAACCTAGCTAGAAAGCCATATGCAGTTATGTTCTTTATTCTTCTTCTTTGAGCAACAAGTGTACATAGAATCATAGAATCATAGAGTTGGAAGAGACCACAAGGGCCATCCAGTCAAACCCCCTGCCATGCAGGAACTCAAAACCAAAACATCCTCAACAGATGGCCATCCAGCCTCTATTTAAAGTCATCCAAAGAAGGAGACTCCACCACTTTCCAAGGGAGAGTGTTCCACTGTCGAATAGCTCTCACTGTCAGGAAGTTCCTCCTAATATTCTGGAGCTATCCTCTTAATATCCTGGAGCTTGCACCCATTGTTCCGGGTCCTAGTCTCTGGAGCAGCAGAAAACAAGCTTGTTCCCTCCTCAATATGACATCCCTTCAAATATTTAAACAAGGCTATCATATCACTTCTTAGCCTTCTCTTCTCCAGACTAAACATCCCCAGCTCCCTAAGTTGTTCCTCATAGGGCTTGGTTTCCAGACAATGAAGTGTTCCTGTTTGTTCAAAAGAACCAATCTCACTGAACAATCACCTCTGTCTTCATAATATACAGTAGTATTTTGCAATATTTCTCCAAAGGATATATTTAGCTCCATTGTAGTTGAAATTTTAATGCTTTTTCATTACTGTCAGTCTTCATGGACTGCCATAATTCAGCAAAGCTTCTTTAAGTAAATAATAGCAACTTAGAAGTTATTAGAATTTGTTAGACTTGTATCCTTTGCACAAGATAAGAGAGATCAAAAAAGATTGGTCATGTTGTTGTTATATGCCTTCAAGTCATTTCTGACTTATGATGACACTAAGACAAACCTATCAAGGGATTTTCTTGACAAGATTTGTTCGGGGGGGGGGGGGGGGGAACGGTCTTTGCCTTCCTCTGAGGCTGAGACAGTGACTTGCCTATGGTCACCGGTAGATTTCCATAGCTGAGCAGGGATTTGAACCCTGGTCTTCCAGTGTCCCAGTCCAACACTTAAATTGCTACACCATACTGGTCTGCTGCTATCCATTTCTATTTCTAACAAGCTGCCTCAGAGAGTGGTGGAGTCTCCTTCTTTGGATGTTTTCAAATAGTTGCTGATTGGCCACCTTTTGGGGGTGCTTTGATTGTGTGTTCTTGCATGGCGGGGGTTGAACTAAATAGCCCTTGTGGTCTCTTCCAACTCTTTGATTCTGTGACTCTCTTTCCCCACATTACTTTATCTTGCAAAAAGCACTTGCCAGACCTTGCTTACTGAGCACATCTGTACTCTAGGGCCTTATTTACACACTCTAAAAGGAAAGTCAAGAGATTATCACTTATATTGAATGGTGTCACACAGTTATTTAAAGAATCATGAAACACTTAATTAAAACAGCTTAATGTAAACTAGATTGTGCATTCTTGATTGTCCCAAGATAGAAGGAGGTGCCAGCTCTCAGACACTCAGCTGTGCCTTTAACGTACCGAGGTTTAGACCATCCTACCACCAATATTTTTGTGGCATTTTTTTTTTAACATCACACATTCACAGTCCTTAAATAAGTGGCTGAGTTTCCCTGAGGCTCCATAATCTCTGTGCTTTTTCAGTAAGGTTGTTTGGCCACGGTTCCTTTTTTCTTGTATAAAATGTCCCACATCAAGTTTGTGTTTGTGTTATATCTTATTTCCTTTAAATGTTCTTAAACTAGGAATGGATAAATGGTGTTCCATAGGTCGCATGTGATCCCCAAGGCTGTTTTTGTGGGTGTCAGAGCCTTTTAGAGGTCAAAACATTTTTAGGATCTGTAGAGCCTTTTTTCCCCAGGTGATTTTAAGGCCTTTTTAAAAAAAAAAAAAAGCAGAAAGTGAACAGGAAGCCATTTCTGGTCCTGATGTTTAAAAAAGTCCTCTTCTGGGCCTAAAATGATCCAGAGATAGTGTTACTATACCTCTTGATTAGCCAGATTTCCCCTAGTTTCTAGACATGCTACTCTGATGCCTGTTTGGACCATAATTTGCCCTGGATTCCAAGCTGCCATTTTAAAGAAAGTAAATCTTTAGCAAAGTCGAAGGCTTTCATGGCTGGCATCCATAGTTTTTTGTGGGTTTTTCAGGCTGTGTGGCCATGTTCTACAAGAGTGACGTTTTGCCAGCATCTGTGGCTGGCATCTTCTGAAGATGCCAGCCACAGATGCTGGCGAAACATCACTCTTGTAGAACATGGCCACACAGCCTGAAAAACCCACAAAAAACTATAAATCTTTAGCCATTGTCAAAGGAGCAAATTGTAAAGCCCTGTTGTCAGATTATTTTGCAAGAAATTGGTACCTCTGAGAATGAGGGGAATAAAGTGAGGGTATGGGGTGTATGAGGGGAACAAATTGTGGCATGCAAGTGGTGGAGTGCAAGATGCAAGGAAAGCACACACTGCAAGGGTTCTAGTTGAAGTGATGAAGGGAATAGGAAAACTGAGAAAGTGAACAATGCAAGTGGCTGCATTCAAGAAGCAAGAGATGGGTGCACTGAATGGGCATGAAGCAAGATAAGGGAGTAAGAGAGACAGGAGAGTGGATGGTATGAGCAATAGACTGCAAGAAGCAAGGGAATAGGGCACCACAAGGACATGAGATGACACAAGGAACAGAGTAAGGACATTATCACATGGGCCCAATGCAAATGAAATCCAAATGAAATCCCGACCGAAACCGGATTATTTGCCCG
>JAIPUX010001232.1:155679172-155693454 GCA_020142125.1 Phrynosoma platyrhinos | reverse complement strand
TTTGTGTGGATTAACCAGCAGATTTCCCCCGTGTGATAACATCCTAAGGCAAGCTAGGGGTTTTCTTGACAAGATTTTTTGGGAAGGAGTTTGCTTTTGCCTTAAAAATCACCCTGTATGTTTCCATGACCCAGAGGGGATTTGAACCCTGGTCTCTAGAATCCTAGTCAAACACTCAAACCAGTACACCATGCTGGTGCACAATCTATCGCTGAATTTTGCAGCCTTTTCACACTGTACCCTACAGTTATAGTGCTATGATTTCATTTTAACTGCCTTGGCAAAATCCTGTGGAATTGTGAGATTTGCAGCTAGAGAATGGTATTAAGAATTCTTTGTCAGAGAGTTCTAATGTATCACCAATCACCAAGCCCCAGGTTTCTATTGGATGTTGACATGACATTTAAAGTGGAATCATAGTGCTATGATTGTGTAGTGTGAAAGGGCCCTTTGTTTGCTAATGATGGCTGCTGCCACACTGCTGAATAAATGCAGTTTGACACCATTTTAATTGCCATGGCTACATCCTATGGAATCCTATGATTTATGGTTTGTTGTGACATCAGAGCTCTCTGACAGAGAAGACTAAGCATCTCACAAAACTATAAATCCCAGAATTCCATAGCACTGAGCCATCACAGTTAAAGTGGTGTCAAACTGCATTAATTCTACAGTGTAGATGCAGTCGATATGTACCTAGAGCAGGGATAGGCAACCTAAGGGCCGGGGGCCGGATGCGCCCCCCCCCGAGGCCTTTGGACCAGCCCCAGGCCGGTCCTGCCGCCGTCACCCCCCGCCGCCACCACCACCACCCGCCATGATGATATTGATTATTGTTGTTATTACTTGTTCTTGGGGTTTTCTTGGCAAAATCTCCACAGGGGTTTTGCCATGGCTTTTCTGGGGCTGAGAGAGTGTGCATGCATATTTTTTTAATTTTTTTAAAAAGAATTTATTTATTTATTTATTTATTATTTATTTTTGGTGCTTCGGCCCTCCAATTGTCTGAGGGACAGCAACCCGGCCCCCGGCTCAAAAAGGTTGCCTACCCCTGACCTAGAGGCTCATCCAGTATTGCATTTTTCATGTCTTTTTGTTCAATCCTTGCTGTCAATTAGGGCCATGAAAATAAATGCCAAATTTGTTACAGTGGTCCCTCCACATTCTCTGGAGTTGGGGTGAAGGCTCCCCGTGAATGTGGGAAAATTGCAAATAAAAAAACACTATTCTTTTTACCTAAGAGAATACCTCTCTAGGAATCTTCAGGTCCTCCAGCGCAACTCTGTGGCCAACTTCTGGCAAAGTTGCAATGGAGGACCTAAGGATTCTTAGAGAGAACATATTAATCAAAACCACAAATAATCGAATATGCAAAAATCAAAGGCGCAAATGTGTGGCTAACTATAGTAAGTATTACAAGTTTGACCAAACGTGTTATATTTCTGGCCTTTGCTTTCCCATATGACTATTGCTTTTTTCTTGCTGTAATGCAAGGATGGGCATCTTCAGAAAATCCATGGGGCCATTTCCAGCCTGTAAGACTCCATAGGTCCCTGTAGAGCCACAAACAAGACAAAAGAAATATCAAACTGGATATGGGTAGCTTGGGAAGCTGTAATGGATTTGTACACAAATTTGGGGGGGAAACGGTTTTGACCAACAATACCTTTTCTGCAGAGGGAGGGGTTCAAAATGGTGTTGGGGCCACATACAGCCCACAGGGTATTCTGTGCCCACTCTTTCTGTAATGGGAAGTTCTTCAGTCTTCATCATACCAGTGACAAACAGGTAGCTAGCAGCAGAAAGGATGCATCCTAATGTTATATAAGGTGCTAACAGCATGTCACAGTAAGATAAGTAGCAATCTGTAGATGAGAGGCATCTATTATTTCTCTTTGAATGACGATTCTAATCTGTATCCCCTCAGGGAACAAAAGGATTCATTGAGCCAAGACCTGGGCCCAGTAATATCCCCTCCCAGCTAGCAGGGAAGATGAACTAAGGAGCACAAATGTGATATGAATAGCATGCCCTTTTTGCAGGGAATGAACAGATCTATTCCCTCATGGAGGGAATATTGCAAATTGTGAGTAGACCTAGAGTCAGTCCAATCTGTTTCATATTGGATTTTCATTTCAAAAAGCTTTTTTTATACATAGAGGCATGCTTCGAGCTCATGTAATGTCTAAATAATGCTAAAATGATTGCTATCATATTGTGTCATTGACAAGGGAATGTTTTATTGACCAGAGTTTCATCCTATGAAGACTCCTGTGAAGTCTAGTTTACTACTAAGAAAAGTAGGCTGCTTGTTCACATTATGGCACAACTAAATTACCCCCAGTTGTTATGCCCTATTCCCGCAACCACAGGACAGTTGCTTATGATATTGCTTTTATTATTTATTTATTGCAATGGTTTAACAGCTTTCTTCTGCTTTTCCATTGCATGTTTTGCCTTTAAGCCTACAGTTGCTCAAGAAATTATGACAAATTCAAGCAATTTCTGTTTCTCAGTAGTAGCTGCCATTATAATATGTGGCCCAACTCACTTTGCCTTAAACAGGAAAGGGAAACTATTGTATTGTAGTATTCTGTCTTTTTCCAGAAGCTAGGACTACAGGAATGCTGGCCTTTATAAAGGTCTTGTACTGCTAAGATAATAGTAAAATCACAGGTGGATTGCATGAATAAGGTTAAAGATTACTAATGTCTTCAGGAGCAGGTAGCAACAGAAATAATTCTGTGTGTGGCCATTGTGTTTTGAAAGCAGGTAAAGAGCTCTGTTTTGCAAGCAATCAGTATAGCGGTTATGAAGTTGCCTGCTTCCAAGGACTCAGCAAAGATATCTCTCCAAGAGAGAAGAGAAAAGCATTTTGATATCATCCAGGGATATAGCTACAAGGAGGGGCAAAATGAGGACTTGGTCCCCAAATAAGAATTCTTACCTCCAAATTAAATTTTCCTTCATCCCCAAATTTCTATCATTGCAGTAATTTAAAATATCAGTTTAGCATTTAGAAATAATTTTTAGGCATCTAGTGAAGAGTGGCAGGCAACATCACTAAGGGAATGAGAATATAGCAGATAGAGTTCTAAATGAGTACAATTTTTAATGTCTCGTTCTCAGCAATGGTCAAAATTTGAGGACTAAAGAAAAACTTCATTGGGGGCAGAATTCTTGTTTGGAGCAGCAATCTCTTAATTGGGGGCAGAATTCTTGTTTGGAGCAGCAATCTCTTAATTCCACCCCCCAGTTATATCAATTGTGACTACACCTTCTCATTGAAGGAACATTTAATATGAATATAATGGCAGGGGGTGGACTGAATGGCCCCAGTGGTCTCTTACAACTCTATGATTTCAAGTAAATAACAATATGTGAGGGTGAGATAGATCAGAGAGAGAATAATTCTGCCTTCCAACTGTGGCAATAGTCAGCAATGCTGAAGAAATGTCTTTCTTCCATTAAAGGGATCTCTCAGGCTATCCAGTGATTCCCAGACTCTGGCCTTCCAAATGTTTTGTATTTCAGCTCCCAGAAGCCTCAACAATCTTGTCCTTTGATCTGGGATTCTATGAGCCAAAATCCAAAACACCTGGAAGGCCAGAGTTTGGATATCACTGGTTATTCTTTTCCCTTGCCATAGTTGCTGGTATTTACGTGAAAGCAACCTAAGACACGGGAGACCAAATGTAGTCTTCAGTTATTAGGTGGGTTTTTTTCCCAACAGGTGTGCCACTTAGGACTGATAGGAGCTATAGGACAAAAACATCGGGAGGACCCATCCTTGACCTAAGTGAATGAGTTATTTGATGGGCATAGAACTTGGATATTTTTAAGATATGTAGAGTCATGGATATTTGCATAGTTGGAGAGGATCTGTTACAAGACTGAGACCTGAATAAAGTCAGGGTTGTTGTGTTAGGGAAAGGATTCTCAGAGATATATAAGGCATAAAAGTAAAAACAAATCTGGAAAGTATATTTGTTTGTCTAAAATTTTTATTTTGTATATTAACAGTTTTGAAATATCTATATGTGGCTAGGTTGGGGGGATGCAAGATATGAAAAAAAGGATGTTGAGGTTATGCCTGTATGATAATTAAAGGGGGAAAGTTTATGTCTTTTTGCAAATACAGAAGTCACTCTTCCACAAACCTATAAAATTTACAGACATACAAATGGTTCTCTACTCTATACATCAGTTATATGAATTAGGATCACTGAATGAGTATCAATCTGTTAGCGGAATACAGATGTGTTAAATGTGGCTGCACTAGCACATGTGTTTCTTTTTGAATAGAGTGCAGAAAACTTATCAGTCCATCCAGAACCTCCCACCTGTAGCTGTCAAGCTCCAGGGGGAAGCAATTCCTATGGTGAAGATGTGACTGCTCTGGACTCCCAGGGAAAGAAAAAGATGGTACATTCCTTCTGTGAGTGCTCCTTTTTCCTTCTCTGAGCTGAGATCAGCTGCTTCTTCATTGTATGAATTGCCCCATCCTCTTCTCTTTCCCATCAGTAAACAACAGCAGTGGCTGCTAGGATAAGGGGGCAATAGTGTTACATTCATGCCCAATGAAGGATTTCAACCAGTGGGTTTTAAATATGTATCTAAATATGTAACAAGTAGATGCAGTAAATTGTATAGGTACACTCATCCGGGAATTCTGAGCAGCTACAACATCTTGTTAAGTGGTACAGATCTGCTTTGTCTCTCTATAAAATGTATGGAATTACCCTCAAAGAGACATTTCTCTTTGCATAAGGTTGCAGGAGTGGCCTCTGCATTAAACATATTGAGTAGTCTTGAATTGTTCATTCTTTCCTCTGCAATGGGTTTGCAGCACTGTCCATAAAATAAGAATACTTGTGGTTACTCCAAAGAGTACAATCATATGCACCACCATCTTAGGTACCTGTGTATTGGATTAGGTGTATAGATCTCTGCCATCTGTGATGAGGGTGTCGATAGGGAAAGTTTGTCTACAAGGGTTATTTACTCTTAATTCCCCCGGACTCGCTGTGTCCTGTTTACATGATGCAGGCCAAAATCTAGAATCAAGTGCAGACTGTTTTCACATTTGTACATTATTTGTCTTTTCCTTATAACCCAAATTGAAAAACCTAACCTCTTACTCCAGTTTTTTGGCTCCTTCTATAGTGACAACAGGTAGCTGCCTTTCCACATGGTGTCTGTGAGCCACCTAGTGGTACCACTGCAGGCACAAGTTGCTCTGAGGTCAGAATGAGGCACCCAGTATCAATAACATGGCTTGTTGTGACCTCAGTGGTGGCACCGGGCAAGAGATGGGGATTTCATGGGAAGGCAGCCAGCCATCATCGCTGTGGAGAGAGCACAGGTAATGGGGGGAATATGCGGCAGAATACTCTGGGGGCATCCCCAAGAGTTCTAACCAGTGAAGACAAGCTCATGAGAGACAATGCCTTTTAAAACATATTTGAAATATTTGTAACATGCTGAAAAGAAATGATGAAGGCATTTTTCAATTGTAAGAAAGAAAACTGAGAGACTGAATAATTTCAGTTCAATGAGCCTTCATTTTTCTAAAAATGGAAGCGTTTTCTATGCAATATTGTGAAGCGGGTCTAGGTGGGTTTTTTTCCATAGAAGTGTAAAGTATTATAGTCGTATATTAACCGTATCATCATCAGATCCTGATGAGATCTTACTACAGGCTTCACTAACCTGATACTCTCCAGACATTTTGGATTACAACTCCCAGGTTGAGGAATCATGGGATTTTTTTATTTATTTATCTATCCTATTTGGATGGCTCACAGCCCAAACCCCAGTTCTGGTTGGAGCAGTCCAGATCATGTCTGGCACATCCCGCACCATAACTGAACATAACATGGTTATAAGGGAGTTTTTCTGTTTGTTTGTTTGTTTTTTAAAAATTACATGTTTCATTTCCACCATTTCCACACTGTGGCAGCTATCTGCTTGGGCTTCCCTCTGGACCATCCAACTTGTCCACCACTGCTGCAGGTCACCCAGAATGTGACCATTGCTGGGCACCTTGCCCTGCTGACCTGGGAAGCAAATGTCCCATGGTGGTAGCAGATGTGCTGGGTCCCCAATGGGATAACCCTTCAGACAGACTCGATATTATGAGGATGGAGCCCAAAGTAATGGGAGGAGGAAAAATGGGGCAGCTGTGGGGCCAGGATACCCCAGGCTGCCCCTGGATTATCCTGGCCAGTGCAGACAAGGCCTTTGTAACTTGGGTGACTCACCTATGGCAAGAACTAAAAAGCTAATTTAGAGCATTCTGCGGCCCAGGCCCGGGAGGGGGGTGATATAAGGATTTTGTCCTCCCAAATAATAATTATTTTTCACCAAATGAAATTTTCCTTCAGTTCCCAAATTTCACACATAGCAGAGAATAAAACATTAAAAACAGTTCACGCCTAGAACTTTTCAATTTGCTATGTTTGCATTCCCTTCCTCACTTTGCCTGCCCTCTTTCTTTGGATGCATAAACTATTTCTAAATAGTCAACTGAAGTGTAATGTTAATGTAGTGCTAGAAATTAGGGACTGAAGGAAAATATCCTTTGGGAGAGCAGAAATCATATTTAGGGAGCAATGTCCTCCCCACACTTGCTACACCCTGCTGGGGCATGTTTTTGATTGACTTACATTGTTCTGTTTTGACCTTTTTGATGTTTATTTGTATTATTAGATATTTTGAAAAGTTTTTTATATCAGGGTGGAAATCACATGGCCCTGCAGATATTGTTGGACTGCCACTCTCAGGACTGCTTTGCTGGATAAGGCTGCTGGGAGTTGCAGTCCAACAGCATCTGAAGAGATATGATATATCATGAAGCCCTGCACTCAGATGGAGACATATGACCTTAAAGGTTGCCTTCTGGTCCCTGCCTTCTATCACAGACACAGAGTTCCCTGGTGAGTTCCTCTACAACAGGAGTGGGCAAAGGGAGTCCCAAGGGCTCCATGTGGCTTACCTGGGTATAAAGAAAATGGCCTCTGAGAATGTGTGGGGCATTTTCCCCATGTTTGGAGGCCACCTGGGCCCCCCAGGGGTCAAAGAAAATATTTTATGATTTTTTTTTTCAAACAGAGAGAGAAAGGGGGTCCCAAATTGCTTTCTAGGGGGGCATGGGAGAATTTTCATCACATTTTGGGGTAGAGGCTGATCGATGTAGATCCTGAATAATATTTTTTTAAAAGAGAAAGTAAACAAGAAGTGCCTTACACTTCCCATTGTTTTAAAAAAGCACAGAAATAAGCTAGGAAAGCCCAGAAATAAGGTGGAAATATCCCCATACTTCCTAGAGGGGGTTGGGGATGGAGCACATATTTTATTATTAATTTATTGATTTATTGATTTGAGGAGATGGGTGTGATGGAGGGGTGAAGACCTACAAGGCCTCCTTTCCTTCCACAGTTGCCCATCCCTGCTTTACAAGGTCAGAAATCTATGTGGGAGCAGGTCAGGAAGAGGAGGAGAGGCATGAGTCTGGTAGCCCTGTCATATTGCAGTCTCACTCCCAAAGTGAAGGGAAATTTGGACAAGCTCCCACAGGACAAGAGCTGGCTTATGCCTCCACTGCCCTTCCCCCTGCCAGCAATATTATTGTTATTGTTATTTATTTATTTATTTATTTATTTATTTATTTATTTGCTATGCCACCTTTCTCCTGGAGTAGGACCCAAGGGGACTCACAGGTAAAATTGAAATTGTTTCATTAAAACAGTATTTAACAAAATACAAACATTAAAAACAGAAATAACGACAGCACACACCCCAATAAGAAGCTTCCCTGAGAGAGATTATATATCAAAAGCCTGCTTGAACAAAAACATCTTTGCAAAGTCGAAGGCTTTCACGGCCAGCATCCATAGGTTTTTGTGGGTTTTTCAGGTTGTAAGGCCATGTTCTCTGAAGATGCCAGCCACAGATGCAGGTGAAACATCAGGAATACATTCTTCTAGAACACGGCCTCACAGCCCAAAAACCCCACAAAAACCTATAAAATATCTTTGCCTGCTGGGTAGGGTTCTGGATATATCAGAGACTCTAATATTCAAACACTTTGTTGTTAGGGGTCCTTCCTGGAATATTGTGCCCAGTTCTAGGCACTAAAATTCATGAAGGATGTGGACAAGATGGAGTGTGTCAAGAAGAGGGACACCAGAAGGGTGAATGGTCTGGAAACAATGCCCTATGCAGAGCAGCTTAGCCAGCTGGGTATGTTTAGCTTGGAGAAGAGAAGATTAAGGGGTGATGTGATAGCTGTGTGTAAATACATGAAGGGAACTCATACTGAGAATGGAGCAAACTTGTTTTCTGTTGCTCCAGAGACTAGGGTCTGGATCAGTGGATTCAAGCTATGGGAAAAAGAGATTCCACCTAAACATTGGGAAGAACTGTTCCACAGTGGAAGAGTGGTGGAGTCTCCTTCCTTGGAAGTTTCAAAACAAATTCTAGATGGCCATCTATTGGGGATCCTTTGATTGTGTATTCCTTCATGGCAGGGGGTTGGACTGGATGGCCCTTGTGGTCTCTTCCATCTCTATGATTCATAGATTCTATGATTCCATTATTGTTCCATAATTATTATGATTCTATTATTGTTCCTTAATTTGTTGCTACCACAACCTAGGTCCAAAACTCACTGCACAAACAGTCCAGTTTGAGACTGCTTTAACTGCCCTGGCTCAGTGCTAGGAAATCCTGGGAATTGTAGTTTACTGTGGCACCAGAGTTCTGATGGAGAAGACTAAATGTCTCACAAATCTACAGTTCCCAGATTTCCCTAGCATTGAGCCAGGGTGGTTAAAGCAGTATTAAACTAGATAATTTTTGCAGCGTGTTTTGGACTATAGTTACTTAGGGCCTCGGCAGATGGCTAATTGAGCCGTCTCCGAGGCAGGGAAGAGGAGGGGCAGCCACACGCTTGGCGCCCCTTCCTCCTCCCGAGGTTGCCCTTGGAGCCACCAGCCCTCCGCACGGCCAGCGCTCCGGGGGCAACCTCCCGCCGCACATGCTGCGGCGGAAAAGCCAGCGAAAGTGCACCTCAGCCTTTTGGGGCTCACTTTCGCTGACTTCTGATTTAGCACTCCTTTCAGGGGCAGTGAAGGAGCGCCGCAGGAACGAGCCGCCAGTCTGCTTCCCCCCCAGACAACATTTTCAGCAGTGGTGACAACTGTTTGTTTAACTTTCAGGTCATGATCTAAGAACCATTTCCCTTGCTTTGAAATGCAGTTTTTTAATTTTAATTCTATGATCAATCCTTTTAAACTGTAGGAATACTAATTATTAAACTGCAGGAATGCTAATTATAACATCTTTTTTTGCCAACTTCCTTCCTATTTAAATGCTAATTATTTTCCTATCTTAAGCCAATTTAAAAGACTAAGGGCCTCTGCAGACCAGCCCAAAGGGCCGGCCTGGAGGCAGAGTTGGAGTGGGGAAGCCACATGTTGGCTGCCCCAACCCCACACTGACACCGTCCTGATGCCCTTCAGGTGCAGGCTGTGCCGAAAAGGGCGCTGAAGAGCCGTGCACCAGCTCTTAGGGTGGCCTTTTGCCGCTCCTTTCAGGGTGGCAAAAAGGAGGATTGGTGTCACGGCGTGGGGTTGCCATGGCCCCAATCTGCCGCTTCCCAGTGTGACCGAGAGCTGCCTGTCTGCAATCCCCCAAAGACTGAAATCCCACATCAGGAGCTATGATGCCTAACTCTCTGATGATGGAACTATGCTGAAGACAAACCACTCTTGCCAAGAAGATCCTGGGATAATTCACCATAAGTTGGAAACGACTTGAAGGCACCCCACCACCACCACAACAACAACAATGGAGTGAGGCAGTGAGTGAAGAAGCATCCATTCCTCTTCTGTCAGCAAAGTGCTCTCTCACATGCAGGACTCTGAAGAGTCCTGTGATAACTGCTTGTCAGAAAGCACCTCACTGCCAGGAGAGGTAGATCCTTCTTCACTTAGCTCCCTGCTCCCCACTGCATTAGAAATCCCTGTGTTGGTTGTGATCCCTGTCTTGTTATTAGGCAAAATGAGTCAGAAACTATAGGCAGGAGATGCTAGGATGGGGTGACAGCAAAATACTGGAAGACAAAATTGGTTTGGCTTAATATCTTCAGGTATAATGATGGGTGTCGTTCCATTGTCATTGTGGAGGTAAGATCAAACTACCAACCCACTCAATATTTGTACATGGAATGGGGAGAAATAGAGGGGGGCATTTTGTCTTTTGACAGCAAAATATCTTGGCCTCATCTGATGAAGACTCTGCTTTATTTTGAGACATGAGAAAAACAAAATCAGGCTTTTCCCCTGACTTTTTCTTTTCATGTGTAATAAAGCTCCTAGAATGAGTAGTTGGCTCTATATTTCTCTCTAATTGTTAAACTTGAAAGTCTTCTAACTTCTTGCTTAGAAGATTGATTAAAACTTTACTGCGTATATTCTTCTTTGGTTGACTTGTCCTCTGGAATCTTATTGTCAGTGTTACCAAAAAAAGGAAGAAATAGGAAAGAGAGATCATAATCTTACTATTATCATATAAAGCAGGTTTTGTGATCATAGTGATCACCCGGTGCACCCAAAAAATTTCATATGTGCAAAAGCTTCTACATTCAGTGTTAAGGAACTGTCTGAATCCACTAACTTACACAGAGCTTTTCAAATGGTGACACAAATAGATCAAGGCCCTATTTACAAGACCCTCCATGTGCACATCTGAATTCTATGAATTTTTGATGGGTTTAAAGGAATTATTCTGTGGGACTCAGCAAGGGTCCTGTCTGCATTGGCAGAGTATCCTGGTCTTGAAGCGACCCTGACTTCCTCACATTATTTGGGCCCTCCATTCCTATGCCAGGCAGCTGTATGCATAGATGTCCCACTGTGTCACCCAGCACAGCCACAACAGCAATGAATCACTCACTTCTGAAATGTAAAGGAGGCGCCAAGTCTCAATCATGACTGGTCACCACGTTCTGACATCAGAGCGACTGACTGGCAGCAGTTGTGGCTGCATCGGGCAACCAAAAGGGTCACTGGAGGGTATCAGACTGGAGGGTTGCAGATCTTCCTGAAAGATTCGGAACAAAGAGTGATGTATTTAAATCCATATAAAAAAGTGTTATACCCCAAGTTTGGCACTGAATGGGCCAGGTGTCATTCAGTCTGTGCCAGACTCTGAGTTTGGGCCATGTGTCACCCACTCTTCCTGCCAAAAGGAGACCAATTTATTTGGCCCATGCAGAAAGGCCTCAAAAGGCTCTTTCACACTACACAATACTTGTGCTATGATTCCACTTTAACTGCCATGATTCCATCTTATGGAATCCTGGCATTTATAGTCTGGCAAGGCAGTCCTGGTCCTGTGTCAGACAGACCTAGTCCTCACCAAACTACATACCCCAGGATTTCATAGGATTCAGTCATGGTGGTTAAAGTGGGATCATAGCACTATTAACTTTATACAGTACACCCTTCCTATCTGTGGGGGATCCTCATGGATAGCAGTCCTGTTCTTTTCAATGAGTGCATGCATGCTCTTGCTCACACCTCTGCATGCGTGCACACCCATTGAAAAAGTCGGGCTTGCCATCCTCAGAAGTTCAAACCACTGATGGCAAGCCCATGGCTGGTCCAGGCACGCTGTAGTGTGAAAGAGCCTGAAGTTAATGGTTTATTTAAAAACTTTAAATGTATCTCTTTAAAAACCAAATACAAAACAATACTGTCTCCCATTTTCCATGGATGTAACCACGAAAGTCTACTGGCACCTTAAAGACCAACAAATTTGAGCAAGCAATGGAAAGTTGAGAGGCAAACCTGCTTGTTGTCACTCATCCCACAACTGCTCTGACTTGAATGGGAGATCTGTCAGTAGCAAACTAAGGTCCAGCACTAGCAGAATTCCCATTCAATGCAAAGCATCTATAAAATCCAGAGTGGATTTGACACCCCTTTAGTAGTACCTAAAACAAATGTTGCAATAAAAAAAATTGGTGAACTGCTGCCCACTTAAGTTGATGCATGGAAGTTCCCTTCTGTTAGAAAATTATTATATGCATGCTTGAGTGATTGGACAGTCAGAATGCAAAATTATGGTTATAATCATTTTAAAAGTGGAAATTAACAAACAGTAGTTCAGTGCTAACACTGAAATCTTTGAATCAATGAGATGTTTTTAAAAAAGCCTTTGATCTATTTAAAGTCATAGGAGCTAGAACAGAACCTCTTGAAAAACTGCAACCAGCTGTTCCAAGAAGCGTGTACTCTTTGTATTTCATTCCCTCTGTATCCAGTAATTATAACCACCACAATCCCACTCATCCAGCCACCCACCCATGAATGTAATACCAAAGGGAATACTTCATGCCAAAGGATTCAAAGTGGTGTGGAACTCACACAAGTTTATACCATAATTTTTAAAAAATCAGTCTTTAACAGAGGTGTAGATTCTAGTCCAGTGATTCCCAAACTCTGGCTTTCCAGGTGTTTTGGACTTTGGCCCCCAGAATCCCAGGCCATTGGCCAAGATGGCTGAAGCTTCTGGGAGCTGAAGTCCAAAAACCTGGAGGACTGCTCTAGTCAAATAACGTGGACTCAAGTCAGGCTCAAGTTGCTTCAATGACTAGACTTGGACTTGAGTTAGCAATAAATGCAGCCCTGACTTGACTCAACTAATGACTTGTATATTTTTAGCAACCAACTTGTTGGTCTAACTTCATCCAGAAACAACAACAAACACATTGTTTGAAAAGCTTTAGATAGATCCTTCTGCCTCAAGCCACACACATGCACACGCACACACATCACTTGACTTGAAAATATCTTGCAAGGATTTGAGACTTAAAACTTGAAGGGAGAGACTTGAGGCTTGACTTGAGACTTGAAGTAAAAGACTTGAATAGATCACTGGTATTTAAGATGCTATGAAACTTTCTGTTGTGTTTATTGTTTTCTGTACAGAACTCTATGTAGTTAAGAGAGCCCTATTTGATAGCTATAAAATGAACAGGGAAGAAGGGGAAGTATGCTAGTGCCACCAGTTCCGCATGCATTTCTGCCATGCTCTTCATGTGGAACGTAACTTTCTGAAGAAGATAACATCTGTCCATATGGAACAACACACTATAGAGTCCACCATGCCAGAAAACTACAGTTCCTGAAGAAAGAAGATTTTGTTTGCAGGAAGTTGCTCTCCTCATGACAAGAGTGATGGAAATGCATGAGAAGCATATGGAACTAGCACACTCCCACTTCTCCCATGTTTGAAATACCCAGACCTATAAGGTCCAAATAGGGCTCATGAGTACAAACTGGTTCTATGTCACAAAATAGGACTGATTATCTCCAAGTACTCTACAGATCTCTTCACATTTCTGAGAGATCTCTGTTTAATAAACATAATATATAAATACTTTTAGAACCTTGAAATTTTAAATATTGTGTCAGAAGAAAAATGTCCTTACACTGTAAAAAGGGCAGCCATTGAAACACTGAGTTGTATCTTAATTCTGCAGCCATTAACAGAAGCGGTGTGAAACAAACATGTTTTTTATATGGCCTGCTAGACATAACAAGGAATGCAACATGGTTAGGCCTGATAACCAATTTAAGCTTAATTTTAAAACAATGAGAAGCCCTTAAAATTTTTCATTTAGTTTTCCATTCTTTTTTGTTTTCTTTTGTTTTCTTATTGTGCTGTGAAAATGTCGATGGATATGGCTAATAACCCTACTAAATAACCCTCTCATGAATAGCTTTTATGGGTTTGTTTTTTAAAATTACTGTTTTAGGATTGTCATCAGCCAGTTGAAGTGTCCTCAAAAAAGTAAGAGGAAAAAGAGGGTTTTTTTTCTTCCTGAGCTTTAAGGATAACATTTGGTTAGGGTGAGTATTTTGTCCTTCAAGATGAAGTTTAAGTGTGTGTATGTGTGTGTTAAGACATGTCCTAGTTGTTCCACTGAATACTTAGAGGACATATTTTGCCAGGAAAAAAAAATTGGCTTTAGGAAGAGATAATTAGGTATTTCACCTCATTGCAACAAAGGACAGAGATGTGTTTTTGTTTTTGTTTTTCATTTGAAACATAGACGAATTCCCTCAAATTCCCTCTAGGCTTGCTGCATCCCGTTACATGAATTGGGTGTTGACTGTCTTATTTCACAATACCTGTACCCAATTCAAGGCTTCCTTCCTCTAACCTGCATTTAAATAACTCACCTTTTGCTGTGGGCTTTCAGCTCTTTA
>JAIPUX010001232.1:155660623-155679072 GCA_020142125.1 Phrynosoma platyrhinos | reverse complement strand
TTGCTGGGGTTAGGGGCACAGGACCCCTGTGAATGTGGAGAAACCACAAATAACTCTATGTTTTTACCTGAGTGAACACCTTTCTAGGAATCTCTAGGTCCTCTAGTGCAATTCTGTGGTCAACATCTGCCAGACATTGACCACAGAATTGCTGAGGAGGAGCTACAAATGCCTAGTGGAGTGTGCTCTCTAGGAATCTCTAGGACCTTCATTGTGACTTTTGGTTAAAGTTGACCATAGAGTTGCACTAGAGAGGACCTAAATATTCCTAGAGAGAACATATTGATAAAATCCATGAATAATCAAATTTGCAAAAGTCAAAGCCACAAATGTGGAGGGATGAGTGTAAATTGTTTCATGTTAACAAATGTCCTCTCCAGACATGGGCAACTTCCAAGATATTCATGTGTGAGAGTTCTTTAAATTTTGGCAGTAGCATGACTTAGCAGTCTTTTCCAAACTTTGGTCCTCCAAATGTTTTGGACTTCAGCTCTCAGAATTCCTGATTGTTGACCAAGCCAGCTGGGGCTCAGGAGTTTGAGTTCAAAATACCTGCAGGATCAATGTTTGGGAGCTACGGACTTAATGGATTGACCCCAGTTATGCATGCACCTGTTTTATTTCTCAGTGGGATATTTATTCAAAAACCCATAGCTATGTCAAGTTGTAGGCTTTCATGGCCGGCATGAAGTTTTTTGTGGGTTTTTCGGGCTGTGTGGCCGTGTTCTAGAAGAGTTTCTTTCTGACGTTTCGCCAGCATCTGTCACTCTGCCAGCCACAGATGCTGGTGAAACGTCAGAAAGAAACTCTTCTAGAACAAAAAACCACCTTTTTTTCTCAAAATGCTCCAAAATGCCATCTAGAGGCCTAAGAAGGCTTCCACACATGTCCTTTAAAGGGCTTGGGGGGCATATGGAGCATTTTTAAAAAAATAATAATAATAACAATAAATTAATTGTCAGAAGCAAGTGTGGTGGAGGGTGCAAGCCATCAAGGTCTCCTAGAGGGCTAATGTGGCCCTTTCATCTTCCAGTTGTCTACCCCTGCCTTGTAATAAGGGACACCTGCCAACTCTATCTGTGCTTGCAGGTCACCCAATTCTGGCCCCTTGTTTAGTGTCACATACATAGACTGCCTATTAAGGAACAGTTCATTTCCCATAAATTAAGCACAATAATTTTTATTAATGATATTGTTGCCTATTAAGGAACAGTTCATTTCCCATAAATTAAGCACAATAATTTTTATTAATGATAGAAAAGCTTTCACAGATAGTTATTCAGCATAGTAACTATCCCTACTCCAAGTAGATTGGGTTTTTTTTAATTAAGAAATATGTATCCCTGTGCTTAAATATGAAAATGATCCTATCTGCTGCTCTGCTGTTAGATCTGCTGTTTAACAGTATTATTTTAGGGAGTATTATTACTTTGTTTTTATTGTTAGCCACCTAGGTAGTGTCCATGCTTTTGCACAGGTTATAAAACCTTTCCTAAATATGAATGTGAAAATGAGGCTTGATATAACCTTACTGTTAAATCTAAAAATTAAAATGTTCAATAGCTAAACTGGAAAGATAGGTTACGTATTTATTAATAACATTTTTATTTCCTCTCTCTTTCTCTCAGTATGAGGCACAAATGACAGCTCAAAATTGATTCATACGCAAATTCCAACAATAATCAAATATGAAAGAAAAAGTAACAACAAGAAAAATCAAACAGAACACTATATACCAATACAACAAACAGCAGAAGAGCAAACTTTTAAAACTTTTAAAAATCTAAACAGAAATAAAACATGGGTCAAGTAATTACCATGAGGAGATTGAATTTTAACCAATTTGTGCCATGTCTGGATTTTAAAAATTGAACATGATATATATATATAGAGAGAGAGAGAGATTACAGAATTGAAGAAATACTGCATCATCTGCAAAGGAGCTGTTTAAATAACTAACAATAAAACTGGAGTCTATGCTATGCAGAGGGGTGGGGTATAAATAAATTATATTATTATTATTAACAGTCTCCATGAAAAGACCCAGTAACTCTTACTTTTTCTTCAAGGATTTTAAAGCACTATAGTGTGATTAGAGCCAGCATGGTATAGTGGGCTGAACATTGGACACTGGAGATTATGACAGGGAGGATAAGGAAGGAAGCGAAGCATTCTTGTTGTTTTTGTTATTTCTTGCCTTCCTCCCAGTACAGGGGCAAAAGGCGGCTAACAGGGACTTAAGGAAAACTCCCATTAATGCAAAGTGATGGGACCATTCCACTTCACTGACGGAGAAGTATGGGATAAGTGCAATGTGTGTGATAATCTTTGTGGCAAATGAGTGATAAGGACGAGATAAGGATGGGAGCGATCTGCTTCACTCCCATCCTTATCCTCTGTGTGATAATCTCCTATGATTCTGGAGATCAGAGTTTGATTTCTTGTTCAGCCACTGAAACCTACTGTGTGACCGTGAGCATGTCCCACATAATCATTTCCAGAAAACCCCATGATAGGGTCTCCATAAGTTGGAAACAACTTGAAGGCACACAACAACTAGTGTAATTACACTGGATAATAGTGATTGGCCAAGGATCACCTGGTTAGTCTCACAGCTGAGCAGGGATTTTCAACCTAGGTTTATCAGGTAGGCTCTACCTAGACTAGTCCAATGCTTTAGTCACTGCATTATTCATGGCACCTTACAGAGTAAGATAAGCAAAGGATGGGATTCTCCCTCAAGAAGTTTACAGTCTGAATTAAAACTGTTGAAAATCTTTCTATATTACAGAGTTATCACTGTAATCATCAGCCACAGAAAACTTTCCAGCTACTTTGCCAAGTGAACTGTGCATGCTATGCACCTGGTCCTTTTGTTTGTTTTGCTTTGTCTTGTAAAGAAGAAAATGGCAACAATGATACACAAAATAGGGTTTTGTTTTGACTTTCAGTGTGATAGCAATAGAGATGCTGAAATCCTTAACCCCCTTGAGCAGTGCTTCAGACTTCATTGGATAAACTCAAGGAGAACACAGAGGTTGAGATAGTCACTGGAAACAAAAGCATTGTCTTCCAGATGCATAATTAGAAATCCATAATAAATATCTGCAGTTCAAAAGCAATTGCTTCCTGGAACAATAGAGGCAAATGAACAATTTCAACCCAATCTTTCTCTTTCTCCTCTCTCTCTTGATCACAAGCCATAATTAGAGCACTTGTATAAAATTACATTTGTCAAATTGCCTGAGAATCGTAGCCTCAGAGGCTTTATCCAGAAAGAGCAGGCTGTTATCACTAACATCCCAGCCTGTAGTCCCATCTTTGGAGTTCCAGGGGCAGGCAAGTAATTACATTAACTGTATTTATTATCTAATACAAATTTAAAAGCCATGAACATTAGGCTTAGGTCAATTCTGCTTAGAGATAGTTTCCAAAATTCAGTAATTAGTTGGCAAAGATCTGAGCAGGCCGCACCAAGAATGCACACAAAGGCAATAAAGGCAAAAGCACTTATGTTCTCAAAATGGACACTCCATAAAGACACTTCCTAGCCAAGGATGACACATATTATGATTGGCATCATAAGCACAGCTTCAAATGTTTTACAGATGAAAACCTGGATGCATGTGGCTAAGCAACATGAGAGTTGTAGCCAAGATGGCTAAGGTTATAAATGAGAAAGAACAGGCAAGGTAAGAGATGCTGCAGCCATTTGTTTTTGTCTGAGTCTACTGGGAAGGGCAACATTCTGCCCCCTTTTTGCCTCTCCTTCCTGCTTAGTTAATTGAAAGTAAGCTGAGGTAAAAGGGGGAAAGTGGGAGCAGGAGAGAGAAACTGGGGCCTTTTGGAAGCTGCTGAAAAAGTAGGATGGCATAGGATTAATCCAGACTATCCCTGCTAAATTAGAACATGTATAAGAATTATTTGTAAGAGGAAAAAATAAGCATGATAAGAAAATAATTGCCTCAGGAGATGAGAGTCTAGTCTGTTCCATATCATTGCCATGGCCTGGAAGTCAGATCCTATCAAGGGAGATGGTGCCATTAAGGTTGAAAATGGTGACTCAAAATAACTATCTTACTACAGCTGGGATTAGGAGAATGTGGCCTCTGAGTGCACGTGCCCCTGACCCCCAGAACAATCCTACTACCCTCCAGACTTTCCCGAATTTACATTTTAGCCAGGAATGTTTTTCCCCCCCCAAATGGACAAAAAGGCACTAAAACTGCTGCAAAATAGATTTTGTTAAAACCCCACACAAGTGGCTGAAAAACAGTAAAAAAAAAATTAAACCAGGAGTAACATAATTTAATATAATTTAAACCAGAAGTGATACAATTTACATTTGATATGTGGTGCTGGAGAAGTGTTCTATGGACGCCATGGAGTGCTAAAAAGAAAAATAAATGGATCATAGCACAAATAAAATCTGAACTCTCTCCAGAAGACAAAATGACTAATTTGAGGATGTTGTACTTTGGCCTTATCATAAGATGTGTCTCACTAGAAAAGACAATAATCATTGGGAAAATAGAAGGCAGTAGGAATAATAATAATAATAATTTATTTGTACCCCGCCCCTCTGCATCGCAATCGAAGAGCGGACAACCTCATTCCAGATAGTGAGACTTAGCCCTGAGACTACAGAGTCTGAGCAGGACAGTTGATGATAGGGTTATTTGAAAGTCTCTCATTCATGGGGTTGCCATAAGTCAAAGTCCACTTGATGGCAGTTAATAACAAAAGTATAATTTGAAGTCGTAGGCTTTCATGGCCGGCATCCATAGGTTTTTGTGGGGGTTTTGGCTGTGTGGCCATGTTCTAGAAGAGTTTCTTTCTGATGTTTCGCCAGCATCTGTGGCTGACATCTTCAGAGAATCTTCTGAAGATGCCAGCCACAGATGCTGGTGAAACGTCAGAAAGAAACTCTTCTAGAACATGGCCACACAGCCCGAAAAACCCACAGAAACCTACAAAAGTATAATTTCATTTCTGGTTTCAACACAGTGATATGGTACATCATGCCAGAGCTAAAAAATGGTCCCCATCACTAGTGCCTCCCATGAGGAGCAACACTACCATCATCATGTGCAACACATCCTCTTGGCTTTACAAACTCTTCCCCAGAACATCTGCAACTTGTGATGGCACTGTTCCATTATTTTGCCATGCCCACAAGCTCTAGCAGCCAGCCCTCTCAATTTTGCCAGAGCATGGGAGCTTTAAACAATCATCTTGGCATGAGAATTTGTGTATAGTTGGCATATCTGTAGTAATGCTCCTAGATTAGGGATGGGCAAAGTATGAGAGCCAGTTTGGTGTAGTGGTTTGAACATAGGACTAGAATCTGAACATCGGGATTAAATTCCCTGCTAGGTCATAGAAACTTACTGGGTGACATTGGACAACTCACATACTTTCAGTGCCAGAAAACCTCATGAAAGGGTTGTTTTAGGATTACCTTAGGTCAGAAATGACTTAAACACAAACAACACAAATTGTAGTCCATGGGCATCATGCAGCCAAAGCCCTCCATAAGCCCCCAGATGCCAATTTTCTGGTACCTTTTTATCTTTAGAATAGCCCAAAGTACCCAAAACTGGCTGCAAATTCAGTAGTTTACTCCCTGCACCTCCCAAGAGCCTCTCAACCATCCTAAAGGAATAAATAACCCCAGCTTAAAATTGGACAAAATGGTACACCCAAATATTTTGGTATAAACTGCTGGAAGGGATGGGGTAATGGATCTTTCTCTCTCTACAATTGCCTACCCCTGCCTTAGGACCTGGCTCATTGGTTTGTCTTTTATCAATCTTGCAATCAGAGACAGTGAGCTATCTGTGGCCCTGCAGCTTATTCAGGATTCTTGCAGAGCAGTCATCGACTTTTAGCCCAGACAAGAGAACAAAACCCATGTCAACAGCTAAACTACACACTACCTTAAACATATGGTGTGCAGCTGAGCTTCATTTTCTTTCTTATTCCAAAGTAAGTGCACATGGGTGAAACACAACACTGGGATCCATGAATACAGATAGGTGAGGTTCAAATCTTCCCCCAACCCAATTGTTTTCTTTCTCCTTAAATCTTCTTTGTCCTCATGCAAGGGGACTGATAAAGAAAATCATTCATTGATACCATTGTATTTTTTAAAAGATTTATCTTTTAATACTTATGGGGAGGGGAGAAAATACTCCATCCATAAAGATGCCAACAGGGATTAATAATGTTGGATGAAGTCCAGTATAGGAGGACTTGACATCAGCAGTTTTACAGTTTCTAAAGAGCAGGCACCAATCATCTTGTTGTTCAATCTGTAGTTGTTGTACACTGTTCCAAATAATCTAAACTATTGTATCTGACAAATCTAAAAACTCAGATGCAAAGGAGGCCTGCAATTCTCTGAAATCAGGACTTCCTGTTCACTAGACAGGAAGACCAGCTGCATTTGGAGTAAAAGGAGCCTTGTTTCATATGTAGGGGTACAAGTCCAAGATCATCCCAGACACTGAGGTTTCTGGGCCAAAACTTGATACCTAGGGATGGCCCCTGGTGATATAATTGTTAAGTACCAACCACTGTTGATCACAGCCCTTCATTCAAATGTGCACGCACACACACACACATTTTCCTGTTTGGTAATTAAAGACAGAAATCTTACTAAAAGTGTTTGCCTTGTTCAATGTGAAATGACCGTACTGTATTGTTCTTTCTTTCTTGAGTACATAGGGAGATGGGATACAGAGAATTTAATCTAGCTACTTCCTTCTGTTGGTGGGTACAGAGCACCACAACAACTAGGAGAGAAGGAGAAAGCTAACAAAGTAAAAGCATAAAAATCTGCCTCCCAAGAATCTTTGAAAATTACAGTAACAAATGAATGAAAACTGAATGAATGCAAATTGTAGCAAGATCTTGCTTTCTTACCTGAACAGGAAATTTGTACACATAGCTCTTTCTTCTTGCCAAAAGTGAGCCCACTGAAACTGGAGAATTTGCACCCTTATATTCTCTGCCTAGAATATAAGGAGACTCAAGGCCAGGCCCTGAAATCTGGTAACTCTATTCATGTTGTGCCTATTTATGCCACTTTTCTGTACTCCAAGACAAATATTTCTGACCTAAAATTCTTTAGTCTCTTAAATTGAAGATGCTTATCTGCACAAGCTGAAATGTGGCTGCAGGGCTGCACCCTTCTGTTGAACAGAATGGGCTCTTGCAGCCAGAGAGCTCCTTGTGGGTGGCAGAACTGCTGCACCCCAAATAAGTATCAGGATGAGGGGCATTGTTTGATTTTCTACAGCAGCAGCACCAGTACTGTGCTTTCATCTCAGCAAACAGCAATTAGTGACACACATTAGAATCACTGCTTTGTGTTTATTTGGATTTGGATACCCTACACATACCCTCCATCTGCCCCAGTTGGCAGGAACAGTCCCAGTTAATCCTCTGTCATCCCACTTGTTCAGATGCTTTTCAGATGTCCCAGTTTCTCTCTTTTCCTTTCACTTTTCCCCATCATCACCCTTTTACTTCAACTATTGCAAACTCAGTTCAAAATGCAAAAGAAGTTGCACTCAGTGGGGTAGATGAGAGGTGGAGGCAGAATCCCAGTAGGCTCAGGCAAATGTGAATACAAACTGCTGCAGCATCCACTAGCTTGTGGGTTTGCCCATAATAGTTTTGCCTTCATGACCACACTCTGATGTTGCTTGTGAAATGAAAAGAAAGAGGGGCAAATATGTTGTGTGTTTTTTAAATCCTGATACCACTAGATAATCCCATGGATGTGGATCAGGGTTTAGAGGAGTATAGAGGACCAACAGTGAGTGGCTTGATGCAAGGGAAGACCTGAAAGACTTGGCTCATTCAGATGCCTCTCCCTTATTCAAAATGCTTGGGACCAGAAGTCTTTTGGATTTTAGAGTTTTTCATATAGATAATGAGGTATCTTGGAGATGGGACCCAAGTCTAAACATGAAATTCATTTATGTTTTGTATATATGTTATATGCAAAACCTGAAGTAATTTTATACACAATATTTTAAATAATTTTGTGCATGAAACAAAGTTTGTGTACACTGAACCATCAGAAAGCAAAGGTGTCACTATCTCAGCCACCCATTTTGGATTTTGGAATATTTTAGATTTCAGATTCTCAGATAAGGGAGACTCAACCTGTAACTTCCATGGAACAATCTGTTTTGGAGATCTAGTGAAGAGTTCCCTGCAGTGGCATTATCTAAGAATTCACCTACATGTATCTTAAAGGTCTGAAATACAAAATAAAGTACCTTAAAGATCCCTATATCTTCCCTATTTCAATCAATAGGGTATAAAAGTGCTTTAACAATGACTGAGTCGTGCATCATATGCCAATGTTATAGACAGTTGCAGAGCAAGGATGTGTGTGCATGTGTGTGTGTGATTTTGCTAGTTATCTATCTACTGAATTTATGCCTTTCCTACATAATTTAATGTTAGTACATTAAAAAAAGTTTTGTATTTTAGTTCCTTTGTGTAGAAAAACTCTACTCAAGGGAAGTAAAATTGAAAACTTTAATTTTGTACAGCAAACAATGATGTCCTCTAGCTGCTAAAGAAATTGAATTGAGGCCCATTTTTTAATTGTCTGTTATAAACTGAAGGAGAAAAAGAAGCACACAGTTAAATTGGATATCCAGGGATCCTTTATCACCATAATGCAAATATGTAATCACATTGCTGGCGGGGAGGGGTAATGACAAAATTGTATTATCCTTACTTAAATGCTGAGCCATAAAGCTGTCATTCCTATGCAAAAAAATAAAAATTAAAAAATTGCTTCCCAAACTTATAGGTTTGGATGCTTCCTCCTTCTCAGGGTGATGTTGTAATATGCAAATGAGAGGTTTATTTAGTGTGCGGATAAAAGAGCTTTTTAAGTCCTCATTCCTTCTAACATCTTTAACAGCTGTGCAGTTTCTTACAAAATATGTTTTATCGTTTCAAGAAATGCTGTTAACCTCGCAGTTTTAAAACTGAATGAACAAGGCCTCTTGGACAAATTGAAAAACAAATGGTGGTACGACAAAGGAGAATGTGGCAGCGGGGGAGGTGACTCCAAGGTTAGCCTCAATGTCACCAAAGCGGGTAAACAGTATGTAGAGTAATTGGTGCATCTGCTGGGGACTTTTCCTTTCTGCCATGAAGCCCTTGATTGTGTCCTAGGCATTGTTAAACACTAGGGGCAAAAAAAGACCCCTACGTTCATATGTATGCAATTACTGTCAAAGCAAAAATATTTGCATCCTTCTATTCCCCACCACCACCATCACCACAAGATAACTGATGAGCCCAGGAGTCTAAATTGTGGCATCTCAGTCTCACAGATCTCAAAAAAGTTACTTTTTAAAAATTCATATATATTCAAAGATCTAACTCAAATGTTCATGGGGACATAGGTGGTGAACCTGCCAGATTACCTCTCCCTCCCTCCTCCCTAGTTTGATAGTAAATGGTTTATACTGACTATAGCTATCCAGGTTTACTTAAAATCACCTTCCAATTTCCTTTTAAAAACTGCTGGTGAGTCTGGATATTTCTGAGGGACTAACTAGACTTTAGTTTAGCTTAGGGCACATCTACACATAACTGGCTTGAAAGTTTATAGTTTCTCTAAAAGTAACGTGGGAGTTGTTGTTTCTGAAGGATGACATCCCAGTTCAGAAGCACACATTTCCCTTGAAAAATTACCTTTGAGAAATGGTCTTGATTTCATGATCCACAGGAACAAAATCCAAGGACCAAGTTTACAAATCTTGTGTCTAAGTACAGAGGGTAAAGAAATCCATTCAGGAAAATTTCATTCCATATACTTTCGTTATATTATCCATATTATATTTGTATCAGGCTCTTCCTCCAAACAACTCCGGGGCTTATTCAGTTGTATCTTCTTTAAAAAAACAACATTAAATATGTTGACTGAGAGAGTGTGGCTAGCCCAATGTCACCCACTGAGCTTCCTAGATGTAGGACTGTTTGAGTAATAGAATAGGCAGACACCCACAATGCTGTGTTAAACCCTGGGAGCGGAGTTGGGGCGGGGCGACTGCATGCCAGCCGCCCTGATGCTGCCATCACACTGCACACCTGACTACATGTCAGGGCTCCCCCATTGGTGCAGCGTGCACACATGCTGTGCAAAAGGGGTGCAAAAGAGCCACAGTGACAGCTCTAAGAGCGGCTTTTTGAAGCCCCAAAAAGGAGCAGCAATTGCCAGCTCTTTTTGGAGCAGCAAAAAGGAGGATCGGAGCTGCAGCGTGTGGTTGCTTAGGGGCAAAACAGACAGGCAGTAAAAAGTGGCTTAAAGCTACCTTTTCTGAAGCCACATTGAAAACCCAGCAACCATACCACCAGCTCTCAAGGCGGTTGGAGTGCTCATGTCATGACCACATGGCATGGCTTCAAGTCATGTCACTGGGTACCTTTTTTTTTTTTTTTACTATCCCCACAACCATCCCTGCGTACCTCCAGTAGGAGTGAACTGCTGGTGACTGCCATCCCATTGCATGGCTATCCCTGTGAACCTGCACACATTCGCATGTGCAGCGCTTCACCAGGATAGGACATCAGAGCAGAGGTGTGCCTATGCAGATACCAACAAGGTACAATCATGCCTCCCTGTACCCCTCCTTCATCTTATGCCCCTCGTTGACTGCCTGTTTTGTGTATGTTGTACTCATCTCCATGAGAGGTTCCATGGTTTCTCTTTTGGTCATTGCCACCCCCACCACTTGTGTATGGCAGCTCTGTTCCTTTTAAATGAACTCTTGTGATGGACTGTTTATATGCACAATTAGGGTTAGGGTTTGGAAAGAGCACCCCTTTAGAGCCGCATTGGTGTTGGTGCCTTTATACACGCATGCAAATGTGTGCACTTTCCAGGAAGAAGTGGGGGAAAAGCCACTTCTTTTTGAAGCGGCTTCCCCCAATAAAACAGGTAGAGGGCACTTTCTGGCTGGCTTCAAAGCATGCATCACCTAAATGTCCCATCCTGAAGCCAGCCTGAAATTTGCTTATTTTGCCCATCTGTTTCGCCCCTTAGTTTTTTCATCACATTACATGCAGTGAAATGCAGTAATGGAAAACCCCACCCTTATTCATGCAGCTGCAAATCTCAGAAGTAGATGCCACTCTGCTCAGTGAAAATTAATCTTCAGTAAATCTGAAGCAGCCTAAATTATATGATGGATTAGGTTTACCATATTTTCAAAAGCAAAAAAGAGGACAAATTTACTATTTCAAACCACCAATCTCTATGATGACTCTCACTTTAAATAACTCTACTGTATAAACTGTGGTAGAGGGCCAGCATGGTGTAGCAGTTTGATTATTGGAGTACAACCCTGGAGACCAGAGTTTGATTCCCCACTCAATGGCCCTAACCAAATCACACACCCTCACAGCCCTAGAAAACTCTATGATAGAGTTGCCTTAGGGTCGCCATAAATCAGAAATGACTTGAAGGCACACAACAATAAGCTGAGATAAAAACACTAATATTTCCAACCTTCCCTGTATATAAATAACAATTTTGCCTTCTCTTTTCACTTCTCCTCCTCTTCTAATAGCCTCCTCACCTTCTCCACAAGCCTCTGTGGCTGGAGGGTTCCTCAGCCACCTCACTTAGCCAGTTTAGTTTCCATTATCTTCCTCCCTGCTTCTCCCCACTCCCAAATTTCCCTCCTCCCCCCTCCCATGAGCACTCCATTGAGCCAGCCTCCATCCTTTCTTCTAGCTGAGCTCTCAATCAAGTTGGAAAGATGGCAGTGGCAGACAGGAGGCAAAGCAGCAGCTAACATTTTAAAAATCCCTGAACATTTTAAAAATCCACCAAGACATACATTTTCCAAAAAAGAGGACACGTCCAGGAAAAGGAGAATGTATGGTAATGCTATGATGGATGCATAGCTTCAATGGCAGGGTAGGATCATTTTGTGGGTGACAGATGTGCAGACTGGTATCTCCTCTGATCTTCATAAAAACTAACGCAAAACAAAACAAAAATGAAGAGGCATGATTTTCCCAAAGCCTTTGATGGGACAGTCAAATAATATTTGTTAGTTGACAATGCAAGCCAATAGTTTTGGGTTTACAGTAATTGCACACACCTTGTTTAAAAATTTCCCCAGCAGTATGTGCCCGTTACCTGAAGCGATGGAGCAGGTCCCAGTTGTATGTCTGTCTCTAACCCTTGGCCTACCGTACATGACATAGCAGTCACTGTGGCCTCTGCTCCGTCACTTTGCAATGCGATTCTATGTAGTTTTACTTGAATAACATAAAATAACATATATAATGTTATTTATGTTATTTTCCACGTGAAGAACTCCTGTAAACCTTGCCGTTTTGAAACTCAGTGAGGCAGGCGTCTTAGACAAGCTGAAAAACAAATGGTGGTACGATAAAGGTGAATGTGGACCCAAGGACTCTGGAAGTAAGGTCAGTTGCTGCAGTTCGGGACCTACTATTGTGTTCACAAGGGAGAGTTAATGATCACTTAGGAATGGAAATAAGTTAGCTATTGAACAGACATCATGTAGAAGATGCTTATCCTTTTCTTCCCAATCCCAATGGGACAAAAACAAGTATTTGCTTGGTTGTAAAATCTGCAGGGGGAAAAAGTTGCAACACAATAAAAGGATTCCCACTATATTAAACTTTTCCATCAAGAGCTTCACCCAAGGCACAAACTCAAACTCCAAGACTTACATTACTTCAGTGTGCAAGGCATGGAGGTCCCCCAAATAAGAAGGACTCACTGACTACAATCTTTCTGAATGTTCTCTTCTTGCAGACATGGAACACTAGATTCAGGATGGCCTTGCTGTTCAGCCTTTAAAACTGAAGTGGGCTCTTTAGAGGCCATTTATTATATCATACAGTCTTGTGCCATGTGCCTTCCCTCACACTTAGCGGTGGTACTTTATTCCAACAGACACTTCTATTAAGAAGCTGGTATTCATTCAAGGGAGGCTGGCAGTACTGCCATAGAAGGCTGACTCTTAACAATTGCCCAGTTTAAAAAAAGAAAGTTAGAAAGAAAAGTCTTGCTCTCTGCTTTCTTAACAATATTTGAGGGGAAAGTAAAGTGTATTTATTTATTTATTCCCTGCCTTTCTCCTAATAGGGGACCTTAACATTAAAAAGTTATGCCTCTGCAATGAATGCCTAGTGAAAACACTTTTGTATGGTGTTATCCCACCAGCTTTGTAATATTTTATTTACTGAGATAGCCGTTGGAATATGCAGTAATATAGCATTGTAACAACTACACTCAGTGGTCACTGTGGTGGACAAATTTTGGCCATCTCAGTTTTAAAAAATAATCCTGACCCTCACAGTTTAAAAAATAAACTGATTGCTAAAGGCAAGACTTACTAGATTACTTAATTAGTAATATAAAGAGTGTGGCACAATGTCACATCCTGAAAAATGTTACTAGCCTCAAGAATTATGATGAAGGTTGTGCACATCTTTTTGAAATCCTGAAATGTCAAGTGGGCAGTTTTGATCCAAATCAATTTGCTAGTGTCAATCATAGAAAAATCAATGAGATTGACAAAAATACAGGCTTACCATTCAGCAGTTTCTTTTCCCAGAAGGTCTACTCTAGGTCTCACTAGCAATTCAGTTCAGGCCAGTGTGCCTATGCCAGCCATAACAAACTAAGCAATAAAACTGGCAACGTAAACTTGGAGTATTAAGAATATACTGGTCTAAAATACTTCTTAAACATTATTGTAGAACCAAAAGTCACACTTTAGATTAAAACTGCATCAAACATGTAGCCACTATATCATAGCTATGACTGAACTCCCCATTTGGCTCCTGAAACCCAGTCAACCATTCAGAGTGATAGAGGTCTGTGCTGCTCCTAAGAGGAGTGCTGCAGGATGACATGACTAGACCCAGGTGATGCCACGAAGCAGGGAACTGTCACAACTCTTCCTTGCAATCTCACTTGTTGGCAGGAGAGGACTGGTCACAGTATCCTCTAGCACACTCTGCTCACCATCAGAACAGACCTCCATTGTTCTGGAAGGCTGACTAGTTTTTAAGGTGCCTGCCATGAACAAAAATGAGAATATGAAGCAGTTATGAAGTCCTAAGTCTAAAGGCTTGTCTACATGGGTTATTTACTCCAAATTCCCCCTGGGCTCACTGTATCCTGTTTACAAAATCCTGAATTGAGCACAAACTGTCTTCATGTTGTCCACACCCGATCCAGCTTTCTGTCTCCTTAACCCGAATTTTAAAACCTTTTTGCTCTGGGTTTTCAACTCTCTCCACAGCAACAGTGGGTGGCTGTCTTCCCACATGAGCCACCTGGTGCAGCCACTGTGGGTGTGAGATGCTCTGAGTTCAGAACAAGGCACCCAGCACCAATAACTGGGGCTAGGTGCCTCATTGGGACCTCAGCGGTGGTGCCGGGTGACAAATGGATTGTGTGGGAAAGCAGCCATTCATCATCACTGTGGAGAAAGCACAGGTAATGCCAGGAATTTGGAACCAGAATACTCCAGGTATAGCCTCATGCGACACCATAACTGACTAATAAAGTGCCAGCCATATTTTCCAAATTGAGAGAAACTCAGATGTGCCAAAATTCCCAGGACTGTACCCGACTGAGCCAATGGAGAGAATTCAGTTAATGGTTGGGAATGGGCTTGAGCCTGCACAAGAGTTCTGCCCCTGGCTTTTCAAGTCTGCTAGACACACTCCAACACATTGCAGTGATTTTCTGAAACCAGAGAACTTTAAAAAGTTCTCTTTGTCAGCATGGGGGTGGGGGGTAGCTGTGGGTTTCCATGTCAATGGAGCAGTGAATCCACTGTGCTGAACCTTATTTCCAAAATAGGCTCAGCCTCTGGAATAGCTCTGTAAAAGTTCCAACTGAAATCCAGACAGATTCACCACCGTAATGTCATGGAAGCCACCAACTAGTATAGATAGGAGGAGGAAGAATCAAAGGGGGTGGGGGAATCTCATTATGCCCAGAAATCTCCCTACTTACATTGTAGATGTGGACTCTATGGCTGTAAAGTGAAAATGCATTTGCTTGAGTTGTAAAAAGTGATTTAAACGTAACAGACATTAAATCCACTGCTATTTAACTAATGCATAGAAAGCTAGTCAGGTGTTTTATTTAGCTTTTCAAATAAATATATGAGGGCAGATTTAGTGTAAAAGGAATCACCACCATAGATCATGAAGCTGTTTTAATGATCCTCTAAAAGTCCCATGCTCAGGCTGAGAGAGAATAGATATATTTTATTGATGCCACAGTTAATTGCGCTAGACTATTTCACAGCCATTCGTAAGCAAGGGACTAATCACATCCTAAATTATTGGTTTAGCGCTTGTAATGTTTTTCAATGTCTTTTGTTAAGTTTTTTGTTGTTTATATGTATGTATGTTTTGCAAACTAGGACCAACCAATTCTCTTGATGGCATTTGTCAGTGGCTGTCTTCCCCCGTTTAAACCCATTAAATCACTACTTCTGTCTCTGTATATACTGTACTGTAATATTTGTTTGCTCTCCCAGCCTCTTGTTCCCTGGATTTAACATCCAAACCTCTGTTTCCACAGGACAAGACAAGCGCCCTGAGTCTCAGCAACGTTGCCGGTGTCTTCTACATTCTGGTTGGCGGCCTGGGCTTGGCTATGCTGGTGGCTTTGATAGAATTCTGTTACAAATCCAGGGCAGAGGCGAAAAGAATGAAGGTGGCAAAGAGTGCACAGACTTTTAACCCAACTTCCTCGCAGAATACCCAGAATTTAGCAACTTATAGAGAAGGTTACAACGTATATGGAACCGAGAGTGTTAAAATTTAGGGGTAGGACTTAGGGCCTACTACAGTGAGTGGGTGATGCATCATCTTGTCCTGCAGTGTTGTGACCTGTCTGTCTAGTGGTGGTCCCTGCTTGCTTCTCAAAGAGAGCTTCCTCTTTTTTGGAAAACCGATTCAATTAATTTTGGCTGCAGATGTTTAATATACTTCCTTATATGTGACAATAGACATCTGCATTGCAAGGGTTTTGCTTTTCTTTTAATAAATGCATTGGCATATATACATGTATATATTTGATACAATTATGTATGTACATATATGTATGTGCTATATATAATAGTATCAAATATATACATGTATACAGATATATCCATCAGAAGGGGACATTTATGTGAAATTTTAGAGTTTGTGTTGAAATTTTAGGTTTGTTAATTAAGAGTCAGGCCAAGTAAGATTTCTCACTTTGCTTGCTTGTGTGCCAAATTTGTTATAGGCATTATAAATTTTACATATTGAGAGGGTCTTAGAATCTGTGCACTTGACTTGAGGGGGTCAGTTTCATTTTTTTTATCTTGATAGCTCCTTCTATACAACCAGTTTAGTTAGTTGGGATACTTCTTTGGGATGTTTCAAGAAGAATAAAGGCTTAAGCAGACTGCCAGAAATGGTGCACATTAAATTGAGGCACTGCCCTGGCTTAGTGGTAGGGAATCATGGGAATTGTATTATTTTCTGGGACATTGAGCCTTCTCTGTCAGAGAGCTCTGGTGCCATGATTCCCTAGCACAGAGCCAGGGCAGTGCCTTAATTTAATGTGCACTATTTCTGGCAGTCTGCTTAGGCCCTAAGTCTCTAAGCACGATGTAGTGTTTTGAGTCTTGCACTAGGGCTCCAGGAGACCAGGAACTCAGTGGTTTTTCAGCCATAGAAACCCACTGGGTAATCATGGGTAAATCACACTCTCTCAGCATAAGAGGAAGGCAATAGCAAGCCACCTCTCAGTTAATCTCACCAAGAAAATGCTAAAATAGGGTTGCCATAAGTCAAAGTTGACTTGAAGGCACATAACAACACAGTTCTCTAATTAATTGATCCTATTTGTTATTTCAGTATATAGTAATGGTCTCTACCATAGATGACCTTGCAAAGGATTAGGCCAATCATTCAACGATATATCTTTCAATGGCTGCTAATACTGATGGTTGAATTTAACCTCCAGAATCAGAGTAGCAACTAGCCACTGAATACTGTAATAAGATGAGAAAATCCATGCTCAACAAAAACTAAAGTCCTTTCTAGCCCAGGCTACTATTCCCATAGTAGCCAAAAAGATGAGAAGCTCCTCAGCAGGACAGGGGAGCAACTGAACTTCCCATATTCTTCAGCATTCTGCCTTGGATCCTATGGTGACACATACCCATTCTGACTGACTAGAAGCCATTGATAATTGTAACCTCCACCACTTGTGAGGAGTAACAGTATGAGACAGCTGCTATCTCCATACCCCACTTGTGCACTTTCTAACTAATCCTGGTTAGTCACTTGGAAAAATAGCATTCTGGAATAGATGGGCATTGCACTGATCCAATAGAGATTTTCATTTGTTTTTATGTTCTTGATAAATATGGCTTGCTTATGAGTAAGCTTGTACAGAATTGGGCTATCTGTAAAAATGCAAACATTGCCCTTGGGACCTCCATCATAAGCATGCTGGCAGAGCTTTATGCTCCACCTGTAGGAAACAGGATCTTGGCCTCAGATGACAACCGGGGCATTTGATAAATATATTGTAAAAATCTCAGTTAAGGCAGATATCTTTCCCATCCCAGGCTGTTACCTAATTCTCCTGCATTTTTATAGCCAAACTTTCCTTCAGTGAATTCAAATTAGCTTTGCTTCATTGACAGAGAATGCTTTGAATGCTACTGCAAATCTCCTCTGTACAGGTAATGTATAGGTCGATGGGTAGAACAAAATGCAGGTTTCACTTATACCAAAGAAGCAAAATATAGAGCTACCTAGGGCTGAAGGAAAGAGAGTAGTTGCCATGAAAGACCAGCAGTCACGTCCACTGATGATCTCCTCTTCCATTCCTCACCACACACAAATACAAACACACACAGCTTCATTCAAGTTTAATGTTGCTGCACAACAAAAACAATACTAATCATACAATCTTAGAGGTGGAATAGTTTGCAAGTGTCTTCTAGCCTAACCTCCTTCATGCAGGAATCCACAACTAAAGCACTCCTGAATGATGGCCATCCAACCTCTGTTTTAAGACCTCCAAAGAAGGAGGGTTCCTCATCCTCCAAGGCAGTCTATTCCACTGTCAAATTGGTCTTACATTAAAGAAATTCTTCCTAATGTTTAGGTGGAATCTCTTTTTTTGTAATTTGGATGCATTGGTTGTTTTCTAGTCTCTAGAGCAGCGGAAGACAAGCTTAAAACTTAAGGGCAAAATTATGTGATACAAATCATATGTGTGACATGTGACCTAGACTAGAATGTGTGGGAGTATTCCTACTAATACCTACCCAGAGAAGTGTTTGTAATGCTCTTTAATAATAGTGATACTAATTTGAGGGAATTAAAATCACACTCTCACATAC
>JAIPUX010001232.1:155643552-155660523 GCA_020142125.1 Phrynosoma platyrhinos | reverse complement strand
CAGCTTTCTTGCCGCTCTCTTGCTGCAAGTGTGATAACGTCCTATGAGTACTAATAGGAAATGCTGAAGCAGAAGAACTTTTATTTTGCCACCTCACAAAGATTTAAATGGACAAAAAACTGCTTCTTATTGCATGTATTTATTATTTGCATCATACTAGAGCACACAGGACTATGATAGACACTGTGCCCCAAGGAGATTGCAGAGTAAAGGTGCAAGCAATACAAAATAGAATACTACAATACAGAACAAACACAACATAACCATAGAACTGCATGTGGTCAGTATAGTTGAAGAGCTCTGGAAATAGGTCAGTTTTCAATAAGAATATGAAAAAGAGGGCTTGTAGCAGATAGACTGGAAATTTTTAGATTTTTGGCAGTTTTCCTTGTGTATTTGCTATCTGCTTCTGACAGAAACAGGAGCAAAGGAAGCATAGCTGCCAGGCACCCCTGGAAGGAAGTTGTATTGACACAGATTGAGAGATCACCAGTTAGCAAACACAATAGATCTTCATTTGTGCTTGAGGCTTTCTTTATTGTTTCCTCTCACCATAATTCTTTAGCACGGTTTGCCTGTGCAAACTGCAAACCCATGTTTTCATCCACACTTGTGAGAAAGGATTTGTCCAAATGACTCATACAAGGAACTTTGGAATACAAAGAAAAATGCCTGCATGCAGATAGGATCTTGAGTGAGTGTGGGGCTTGTGAAAGTGAACCATAATCATGCATCCCCATGTGTGCAGCTCCCACTGATACACTGTAAAAAAAATGTGGCATTTTCAGGTTAGTGATGGATTGTAGTCACAAGATTCTCAAAATATTTCATGACTACTGTCAAGTCAATTTTCACATACCAAAATTTGAGGGCCTAATAGAATACATCTAGTCTGCAAAAATCACATGAAACTATGGCATTTGTAACTTAAACTCAAAAATTTACTGACTCCACTAGCTGGAGTGGAGGGTGCCTGCACCCACTTTCCCTATGGCCTCTTGTAGAGCCTTACTTGCTTTGTACCATTTCATCTCCTTGCTAGTCTCTGAATAGTGTTTTGAAATAATAAAAACACCTTCCTAATGCAGCTCCCCCACCGACAACATACATTTTTGCAGTGGTGGGATTGTGTGCTCCTACAAGTGAAAATATTACACTAATAGAAGCAATGGTGCTGATAGTCTCCCACATCAGCTAGGCTTTCGCTAAGGAGGCAGACTAAACTGGCCAAACAGCTACTGGGAAGCAGCAGTAATGGGGGTGACACTGGAGGAGGATCTATCAGAGACAACAGCAGTAGCACCATGTGAATGCTTGTTAGTATTGCAGAGTAGTAGGCACGGTAAATCCCTTGTGGGTGTCTTTTACCATGAAAAGCCCCTATGACAAGACAATCCAAGAAACAAGATATAGTTCCACAAGCTGGAACACCCAAGTCAGATGGCACTCAAAGAGCTACTGGCGTACAGTAGATGACAACTACAAGTAGCACTATAGGTAATGAAGCAACAGGACTCTAGCTGAAAGAACTTCAGCTGTTGATGTCCTCAGAAGTGAAAAGAAAGCCCAAAGCTGCACAATAAATATTATAAATACAAGGAAAGTGAGAAGAATGAATTAGAGAAAGCTAGACATAGTAAAACAAAATATTGAACATATAAAGACAGAAGTACTTCAGGTGAGTGAGCTAAACTGAAATAATACTGACTGAGGGCCTTTGCAAACTGCTAGAAATAGAGCAAATTGAGTCCACTTTAAGGGTTAGGGTTAGGAAATCATGGGAACTATTTTATTCAATGTCTCAGAAAAAAATACAATTCCCATGATTCCCTAGCACTAACCCTAACCCTTAAAGTGGACTCAATTTGCACTATTTCTGGCACTCTGCAAAGGCCCTAGGACAGAGCTTGGGAGGTCCCCCCTCAAGTAATTTGTTCCTGTTAGTGATTACAGTATATTTTTTAAGATAAATGCATTGGCATTGCTCGTTGCAACATTTTACAAAGTAACTTGGCTGTGTTACTTGTTCCATTACTTGTTGCTTTTTGTTACTTAAGTTTTTTTTATTTAAAAAAACTGTAGAATTGTTAAGAAAATGACATGAAAACACGAGTTGCCCTTTAAAAGTTACTAGGGGAAAAGTAGCTACAAAACAAAACAAAAAGTAGCTACAAAGCCACTACATCTCTCAAATACTGCCATTCCCACTCCTTACTATTGGTGCAGTGGTTAAATGCTGGTCCTGCAGCCACAACATTATAAGTTTGATCCTGGAAGGCTCCAAGGTCCACTCAGCCTTCCATCCTTTCATAGATCGGCAAAATGAGAATCTAGCTTGTTGGTGGCAATTGGCTTACATATTGTAAACTGCTTAGGGAATGCTAGTTCACTGATAAGCAGTATAGAAATGTACTTGCTATTGCTATTGGTCTCAAATAATCCATTACTGTAGCACAAGCTTCCAACCAGGTATACTTTGTCATGTCTAAATTGCTCTAACTGGACAAACAAGACATACCCATGTTAGCACTAATTCTCCTTTCTCCCAGAAGTCATAGAGCAGGGGTAGACAAAGTGCGCTCCAAGGGCTAGATGTGATCCCCAACCTCATTTTTTTTCAAGCTTGAAATCTGTAACTCCCCAAGACTTCCCCTCAAATATTGGCCATAAAAATTCATCTCACACTGGCCACAGCAGGGGGGCAATTTTGGCATGGTTTCCCCTTCTGACACAGGAGCCTTTTTGAAACTTTTTTCAAAATTCCTTTTTACTTCCCGACTGAAAACCAGTAGGGTATAAAGACATGTTAAATTGTCACCCACAATTAAAGGTGTTTTTTTTTTAAGGGAAAAAGTGGTGGGGCAGTACGTAGTGAGGCAGGGGTAGGCAAACTGTCCCCTTTAAGGGCAGAGGGACTTCAGCTCCCAGAATCCCAGACTACTGGCCAATATCCCAGACTATTGGCCAACATGGCTGAGGCTTCTGGGAGCTGAAGTCCCTCGGCCCTTAAAGGGGACAGTTTGGTTAGGGTTCGTGCTAGGGAATCATGGGAATTGTGTGTTTTTTTTCTGAGACATTGAGCCTTCTCTGTCAGAGAGCTCTGGTGCCACAATAAAATACAGTTCCCATGATTCCCTAACCCTAACCCTAAAAGTGGACTCAATTTGCACTATTTCTGGCAGTCTGCAATCACCCTAACTGAAATAAAGAAGTTGGCAGCATGAGCTTTCATAGGCTTCAGTCTACTTCCTCAGATATGCTGAAGTCTACAAAAGCTCATGCTACCATCTTCTTTCTTTGTTAGTCTCAAAGGTGCTACAAGATCCCTCTCTATATACTGACATTACAGACTAACACGGCTATATCTTTGAATTCTACCACAGTGGTAGGGCAGTCCACTGAGGTGCTATGGTGGGCCAAAGTGGCTGCTCAGCCCCAAGAAGTTGCCCACCTGTATTACTTTAGAAGATAGAAGACTGTTTATTGTTAGAATAATTTAGAACTGAGCCATCTGATCATTAGTCCGGCTTCAAGTACAACCCAAACAAGAAGAGATGCTGAGACAAGGTGTAGAAGTTTCACTACACAGAAAAACAAACAATCAACCACAGTCATCTTGTCCTGCTTTTTTTTTTTTTTTTTTTTGTCTAGTGTTCATTTTCATACTGATCCCTTTTAAAATATGGCTTTAATTCTTATATATAAAAAAGCAGCCAATGCAAAAAAGACCTATCAGAGAATTGCCTTGCCATAATCTCTGTTACTACAGGAAGGAAAAGTGATTGTCTAAATGCATTGTGAGCATCCCTCTTTTGCCCTTTATGTATATTTTCTTCTGTGTGTCTTGCTCTTGTCCCCCTGTATGTGGCCGAGATTTTAGAAGGAAATTTATTTTATTGCGATGGTGTCCTTTTGTAATCAATGGGACATTGCTAAGAACTAGCACAACCTGTTTATTTCAATGGGACTTATTTACCCTTAAGTTTAACTTCTCTAAATTTGGATCCAGGCTTAGTCATGTTTAAAGTAAACCTAATAAAATCAATGGCAGTTGTGACTAACTAATCATTATTATTACAGTGGATCATTTGTAAGCAGGACTAGTTTGGGTCCAACTCAGTATGATTAATCAACATTTTAATGAGTAGTTATTAGCACTGATACCTTTTGTAAATTTGATTGAAAAAATGTAACCTTCTTAAACTGGGTTGAAAGAAAAGTGGGATTAAAGTGTCAGAAAGGAAGGAAGATGGGAAGGAAAGGAGGGGGGAGAGAGTGAGAAGGAAGGAAGGAAGGAACCCAAAGTTTTTCCACTGATATCAGTAGAAGAAATAGGCATGTTTAAATCTTCTCTTCTTTTAAATCATTGGGACTTTAAAAGATTGCCTACCTTTTCACTGAAACGTGTAGAAAATGGACAACTTTGATGATTATAGACAGTGTCAAACTGATCTTGGTTTTATATTTCCAAGCTAATTTGTGAACAAATTCCAGGCCTATGGTCTTAGTGTGCTCATATACATAAAAACTGATAAAGAGAGGGAGAGAGAAATAGAATGAGGAAAAGAGGATTGATCCCTAAGGAAACTGGGAACATTGTGAGATTTTACTCAGTCCCTAGTGAGATTGGCTTTTCCTAAATTTTGGCATAGATAGAATTTCCAGTTTTATTTCTTTGGTTTTAAAAAGTGTAAAATGCATGTTTGTTATATGAACAGTTAACATGATAATGCAGATGTCTACATATAGATATTTTTTGGTGTTTGCTGTGTACTGTTCTATTGAGGACTAGAAATATTGTAACACTCCCTTTTTACTTCCTCCTTCCCTTCCCCTTCTTTTTTTTTTATGTCCTTTTTCCTGCCTCCTAGCTGACCTTTTCTGAAGCCATACGAAACAAAGCCAGATTATCCATCACAGGGAGCGTGGGGGAGAACGGCCGAGTCCTCACTCCCGATTGCCCAAAGGCTGTACACACCGGAACTGCAATTAGACAAAGTTCAGGATTGGCGGTAATTGCATCAGACCTACCATAAAAACCAAAAAAATAATCGAGTGCCTTAATTAAACTGTGTCAGTGACTGATGGGAATACAGCACGGACTGTAACACGACACGGGAAATGTCATTGATGAACTTAGAAAACGGGCTGAGTATGGGAAGGGCATCCAATCATGCCAGACATCATCAGCAACAAATGTGTGCATGGTCTCAGCTCAGAAAACCCAAACTCAGATTTTATATCAGGAAAAAAAATATTCATAATTTAGTTTTCTTGGGGGTGGGAGGAGGGGGTTGGGAAAGAAATATTAACAGCAACAAATTTCACTTGAGTGGACTTTTAAAAAAACTAATAAGACTTGCCAATTTAGCGCATTAAAACTGTGAAGAACACACTTTAGGAAAGACTACATTGTGGTCTTTATCTCGGCAAAGTGGGGAACCAATTGCTATAGAAATCAATGAACATGCTAACCTGTGTCTCCAGATGATCAACATTATACAATGGGAAGATTATCCAGCTGTGGAAACCAGTCACTAAACTGTGATAAGAAAATAAATATGTAAATCCTGTGAAAAAAAATAAACAAATTACTTTTTTCTTTGGGAAAAAAAGAGGAATATTGAAACATGCTTGCTTTTTAACGGATGTAAATTCAGTAGAGGACAACACAATTCTTTTTTCTAACCATCTTAGGGAACAATTCATTGCAATAATTGATATAAAATGCCATCACTGTAATAAAATTCAAAGACTTTTTTTTTTATAAACATTGTTGGTCATCCTCTCATTTGCTGTTACCGTCATTCTGTTCCATCATTCAGTGTTCCACGGATTTGCATCTGTCTAACTACAAGAAACCAACAAATACGTTTAGAGAACACCATCAGTCTGCAGTGTAGAATCAAAGAGACTACGGGTCACTCATGTTACCGATATTATTTATAATCTTGTTCTGTGTAAGAAACTGTGGTTTTTGAACCCACCAAAAAAGAATAAAACAACAAGCGTTTCTTTTAATACCTACTGACCTGGAGTGGTTTCCTGACCATCAAAAATGCTGTTCAGAATCAGGTCAACAGAGCAAGGGAGAATTGTATCACAGTGAATTTGGGTGCTGATGACATGAAGTGTGGCTAGCCATGATGTTTTGACGATCTGGACAGAGAAACAGCAGACTCTTCTTGGCTTTGACACTAATTCGCTCCAGTGTGGTTGCATATGCTGCAGGCAGGGTGGCATATATCCTGTTGAAAAACAACAACTTTGCACCAAGGGAATTCCCAACCCTGCTACAAGAAATGTGCATATATTATGCAAATTAAACTAATGTGCTTGATTTCTCCGCATTGCATTTTTTCCATGGTTTTGCATAATAACATAGTCTGATTTTACTCATCATGGGGAGGGACAAAGAGCATGCTAAACACTGAAGCCCACACTCCCAAGCATTGCAGAGCTTGTTTATTCATTCCTCGGGCTTCTGGGATTTCACCATGCACAATTCCCACCCCTCTCAGCTTCTTCTGCTGCAGAATTTCATTGTACTACACACAGATCTGAGCAAGCAGTCATAAAGGAACAGACAGGAAAATGGTGCACGCTAAGAATTCAAGGCAGCTATGAAACTGGGCTTTGGATTTATGTTAGTCATTCACAAAGTATTATGTGACCCTTTGCTCCCTTCTTGCCAAGACTCTGGAAAGACTTTCACTTTCTGGACAATGGTTGCCATTCTGTAAGGTAGATATAGATCCATAACCGCTGCATATTCAGTAACAGTATAGTCACAAACATGGCACTTTTTCTGAATTGTAAATTCATCCCTTGCAGCCCTCCTTAACAGCCAGCAGCCTCATCAAGCAAAAGAGGTCTGCTTAGCTGGTGATCAGGGTGAAGGAGGATATTTCCAACTCTCTCCTACCAGTCAACAAGACTGCAACAAGTAAAAGCAGGTCTCTTGTTGTAATTCCACCTGGGAGGGACAGGGAGATGGACAAAGTACCTTGAATTCCCCCCAAGCTCACTATATCCTGCTTACATTATCAAGGGCAAAAAACCCAGATCAGGTGTGGACTCTCTTCCTGACACCCACAAATAATTTGGGGTCTTCTCCCCCTAACCTGCATTTAAGTAACTCACCTTTTGCTGTAGGTGTTTGGCTGTCCTTGTAGCAGTGGCAGCAGCTGCCTTCTCTTGCAGTAGAGGGCAAGCTGCCTGGTACTGCTACTGTTTGGTGAAAGTCACTCTGAGGTCAAAAGAAGTTGCCCACCATCAATAACATGGCTGGGCTCCTCATTTTGGCCTCAGCAGCAGCACTGGACAACAAATGTAGACCTTGTAGGAAAGCAGCCACCTTTTGCTTGCTGCAAGAGTCAAAACCTCATAGCAAAAGAGAGCAAGTAAGAGGAGGAATTTGGGGTGAACAAATTCAGGAGCAGAATACTCTGGGGCATCCCAGAGTATTCTGGCAAGTGATTATAAGCCCACAGCCTCCCTCAAAGGTGGGATGGAACTGGAAATACACTTGTCCCTCCACATTCACTGGGGTTAGGGGCACAGGACCCCTGTGAAGAAAAACACTATGTTTTTAACGGAGAGAACACCTCTCTAGGAATCTCTAGGTCCTCCGGTGCAACTCTGTGGTTGACATCTGTCAGACATTGACCATAAAATTGTGGTGGAGGAGTTACAAATGCCTAGTGGGGGTGTTCTCTCTAGGAATCTCTAGGTCCTTCAGTGCGACTTTTAGTTGAAGTTGACCATAGAGTTGCGCTGGAGGATCTAGATATTCTTAGAGGGATCTTATTAATAAAATCAGTAAATAATCAAATTCACAACAGTCAAAGCTGCAAAAGTGGAGGGACGAGTGTATTATCTTCTGGTACCTGAATGAAGCTACTGGCTGTTAAGGAGGGATTGGGAAATTGTGCCAGGAGATGTTACAATCAGCCCTTCAGATCTCTAGGGATCTGTTTCGGAGTCCTCTGCAGAAAAGAACAAACCCAGGATGTCAAGTCCCATTGTACCCAATGATGGTGTGATGTGTGTGGCTGCTAGTGCAGCCATATGCATGCACTGCCATTGAGAACAATTGAGCTTGCCATCCACAGATGCTCAGGTCCATGGAGGCAAGCTTGTGGATGGCGAGAGCCCATGGTACTTAGTTACACATTTGTAACTAAGGGCCTAAGCAGACTGCCAGAAATAGTGCACATTAAATTGAGGCACTGCCCTGGCTCAGTGCTAGGGAATCATGAGAATTGTATTTTTTTTCTGAGACATTGAGTCTTCTCTGTCAGAGAGCTCTGGTACCACAATAAATTACAGTTCCCATGATTCCCTAGCACTGAGCCAGGGCAGTGCCTCAATTTAATGTGCACTATTTCTGGCAGTCTGCTTAGGCCCTAAGTAGGTAATGCAGGATATTGTTGAATATCTTTCTTTCTGGCTATGTTGAGACTGTGTATTAAGGGAGTGGTGTAAGATTCATTTATTGACATATCAAATTTTAGATGGTATGATAACATACTTTCTCTGGGTTGTTCATTTTTAACCCTTGTTTGTTAACCCTTGGGCCATATACAAGCCATGCACACTGGGACAAGCTACATCTCCCCTCTCCAGCTCCCCCAAATCCTTCACTCAGCTTTTCCCATTGGCAACAACTCACTTGACAGATATACTGGCTAGTCAATGAAATGCTGATTTGGTAGTCTGCTTTGACCTTTCTCCATGCTTCAGAGAGGATGTTCATCTTAAGCAAATAAAAACATGTAACACACAGTGGGTTCTTTTATGTATTCCATTAAAACACAGAATCAGTCTTGGGAAGGAGATGTTAGTGACACCCCCAGTTGTCAGCCAGGATTAATCTGGGCTATATTTTGCTATAAAGAAAGAACACCTTCTCTTAAACTCACTCTGGAGAAGAAAGCTACATATCTATGCAAAACGTGTTGAATGCACTTCCACAGCTGACGTCCCTGCTCAGACCATGTGTATGAGCATTCATTAGAGTTTTGTTTTTCATTTGAGATAGCTTTTCTCCTTTACACCAGCAGATCTGTGGCATAAAGGAAGCCTGGGATATGCCTCTACAACAGACATTTGTGGAGCAATATGACTTCTTCATTGCTCAGCATGAAAGAAGTCTTTTTCAGTCACTGGGGTTGACATATTCTTCAGGCAGAAAAGAGTAGTAGATGAGGGGGGCACATGTCAATCTTTCTTCTCCTTCAGTACAACTGGGCCCTCTCACACTGCCCAGTTATATAATAAATAATAAAATGTATTTATATCCCGCTTATTGACAAACAATCTAAGTGGCTTACAATAAAACCCATAGTACAGTGGGTCCTTGGTATCCACTGGTACCAGGACCTCCCAAGGATACCAAAATTAGTGGATGCTCAAATCGCATTATATATTTCTGTAGTTGTGTGCCTCCAAGTCATTATTTTTTACTTATGGTGGCCCTAAGGCCTATCATAGGGTTTGTTGGCAAGTTTCTTCAGAGAGGTTTTGCCACTGCCATTCTCTGATGCTGAGAGAATGTGACTTCCCAAGGTTACCCAGTGGGTTTTTATGTTCAAGCAGGGCATCAAACCCTGATTTCCAGAGTCGCAGTCCAACACCCAAACCACTAAGCCATGATGGCTCTCTTCCATTATATACAATACCATAGTAATATAAAATGGCAAAATCAAGGATTGCGTTTTGGAATATGTGAGATTGTGAGATCCATCTAAGTGCTATCTATATATATAAAATGGTATTTCTCCAATTGAGATAGATAGGAGCAGTTTTGGCAGTTATTTAAGTAAAAACAAAATGAAGAGACCACGTCCCTGGATATTAGAAGCTATGTCCAAAATTATACATGTATCTCTTAATTATGTAACTACCTTGGTTGCATAGCTAAGTTGTGTCTCCTAGTTCACCTTCCACCACCACTTTGCTATAGATCAATGGAGAGAATGGGTCTGCACTCCTAGCAACTGGGGTCAGGGCAAATAATATTTCCCCGTACACCCCACCAGCCAGCAAAAGTGCAAAAAAGGGGTTATTCACATGATGAAAATAATCCAAGATGAATTCACACACATCCCAAAAGCACTTAATTAAGTTTTGGGAAGGGCTGCCAAAAAAAACCCCACTTACTCTAGGATAATCAATGTTGGGCTTTTCCCCTGAGTTTTTACAAAAGATTTGCATCATCGGCTGTGTGAACAATGATGTGAATATACCTGAATAGACTCATGGATGAAACTCTCCATGTCTTCAATGGGTTTTGAATGAATTCACATAATTGCCAGCCCAGCACCACCCCTTCCCCAGCAGAACAGCTGCCACTGGGGAGGAAGAAGGAAAGAGAGAGGGAAAGAGGTGAAAGAAAAAGGGATGCCAACCCTTCTCTGTCCGCCTAAGGGGTGCGGGGACAAGGGAAGGGTCCCCACATGTGTGAGCAACCAAACTGGCAGAGATGAGAAATGATGCGGTTCCTTGAAAGATGAAATTTCATGGTGTCAATAACAAACCTGGAATGCATGAGTTATTCACCTCGTTCTGGTAAAAAAAAGATGTGTGAATGATACCAAGGATCCTGCTTCTGATCATTGCAGCCTCATTGTCTGGTGGGAGGGGTGTGTGGAAACAGATGCTTATACAGTGGGCCCTCCACATTCACTGGGCTTAGGGCCACAGGGCCCCCATGACAGTGGAAAATGCAAATAAAAAAACCTACTTTTTTTTTACTTGAGACACCACTTCTCTAGGAATCTCTAGGTCAGGGGTCCGAGCGTGCACGCATCGCGGCCACCATTTTGTTTGCCAAAATGGTGTCCACGACTCGTTTGCGCATGCGCAGTACTCCTGCGCATGCGCAAACAACCCGCGGCTGCCATTTTGGAAAACAAAATGGTGGCCACGATACATGAGGCGACGGCATGGCAGCGGCACTCACAGTGGTGCTGTGGGTTGGTGGCAGCAGGGGTCAGCGGGGACTGTGCACGCACCCCTGAATGCGTGCGGCGCCATTCCCCCCCCCCCCCCCCGGCCTGGCGGAAGACCTGGGGAACAGCGACTGGCCCCAGGTAAAAAAATCCTTGCCAACCCCTGCTCTAGGTCCTCTAGCACAGCTCTTGGTCAACATCTGCCAAAAAGTGACCATAAAATCATGCTAGAGGACTACAAATGCCTAGAGAAGTGTTTTTTCTAGCAATCTCTAGATCCTCCAGTGCAACTCTATGGTCAGTTTCCAGCAGAACCTCTCTGGAGGACCTTGGGATTCCTACAGAAAACATATTAATCAAATCAGCAAATAATCAAAACCGCAAAAGTCAAAGCCACAAATGCGAAGGTCCGACTGTATACACAAATTCACTAGGGAGAAAATTCCAAGCCAGCAGTTGCCTGTAAGACCATTCATTTTCATTTCCTTATTGTGAATTTATTTCTGATCTCTTTCTTATTTGCTATATGGCTTTCCTTAGAAACTGGGGTTCCACTTTTTCTTCCTGAACAGCCAGCATGGTGTAGTGGTTTCAGCATTGAACTATGATGCTGAAAACAGGGTTTGAATCCCAGCTTGGCCATGTAAACTGGCTGAGTAACCTTGGGTACACTCTCTCAACCTCAGAGGATGGCAATGACAAACCCCCTCAGAAGAAACATGGCAGGAAAACTCTGTGATAGAGTCACCTAAGTTGGAAATGATTTGAAGGCACACAACAGCAACAAAAGTTTAAACCAGCTGCATAAGGGAGATAAGTGTGTGTGGAGTGGGGGTGGTTAGTTGGTTTTCTATAGAAATGTTCCAAAAGAAAATCATCATAAATGAGATATACAGAAGTTGAAAGTAAAAAAATGTTGAATGTGAGAAAAAACAAGACTGGTGGATCTAGAAGGATTTGGTCTCTCTCTCATATATATAGATAGATATAGATATAAAGCAGATATATATAGATATAAAAAGTAAATATAAAGCAGATATACAAAGCAGATATATATAGATATAAAAAGTCATATATATATATATATATATATATATATATATATATATATGACGTTTTTGCCTTCAAATGTTCTGTAGGGGACATGAAATATTTAACCATCTTTTTAGGCCTTCATGGACCATTTTAGGCCCAGCAGGGGCCATTTTTTAATGATATGAAGTAAGCAGAAATTACTTCTTTTCAAAATGCCAAGACAGGGGACAGCTCCAACATCCAAGGCATTTGGGAACAATTTTTGACTCCTGGGAGACCACAAATGCAGCCATGGGGGCTATATGTGGCCCACAGTGCACACTTTGCCACTCCTGCTCACATTGCACCCCGTCGTCTCTTCAAGGCTAATGCATCTGTAGCCTTTTTCTCCCACTACCACTACCTACATCAGTGAAGTTATGCCAGCAAAGTACATTCTGGCCTTAAGAGTGCTTAGCTGTTGAAAGTGTGGATTTGAATCTCTGGGTATTCAGCTATGTTTCTGGTCCCAAATTAAGGTTATCGCCATTTTTAAAATCTTCAACAGATAAAGGGTAGGCAATTAAAACATGATCCTCTCCAAGTTGGGAACTGATACACATATTGGCAGCAGGGCGGGATGGACCAGGTGTGTGTGCTTATGTGTGAAAAATTCACATATTTCATTTCTTAAATAGAAGAGAAAGAAACAAGACATTTCATTTCTAGAAACAGAAATTCTGTATTTAGAAAAGCAGAAAGGGAGAGCAAAATTAACAGATTTGTCCATTTTAAAATCCATTTCTATTTATTCATTCATCTATTCATATATTTATTTAAAGATTTTAATAAAATCAAAATTTTAATTTTGATAAAAAGCTTTCTCATTGTAACTTTGATATATTAATAGGGGATCTTGGCCTTCCACCAATGAGGTAAGTCTCTGTTTAGCAGACTTTAAATTATTTGGAAAAGTTATATTCAATACATATATACATAAATAAGTATATAGGACTGAATCCTACAGGTTAGCCCTGACTAGACAAGACCCATCAAATCAGCTGCTGATTCATGGGTGAACACATAAGTAAATCCAATTGATTCAATGGGTCTATTTTAGTTGGTACTAATGATATGATTCAGGCAAACCAGTGACTGAAATAAGCGTTACTCAAAATGCTGGGGTCCTGGGAAGGCACCCACAAATTAATATGCTCTAGGTTAGGGGTAGGCAAACTTTCCCCTTTAAGGGCCAAGGGACTTCAGCTCCCAGAAGCCTCAGACATGTTGGCCAATAGTCCCATGTTGGCCAATAGCTCCTGGGATTCTGGGAGCTGAAGTCCCTCAACCTTTAAAGGGGAAAGGTTGCCTACCCCTGCTCTAGGTGAATCAAATTATGTTTTGACTAGGGCAACTGTCAGCCTTGGAAGCTTACCCTATTTATAATGGTTCCAAATCACACAAAACTCCAGAAGCAGTTCCAAATAGGTTTTTGTAGTTTTAATAAGAAAGTAACCAACACACGCTCATGCACACTCACATAAACTAATGAAGCAAAGTGGGAGAAGTTGAATAGTAGAGGTCTTGCTAACGGTGAAGCATGATTACCAATGGCGCCATTGGTAATCATGCTTCACCGTTAGCAAGACCTCTACACCATTACTAATCATGAAGCATGGTCCAAATTGATGGGTCTGGAACAGAATGCTCAATAGTTGCCTTGGTAAGTGAGGTGGCCAGTTTATTGAGGAGTCTAGTAGAACCAAGTGTCTGCCCAGTTACAAACTAGATCAAATTGCTATTGTCCAGATAAGTGATGACAAGCCCAAACTCCAACCTAAAACCCACATATTTATTGCTTTCTAGTAATGAATTCTGGCAAACTCTATGCTGGGGCTATGGCTCATGTGCTCACAGAGAGGGCTCTGAGTGCAACCACTGGTCCACTGGTAGTATATATACCCAAAATCATGTTCTGAGGCAGTAATCCAGGAATGAATGGATTAACTTGCTGCCAAATGGTTTTCCAGGGGATAAAAATGGTTGGGAACTGTAATAAATGTCCAGACAATTGGTGTGAATATCTCAGACAAAAGAAAACCTCTTGCTGCTGGAGAAGCATCCTTTGCCAGTGTATGCACAACTATCTGCTTTGGCCAGAATCCCATCATTGCCCTCCATAGACAAATGGGATTATGTTGATGTGATGGCTGATCTCATTGTTGTGGGTGCCTTGCTTACTCCCTTGCTAGAGCCAACCAGATTTCTAAATACGGTATGGCTGGGTTTCCACCTTTGGGGGGGGGTCACCATTCCAGGTCGCTCACCACTCACTCACTCACTCTGGCATCCCTTTTAGTATTAAATTGATATCAAATATGAGGGGTGATCAGGGGCCTGGTCTTGTGTCAACATGTCCCTCAGAGTATCCCATTGCACATGCCTACCATAGCAATGATGCTTCACCTTCTCCACTGACGTTTCAGATTCTTTGGCCAAAATCATGATTAGTCCCAACTAGAGTAGGCCACTGAATCAATTGTTAAATGTTGAGTCATCACATAGGTAAATCCCATTGTTTCAGTACTCTACTAGCAATAAGATTAGGCTCTTACCCCCAGTATGTCCCTACTGTGTTTTTCTCCTTTGTGTCTCACTGCTTGCTACAGACAGCAGTGGGAAAATTTGCAGCCACCCATGCTGTGCCATGTGATGAGTGCTCCTGGATGTTACTGCAGGAAAATGGAGGATTTATTTGGCATGTTTTCATTCAGATAGTTTACTCCAGGGGTCCCCATACTTTTTCAGCTGGGGACCGGTTCGCTGTCCCCCAGATCTTCAGAGGGCTGGGGGGAAAAAAATCACAGCTGGAGGTGCGCGCACATGCGCACTACTCGGGCGCCATTTTGTGTTCCAAAATGGTGCCCGGAGTCATGCGCATGCGCAAGCGACACCAGGCACCATTCTGGAACACAAAATAGCACCCTGCGTCACGCGCGCGTGCAGCAACAGCGCAGTGGCAGGACCGGCCACAGGCCAGTTGAAAGGCCTGAACGGGCCGGATTCGGCCCGCAGACCATAGTTTGGGGACCCCTGGTTTACTCCAACAGGTGTAAGATGTATCCTGGCTTCTACACATGGTATGGAGTAGTTCAAACTCAGATAGGGGAGAGATGCGATCATTATGAAAGTGGTTTAACATACGCCTTGTTGAAGATACAGATTGCCAAGGAACAGCTGATTTGAAATTTGTCTGTTGGGTGCTTTAATTGTGCTGTCACTTCCTAGCCATTGTCCAGACCTCCACTTGGGACCTGCCCCAATGCGCATGAGTGCCCATTCCACATTGGGCTGTGGCTGATCAGTCACTCCAATGGCAACCATTGTCCAATGGACACCCACACAGCAGTCCCTAGGGTAATATGGGCTTTCAACATATATAAGGCCATTAAGTCTGAACGAAGATATAAACCTGAAGTAGAATGGCAGCCAACACCTTTTTTTTAGTGAGAGCCATTCCCCCCCTCCAAAAAAAAATCAGGGATATGTTAATTGTAAAAGTACTGCACCTTTGGAGCTATGTTCATCCATTCTGTACTTGCAGTTTCCACCTCACACACCACAAATATGCAGTGGGATTGTATATACTACCAGAAATTGGGTTAGTGGTTGTTATCTCTCCCATTCAAAGCTGTCTTGATTCAATCATTAACTCACAGCACCCATTGTCCTGCTGAGATCTTGGCATGTGAATCTCCCTTGTATTTTCTTGGGCTTGGAAGGAAAAAGGCTGTCTAAATTCTGCAGGTAATACTACTTCTGCTGTCAACTCTTCAAAGCCTGTTTGGTAGATAAACAACAGTATAGGCCCAAGGGCTTCCTAAGACATTCAACAGAAAAAATATTATAAAGTCTCTGCTTGGTTCTCCAGGGTGATTTATTTTTCATCAAGGAGAAAAAGTTTGAACCTATTGATGCTTTCTATCTGGGCATCTAATTTTTAAAAATGTACATGGCATTTTATATACCATCATAGTAATCAGGCCCCATATTTATATGTGTACAATGATATATGATCAACAAAGAACTGACTTATTTGCTGCCCATCTGTTCCTGCAGAAATAGCTCTGCTTAATTCAAGCCAGTCTAAAACCATTCAGACCCAATAGGTTCCCAACAGATCCCCCCCCCCACCTTCATGAGGTTGGTAGTTTTCTCTGATTTAGATTGCAATATGAATTAGAGAGGAATAGGCAGCTCTAAAGCTCATTTCCTAATTGAATAATATGAGTCATAAATATGACCCTTGGCAGCTGTCTAGCCTGTTTTTTTCTGTGGAATGCTGTTCTCTACATAAAAGCATGCCAATTTTACACTGAATAAGCCTTCAATGACATTTTCTGCAAAAATATTACAGTATATTCTCAGCCGAAAATCCTCCTCGCCCCCTTGGAAGAGTCAAGTGTTTTCTTTTCTGCCACAAATAACCACAAGCAAATTTGCACAGAATATAAACTTGTGTGAATTTGCAGAGTAAGTCCCCAACTACAGCATTTTCACCACAGGAAACAATGATTTTCTGCACAGAAAAAGATTGTCTCCTGTGCAGAAAATGCCACTTGCTGTGCAAAAACATGTATGATTTTCATGCAGAATTAATCCTAAACTATGAAGATTCTCATCAGTGCAATATTATCATCAGTTTTCCAACACTTGAGAAAAACAATTTTAACCGTTGTTTGAATATTATCCCAATTTTTAACCAGAACGATGAACAGCAGAATGTTCCATAATCATCAAGAAAAGATTTCTGCACCGATTGTCCTTTCTGAAGGTTATCTCCCTTTCTCTGCTATGGACGGGAAAATCTACACTATCGTTTAACTCCCAAGGTCCCTTCCTAGGAACTGTTGTAGATATTATTGCAATCTGGCATCACCCAGTAGTTGGGATACAAATCTACACCACCTACCGTATTTTTCGGCATATTAGACGCACATTT
>JAIPUX010001232.1:155592146-155607050 GCA_020142125.1 Phrynosoma platyrhinos | reverse complement strand
TTGCAATCAACAGAGTCAGCATCTTAACCACTTGAGCCACCATGTCCCCAAAGCAAAGGGCAAGCATTTAAATAATATGCAGGATAAAAGGAAACTTGAATTTACTCAAAGGTGACAGTTATAATTCATGAAGAAAGAATTATGTCCTTTTTTTTTCCATACTGAAGCCATATATATATATATATATATATATATTTTGGCATACCGTAGAATCATAGAATCATAGAATCATAGAGTTGGAAGAGACCACAAGGGCCATCCAGTCCAACCCCCTGCCATGCAGGAACTCCCAATCAAAGCATCCCTGACAGATGGCCATCCAGCCTCTGCTTAAAGACCTCCAAGGAAGAAGACTCCACTACTCTCCGAAGGAGTGTGTTCCACTGTCGAACCGCCCTTACTGTCAGGAAGTTCCTCCTAATGTTGAGGTGGAATCTCTTTTCTTGCAGCTTGCATCCATTGTTTCTGGTCCTAGTCTCTGAGCAGCAGAAAATAAGCTTGTTCCCTCCTCGATATGACATCCCTTCAAATATTTAAACACCAAAATGTGGGCAGTTCCCCAGAGGATTAAATTCTGCTCTTAGAGATCTCCAAATGTAGCAGATTGCTTCATTTAGCCATCCATTGCCGTGTCACCAACACAAAACCCAGAAAATGAAAATCTGCTAATTTCTGGACACTGTGGCCTGCTGTGGGGAGGGAGGAGGCTATGGGGATGAAATCTGCCCCCAGGGTTGTAGGATGCTAGCATTCATGGTCCTTCACCATTAGCTATGTTGCTAAGGAGTAATGGGAGTAGTACTGCAATGACATCTGGACATTGCAACTGAAACAACACCTACTTTAAAGGTAAATCCACACTATCCTGAAATTTTGCTTGCCCCAGAGTGCCTACTGTTTTAATTGTTTTAAACTATTTTAATTGAGATTATATTTAATGTATTTTAATGGTGGGTATTATGTTCATTGTTGGGGTTTGTATCTGTTTTAGCTGTAAGCCGCCTTGATTGCTACGGCAAAAGGCGGGGTACAAATAAATTATTATTATTATTATTATTATTATTATTATTATTATTATAAATTAATCCAACCCAGGGTGAGGGAGGGACTATTTCAACCTGCCTGCCTAATAAAATGTCCAACAATATCTGCAGGGTTTCCTGATTCTCTCCCCTGGACCAAAGTGAAACCGCTGCAAAGCCATGAAGCCGAAGGTGTTTCTGGGCCAATTACTACTTCTCAGTTTCACACAGTTGTAGTAAGCAGTAAATAGAGAGGGGAGGAAAATAGAGAAAAATAGGATTTACATAAATAGATCTAACTAACGGACAACAAGACCAATGAAGAAAGAGGGAAACAAAAGAAAAGGGAGTAAGTATAGGGATGAGGACAATATTCATTTTTTACCTAAAAACTGCCACAAGGTGGTGGTATTGATTTGTGAAAGATGTATAATCTGGTCATCCCTTCAGATCTCAAACTCTTAAATCTATTTGAGTGGTAAAATGTATTCACAATAATGAAGAGGGGTTGTGTGTGTTCTAGTTACTTCCAGGCTTTGGCTTCTCAGTCAACAGAAAGTATGTCTCCTCAGGTAAGGCAAAATACCCAGTTTTTACCAACCCACCTTACCTACCACATCTCTGTTTTTGTGATGTGCCAAATTGTTTCCTCAGCCCAAGAACAGCTTCTTAATGTGGAGTGCAGTGAGAAGAGGAAATTGAATGAATAAAATTTACCCTATTATGGTCGATGACCATTGCTGGGAAAAGTCACACATCTCACAAAAGTACAACACAAGGCTTAGACAGTAGAATATAATGTTTGATGTCTCCATCAGCTAAAGGTGGTGGGAAAACATTGTTCTTCCAGGTGTTGCTGGACTACAACTCCCATTATCCCTGACAATTTGCTGATTTGGTTGAGGCTTCTGGAGGATGTAGTATAAAGCATGGGCATCCTTTTTGGATTATTGTAACATCCTTTAGCTTCTCTGGCTTTAAAGGCAATTTTGAAACTTCAGTGGTCCAGAATATAGCTGCCAGAGATATTAAATGATACTTCTTTTGCCCTTGCCTTTTAACAGAAACAGTTCTGTTTTGTTAAGTGGCACAAAGATGATCTTTTTTCTCTCTCTCTGTTCAGGACTTTGCATTTCAAGAGACTGTTATCCATCTTAACAGATATATTTTGTCCTTCCCCATGAAAGCTGAATGTGTTATCTTAGAAGAATTGCCTCAACGCCTCCAGAGGTGCTCCTTGTACAAACAAACCCATTTCATGCATATCCATTTTGCTTACGTAAATATTTAAGTTTTTGCAGTATGCTTTAGTAAATTAAATTTCTGTTAATTCTTGTCTGTTTTTAATAGAGTGTTTGGCAGCTCATGGGCAGTAACGTTTCACTCTGATGTGTGGCTGTTTCTTTGGGCAGCTTTACTAAGGCTAGGAGTATGATAATTTATTCCTTTGATTTCAGTGAGAGTTGAGCAGATGCTTATCTGCCTCCCTCTCATTGACATCAATGGGGCTTGGAGAGTTTTTAGCATGGAACGGGAGAATTAGTGTAAAATAGCAATGATCGCCTTCAAGTCCTTAAGTGATGCTTCAGTAGGAGAGACTTGCATCGATTATACACACATAGACGTGTGTATGTGTGACTACACACACAGCAGTTCTCTGTTCTGATTAATGAGTTGTAAAGATTTTTCTATGAAAAACTGATAACAAGGATGAAACATCTTTGTGCATTAGCTGGGAGGGGATATTTTGTTTTTAATCTCTTCTCTTATCTATCATGCTACACTTATAATAGGCTTACCCAGTATGATAGAATTAAAGCGCTTAATTTCCTAAAAGAAATTATTACACTACTCTGTTGATTATTTTCCTCCCTTTTTTTGTTTTGTTTTTTTGTTTTTGCATCACTTTCCTACCAGCTTCCTTCACCAGTCGTGGAAATGGAATTTGGGGGCTCTTCAGTTATTAGAGGAGAAGGGGAGAAATGAGTTCTTCATATTGACTTGTGGAAATAATTGCGTTGAAATTATTTTCCATGAGCAGCAGTGCATTCAAAATTACTTTTTTGGAGCTGTGAAGCGTGGCGTGATGGAAGGTTTTGAGCTAGTGTTCATTATTCTGATAGCATTCACTCATGTTCTGATTTTCTGTATGCCATTGTCGCTTCAGATGATAGGTTTCTGTTGTTGTCAAGTTGAAACATGGCTGCTAAGGTGCAGTAGGATGTGACTGCTTTGAGAAGGCAGCAAGGACCAGATTGCCTCTCACATTGACTGTGGCTGCATCCGCACTGCTGAAATAATCTGGTTTGATACCACTTTAATTGCCCTGGCTCAATGCTATGGAATTCTGGCTGTTGTAGTTTTGCTCTGGTGCCAGAACAGACTACAATTCCCAGAATTTGATTACACTGAGCCAGGGCAGTTAAAGTGGTGTCAAACTGGATTATTTTGGCAGTGTAGATGCAGCCAGGGTGGCTTTTATAAATTGCAACTTTAGGGAGAAGCCTAAACAAGCTCTGGACAGTAGGATGGTCACAGGCCTCCCTCAGCCTAGTTTCAGTCCTCTGAAATTGAAATTAGAGAATGCACAAAAAAGTATACACTTCCAACAAAAGAGACAAAACTTCAATTCCTGATGTGCCCCTCATCCAGCAACTGGGGTGGGGGCAGAGAAAAACAGATGATTTTTTATTATTGGTATGATTTTAATCAGTTTTATAATGTTTTAATGTGGTGTTTTTAAATTGGTTTTAAAACTTTTTGTAAATGTTTTTAATTTGTTGTTATGGAAGCCACCTTGGGTCCTGGCCTAGAAGAAATGCAGCAGATAAAGAAAGTAAATAAATAAAATAAGTAAGTAAGTAAAGGGGATGCAGAGAGTAAAAGGGTGGTAAAGAAAGAGGGTAGGAGTGGGTTTGTGTGCCTGTGTGAATGAGAGAGAAAATGAGAAAGAGAAAGAGAGAGAGAGAGAGAAAGAAAGAAAGAAAGAAAGAAAATTATTTATTTATTTCATTTGTAATCACCTTTCTCCCAGAAAGGACTCAAAAATAGAGAGAAGGGGTTATGGAGAGGGATGAAACCGGGGAAGGAGAGCATGAATGAGAGAGAAAAGGGAATAATACAGAGAATGAGAGAAAATGAGGTTGCAGAGAGAATAAAAGAATGAACCGGAGGGAAGGGAGAAGGAGAGAGTGAGCAAAAGAGAAAAGAGAGTGATACAGAGAGTGGAGAGAGAGAAAGGAGGGCAGCAGAACATGAAAGGGGGAAAGGGAGAATACAAAGTAAAGGGAGTAGCAGAGAGTAAGCAAAAGAGAAAAGAGGATAAAAAAGAGGGGAGATGAAAAAGTGGGAAAGTACAGAGAATGAGAGACAAGGAGAGAGAAACCCATTGGGTGACCTTGGGCAAAGTACACTCTCTCAGCCTTAGAGGAAGGCAACCGCAAGCCTCCTCTGAATAAATCTCTCCAGGAAACCCTTCTTATAGTGTTACCCTGTGTTGGAGCCAACTTGCATATGTAACAACAACAAATAACTAGTAGGACCCTTGTTGAAGGAGGACAAATGACAACTCTGTGTCCCATTGCCATTGGTTGCCCTGTCTAGCACAGCACTTAATCTTTATATAATACAGGGATTTTGGCAGAAGAATTTGCTCAAGTGGAATCAGTCTTGCCATGACTCACACTGGCTTCATTGTACTAGGTGAGGCATAGGGAGACTAGGGAGTCTAGACATTGTAGACTCCAAATTTCCAAAGTCCCTTGCCATTGCTGGATGGATATGAGGGGAGTTGTGGGCCAAACCAGAGGCCCAAAGGCTCCCCATGCCTTCACTAGGTTGCATTCATTATTCTATTTGTGTTTTTGCAACTGCTAGCCAAGGGCCAACTCTCCTGCTTTTCCCACTAGCCTAACATTGGATCTGTTCCATTGCTTTTGAAATGAATACTTCTCCCTTGCATTTTATCCTCAGCTTGCATAAAAATTATCATCTGCCCTTGGGGCTCATCCTACTCTTGCAGTTAACAGTTGTCATCTATCCTTTGGCAAGGGAAATCAATTAAAAATAAGTTAAAACTAATTTTACAACTGTTGACGCAAAGCTGGATTGTCTGCTTTCTGAAATTAACGTTCTAGAGTGAGTGTCGGATATGATTCATTCCAAAGGAAATTAAACGTGAAGATTGCAGTGACCAATTATGGCATGCTTAGCTCCCATTTTGTTAGTACGTCTTGCTTCCTTGTAAGCATGCACAAGATTACTGTACTGAGAGAATTTGAATGCTTTTGTTTTCATTTGCGTTGGATTGTTATTTGAAATATAGTGTTTGAATGGTTTTACTCCATGAAAATCAATGGAAAACTGATTTTGTTGCTGTTCTGTTTGAGGACAGAAAATGAATTGTCAATTTCAAAGTACGAAAGTCAGGCATATGAGCTTTTAAAAAATCTATTTGTAACAAGAAACACTCACTAATTGCATTTATGCTTCTATTTATAAAATAGCATAAAGATGAGATTTTCCAACACAGACAGTGAAAACAGAACTTCCTATATCTTTGTTGTGTTTTATAAATGGGATGTTTTCCTTGGTCCAAAGAAAAAATGTTCTGAATAACAGATAAGCAAGAGAGGCTTTTTAAAAAATTTTCAACCAAAGTTATCTCTGTTAGCTGTTTATAGTTTTTTTTTCATTGTTAAATAATAAAGCACTTCTTTAAACGTATGTGTCTCTGTGTGTGTACACACAGACACACATGTCCCATCAGTTCACCTGTTGACTTATGCTGACCCCATGAATTTTCCCCCTTTTTTTTTTTTCTAGGTAAAGAATACTCAGAGGTGGTTTTGCCAGTTCCTTCCTATTAAACATTTCCACTCTAGGAAATACAATTCAGAGTTTTGACATCCATTTCAGAGTAAGGAGTGTTGACAGAACCTTACACTAAAAGTGAAGCAAATCTTTTCTAAAATAGGAAGAGAAGAGAAACTAAATTCCTAAATGTATATTTTATTCAGAGGAAACCTATTTTAACATGGCAAGTCATTATAAAACCGTGCTTCCTTGATAACAAAATGTTGCTTGGGCAACGTGTGTTTGGTTAAGGAAATGATTTTATTTGCATAAGAACACAAAAATTTCTAATAATCCATTAGTTCTCCTAGATTAACCTGGCAAGATTCAGGCTGCATCCACACTGGAGAAATAATCCAGTTTGACACCGCTTTAACTGTCTTGGCTCAATGCTATGCAATTCTGGGAATTATAGTTTGTTGTGGCACCAGAACCCTCTGACAGAGATGGTTAAATGTCTCAAAAAAACCTACAATTCTCATAATTCCATAGCATTGAGTCATGGTAGTTAAAGTGGGAGATTATTGCACATCTTTAAAAGGGGCCTTACCCCTCCTGAATTGAAGTCTAATTGAAGCTTAATTTGGGCTGCTTCCTTGTTTTATCGCACAGCTTTTGGCCCAAAAACTGCCATCTGAGTACATCCCCACTCCAATGCGGGTCCCAGCTTTTGAAAAATGGTAGCCGAAATGAGTTAAAGGACCTGCGTTGCGGTGAGGATGTACTTGCCACAGGGCGGTATATAAATAAAAATTATTATTATTATTATTATTATTATTACTCGGATGGTGGTTTTGGGGCCAAAAGCCATGGGATAAAACATCGATGGAGCCTGAATTAAACTTCAATTAGACTTCAATTCGGGAGGGGTAAGACCCTTTTTAAAGATGTGCGATAATCTCCGTGATGTCATACTGGATTATTTCTGCAGTGTGGATGCAGCCTTAATCATTATCCAGATTTTCTCCAGGGTGTAAAGACTGGATGCATTCCATAACCAGACACCGCTCTGAGCATCATCTTGTTTATGGGATGCTGTGATCAGCTCTTGCTCTTTGGACTAACTCTCTGAGGGTAACATCTGCTTGATGGGTGAAAAGGAAAGGAAAAAGCTATGCAGTGTTGCATATTCCACGGACTGTCATCTCCATCCCTCAGATCATATGTTTTGTGACCAGTGATCCTTAGGAAAAATGTTTCTTGTCTCCTTCATATCAGAGCTCTGGCCAAGTAGCTTTTCTATTTTTGGAAGTCAAGTGATTCATTGTTCCTTTATTATTTATTTTGAACATTTTTATACCATCTTTTGAGGCAAAGCCTTCCTCACCAGTATCTTACAGAATAAAACTTGTAAACAATAAAAAGAAACAGACCTAACTAAAGCAACTTTATAATAATCTCAAGAATGTAATTACAAAACAGTACCAAAGTTTATTTAAAAAAAAAAAAAAAAAGAAAACAACTTTTAATTAAAAACAGTCTAGAATAGCCAGGTCTTTATGGATCATAACAGGGAAGGAACATGTACACCTCTTAGTGTAGAGCATACTTCAGTGAGGATAGAGCCATGACTGAGAAGGCCCTTTTTCTCATGCCTGCCAACTAAATTTTAATAAAATAGTAATCAAAGTCTTCTATTTCTGTATTGCTTTTTAATGATCACCAGATTAGACTGGTGAGTGGCTTTGCAGCAGAAAGCTACAATGCTAGAATATTAAAACATTTGATGTGTTCCTGAGAAGCGGGAAGCTGGCAAACCTGGATTGGACCTGCCAATCACAGTTTATGAAATGTTGTGAAGGGTGTCCTATGGGGGTAAAAATATACCCCAGACCAGTGATTCCTTCATTCCTTAATTAATTAATTAATTCCTACAATAAGAGAAATAGTGAAAAACATATCGCCAGGAACAGATGATATTCTAATTGAACTGCTGCAATCCACACTGACAGAGTCAACTCTAGTGCTAACCAACATATGTCAACAGATATGGAAAACAAAATGATGGGCAACAGATTGGAAGCGATTAATGTACATCCCCATCTATAAAAAGGGAGACACAAGAGACTGCAGTAACTACAGGAACAAGCAAAATCATGCTCAAAATTCTGCTACATAGACTCCCAACTATATATGGAAAGAGAGATACCAGAGGGCCAAGCAGAGTTCAGGAAAAGAAGAGGCACTAGGAATCACATTACAAACATATGATGGCTAATGGAGCACAACAGGGAATTCCAAAAGAAAATCAGCATGTGCTATAGACTATAACAAAGCCTTTGATTGCATAGATCAGGGGTAGGCAACCTTTCCCCTTTAAGGGCCAAGGGACTTCAGCTCCCAGAAGCCTCAGCCATGTCAGCCAATAGTCCCATGTTGGCCAATAGCTCCTGGGATTCTGGGAGCTGAAGTCCCTCGGCCCTTAAAGGGGAAAGGTTGCCTACCCCTGGCATAGATCATGAAAGGTTATGGAGCACTCTTAAAGACATGGGAGTACCAACACATACGATAGTCCTGCTGAGGAATCTGTACTCAGGACAAGAGGCTACTGTCATAACAGGACATGGAGAAACTGAATGGTTCCCAATTGGCAAAGGGATCAAGCAAGGCTGCATCTTTTCACCCTATCTGTTCAACTTGTATGCAGAACATATTATAAGAAAAACAGTCTTGGACACAGAAGAAAGAGGAGTGAAAATAGGAGTAAGGAATATCAACAATCTAAGATATGCAGATGACACCATAATATTAGCAGCAGACCTGGAACACCTACTGAGGAAGAAAGTGCTAAGGCAGGCTTAATGTTGAACATAAAGAAAACAAAAATAATGATCACAGAGGACCTTCACAAGTTCAACCTAGACAATGAAGAAATAGAAATAGTAAAAGAATTCCCATACCTGGGATCAAACATTGATAGAAATGGGGACTGCAGTCAGGAAATCAGAAGAAGACTAAGAATGGAGAGAGTGGCTATGAAAGAACTAGAAAAGATTCTAAAATGCAAAGATACACAACTCAGCACAAAAGTTAGAATCATACAAGCCATCGTATTCCCTATTACCATGTATGGATGTGAGAGCTGGACAGTTAAGAAAGATGATAGGAAGAATATCAATGCATTTGAGATAATGTGGAGCTGGAGAAGAGTGCTGAGAATCCATGGACAGCCAAAAGGACAAACAAATGGGTTCTAGAGGAGATCAAGTCAGAAACTTCCTTGGAAGCCAAGATGACTGAACTGAAACTGTCGTACTTTGGACACATCATGAGAAGAGAGGACTCTAGAAAAAACAATAATGCTTGAAAAGGTGGAAGGAAGTAGGAAGATAGGAAGGCCACATGCTAGATGGATGGAGTCTATTAAGGAGGTTGCGGGTATTAAGGAGTTGCAGGAATTAAGCAGAGCTGTGGAGGACAGAGGGTCTTGGAGATGTCTTATCCATAAGGTTGCCATGAGTCGAGATCGACTCGAAGACAGTTAACAACAAAAGTCATTCCCAAACTCTGGTCTTCCAGATGTTTTGGACTTCCACTTCCAGAATTCCTGACTGTAGACTAAGCAACACCTGAGGAACCAAAAATCAGGAACCACTGTTCTAGAGGCTTGTCTGCTAAAGAGATAGATAGGGGCAGAGTGAATCAAAGTTAGGTCAGTTAACAGTGGAGTGAGGGCTCACTAGGATGAGGGGAGGGGAGATCTGAATTTGGTTTAAGGAAGCTGAGAATATGGAGAGCTCATGGAGAGGTGTAATTCTGTTTGAAATGGTGATGTTACTATCTACTGTTTATGGAATCAGCCTAAGGACGTTATCACACGGGAGTTGCGGGGAGAAAGTGGAAATAAACGGGCACGAGCGGAAGTCTTTAATTTACGGGATTTGTCCCCTTCTGCCTCGTCTGATAACTAAATTCGAATTTAAAAGGGGGTTAATTCAAACGCAAACCTGATCTTTTCATTTTCGGGATTTTTGAGGATTTGTAAAGATCAGGATTTTGTTCGAATTAACCCCCTTTTAAATTCGAATTTAGTTATCAGACGAGGCGGAACGGGACAAATCCCGTAAATTAAAGTCTTCCGCTCGTCCGGTTTATTTCCACTTTCTCCCCGCAACTCCCCGTGTGATAACGTCCTAAGACTGGATGCTTGCTTTATTTGTTATATAATTAATCTTTACTATTTTTATTCCTCTTTTGTAATATTTTAATTTAGTAGTTAAAATGGACAATGGGCCACACTTTATCATACTGAACTCAATGATCAACATAACTACTTGGGCAGGATAGTGATCACCTTGAAGTCTGAGGACCAGATCCAGAGAGAGGGATCTTGAGGGTATAGGGCAAGGCGAGTGGCAGGAGCCTAAGGGTTGGAACTGTGGGGCTAGCCTAGAGAGGGGGTCCATCACATCTCCTTTCCCTTTTCTTTTTAATTTTAAGAAACCAAGAAGCTGAATAATTCTTTTCCTGAAACAACATGCTGCATTTATGGGAGTTGTCTATTTTTTTTTAAACTCACATAATACACAAACACATATACACATATCTATATATTGGTGGAATTATAGTGAGTATGAGCTGAAGGAGAAAAAACCCTAGGTTTGTTTCCCAAATAACAAGGCATCTATTAATTTCTCATTATTCTCAGTCTCATAAATGAAAGCTTCAAACCTACAAAGCCTTGCTTAATGCTGAAAAGATGTATATTGGTGATTTCTCCAGTGAGCTGAACTATTTTTCTATTTTAATCGCCTGTCTTTCTTTTGCTAGTTGCCTCAGTATATTCCAAAACAGTCCTTTCCTCTTCTTTCTTTAACTGGCTGTGCTGTTGTTGCCTTGCAAAGTCTCTGATGGAGAGCTTGGTTGGATGCTTCAGTACACTTCATTCCTGACGGTTCACTTTAAATAGTTTCCCTCATGAAAATATGAGACATGTCACAAGAGAACATAAAGGTTTCATTGTAGAAATACTGACCCAAAGAGAAAATTCATAGGAAGACTTGCTAATATTATCTCTACCTAGAAAAGTGTTCATTTGCTTTTATTTGATATTCATAAAGAGAAATATAAATGTGTTTTGTGGAGCCTTTCACTTGACTCTTCCTTACAGTTCTATGAAATAGATTGCTCATAATAATCATGGAACGTTTTTGACAATGTCATCTGATCCAGATAAAGCCATAGCTAGAGCATTCACAGCAGATGCTATCCATTCTGTGCCTGAAACTGTACCCCAAAGAGCCTCCGGCCCTTTTTATATATTCTTCTAATTTAATGTTTTACTGTTTTCAATGTGATGATTCTAATGGTATCAGGTTTTAATTGACTTTTTTGGTAAGTTGTCTTGGGTCTCATTTTGGGAGAAAGGTGGTATATAAATACATTCTTGGTAAATTGGTTCCATTGTCAAACTTGTCTTAACTATCAGGAAGTTTTTCCTAAAGTTCAATCAATCAATATTTTTTTGTAAGGAAACCCACTGCATCTAGTTGTGCCGGCTGGAGAGACAGCGTCCTTGCCATCTTCTCTGTGACAGTTCTTAACATAGCTTGAGTGTTGTCATTCCTCAATCATCTCTTCAGCATGCTCAACATACCCAGCTTTTCCAACATTCCTTATAACATTTGTTTTCCATACCTCTAGCCATCCTCTGATTGCCTTCTATTTTGTAAAAGTTGCACCCATATAGAATCAATTTAGACATCAGCAGCTGAATGGCAGTAGCATTTACCACTGGCCAAAGTAGTCAGAACCCCTGCTGACATTCATAAAAAGAAATATACATGTGTTTTGTGGAGCCTTTCAGTTGATTCTTCCTTACAGTTCTATGAAACAGCTTGCTCATCATCATCAGTTGATACATTGGCATGGTCCTCCCTGACTCTGTTTTTGTATACACCATTCACACAATGAGAAGCACATACACTCTTCCCAGACCCTTCAGTTGCAGTTCAAATGACATGCATGAATGTGTATGTCAACCCGTTGTTGAAAGTTGGGAGTAAACACTGGACCCTTAGCTTAGTTGTCAAGAGGTCCCCAGTTACCTCCACAGTTACTTATCAAAGTAGTTTTGCAGGTTTAAAGGTTTAACATGTAAAAATACATGTAGAAGTAGGATGCATTGTGCATGCTATGAGTAACAATCCTTTCAAATTGCATTCAACTTCTGGAAAATAAGTTTTTAATTTTCATCTTTATATGCATAGCACTTCTATGTTCTTGAAAACAGAAGAAACAGAGGAAGCTGCCTTAAGCCAAATGAGATCATTAGTCCTTCTAACCCAGTGTATTCAGTTCTGGTAGGCAGCTGTGGCTCTTCAGGAGTTCAGGCAGGATTCTTTCTTAGTCTTATCTTGAGATCCATAGCAGTCCATGATAGTCTCCCATTCTGGAGACTAACCACTCTCAACTATGGTAAGTTTCTGAGATAATGCATGTTCAGGGTAATATGGTAGTTACTTTCTCCAGGACTTTGTTGGCACTGGTAGATTTCTGTGTGGATGTGCATCTTGCTTCTCATACTGATGCATCGTAAGAAAAATTTACTTGATCCTATTAGCCTCTTTTTTTTTAAGGCTTTTTATTAACCTTCATTTTTTTAGGCTTTGTAAGTGCACTAAAATGGGGAATGGAGGAAGTCCCCTTTCTTTCTCAGAACTATTTTATGTAAACCTTGGCAAAGACTTGATGGAATGACTGCTTCTCCTCCCTCTACCCCACTTTTGTGGTATATGGTCAGCCTTGAAATACAAAGCAGTTTGCAGAGAGAAATGCTCTTTGTTTTTGTATTCATTTCACTTGATGGGGCTATGTGGCTCAGTTAGAGAAAAGCCGAGGTTAACAAAACTATCAGTTAAAAATGTCTCCGCCTCACTTGAAACCCATATCCTACTTAATGCAAACATTTTGTGGCTTCCAGATATGATTTTGAATTCCTCTTCTTGTCCTACTTGAGATAAGTTTATTCAAGTGTATCTGGAAGCAGCACTTAAGGTTTTTAAAAAAGTAGTGTTGGGAACAAGAAGGAGGTTTGAGTGCATATCTGTGTAGTGAATAATGCAGCTTTTCAGACATAATTGTTAATGTTTCCAACATAGTGTTATGGCTAGCTAATTTATATATCAATACAAGTTGTTCTTGCATCCTAGAGACCCTTTAGTATCTTTGTCAAACAAAATTCTTTAATTTGTTTTGGAAGAGAAGGATGCAGAGGTATAACCAGTGAGGGAAATAAGCTGGGCAGATGAGCTAAGCAACTGACCTAATATCCCCTGTTAAATCATGGGGGAAGTGCTGAAAAGCTGGCATATCAATAGTATATTCTATTGCTGTTATTTGCCATTGAGTAGGCTTCAACTTATGGTGACTCTATGAATGAGAGACCTCCAAGTCTACTAACAGTCCTGCTGGAGTCTTGCAAGCTAAAGGCTGTGGCTTCCTTGACTGAGTAAATACATACATGAGTCCATTCTGTGGAATCCTGGGATTTGTAGTTTGTTGTGGCACCAGAGCTCTCTGGCAGAGAAAGCTAAATATCTTACAAAACTACAAGCCCCAGAATCCCATAGCATTGAACCAGGGCAGTTAAAGTGGAGTCAAACTTGATTATTTCTGCAGTGTAGATGCAGCCTATGAAGTATGTCATCAAGATGACTGAAGCCATCCTGGTCATGTTTTTCTAATCTGATATTACAATATGTGAAACAAATATCTAAATTTTAAAACTTCATGGATTATCCAACAAATAAAAAGGAGCTCATCCAGTAATGCTTTTGTAGTTCAAGTCATAAGGAAACGTTCACATTTTCTCTCATTTTTTAATGTGGTTACTGCATGTGACTATTTACCTGAACCAACAATGCATCTAAAGTATATTAAGTAACTCTGGCTTACTCTTTTGCCTTTTCAATAAACCATTGTGTGAATATATTGTGTTGACAACAATGACATAGATAAACCAGTGGTCTCATTCAGTATAAGCTGATCTCTTGCATTCCTCTTAATATCACATCGATTTGTAGTGCTCATTGATTCCTATTTTACTTTCTAATTGCAGGAAGTGGTTCAATTCCTGAATTCTTTCGTATTATGAACCGACAGTTTACAGAAGAGGAGTGGAGAGTAATCACATCCATGAATAATGAATGGCTTCAGTTGGACATGTTTCATAGGCACTGGGTAATAGATTGTTCTCACTGAAAAATGTTTCTTGTTATTTCTAGTCCTAGTTCAAAAAGCTCAGTTTGGGCATATTTTATTTAGAGAACATTCATCTTTACTGAATTACATTTTCTATGGTGACTCAATGTATAAGAGACCTCCAAGGCCCTTGTCATCAACAGCACTGTTCAGGTCTTACAAACTCAGGGCTATGGTTTCCTTTATTAACCCAGCCTATCTGTAATGTCTTTCACTTCCCCACCATTATTGCCTTTTTCAGTGAGTCATGTTGTATTAAGACATATAATAGTATAATAGCTTCAAATTTAGTTGTTTTGCATCTTAGGGAGAGCTCATGCTTAATTTGCTTTAGAACCCATTTTGGAAGTGCATGGGATTCATATTCTCCCTCCAGCCCACATTTCATAATTTTCTTCCTGTCTGCTTTCTTCACTGTCTGGCTTTCATAAGTATACATAGAAATCAGGAATACTGTGAGTGGGTGCTGCAGACTATATTTCAGAACTAGCAAAACTACCTCTGAGTATTTCTTGCCTAAGAAAATCCTACAAAATTCATAAGGTTGTCATAAGTTAAGAGGCAATTTGAAGGCACACTGACATACACACACAGATAATTCTGATTTTGATATTTAACGATACATCTTTAAACCTGATCTTCTTATCTTGTTGATGATTCTGACTTTGGTATTCAATTACCTATCTTTACCTGTTGGGATCTTATCTTGTTGCTTCATAGCTGTCCTTCCAAATCCTAATTTTCTTCTGATTTCTTGACTATACAGTGGGCCCTTGGTATCTGCAGGGGATTCATTCCGGACCCACCCCCCACCCCACCCCACCCC
>JAIPUX010001232.1:155574181-155592046 GCA_020142125.1 Phrynosoma platyrhinos | reverse complement strand
CCCCCCCCCCCCAGGCTTGCTGTCTGCAAATGCTTAAATCCATGGATGACAAGTCTGTGAATATGGAGGGCCCACTGTAGTCTCTATTTTGACTAATGATTGAACCAAGGTATATAAAATATTTAACTATTTTATCTACTTTTAAATTATGTAATTTTTTGTGGTCATTAATGTTGTTTCCTTAATATTCAACCATAACCCTGCTTTTGAAGTCTCCTCAACTTTCAGAATTCTTCAGCATATTGCTCCCATTTTCTTTTTAAATTAATTTTGTTTTGGTCATATTGCATCCCACACTTGTTTAAAGTTTTCTTTGATTTCTTGTATCTTGTGGAAGAGGTCTCTTGTTCTTTTTAATGTCTTCTTCTATTTCTTTGCATTGATCATTATAATAGTTCTCTTCATCCCAGTAATATGTCTTGTGACATTTTGGATTGTCTCATAATCATAGGGGTTTTGAGGCAGAAGACATTAGGAGTGGTTTCCTTTGTCTTCTGCACAGTGCTAGTAAGAGGAAACTGAAGTGGCACTACTATTGTCTTTGAGAGATACTGTGCCAGTGTTACCCCCTACTACTGCATAGTAGTTTCCATTCTGATGCTTTCTGCCACCCTCATCATTTGGAATATTCACTTCTCTTCTGCTGAAGCAGCTGTTACTTCCAGAAGATAATGGATGGGTGCATCTTAGTCTGGTATCCCCACTTTGAGCAATTTGACTGTGTGTTGCCTGCTAGGATTCTGTAGTCTTAATAAAATCAGGTCTCCAGATGATATTACTGATGGTATGATGATATTGCTTTCAGCTTCACTGACACACTCAGTCCCTCTTATCATGTTAATTTATGTATCTGAGAGAGGCAGTAGTGATACTTATGCCCCACTTTCCCCTCCCAAAGTAGGCAATGAAGCATACATGGCTCTGCCCTTCCCTGCTTTTATTTTCAACAGCCCAGGTTAGTTTCAACAGCCCAAGATAGGTTAGAAGGAGTCTTACTGGGCCAAAGTAATCCACTAACTTTTATGACTGAATAGAGACTGGAACCAGCATCTTCCAAATCCAACAGTGTAATCAGTCCTAAGTCCCAGTCCAGTATTGGAATTAGTAGGCTTCTTCTGTTTCATCCTGCATTGCCATTTCAAAACACACATAAGCAAGTCTGAGTTTCTCTTAAGGAGATTACGATGGAAGTATGATAGGTAATAATTTATTAAATAACACTCTGACTGATAGCCCACAAATTTCTATAGCCAATGCTTATTAACTCAGTGAAGACTTTTGTGATTTGGAGACCTTCATACAGATTTCCTCTATCTTTCTGTTTATGCATGATATAATGTAGAAATTCATTATACATACAGATGGGATATGGGAGGGTGCTATTCTGATTTAATAAAGGAATATACGCACAGATGCTATTCTGGTTTGATAATCAAAGCAATATACATATAGAATTTTAAAATTTCTGTTTGTAGAGAAGCACCTCTCTGGTGATTTCTGTTTAGAGAATTACATTATGCACAAGGACTGTGATTTTGCTTAATTGAATAGAGAAACTATCTGTGTTCAATTTTGTACTTCTAGGCATTAAAAGAGAGCTTTATAAAAGCCATTGGAGTTGGATTAGGTTTCAGTCTTCAAAGGATTGAATTTAATGTATCCCCAGTGCAGTTGGAAGTGGGAAAAACTTATACTGAGACAATTATGCTCTTGGATGGTGAAGAAGAAAAGGAATGGACTTTTGAGGTAAGGTACCAAATGAAAGACTATTCCCTAAGTACATTTATGCACACACACACACACACACACACACACACACACACACATGGGGGGGGTTGTGTCTCCCTTATCCAAATTGCTTGGGACCAGAAGTGTTTTGGATTTTGCATTTTGGAATATTTGCAGGTGAAATCCTGGAGATGAGATCCAGGTCTAAATGTAAAATATGTTTATGTTTCATATACATCTTATACACATAGCCTGAAGGTAATTTTATACATAATAATAATTTTGTGCATGAAACAAAGTCTGTGTACACTGAACCATTAGAAAGCAAAGATGTCACTATCTCAGCAAACCATGTGGATAGTTTTGGATTTTGGAATATTTCAGAATTCGGAATTCTGTATCAGGGATTCTCAACCTGTGTGTGTGTGTGTGTGTGGACATGAAGTACATTTGCAGTGGTTTTAAGTCCAGTAGAGAATTTGGGGGCCCTCATATTTTGAACTACAGTTCCCATCATCTCTTCCCATTGGCTGTGTTGGCTGAAGCTTCTGGGAATTGTAGTCCAAAACATTTGGGGGCACTAGGTGACCTGCTGGTATAAAAAGACTTCATGTACTCACCATATATACATTATAAGCACCACCTTATCAAGTAAAGTCTCTTTTTCTCTGTATGTTTTTGCTGTATCTTAAGCAGCACATAAATTAAAAACATTACTTTCTCAAATCTGTCTGAAGTAATGGATTAGGACCCAAATTTAGGTCTTAACCCATGACTTTTGGGATTATCACATAATTATTTTTTGAAGACTGAACTGCCCTAAAGAAATGTAGCAATGTTTCCAATGCCGGCTTTATCCAATGGAAATGCTTCCACAGCCTCTACAAATACATTAAATTGGAGTGTCCATAAAGCTTTTAATATCTGTAGTCCATGTGACCTCATGCCAACATCAGCAGTAAACGAACATTAGGCTTCTGCTGCATTAGCTCTTTGAAGTAAGAAATTACATTAATAGAAGTCACTGAGATATAACCTCTTAACTTTCAGTTTATGCTTGATAATGTATGAGTGAGGGGAGTGGGAGAAACCAGAAACAACAAAAGAGGAAATAAGTGTTCAGTTGTATCCAAAGTAATAGGCAAGGTGTGTGTGTGTGTGCTAATTTTTAATCTTCCGCAGTGAACACTTTATTGAAACACTGGTTTTGCAGACCTTAGCAAAATTAACTGTGCTACAGTACAACTGGACTGTAGTTCAAAAAAGTAACTTCTCTAGGCTCTGGGCTTTCGGCAAGTATAAAGATGTTTCTTCCCTGGGAACACATTTCCCCCCTACATAAATTCTAATTCAGAATGAGGATCAAGGCTTTATCTTCTTATATATTGAAGTTTTACTTTATTATGAGTATGATGTCACATGAGCAGTCGTGAATGCACATTTGAGGCAATTTACTAAGGAACACTGAATGGGAAAAAAACCCACTGAATCACCTCACATACACAATACATAGAACATCCTTCATTCCCACTAACAAATTTTTATTTCTTTTATTTCTCTTTCATGCCTGCCCTCCAGTAACTTGCCAAAACACAAGTGAAGAAGTATTTAGCACTGCATTAGCAGAGACCCACAAGTGGATCATGCCTTGATTAATATTTTGTTTGTCTGCTTCTGTTTCTTTATAAATAGTGAGAGGATGAGAGAGAGAAGCCAAGAGCAAGAAGTGAGTAACAAAGATAAAGGATAACTCAATGCTGAGGAAAGTGGAGCTTCACAATATAGAACAGGGATGAGCAATGTGGGAGGCTAGAGAGGTGCATTATCTCCAAGGAAGCCTTGGAGGGCTGCATTCTCACTGCGTTTCCCACCTCCAAAACTGAAATAATGATAATATCCCCAAATGCTCCACAACACCCTCCAAAAGTGTGCAGGGGCATTTTTACCATGTTCCCTCCCTCTGTACTTTTATAAAATCAGGAAGTGGTGAGAAGGAGCTGTCCACACTGCAGAAATAATCCAGTTTGATGCCATTTTAACTGCCATGACTCAGTGCTATGGAATTCTGTGCACTGTAGTGTTGTGAGACATTTAGCCTTCTCTGTGAGGTGGCAGGGTGGTGTAGTGGTTTAAGCATTGGGTTAGGACACAGGGTGACCAGGGTTCGAATCCCGGCTCAGCCATGGAAACCCACTGGGTGACCTTGGGCAAGTCACACTCTCTCAGCCTCAGAGGATGGCACTGGCAAAACCACCTCTGGAGAAACTTGCTAAGAAAGTCCTATGATAGGTTCGCCTTAGGGTTGCCATAAATCGGAAATAAACTCAACACATTGCCATCATTATCTAGTCCCAGCAGCTGGTGAGGCACCCTCCCTCCATTCCAGTTGCCACTGCTGTAGTCTCTGAGGGAAAGAAGGGCCATCATGGGAGAGACTGAGGACCACAGAGACCGTCAGGGGGGCTGTTGGAAGGAAGAGGCTGCTGTATTTGCTACTGTTTTGGACCTCTGTTTCCCCCAGAGGTCTAGCTCTTTGCAGGACTAAAGCCCTCAGCTGGTATTGACCTCCACCCAGCACAGCTGCCTTGACTGACTGAAGTATGAAAACAGGACTTTGTGGGAGGCCTTACCATACAACATCCAGCAGAGAGACTGAGGATCACAGAGACAATCAGGGGCTGTAGAAAGGAAGAAGCTGCTGTGTTTGCTACTGCCTTGGACCTCTGTTTCTGTCAGTTGTATAGCTCTTTACAGGACTGAAGCCTTGATTCAGCAGGCACTGCTCTTTACACTTGCACTTTATTCTTGCACTGAGTATAGAGGGCAAATGTTTGTCCTTTTGCTGGACATAGGCAAGGGTCTGTTACCTGCATTACCTCCTTGGCCTTAGAGGGAGAGAGACAGGCCAGCTCTATCAGGCCTAGCCTAGATTAAGAAAGAGAGCCCTCCCTCCAGTCCATCAGCCATGGTCCAGGCCTCAGAGGGAGAGAAGATCTGCTGGATTCCTCACCACCATTCCCTTCTCTTTTTGTCTCTTGACTTTTACCATTTGTAAGCCGCTCTGAGAACCTCTGTAGCTGAAGAGCAGGATATAAATACTCCAAACAAATAAATAAATAAACATCATCAATGTCAGAGATCTCTGGTGCCACAACAAACTACAATCCTAAAATTGCCCTAGGGTCCCCCAATAGAGGTTAAAATGCTTGTAAGCTCCCTAAAGGGTATTTTTGACTTTATTGATAAACTTGAGGGGCCCTGGAGATTACAAAACAGCCCTAGGAGGTCTTGTGGCCTGTGGGCTACAGGTTCCCCACCTGGAGTCCTAGTCCAAGAGTCAAGCCACTCTACTATGTTGGCATGCAAATTTTGGCAGCAGGCTGCAAATATTAATATTTTTAAGCCTTTATAGCAAGTATTTTCTGCTTGTTTCAACATATGTTGTGTCATTTGCTGACACATTTCAGAAACATGTGTCCAGATTGTGACTTGCCCAAAGCCAACCAATGGGTTTCCATACTGTGTGGGGATTCATACCCCGATCTTCAGAGTCCGAGTCCACCACTCAAATCACTACACCACGCTGTCTCTCAGAAAAAAACAACAACATACAGGTGGTAAATATTTGAAGACATAGCTGTAATAGTCTCTGTATGAAAACATCTGCTACAAACTTCTCTCAGTTGTAAAGGTTCTGTAAAAACATTTGTAAGGTGGCAATTAGCCAGACTTTTTAAGCTAAACTAAAAGAGGGGTATTTACTGAGCAGAGGACCTGAGAAAGAGCAGTCATGGAAAAGAACTAGAACAGACACAAATTTGAAAATTCCCCTTTTAAAAAAGGATTTATGCTAGGGTCTCTTCCCCCATTAACAGTCTCTCTCCTCTGTTATTGAGCTTTGGTAGTTTATCTGGTTGTCAAGGCAGGCAGAAACACCATAGTCCCATGCAATGCTAAGCATTTGGGTCTAGTCATCATTTAAGTATCATGGAACATCTGAGAATGAAGTTATACCAGTAATAATTAGGAAAATTGAAACAGTAGCTACACATATCCCCTTGATGCTTTTTGGGGTTTCGGGATGGGATTGTAAAACATGAGGGATTATATTTCAGTTTATCATTTGCCTCCTCATCAAACTTTCTGAAGCACTGAGCAACATTAGAAACATCAGGAAATTTTGTGATCCTCTAAGTTTCTGGTTCTACCATCCTATGTTTGATTAGTTTCAAGGATGACTGATACACTGATATTTCACAGCAATATCAAATTAAGAAAGACCTCCATGGTGCCCTTATTATTTTATTTGCTAACCAGGAAACTCGATTAGATGATTATCACCATGTTGCAGTCGCTCTAGAAAAACCAAGAGTGTTTGACAAGAAATGTGGTGAGGTAAGATGATTCTGGGAAATTTTATAACCTTTCACAGTCTTTATACTCTGTAAATATTTCAAATTCTCAAGCACACATGTTAAGGTGTATGTGCATGTATGTATGTATGTATGTATGTATGTATAGTGCCTTCCATCCCAAAATACTGCACTGGTTCAGATGTCTTGAGTTCTACAGTAGGGCTTGAGCACCTCTGGAGGTTCTGTGGTCATTGTGTAATCCCAGACCATAGCAGACCCTCACAGAAAACCTATTTTTAGAAAATGGGGGGAAGTTTTAAAACAAAGTGTGGAGACTCCCCTGGCTTGTTTTAGAGGAGAGCCACAACTCCTAAAGTTAATGTAATTTTTTAAAAAAATGGCAGGGAGCAACTAGAAGCCACAAAACAGACATTTGCAAATGAATTAGTTTGCAAGTATTCCATTGGGAATCAATTGATTTCCATCCCTATTTCTGGAGCGACATTGATCACTTGCAATCCACTATTAATTTATTTGATTCTAGACTTTGTTCATACCACTGTGCTTGTTCAGTTTGCTATAGCTTTCAGGTTTTCTTACGAGCTCCAGTATGCACTAGCACATAGGTATTTTGATTAAATCCCTTCATGAAGAAGGAATAATAAACTGACCATGTTAGGATTAGAAGAAAACAAGGGATATGTCTCAAAGTATTCAATGGATGAATAATGTATTAATAAAAAGCCCAACTCTTCATTACCTTTAAATATGTCTGTCCTTTCATGATTCACAAACCATTAGGGATCCTCCAATGAGAGGAGTCCAACAGAGTCAAGGAATACCAACCTTTTGTGCTCTCTCACATTGATCCCATTCTATCTAAATATCCTTTTCTTTGTTTTTAAATATGGAAGGTTGTAGCAATAATTTGTCAAAAAAGAACTAGGGATATTTAAAGGTAATGAAGAATTGGGAGTTTTATTAATAATTCATTCATTCATTCATTCATTGAACACCTTGAGAGATGTCTCTTGTTTTCTACTGATTTTATTGGATGCTCCCTAGTTTTTGTTTTCATCATATTAGGGTTGCTAGGTGAAATAAGGGACAGGGCTTTTCTCTCTCTAATGGTTGTACAGAAGAGGGAATTTCAGCAGGTGTTGCTTGCCATACAGACAATATTGATTCCTCTTTGCTCTGTTGTGGAAGTAGTATAGATATGTATCAGTGTGAATATGCAACCTGTAAAGGAGGAAAATGTTCACAATGAATTACACATGCACTGGGACTTCTTTGTGTCCCATTTGCAAATCATTTGTAGAAATCTTTCATCTTTCCTCCTAGGCAGAGTAGAGGAGATATCAAAATAAGAATGGCCCAGAATGGGACTGCAAACCATTTTTCAGAATTTTATTGACTTCATTTCAGGTACTTGTTGACTCTGGAAATGCTTGTCCTGCCTTACTCACTGTAAAATTATTGCTTCTTTTTTAAATGTGACAAACATAAAGAAATAATCCCAGCCTTGTTCTTCAGTGGTAAAGTCATTGGTGATGCTTGCCAAATTCTAACCACAGTGCTTTTTTGCTTTTTTTAAAAGGTGTTTACTACAGATGTGACCCAGCCTGCATTTACAGAATTGACTTTTGAAGATTTAGTTGCCTCTGCTGTTCCTCTTGCACCTGAAGACCCCACCTGCTGGGATAACTTTTGTTCTAGGCAGGAATCACCAGCACGACAGAGTTCTAATCCAAGATAAGAGAATCTTTGTTTACAAGAAAAGAAGTTGAAAGCACTCAAAGGCCTCCCACTGTTGCTCTTCCAACAGTCAATTTATGTAGAAAAGGAGGGGAGTAATGCTTGAGGAAAAAGTTAAAATTACCTTTTATGTTCAGTATTTTGGCTCTTCTTTATGGACTCATTTACTTGTAATATAATGTCCTCTCCAAGAGCAAATTCAGAAGTGAAAGCAGCATATTTTTTTTTGTTGTTTTCTGTCCAAGTATGCATAATTATCAGGCTGCTGAGTTCTTCCCTATAATGAAGGAGTTGGCATAACCCTGCCTTCTGCCAGACATCTTCTGTAACATCTGCCACAAATTCACACCTATGGCTTTGTATACAATCCTATTCATGTAGTGTTTCACCTCTTCCAAGCAATCATACATTTGGCAGTACCCACGAAGCATTCATATAGTTAATGGAGCTGCATAGGAGAACAACACATGCCCACTCCTCCATGAAGAGAAAGATAATAGTGTATAATGAACCGGGCTTTTATTTCTTTGGGAGGTAATTTATAATTTCTGGATTTAAATTGTTGCACTTCCAATGTCCCTACCACCATCTCAACTATGAGACACATATTAAAAAAAGAGGAGGAGTAGCCCTTTTTTCATAATACCTGGCAGTCCAAGAAGACAAGAGTTCTCTAGTGACACCTTTAAAGCAGAAATAAAGACAGACTACTGATAGTGTGCCAGAATTTGATGTGTCTGTATATATAAATAATAATTAGTTTGTTTGGGGAGAAGCCACTGTCGGATGCTAGATACATAAAAAGTAAATGGGAAAAAAATCTAGCAGTAAAAAATATTAATGGAGCTCCATAGTTCTAGGAGATGACAATAACAGGGGCAAGTAATTCAGGGAAAAGCAAGATGTGGGGTTAGTAGACCACTTAGCTGTTATTGTACTCTATGCATCTGGAGAAGATACCATTTAAATCTGGGAGATTCTACTGTTGTCTGTTTTGGAGTAGAGCCTTCAGAGTATCCAGTTTTGGCAAGGTTAAGCCAAGTTGGAGAGGTGCAGTTCAAGTGGAAAATCTTTATTTGCTGGCAAGAGCAGTCACTAATCAGGGATGGTCTAAACTGACATCCAAGGCTGACTCTCCTGTTAAAACTCATTTCCTGAGGTCCTAGAAAAACACTGCCAATTACTGCAGACTACAGTGGACTAACAGCTTATTCTGACATAAAGGACGTCAGCTTCTTCATAATTTCAGTATCCTGGAGAGATCATCCAGAGTAGAAGGCTCATTCTCTTACATTCCCAGGTTCCATAAAGCCTTTTAATATCCTTGCTCAGCAATCCTTCCCAGGGTGTATTCTTCACAGTGGGCATTTCACCACTTCTGCCATTAATAGCTAAGTCTGATGCTATAGCCAAGCCTAAAAGATGTTGAGACTGCATTTTTTTGGTAACCTATCCCACTGTCTAGGACTGACTTCTATTGTTTAGCCTCAGAGATCTAAATTGATGCCTGTTCCAATTTCACTTCTGCAAACTCCTCTGTGTTGTGTGCCTTAAAGTCACTTATGACTTTGGCAATCCAGTCATGGAGTTTTCTTGGCAAGATTTATTCAGAGTGTGTTTGCCATTGGTTAATTGAGACTCAGAGAGTGCGATGACATGCTCAAGATTGCCTAGTAGGTTTCCATGGCTGAGCAGTGATTTGAGCCCTGATCTCCTGCAATCCTAGTCCAACACTCAAACCATAACACCATGCTGGCTCCCTTTCCTTTACTTCTAAGAGTTTTTAAAAGCTGAGTTCGGGTCAAAAAAGAATCTTCAGTTTCTTGGAAAGAACAAATTTTGATACAGATTGCAGTCGGTTGCATTAGCGCCCTCCTCTAGCTGTTAGGTGGAGTTTTTGCTTTGGTGTTGGTTTACCATGACTGTTCACAGGAAAAGAAATGAGTTGTGAGAAAGACTATGTGCTACTTAGAAAGCACTTGGCTAGTCAGAATATATTCCATTTTTTCTCCTTATTGTAAGGGGCCATGTGTGAAGTTTTATGGGAGACCATACGAATAGCAGTCTGTTAGAACTGCAGATGGTAAGGTGACTGGAGGTTTATTTGCCATAAAATGCCTTATCACTATTTCATTTCAGGTTATGAGAGGATTTATGGCTCAGTAATCTGCATGTTTTAATTCCAAGATCAATCATCACCCCAATTAACATTTATTTAGTAGAGCGGCAAAAAAGCCCTCTGCTTGAGATTTTGACTTTCCACTGCCAGTCACAGTAGACCAGAAATGGACAGAAAATAAATCTAAATTTACTGGTAAATTACTGTTGACTTTCTTCATACCTGCAAAGATGTCTGCCTCCCAATTTTAAAAACAACACCAATATGATTCCTCTCCTTGTCTTCAGTTAAACTGAATAAATTTGGAGGTAACCAGAAATTCATTCTTAATGGGCTGGGCAACTGTTGGAAGCTGGGAACAGCCCTTCAGGAGACCTTGGAAGACCACCACCACCACCTCACCCACCCACCCACCCCCCACACAAATCCAAAAAATCTTTTTGCTCCCAAGTGCCCCTCAAGCATTATCTGGAAGTGTAGGGGGATTTTGCCACGTTTTCACCCCCTAGGCCATTTTAGTCCCAAGAGACCTTCTATTCAACAATAAGATGAACCGAAAGTTGATTACTGGGTTTGTTTTTTAATGGTCTTTCCTGGGTCTAAAATGACCCAAGGGAGTTCAAAAGTGGAATAAATGCAGCCAAGCCATGGTGTTTGGGAGCAATATTTTTTTTGGGGGGGGGGGAGAATTTAAACTAGTACACTGCCCAATTCTGGGCTATGAGTTCAGCCCAGTTTGATTCAGAACAAGATCCTGGGTTTAGGACTTTTCCACTTCATGTGTAACCGTTTGATCCTGATCACACTTTGAGTCTGTGTTTTTAAATCAAAGGAATTTAATATATTCCTGTAGGTTTTGGGATTCTAGTAAAACCCAAATACATCCTACAAACATGAACTATGCCCACCAAGAGGAGTAGGCAAAATGACAATAGGAGCTGGTAGTCTACACTATTGGGCAATTCCATATTTTTTTTAATGTTTATCCGTCTAAACAGCTTTCCTAAATTGTCATACATCAACATAACTGGATTTAGGATGAGTCTCATACAGCAGCAGTATCTTTGAAGCAGCTTTTCTCAGGAGAGCCTTCTCAGCTGAGTTTTCCAAGTAGCTGCAGTTGTCTTGCTTCTTCCAAATCTTTTAAGATGTTTAGTTTCTCATTACACACATTGATCATTAAAACCACAAAGCACTGAACCTGTAAATCTCTTCTTTGTAGACTATAGTAGTTAAGCTGGATGATTCCATACTCTAAATTCAAAACTACAGAAAAATAGAACAGCCCTAATGAGATTTTTTTGGTTTAAAATTCAATGGCCCCTTATTTATTCATAATGAACTACCTTAAATGAGGAAGTGATCTTTTAGAACATTATACTGTTTGTCATTATCTTTAATACTGTCACAGAACACAGCTTGCTCAATGTAAATGCATGAAATATTAAATTTTATTGAAATATATTTTAAAAGTTAGAATAAATGTAAATATTTTATATATTAATTCCAGTTGCTTTTTCAATCTTTTAACAACAGCAGAGCTGATCTGGCCTAGATCATGGTGTCTATAGTTTCAACCATCTCTTTTATATAGAAAAAAAGGTAACACCATATGTGAATGCAAGGGTCCAGTTGTAGTTTACACGTCAATAAAGTGATGAATCCAGTCCATGTTTCATTCATACTTAAAAGGATCTATCCAATGTGCTGAACTCGATCCCCCAAATAAATTTATCTCCTTGGACAGCTCCTTTAAAGTTCAGAGTAAAATCCTGAATGGATTTACCACCCCTCTGATATGGGAGTCATTGGTTACCACTTGCAGTGGCCCCAGTTAACATTTCTGGAGACAAAGGATCAATAAGATTTCGGTAAAGACAGACAAGACACAACTCCCAATATTAAGAAAGGTGCAGTTATATTCCATCTCCAAACTAACTATACAAATATTACCTACCCACCTGCACAGTCACAGTCTTATTTTGTAGAGACAGATGCAGCCTTTTTTTCTGGTGTAGACTGTTTTTCACTTTTTCATGTGGTTTTCACTATATGTTACCTACCCATTGGTGCCTGTCCTAGTTCTTTTCCTGTCTAATAGCCAGGAAAGGCTTCTTCTTTGTTCAGCTCCTCTTCCATTACCCATGGTTAACTTTTTGATCAATTTCTTCCATCTCAGTGGCTCTCAAATGGTGAGGTAGGACCCCTGGGGGGGGGGCGCAAAAGTTGCTCAAAGCGAGGTATGCGACATGGAGGCTCTGATCCCTTCTCCTCTTTCCAGTTTTTTTTATGTGTAAAATTTACACATGCGTTGAGTTAAATGTTAAATGTACTGAAAACTGTTCTAATTTAAGTTATTTCCTTATAATTTTTTAAAAAATATGACTTTACATGAATGTACAAACTAAATAAAATGAAAAAAAAAACCTAAATAAAATATTTGTTAAACCACTCCATCTCTGGTTCCAGCTCCTAGAAATGCTAAGAGGCTTCAAGATGTGGATTCAACTAATATGCTATCAGGGGTGAAGGAAACTCACTCCAATTAACTGGGCTACAATTCAAGTTCCATCTGCCATTCCTTACCTGCTCATTCATACTCATCTATGTGTACAAAACCCATGAATGCATAACCAATATTTCACAGATGAAAACTGCAACATGTGTGACCAAACAATATGGCAAAAGGTGTTAATAAGAAAGAACACACAAGCTGGGAGGGTTACAAACTGCTTGTGCACATTTAACTTTATTTCCAGCGATTGAAGTAAAAGACAAAGGGAAAAAGTAGAAGAAAGAGAAAATGGAACATTTTAAAAGCAGGTGAAAAAAGTGGCATGGCAAAGGATTAATTCGGGCTGTTCCTGCCAAATCTGTTGTAACATGAAAAAGCCACACATTCCCAATTAGTACAGCTCAACGTGGGCTTGCAGGTGTCAAACCTGGTCCCTGTACCAGTCACAGTTATCCACCCGTCATACTGAGATTTATTTATTTTTTATACCATTTGCATGTGTGTTGTTTAGAAAATTCATACTGGAAGCCAAGCTGGAAATAGAATTTATCTGTAGACATTTGCCTCGCGACACTTAATGCAAAATGGTAGTGTGGACCATGCACAAAAATACTAACATTCTCATTAGCATTTAGATAAACATCATAAATACTGTTTAGATAATAAGGCTCCTAAAATTGCTAACTGCCAATTAATAAAAGAACTTGTCATTTACCTGTAATGAATTGTTTACTTTTTATGCACAATTAGCTTGTTGACAAACATGGTGTCACTTCTGTCCTCAAACAAACTATGTTTGGAAATACATATGACACTTTGCTATTGTCAAAGTCATCACTCTAAAATATTAGTTCTGTCTCCTCCGGTTGCAGTCCTTTCATTGGGAGACTATGCTTCTCCAGTCTACTAAGACTAGTAGTATACAGATATACCTAAGTAAGTAAACAAAAGCCTCTGATAGCAAAGCTCCTTGTCTTTTTATGCCCAATCTACCCTGTTTTCCTCATTTTCTGTCTAGCTGGACATTTTTAGTAGCATTGGGATTGGGAAGAAGGCGGGCTAGAGAAAGACCGACTTTCAGTGTTGGTCACAGCAGTATATCTGCAGTAAACAGTAAATTTTACTATAGTTGATCCTATGGTAGATGTATGTGCCTGCTTCCAACTGGCATGTAAACAGCACCTGCCTCTAATATCCCTTACTGAGCATGGATAGACACCAAAACAGAAAAGAGGAGAGAACACATAAGCGTGCCTCAAGAAGTTAAAAAAACATAGAGATATATGTTTGGCAAGCAGCATAAAAATTACAAGAAAAGTGGAGGTTGGTAATAGAAAAAGTCATCCCTAGATGCAATTTGGAACAAGTCTACAGGTGGCTCTAAAAGTTTCAAAATACTTATTGCAAGGCTTTGTTATTTATTTAAAGGATTTATATCCTACCTTTCTTCCACAATGAGATTCAAGGCAGGTTACAATAATTTGAGACAATTGTTATGTGCCTTTAAGTCATTTCCAATTTATGGTGACCCTATCACAGGGCTTTCTGGGGCTGAGAGCGTGTGACTCACCCGAGGTGAGTCAGTGGGTTTCCATGGCCGAGTGGGGAATTGAACCCTGATCTCTAGAATCCTACTCCTACGCTCAGACCACTACACCACACTGGCTCTCAAGGCTCACCTGAGCTAATCATTTCATTTCATATGTATATGTTGTTAATACTGAGTGAAAATTTTGCTAAAATATCAGATGCTCTTCCATTTTGTAGAATTACACATATTATTTCCATGTTATTTCCGCCTCTGGTACCAAAGTTTTTATTAAAGAGGTAATGCCTAAGATCATTTCTACTTTGTTGACCAATGTATACTTATAGTGCAGGTTGTGGCCAGGACAATATAGCAACACTCCTATAGGAATTTATCACATGGGGGACAATTGAAAGTATAAGTGATGGTTAACCCATGATAATCCTGTAATTTTGCTAATGGTTTTCACAAGACGTCGAGATGAACCGTGATTAAAGTGTCATTATCCCGTGAATAACCAGGCAAGAAACAGCAGCAAATCACTCATGGGACTTTCCTATGAATAACCTTTTGCTGTTTATTGCCTGATTATTTCCTAGCTACTCACAGGATAATGGCTCTTGTGTTAATCTCATTTTAATCTCATTTTAATGTCAGTTGTGTGATTTTCACTGGTTAATTACTGTTTAAACTAATTTCCTTCTGTGTGATATGAGTTTTTCTGTGTTTTCTGTGAAACCCTCCTGTTGTGTGTTTTCCACACTTTCTCCCTCCATTCTCAGACTTTGTAATGCTATTCCTAAGGCATGCGTACTAGTTGTACAATATTTATTCTGAAATATGTTGTTATTTTTGGTCCCTTGCTTTTGCTTTTGTCCCTATCTCTGAGAAGTTATCTGAAGTTGAAGGTGACCCTTGGACTGAAAGAGGTTCTTGTTCCAGATTCATTTTGTAAAAATATTGCAGGTGATTTTTGACCCCTAAAAACTGCTCAAAATGGGGCAAACCTGCTGCAAAGTACAGAGGTTTTGCATCCACAATTCTTCACACACACCCCACCTCTCATTTTAAAAAAGCAAAAAATAATCTCCCCATAATGGAACTGAAAGTAAAGCATGTCAGGGGGGATGTTCAGAGAAGAAACATATCCTACTTTGCATTGACCACCTCAGTCTTTATTATTCAATTTGCTGTAAGTTTTTTGAGTGCATGATTTCTTTCTTGTGCTCCCTCCCTCCCTCCCCTTAATATCACTTGTGTTAAGTTTTTGATAGATTGCTCAGTATGTAAAAGGCCGTTTTAGAACCTGAGAAGGAATGCAGCACTTTCCAACAACATTTTTTAAAATAATCAAATGAGTAATTCCTCTATAATTTTAAGTGGCATGGCCAGATGCAATGGTGTGGATACATGGACAGCTGAAGCTCACATTACTCTGAAACAATTTTTAATGTAGCAATGATGATGAGGTGGAAAGGAGCTAATTTTGACAAGCTATGAAAACCAATCTCCTGCAAATGGAAACTTTGGCATTAGATTAAATAAGCAGTGGAGAAAACTGAACCCAAGTCTATGGTTAGCTCAGTTTTAATTAAATTTGAAACTGTAATGCTGTTGAGAACCAGTATCACACCCTAAGGAACTTTTTGTAAAAGAGACATATTACTTTTTTGCAGCAGAAACTACACTGCACAGGAAGCTACTGAATACATTGTGATATTGTCTAGTAGTATCAAAAGTTGGTCACAACAAATATAGACAAGTGAAAAGTGTGTCTGTCTTTCTGTGTGTAACAATATGTATTTTAAAGGTGTGCAGATAGTAGAGGATCCAAATTTAGTCTTTCTTAGAGAAGACCCATTAAAATCAATGAGACTCAAGTTAATCACGATTATAATCACAAAGTGAGTCCTATTAAAATAGGTGGACAAAGTATGGCCCTCCAGATGTAATTAAACTGTGTCTCCCCTGCATTTGTCACCATTGGCTACTCTGGCTTAGACAGATGTGAGTTGTACCTCAGCAACACCTGGAGTGCCACATGTTATCCACCCAGAAAACTCTACAATGTGGAGATAATAATAAACGTACAACATTCCAGGCACTAAAAGGGAATAGTAAAAATGTGACCATCCCTCAATCATATTTACAGGCACTGCCAGGATTTCCATCATCTAGTGCTGAATTTGCCACCATGACAACCCTTTGGTCCCCATAAATTAATAATAATAATAATAATAATAATAATAATAATAATAATAATTTATTTATATACCGCCCCTGTGGCAAGCCAATCTAGGCGGTGAACAACAATAATAAAATACAACAAATTAAAACAATATCGTTCCGTCCTCCCCAACATCAAACAAATAACAACATTTAGATCCTGTCCCTCATTCCTACCCACCCCCACCCCCAAAACAAATCAACAAACAAATTAAAAAACAATTATTAAAAATATACAATATACACTATAAAAAATACAATGTGCAATATAAGATACATAATTGCATTGTTGCTGGGGAAGATGTTGCTGGGGAAGGATTTTAAAACTCTTCCCAGTCTCTCCAGCCGCACTCCAGCCGCCGCTGTGTTGCTGGGGAAGGTGTTGTCCCTGGCGGTCCTAGCGCTTCCGCCTCAGCCTCCCGCTCGCGTCACCGCCACAGCTGCTCTGTTAACGGGAGGGATAACAACCGGCCGGCTTTTAAGGTCTTCCTGGCCGCGCTCCAGCCACAGCTGTGTTGTCGTAGCTCCTCCCTGGGCGCAAAGCTGTTCTTCCTGGGGCTACACGGGCCAGCAGAGTCCTCCTCCCGCAGCTCAAACGCCACCGCCGCTGTGTGTTGCCAGGGAAGGGATGGTAAAGGGCAGTTTTTATACCCTCAGCTCCTCCCTGGGTGCACAGCTGTTCTTCCTGGGGCTGCACGGGCCGGCAGAGTCCTCCTCCTGCGGCTCAAACGCCACCGCCACTTGATAAAATCAACCCTTTGGACCCCATAAAAAGCCTCCAAGCCACAAGCCACCAGGAAGTATAAGTCACCTTGGAAATAAGGCAACCGCCTTCCATACTTATACATTTTTTTAAAAGTAGCAATTCTTGCTTTGTTGTTTTTGTGTGCCTTCAAGTCATTTCCAACTTATGGTACTTCTAGTGTGAACCTATCACTAGGCTTCCTTGACAGGGTTGGTTGAGAGGCAGTTTGCCATTGCCTTCCTCAGCAGCAAGAGTGTGTGATTTGCCCAAAGTCACCCAGTGAGTTTCCAAAGCCAAGCAGGGAATCAAACCCTACTCTCCTGGAATCCTAGTCCAATACTCCAGTGGCAGCAGCAAAACCATACCTCCTTTACATAGGAACCTTAGCTATAATCATGGTAAAAGGGGCTACTGTCCTCTTTCCATGTGGGATCATACTTTTGGCAGCTCCTTTGTATCTGGTTTACATAGAAAGAATACCTAGTATTGCTGCCACCTCAGCGACTTTGTGGAAGGGTAGGGTTCAACCCATGGGAGGTATTTCAAGAAGTCCATGGGAAGTAATCCCAAAGTTTTCCACCCTTGGATCAAAACAGAAGGATAAACTGGAAATGCTTGAGCACCCAAAAATATGTCTTGACCTGTTTTTGAAAACAACACAGTCTCAGCATCACCTATTTGCAGTGAGGGGTTGCAAAGATTGTGTAGCACCACTGAAAATGGGACTCCAGGGCTTGGAAAAATTACTTTGGTGGATGTGCAGATGACAGTTTCTAAATTTGTCCAGAAATGGCCATGCTGATTGTAGGATTCTGAGAGGTGTCATCCAATAAATAAATAAATAAATAAAGATCACTCCTTCCAAAAGTACGGAAAGGGAGGTACGGATGG
>JAIPUX010001232.1:155558639-155574171 GCA_020142125.1 Phrynosoma platyrhinos | reverse complement strand
AATTTACAATTTTTATTGTTATTATTATTATAAGTAAAAGTAATGAAACTTTGAAACTGCTCTAGCATTGTGACAGGGATGCCATAAGAATGACATTGCTTGGAATGCCACACAATAAGCATGTTCTGTTCCTGTGATCTGATTTGGGAAAAATGAAAGCAAAGGATACAAAGTTGGACTGGCATCTGTTCAAGCTGTAGGTATATATGTGTGTGAGGAGAGGTACTTGTATGTCCCATGGGCCACATGTGGTCCATTACAATGTCCAATGCATCTCCTGGAGACCCTGTGGACCACCCCCAGGCCTTGGTACACTTCCCAAAAAGTTAAACTAAAAATTCTTATTTGGTTGAACCCCTTCTCCCACAACACACACACACAGTTTCCATTAAAAAAAACAACAGCACACTTGTGGATTTATGGTATGCTTTTTAGGGTGTGTTCACCCCAAAACAGCCATTCCCCAAAACAGCCACTTGGACACTTCCAGAGATCATTTCTAGTCATCAAAATGATGGCTAGAACATCATGGCCATGGCCTTCTGGAGCTCCAGGGGAATCCAATATCTTCCAACAAATGTGTACTGTATTCACATCATGCTGGCTCCAAATGTTTGGGCAGCTGCCTTTCTGGATGCAATAGAGGACTGAGATGCTGAGTAGGTTTGGGTCTCCCTGTCATTGCCAAGACTTTTGGAAGGAACAAGAAAGAGGATGCTTTACCCTTACTTTCAGCTGAAGGAACGCTATGAACCAATCCTCTTGCTACGTTGGATGGCTGCCAGCAATGTTGTCTTGAGATAACTGTTCTCCTCCTTGAACAGTTACTTCTAGGAAGTTAATGCAATGATGGGTGTGAAAAGGGCAGCAGAAAACAAATTGCAGAATGTGATTAAAAGTAATGCCTAATTTACCCAACCAAATTGAATTTGCTGATTTGTAAACAGGATTTGCATAATCCAATATAAGGGTGGGGGGGGGATTGCCTGGGAGGTTAGAACATTTTCTGGATTCCTAAACATCATCAGCTAGTAAGAAATTATTTTTTAAGTCATAAAACAGAATGTAATGATAACGTACCCCCCCTTAAGCCCCCTCCCTCAAGATAGGAAATACTAAATGAGGAAAGGGAAAGGTAAACCAGCTGTAAAGGTGCATGAAAAGTAAAGATCACTTTTTATGTACCAGTTTTCTTCATGGACATTATTTCTACACAGAGAAAGAAAAGCATATACACTGCTACTTGAGATAAGCTCACATGAGTGTATTTTTCTGCCTTGTTGTGCATGGAGAATAGCATTGCTAGCTATAGCAGAGGTAAGGAATCTATGACACTTCAGTTATTGTTGGATTTCTAACTCCCATCAGCCACTGGCAGAAAGGTCAATAATTGAGGATGATGGGATTCAAAGTTGAAAGGCCAAGATCCTGTATCATAAAAGTTTGCCATGGCAGAGCAACAATACCTCTCCTGCCTCTCCTCCTGCCAGATTCACTTTTCTTCTTTGCTCCCTACCCCATGGCTATGTAGTGGCTGGTGAGGATTGGAGGATAGTTGAGAGGTGTCTGGCCGTATTACTGTAGCCAGACGCTCGAGGCCAATGCTATTATCAAAAGGTCTCCCAGGAGGTCCTATAGGATTCTTCCATTGTTGTGCATCTGACTATGACCACATAGCTAGATACTTCTTAGTTATCCCTGCTTTCCAGAAGACCCTGAGAAAGAAGTGGGTATTCAAGGGGTAAAATGGCACAGGGGAGGCAAAGAATGCTGAATTCAACTACCCCCTTAAAAGACATATGTAAACATGAGATGGATGTATTCCTACATATACCATTAACAGGATGCTAGCCTAACATCAAGGGGCTGCAGTTTCCTCACTCCAGACCTATGGCTCCCTAATATGAGTAGACCACTTCTGTTTGCATAAAGCTAGTCCATGATATTTTAGTCTCTGAAGTGAAGGTCAAAATGATACCCCTTCCTGTTCCACGGACCAAAACCAACTGGACAGGCAGTTGGATCTCTTCTTCAACTTTGGTGATGGGACAGCATCTCGCACCACACCTGAAGGACGGCGTCTATGCAGAGCAGGCTGACATCTTTCTCCCACCTTTCTATACCTGTCACCTGATGCAATTGCCTCAATCTGCTTAATAGTAGAGCTAGCCCTATATACATGGTTCAAGACATATATAAAACACCCTGAAGGTACCAGATCCTACTGGATCTCAGGCTAAGCAAGGCCAGGCCTGTAAGGGAGCTCACTAGGGAATAGCAGTTGGTGTAGACCAGGGGTAGGCAACCTTTCCCCTTTAAGGGCTGAGGGACTTCAGCTCCCTGAATCCCAGGAGCTGTTGGCCAACATGGGACTATTGGCCAACATGGCTGAGGCTTTTGGGAGCTGAAGTCCCTCGGCCCTTAAAGGGGAAAGGTTGCCTACCCCTGGTGTAGACTATATTCAGAGGAAGGTAATAACAAATTACCTCTGACTGTTCCTTACCTAAGAAAACCCTATAAAATTAGCAGGATCACCGTAAATTGACAGATGATTTGAAGGCACATCCTTTCCTTTTCAAATTGTAAAACTTTCAATTATTCTCCCTATGTGTGTTCACTGAAACCATGGAACCATGAGTGAATCCCTAGCTGCAGACCCTTCGGCAATTTTAGCACACTTGTGGCCTCATTGAGGCCTCAAGCATTCTTAATCCAATTCATCCATTTTATTTATTTATGTGTTGTTGTTGTTTTAAGCAGGGGAACTTGCCTCTTTTGGATGCAGAAGAGCTGAGCTTGCCAGGACCCTCTTGGTAGCAGTCTCCCACCCTCCAGAAAGCTCTGGACAGAGCATTGTTGTGGTGTAATCCACAGAGAAAGTGGCAACCGCCTATGAAAAGCCATCTTTCTCTAACCTCCCTAGATTGTTCTGCACTTGTCACAGAAGAACTGGAAATTCTGGAAAAATAAAATGGCATCCACCAGCAAGAAGATCTGAAAGACTGTATCTCATTGTATAAGGCTAACTGAAGGACTGTACAGTGGGTCCTTGGTTTCCACTGGGATTTGGTTCCAGGACCCCTCATGGATACCAAAATCCATGGATGCTCAAATACCATTAAATACAATGGCACAGTAAAATGGTGTCCCTTATATAAAATGGTTAAGGACATCCATCTTAACACTTGTGCTGGCTTATATAAGGAGATATGGGGAAATACAGACAACCAAAAGGGCAGACCTTGGGCATCATCATGCTGTGTGCCCCACTGCACAATGGTTGGCATTAGGGTGCTCCCTTGGTACAACGTTCAGTTCTTTTTGGAGTGGCAAAGTGCTGGATGGGTACACCATGGCCCCAGTCCAGCAAAGAAAGGGGCAGCAGGACGCTGCCCCTTAGGGGCTGTCTTTATAGCCCCACTGTCAGCCCTCCTTATCCCAGATTCAAGCATCCACAGCTTGAAAATATTTTATTTTCAGTCAATTTTACTTAATTGGATTCGAACATCCATGGATTTTGTTATCCACAGAGCCTCCTGAAACCAAACCCCAGAGATACCAAGGGCACTGTGCAGTCCTTCAAGTAGTCTTATATAAGGAGATACCGTCTGTCACCAAATCAAAGTTTGCTTCTTAGCATGTATAGTTTTAGAAAATATTTTCAAGATGTGGATGCTTGAATCCAAAGATAAAAAGTGCATGGATAAGGAGCGCTGACTGTATCTCCTTATATAGGCCAGCACAAGTGTTAAGATCTGCAGGGAAGAGCTTTCTCTCTGTCCCACCACCTTCATAGATGCAACTGGTGAGAACTCAGGACAGAATTTTCTCTGTCCCACACTGTGGAACTCCCTTCCATGGGAGGTCCAGTTGGCCCCCTCCCTGCTCTCTTTCTGCCAGTCGTTTTTATTTGTTTTTATTTAGACAGGCTTTTGAACTTACAATTCTAATTTTAATCATGGAACTGTAGTGGTGTGCTGTTTTAGTCTCATGTTTTTAATAATACTGGTGTTTAAATCCTTTTTAACTTTTGTAAATTAATGTTTTAGTGGCCTCTTTTTTATTATTGTAAGCCTCTTGGAATCTCATTTTTGGGTATAAATTCAATAAATAAATAAATATTGTCATGAAACCTACCTTTCTGTTTTGTGTGGGGTTCCCCCCCCCTCATATCGTGACAAAAAAGCAGAAAACAGTAAAGGAAGAACATATAAAAACAAATGGGAATAGTATCAAGGAATGAAATGTTTAATAAATAATGAAGCAAATATGGTTTAAATTAATTAATAATGAGCAGAGTAATAAAAAGTTACTTTTTGGAATATATTCATCTAGAATCCTTCAGGGGGTCATGGGGTTGCAGTCCAAAATTCAACTTTTCCAAGCTTTGAATGAAGCAAACAACCTTTATTAATTAGTCTCATAACAACAACAAAAAAGTGAAAAAAAGAAAAAACATTCTCACATCTAGATATTCCCTTAAAAAGGATACAACCTCCCCCACCAGGGGGAAAATGAATCCCTGGACATAGTTTGTACCACTTCCAGGTGATTTCCCCCCCCCATCAAAAAAAGCTAACAAAATTTATCTGTGTTCTAGCAAAAGACACTTAGAAAAGTTGTTTTTTAAAAACTGCAAATAAATTCATTTTGGGAGCAGAAGACTTGAAGTGAACATTATTTTTCCAACAATACCCATCCACTTCTAGCATGAATGGATCTGTAACAAATGGAACAACAAGATCCTTGAGTGGAGGTCAGTGTAATTTTGCTTTTAAGATGAATAGAAGCCACATATTCATTTCCTTCCATGCAGCCTTTGCTCTTGAATACTTTATGCTTGCAAAAGTGGCTGGGTCTTCTTCTCCACCTCCTTCTCTTAATGGCTGGGCAGCATTTAGCTTAGTAAAGTGTTTATCGTTTCCTATGACATCCAGACAATTTCCTTTTATAATAAACATTAGAATATAAGATCGCCATGGTGGAAATGAATGAAGATTGATGTCTCGATTAACTCCTTTTGAGTCAGCCAAGCATTTGCTTATTCCCTGGAAAGGCCCCAAACATGATGTTCATCAACTGGTAAGGAGGTGACCGTGTCTTTGGTTGAGCAATATGTTACCTTTGAATGGGGATGTTTTTAAGAGACTGTGTCATGATAAGAAAATGAGATTTTATTTTTTTAAATTTCTCTGTTGTTTTATTCCTCTGCATCTGCTGAAGCTTTGTTTCTATTCTCATTTAATCATATCTTACTTTAGATATTACTTTAGATTTATTGGTCATGATCCTATATCACAGTCTATATTTTGTATGAATCCATATCTGCATTGCAGGAATGCAACTTATTCCTGTTAGCAAATTGCAAAGATGCACTAGGTAGTGTCTGGATGCACATGGAAGAGCATCCTGATGTGCACCAGCATCCATTGTTCATCTGGCCTTGGTGCATCAGTCATTCCACTGGCTACATTTATGCAACAGACACCTGTACAGCCCCTAGGTGAATATGGACATTAGGAAACTATTAAATGTTGTGTGTACATAAGGCCATTTATGAAGTTGCAAATCCAAAGTATAATGCCAGGAATTAGTCACAGTAGTAGCATGTATGACAGTAGCAAGTATTTTATTTATAGTACAGGTTGAGTTTTCCTTATCTGGAATTCCAAAATATTCCAAAATCCAAAATTGTTCACATAGGTGACTGATCTAGTGATGCCTTTGCTTTCTGATGGTTCAGTATACACTAACTTTGTTTCATGTAGCTAGAATTCAAAGATATAGCCATTAAAATCACCCCCTGTAATTGGGCGGGCTATAAATAAATAATTTATTATTATTATTATTATTATTATTATTATTATTATTATTATTAAATTACCTTCAGACTATTTGTATAAGGTATATATGAAACATGAATAAATTTCATGCTAAACTTGAGCCCCATCTCCAAGATATCTCCTTATGTATATGCAAATTTTCCAGACTCCAATAAAATAAAATAAAATTGAAATCCAAAACACTTTTGGTCCCAAACATTTTGGATAAGGGAGACTCTACCCGTATATATTCAGTGCCTTCAATGTACCATCGCCCCTCCATTCTTGTGGACTTGGAGTCTGCGTCCCTTGCCTGTTTGTGGGCAGCAAATGGAGGGAGACAAAATGGGGCACGTGCCTATGGCCACCCACCACCATTCAAGCCAATGAGGTCTGAATATTGGTGATTTTCCGTTTTTGCAGGGGAGGGTCTGGAACAGATCCCCCACAAAAACAGAGGGGGCAACTGTATATTGTGAGCCACTTTGAGGGTAACTGTATTGAAGGGAGGGATAAGTAGATCAGTACTTCCATCCTCAAAGTGACTGACAACATAAAATGAAGATACTACAATTATACTTAATAACATACGTACCCACTTGTACTGCAGCTGCTACTGCTGCTACTGAATACAAAAAAGAGATATGATCCAATGACATTGGAAACAAAGCATTAGCAGATACAGAGAAATAAAATACATTCTGGGAGTTATGCTCCAAAAAAGGTAACATTTCCAATCCATTACATTTTCCAACTAACTTTGCTTTCTGAGATTCTATCTTCCTTTATTCTTTTTTACTTCCTTTGAAGATATTCACCTCCTCCAAGGCCTTTATATTCAGGAGATCAAAGGATATTTCTTTCTGCTGATTCTTCTCACTGTCTGTGGTCATATTTTGCAAATACTTTGGATACACATGGCAAAAGCTTATCATGCCTTTTGTTGGCTTAGAGAATTATTCTAGAAAATCTGGGCAAATGTAAGTCCTTGTGTAAACTAGATAGTAATTGGGCAGGAGGAACAGGCAATTGCTTTTGTGGCATGTTACAGCTTCTATAGAGGGATTAACTTCATTAAGCAGTTGTTTGCAGATAAAAAATAAGTGCAGTCGGAGTTGGAATAAACTTGGTAGATGCATGAACAATGTCTGAAAAGGAATAAGGGATCCCAGATAAATCTATTTGATAAATTCCATAAGAATAACCATACTTAATGACACAAGTGGTATAACATCACAAAGTTTGCTACTTTATTATGATATAAGGTCATGTAGGCAAAAAGCTACAGCATCCAGATTTGTTAGAGGCATCAACTGTAATATATTTATACTTGGTACTTGCTAGTTTGAACATCTCTCTAAAAGTTTAGGTATACAGTTGTCTCTCCCTGTTCACGGACTTTAGTCCGCAGTCTCACTCTTTGTGGGGAGGACAAGCAACTACAGGTAAAATGCCCATGCATGCCCATGCATGGCCCTGTGCACATTCCATTTGTTTCAATGAGGCTCGAATATTAGTGAGCCACCATTTTTGTGTGTTTGTCCAGAATGGATCCCCACAAATTGGGAGGGGCAACTGTAGTATGTATTCATGTCATTTATTTTTTGTTGGGCTTAGCTACACCCTCATTCTTCCTGTGTCAGTCAGCATGCAATTAGTCTAATTTACAATTTACAAAACAGAAAACAAAACAAAACACAAAACCCCACAACCCCATGAGTTAGGTTTACTTACAGCTACTAAAGGTTATATAACATTTCATGGTGGGAAGTTTCATAGCATGTAGGTCATCTACATGGGCCAAATAAAATGACCTCATTCAATCCTGATGGAAACATATCTTCACAACACAAGACCAAATCTCCATTTCAAGTGCAGACCTTCTTCAAGATTATATTTATATTAAAAACTTACCTTTTGCTCTTGATTGTGCAAGAAAACCTAGAACACACTGCTGTGATTCTGGGCAGCTATCTAACAGTGCTGCTGATGCTGGTGCAAATGATTCCTTCTGAGGTCACAATGTGGCATCTTATTTCTGACTTCAGTGGCAGAGGTACTAGGTGACACGGGGGGGAATACATGTGTAGACATCTACCCATCACTATGGCATGTGGAGGCAATGGGGGGAATCTGGTTCAGCTCTAGGGTCAGAATACTCCAGGAGCAACCCAGAGTATTCTGGCTGGTGTAGACAAACCCAAAGCTTTCTTTATTTCTTTGCTTGAAACAGTATGTATGATATGGTAGTGTGGGATTGGTTGTTGCTTCTGTTGGCACAGTGGTTAAATGCCTGTACTGTAACCACTCATTCACAAACCACAAGGTTGTGAGTTTAATACCAGCCAGGGGCTCAGGATCGACTCCACTTGGCATCCTTTCAAGATCGCTAAAATGAGTAACCAGCTTGTTGGGGGCAATTAGCTTACACATTGTAAGCCGCTTAAGGAGTGCTTAAGTGCACTGATAAGCGGTGTAGAAATGTAGTTGCTATTGCTATTGTTATTATTTTGCTTGTGAAATGCATTATTACCTGTCACACTTCTTAATAACATGTATAAAACTGAAGTGAATATGCGTCCCTCTGTGTGAATTGATATTGGTATTGAATTTAGGCCTAAATTGATTTGTTATTCCTAACTAGGAAGGCCCACTGAAATGTTAGCCAACATTTTTCTAAGTCCCATTGAATCAATTAAGCAGTCAGATTTAGGCTTATAGGTCATTCTTCTCAGCCCTTTTGCTATCTCAGGATATAAGTCATTCTTCTCAGCGCTGCTGTCTCAGAAACTTGCATGTTTCAGTCAAGGAAAGAGGCAGAGGCAGATCTCTTGAGTTATAGTCAACCATTGTGTTTCAGAAATGGAGACTCACCATTGCTTTTTCATCCAGTATGTACTGGTAATCACAATTTTATATCTGCACATCTACCTGTGACTTATTGAGTCTCCTGTCTTTATGCTGGTACAAAGTTTAATCTGACCTCACAACCCTGGCCTCAGGCCTCATTTTTTACCTTTCCCATTCCTTGTCCCACACCTTAATTTTTGAACCACCAAGCCTGATGAAGAACTCTACAAGACTTAAAGCTTGCACATGTTTGTGACATTTTGATGGGGTTCAACAAAAGCATGGCCCAGCTCTGGTGTGGATTTTTTTCTTTTCTCATATGGACTAACTTTTTGTGTTTCTAATGTCATACCTTGACCATCATATCTACTTTGAGTCTTGTTACTGAGAGAAAAGGTGAGATATAAAATAACAACAACAACAACAACAACATCCATTTAGCATCACCTACAACTAAGCTCTCTTCACACATGAATTTCATGGCTGGGGCACTGCACAATTAATAACGTGAAGACTGGGCCTCTGGCCCTACTTAGAATTTTGACCTGGCAAATCCAGAACCACAGGAGCCTTTGCACCTGTAACCTATTGTCCATATGCATAGACTATGTAATGCATTAAACTGTGTGATGCACACATTTCTGCCTTTATGTAGGACCCACACTAAAAAATAAAATCAGAAATTTTTGTTTGGCATATTGTTCACTCTATTAAAAAGGAAAAGCTTTCTAGCCCTCAATAAGGGACATTTCTTGAAATAAGGGACACTTGCCAGCCCTATAAGGGACAAGGTTTCCCATCCTCAAATAAGGGGCATCCGTTATAATAAGGGATACTTGTCAACTATACTTACCAATACTATATGCATTCAACTATCTTAAGTGTTTTTAGGATTAATATCAGCTTTTTTTTTTCCTGATAGGTTCCTCATATTTAACCCCTGTATGGTAGACAGATAAAATGTTGTCCTCTGTAGGCTGAAGACAGCTTCAGGTACTGAATTTGGTGGACTCAATATCACTTTTCTCAGATAGGCTTCTCGTCTTTTTCACCCATATGGAAGCCAGATAAAATGTTATCCTCCCTAGGCTGAAGACAGGTTTACCTACAGAATGTGATGGACACAAATGGATAAGGCCTTCCTTCCAGTGCCATTTTGCATGATCTACCAAACTAGCAAACTCAGAAGACAAAGAACTTTTTTCTTTCCCCCCATGCATGTGAAAGTGAAACTGGCAGAGTTCCCCATCCCTAATGTGAAAGGCACAGAAGCCTTGCAGGTCAGGATCTGGCAGCTCTGGGAAGCAGGTTTTAGGGCTCTAGAGAAAAGAGTAATGCTGTCCCATCAAATGTATTTCCCATGTGATCAGCCGGCACAACTGAGGTTGCACACTGTCACCAGGGAAGACTCAGCTGCTTGGCTGACCTTGACATTCTTTGGGGAGGAGAAGTGTTGAGGAGGAGATGCTGACAGAAATTGGGCTGGCTCTGAGCTAATGTTCTGTCTCTAGAGGAAGACAGAGTTCATTAGTAATCTTTCTAAGTTTAGTGGTTTTGTTTACTCTGGAAAATAGCCTTGGCAAGGGGGACTGACTCTCTCTCTCTCTCATTCATTCTCTTGGCTGCACAGCAACTGAGCCACATATGAGATTATTATATGTTGAGGGACCGTGGGACTTGCGAGTGACAGGAAATGTTAAAACAGGAGGGGGAAATGTTGATTTGCGCAAACTTTCAAGGACAAAATTAACGTCAGTCAAGTGGAAGTGAAAACCGACAACAAAGTGAGAGGACCAGCCATGGCTCTTTTTCAACAGGCTCAGGTTTTTGGTTTTCTCTCTCCACTGCTGGTTTGTTAATCCCATTGTCTGCCTCTTTGCAAAATTCCTTCTTCCTCTGATCCAAGAGGCAGGGATGGTGCTTATGCCAAGACCATAAAGGAGATTTTTCTCTTAGTACGTAAAAGAACATGAGTGTTATGAGAGCTATCACTCCCCATTCCCATTCATGTTTTCCAGAGAGTTTGTAAGAGTTCTAAATTACTTTGAACTACAGCTCCCTGAATTGTCAGCCAACATGGTCACTGGCATAATTTGGCACATTTGGCCTTGAGATGACAAAAGCTGGGAAGCCGTGCTGTCAGCTCCCCAGATATTTCTCCTGACTCCCTTTGTTATTCCTCTCTCTTGCAATCTGCCACCCAGACTGTCCTTCACCTCCCAAAACACCTTCTCTCCTAAGGGGTGGGGGCAGATGCTATTCCACTTTTAGCACTGAAGTCAGCTTCAGGTGCCAATCTAATCAGTTTCTGTACATGAAATGCAGAGAGGCACCATCCTGTAGTCTGCCTCAGACAGCAAAATGGCTTGGGTCAGCTCTGAAAATTCTTAAAGTTGTTTGACAATGGGACCAACTGCCCCCTCTAAAGAGGAATCATTCTCCTTTGCTGGAAATATTTAAAAAGATCATCAGGGCAGCCGTCCTATAGAGAAGCTCTAATTGTATTCTGTGTAGTAGACAAATCTTGCCAAGAAAACCCCTTGATAAGTTCATCTTAGGGTTGCCATAAGTCTGAAATGACTTGAAGGCACACAACAACAAAGTTCCTGCATTGAGCCAGAGATTGGACTACTGTAGTTGGTCTAAACAACCTTTTGCATAATGCATTCAGGCTTACTCCATGGAATATTCAAAGTTTGTATTTCTTTTTCATTTTCCTTAATTTACTTCTTTCTTTGGCATGTCAAAAATAATTGAGTGCAAGTGGGGATCAGAACAATTTCTCAAGTGGTCTTGGATTGACGTTCAGATTCTGGTTGGGGAGGGAGCAAGCCTCACATATATTTATACCACAGAGCAGCCAGAAATGAAGATGTTGCTCTGCAAATATGTTGACTCCCGAGAAAAGGCATCTTGAACTGCTCTGACTTTCTGAATGTATGGATAACAGTCTACAAGAAACATCTACCTTGGTTCATTAGAAGATGCAAATGGGAGGAATTAAGTTCTAATTTATGCATGATTTATTTATATCACAATAGACAAGTGGGAGAGTTCACCTCTCTGAGGGTTCCATTTCTTAACTTATTTGCATGCCTTTAATTATTGGTTGCTTGACTATTTTGTCTAAAATGCATTCTCAGAACAACAACACATAACTTCATTGAACTAGACTTCTGTTTTAATCCTTCCTTCTAAAGAGCACGATCCTACTCACATCACTGGACTTTAAGACCCTTTATTCCAGGCATCCTTTTATTGGGAATAAGGCCCCCCAAAAAGTCTGGCCACTGATGCACCTCCAGAAATGAGGAAATTAATATCCTCTCCTTCCCTGACAAAAACTGACTTGTATGTAATTTGTATATGTTAACTGATAGATAGAAGAGGTGCTCCTCCTTGGGTTTCATTTGGATAAGGTTATTTTGCAGGAAATCTGCTGTCACGTAATTGAAGTTAGTAAGCCTGAGTACAACTGTTTTACCCCTATGTGGGCTCAACTGACTTGACTTTAAATCTTGAGGTCTGGGACATCTATATCTATATCTATCAGAGGGTGAGAGGGTGCCAGAGAGAGAGAAAGCAATAGCAATAGCAATATTCAACATGAATTAATAAAGAACAAAGACCAGACAAGAATAACAGCGGAGTTAGATTTTTGAGGTTTAAGATAATGGAAAACTTGGTAATGGAATAAAGATGGAGGATGAGGAATTACTTTCAATTTTCTAAACAAAAGTATTTTTTATATATATAATAGAATCAATGGTATAACCAAGCACTACAGGTTTATGAAGTCATTTTTATTATGTTTTGTAAACATTTTATTAATGTTGTTAATGTGCGTATTGGGATGTATTGTTTATATCTTTAGGTTTTTGTATGTGTTAGATAGATGTTTATTTGTTTGAAATAATGCACACACACACACTTATATAAATCTCTATCTATCTATCTATCATCTATCTATCTATCTATCTATCTATCTATCTATCTATCTATCTATCTATCTATATGTGTATATGTGTGTGAGAGAGATTTAAAAACAAACAGCACTGGCATACTTGTTTTGGATCCCAGAAGGATGCATTTAATTATCAACAATATGTATATATAAATATATGTATATGGGTGTGTGTGAGAGAGAGAGAGGTTTAAAAACAAACAGCCCTGCCATGCTTGTTCTGGATCCCAGAAGGATGAAATTAATCATCAACAATATGTATATATTAGAGTGATTAACAAGTACTACTTAGTAAAACAAATTAGTAAAACATTTCAGCTTTTTCAGTCAACTCTTTTCACCTACTTGGAAGGTAGCACTCCAAATGTTTTGATAATGTATTTATTAAGTTCTGCTTGTTAATCACTCAGGGCCCTTTCACATTGCACAATTATTGTATTAAGATTCCACTTCAACTGCCATGGCAACATCCGATAGAATCCTGCGGTTTGTAGTCTGGTGAGGCACTAGAGCTCTTTAGCTGAGAATTCTAAGTACTTCTCCCCAAACTGCAAATTCCAGGATTTGATAGGATGTAACCATTGCCATGAAAGTGCGTACTGCACAATTATAGAGTTATGATTCCACTTTAACTGCAATGGCAACATAGAGGGAAAGAGGGAGGGGTAGGGAAGAATATTTGGTAGGGTGATGGTTTTAGATATCTTTCTCTGCTTGATGTACACTTGGTGAACCTTGGTACTTCTTTGGTTCAGTATTTAGAAGTAAACTGGCTAAACTGAAACTATTGTAGTTTGGATATATCACGAGATGATGTTATTCATTAGAAAAGAGAGTAATGCCTCATAAAGTAGAAGACTGTAGGCAAACAGGACAACTATATTGCAAATGGATTGATTCTGTCAGCAAAGCCACAGAATGAATTTGCAGGACCTAAGCATAATGGTTGATGACTACAGGAGAGCTCTCATTCATAAGGTTGGCATTAAGCGGTAGCTAACTTGGCAGCAAAAACAAAGTTACAAATCATTATTTATTCCCCCAACCCATAACTACCAATAATAGATTGGTGCTATTATATTACAGTTTTAACTTCAGGAGGAATAACATCATTCAGTTTGTACCTGCAACTGTTTGTTATGTTTTACAGTGCCAGGTTATGGCCTCACTGTCTGGTGGAGAAGGACTATCATGTGGTTCAATTGTTGGCTATGCTCTGTTGTGGCTCACTGCATTTGTACTATTGGCCAAGGACTTGTAACATTCAGAATTTAAATAAAAAGTAACTGTACTACTAATTGGAAACTAAAGATACTTTTGAAAGAGCAACTATAACAGTAGTTATTTGGGTAGACTGGAACTATATGTATAACTAATTACTTAGAAAGTAACCTTGATTACTCTGGTCAAACCATTAATTGCTGGAAATGTTAATGGTATCATTTCTTGCTGAGGACTGCTACTTTATTTTTACTGGTATAAAGGTATTAAATTTCTGGATTTATTTTTGTTTTGTTTTGTTTTGTTTTGTTTTGCATACTCCCCTTCACCCATGGTCCAAAGCAGCTAGCTTTTCTTTGGGTATCTTTCCCCAACCTGCCACCCTCCAGATGTGTTGAAACACAAGTCCAGCATGTTCAGTGGCCAGATAGTCTGGATTGGTAGGAGCTGTAGTCCAACACTTTTTCAGGGTTCTGGCTTGTGAGAGGCTGTTGCAGGGGATAAAAGGAGATGAGAAGAAATGTTATCTATATACTGGTGCCTTTATCCATTTTATTTTTTCATTCTTATTGTCATACTTCTCAGCTTTATAAGAGGGATGGAATGCTTTTTAGCCTCTGGAGTCTTGCAGTATGGTGTCTCAAATCCACAGCCTAAAAAAATAATATTCCATTAAAAATAAAACCCATATTGAAAACACTGAGGGCATCATTAAACTTCCATTTTGTAGACATGCATGCACAGAAAGTCCTTCAGGCTGAGTCAATATTCTGTTGTGGACAAAATCTAATAGTTGCTGAACACCTAGGAGAAACCTGTGATGGACTATAGTACTATGGAGTATTATTTCTATTTAATATCATGTCTTTTTGCTGCCATGGGGTTTCAGAGCATAAATAGAACAATGGGAGAACATAGTCAGAGTTAAATCACTTTTTACTACCTTGGTCTTATGGCTAAGAGCTAATCTATATTTATATATAGAATGGAGAAACAAAAAAGAAAGGGGCTCAGGGACTTTCATTGTGTGTGTGATTTCACAAACTTCTCACAGATTGGAGTGTGAGGAATCGAAGACTTGATTACATTGTGCTTTGTATCCTGAGTAATTTTCTTGGCTAATCTTTCAGTCACTCAGTTGAACTCTGGTGCACCTGTTTGATTTTAAACCAGAATCCATCAAAGTGTGCAAACAGCCATGACTCAGTTGCATTCACAGCCAGTGGTTGAGGGCCTGGTCCTGCCAACATTGAAATTGGCTGGCAGATTCAAGGATTTCTATTCCAAAAGTGAATTTGTCAAAGGTCTGGGCCTAAACACCTTTTGGTGGGACCTCTCCCCTATGTTGGCATTTATTGGTAGCCCTAATGACAGGGTCAGGTAGTTGCAATGTTGTGATCAATTCCAGGAAATTTAAAGCTACTATATACATTGTCCACTTATGCAAAGGGATCTTGTAGCACCTTTGAGACTGTGTGAAAAAAGTTGTACTATAAGCTTTCGTCAACTTGATCTACTTCCTCAGATTCATTGTGACACTCATATCTTCCTGATACAGAGGAATGAGGACACCGGGTTTGAAGTTGTGGGCCTCACATAAAATAAGTGGGGTCCAGATTATTTCACTGAAGGGCCCATGATAGACAGGTAGAATCATAGAATCATAGAATCATAG
>JAIPUX010001232.1:155535378-155552535 GCA_020142125.1 Phrynosoma platyrhinos | reverse complement strand
ACTCCCGCCTAAGGATCCAACCACTTGCACCCCATTAACTAGGTCTACTCGACTATAAGTCAACCTTATGTATAAGTTGAGGGCAGGTTTTGGGACCAGAATTATGGATTTTGATATGCCCATGGATAAGTCAAGGTTAAAACTTAAGGGTATGTAATGAAAGGTGCTGGAGAAGATTTTTTTTGTATATTGCTAAAAAACAACAAATGAATGGGTCACAGAGCAAATCAAGGACCTTATCGCATTGCCAAAAAAGCCAGCCTACCTTGTCTGGCTTCAATCTTCTTCTGGGATACATCCAGGTGTTATCACATGTAAGTTGCTGTTGATTCTGCTGCAATGCCACTGGCCAAATAAAGCCTGGGTCAGACGTGGGTCAAAGCCGTGTTCAGCTGGCGAATTTTCGAAGTCAGAAGCTTCTATTTTTGAAAAAGTGCTGGCTGAACATGGTTTTGACCTGCGTCTGACCTGGACTGTATTTGGCAGGCAGCATCGCGGCAGAATCAGTAGTATATACCAGAAGAAGACTGAAGCCGGAAAAGGTAAGCCAGTTTTTTTGGCAATGTGATAAGTTCCATAGTCTGAACTCTCCCTAGAAGAGTGATTGGGCTGAGACTTTTGCCATATCATGAGAAGACATGACTCCCCAGAAAAGAAAATAATGCTTGGTAAGGTAGAAGGCAGTAGGAATACAGGAAGATCACATTCCAGATTGATAGACTTAACCAAGTGGCAGTCCTGAGTTTACAAGAACTGAGTAGGGCTGTTGATGACTGTGTGACTTAGAAGTCTCTAAGTCACTGTAAGTCAAAGCCAATGTGATAGCAACTGACAATAAAAATCTAAACATTAACATGTATTGCATAAGGTTGCTTTTCTGCAATGAGGTTGTGTAGTGCTCACATCGTGTATCTTCGGATGTCAGTATATAAACTATGCTGAGGTGATGTTGGATTTCAGCCTTAGTGTTCACTATTTTGCCCAGAAAAATGAAGGAAAGGTCCCTGGGTGTGTAGAAGAGGGAATTTTGGCAAATGTGAGCAAAATATGTTGAAATTCCCTCTTCCACACAAAACCAGCATGGTGGTTTGAATGTTGGACTCTGAAGACCTCTGGAGCAGGGTTCAAATCCCTGTTTGGCAATGAAAAGCCACTGGCTGACCTTGAGCAAGTCACACTCTCTTAGCCTCAGAGAAAGGCAGAGGCAACCCCCCTCTGAACAAAATCTTCCCAAGAAAGCTCTGTGATAGATTTGCCTTATGGTTACCATAGGTCAGAAATGACTTTAAGGCACACAGAACTAATTGTGTAAAATGTTATATTCCCATAACAAGCCCTTATGTTGTTATTTGTTGTGGTTTTGGTTTTAGAAAAACATACTTTTTTTTTTTCTTTTGGATATGAGGAGTCAAGGGAGCTAGAGATCTGGGACTAGCAGAGTGGACATCATCAGCTATGTCAGACCATCTGGATTTCCAGGCCTCTTGCTTTCTCTGTGAATGGAGAGCCCACTGAAGCAGAAAGGATCAGGAGATGAGTTTACTAGGGAGAGACACAAAAACTCAGCTCAGTCTGGTGTGCATCCAAGCTGAGAATGAATGAGTGATGGTGAGCCAGAGCAAGACACATTTTCTTTTCCCTTTAAGAATGCATCTGAAAGAAGCAAAGAAGAGATTTTTTAGGCTTAGGAGTTGTAGTAGACTTATCAATTGCATCAGAAAGCTCATTTCAAAATGACAGGCACATTGCATTTTACAGCAGCTTTTAGCTAGGTAGAAGATTCCAGGTACACATATCATTTCCCTTGGAAAGCCCCTCTACACTGAAGAAGAGCTGATGAAGGCTTAGACTGCAAATTTGTTTTCGCTGTAAGCTTAGAAAACAGGAAAAAAAGTCTACCAGAGATCCTCAGTCAAATACAGTATTTTCCAACTATACAACCAAGAACAGAGTTTGTTTTATTGAAGATGAAATGTTGCCACATTTTGGCATAGACTGTTGATGGATTAACTTTCCATTAACTATGAATAACGCACCTGAGACGATGGATATAGGACAAGAAAGCTCATGATTCTGATCTGTCAATCACATGGGTCTGGTGGGCCCTGGCATCTGCTTGAGGATGCCACAAGCTGACACCACAGTTTGCTGGCCCTTAATTTTTCCCCATTCCATGGAACATCTCCTTTGCACTACAGGATCCAAGCTTCCAACAGTATAAACCAGGGATTGGCAACCCACGATCTGCGGAGGCCTTGGGACACACTGTTGTCGCCGTGCGCAAGCGCGGGCGCCATTTTTGTGTCCAAAATAGCAGCCGTGCTTGCGTACGCATGCGCATAGTGGCGGACGTCATTTGGGAATGTCCAATGTGCCGGCATCATGTGCATGACGCACGACGCCGGCGCGTTGGGCGTTCCAAAATGGCGACCGCCGCCATGTGAATGCGTGCGCAAGCACAGGCGTCATTTTTGATGCATTTTGGAAGGCCCCACGGTGGCTGTGCCGTGCAAATTTGCATGGTGCAGCCGCATTGGGGCCTTCCCTGGGCCTTGAGAACGCCCCCCCATGCGTGCGCCGTGCGAATTCGCCCAGCGCACGGGTGTGGGGGGGTGTTCCCAAGGCCCAGGGAAGGGCCCCCCACCTGTGCACCAGGCAAATTCACATGGTGCAAAATGGCAGTCCTCATGTGTGCAAGATAGGTTTGCCTTAGGGTTGCCAAAAGTTGGAAATGACTTGAAGGCACGCAACAACAACAGCAAAAACATGAATAATTGCAATAAGGGCAGTTTTGTGTGTGCAAACCCCACATTTTTTTTCTTTTTGGGGTTTTCTTGACAAGTTTCTTCAGAGCCGAGTATCATCCTCTGATACCGAAAAGGGTGTGGCTTGCTAAAGGTCACCCAATGAGTTTATGTGGCTGAACCAGGATTCAGACCCTGATCCCCAGAGCCTAGTCCAATGCTCTAACCACTACACCACACTGACTCTTTATTCAGAATAACTTCTCTGTAATGCTTTGTAACATTGAAGACTACGAGAAAAATTCTTACTGGTTTATTATTCTGCCCAGAGGTTTTTTAAACCTGGGAATCAATAATTGCAAATATTCTTTCCATCCCTACATAGATGTAGATAAATCTACCACTAACAGCAGCCTCGCTCTGCTTATGTATGTCTCCCATCCTGGAAAGTTTGGCTTGTTTTTGCTAAAGTATAAAAATATTGGAATATCATGGTATCAGGAAAAATACAAACTGGCCTACTCCCCAAAATCCAAAGGAAATAATCTGATAATGGAATTTGCTGATGATTAAAGCTAGAGATGAGAGGTTGCTGATAAAAACTTTCTATTTTATTAGTAACTCTGGGAAGTTTTTTTGTGGGTTTTTTCGGGCTGTGTGGCCATGTTCTAGAAGAGTTCTAGAAACTCTTCTAGAACATGGCCACACAGCCTGAAAAAACCCACAAAAAAACTATGGATGCCAGCCATGAAAGCCTATGACTTCACAAACTCTGGGAAGCTTTCTCAAGAAAGGATTGTTGAGATGCTTGCATTACAGTTCCTCTCAAAGTGTTAATAAAACATCAAAACTCACAAAAGCTTGGGCAAGTAGAAAGGTGGAAAATCTGTTCATGTGCAGCAAACTGAAAATGTCTGTTAATAGTTCCTGCTGTATGAACAGAGTCATGCCCTGCTGTGAAATAAACCAAATTTATTTCATTGTCTGAAATTGTGTGACTTGCAATCTAATGTTACCGTCACCCAGAAAGGGGTGGGAGTGAACTAAAGAAATACAGTTGCTTGGTTAATAATATTTCCTTTTGCCAACAGGAAAAGATCATTTTGTTTAAGCAGGCTTTCAATGATTAAGCAGAAATAGTTCTTATTTGTGTGTTTTATTTGTTTTTAACTTTTGTATGTTTTTAAATGATTTTATGGTGTTTAATGTATTAACAGTTTTTTTAAAAAAATTGTGAGCATTTTTTAATTTACATTTTGGTTTTTGGAAGCTGCTTTGTATCCCATCTTTTATAAATAAAGTAAAAATAACTAACTAACTAAATAAATAAATAAATAAAAATTTGTTCAGCTTTCACTGCTCAGATTTACTGTTCCAGAACCACTTAAGTTGAGCAAAAGCTTTTCTCCATGGTTTTTCTCTCACTTGGAATATGAAATGAGATTCATTCTAAGCATTTTTGATTAGCAGTCCTGCTAACCAGGCTATTTTGTAGATGCCTATGCAAAGAGCCTTTAATTTAAAATTAAAGCTTATAAAATTTATTGAAAAAATTATTAAAAAATGAACAAAACAGAAGAACACATCATTTAAAATTCATCACTGTCAATTCCAGAAGGTCTGATGGAATAAGAAAACTGAGCTATGGTCTCTTGTACATGATCACATGGATGAAATATATGAAGCAGTCAAACCTTCAAGCCCACAGTGTCTTTGGAATCTGCTGGGGTTTGGTTCCAGGACCCCTGTGGATACCAAAATCCATGTATGTTCAAGTCCCTTTAAATACAATGGATAGTAAAATGGTATCCTTTATGGAAAAATCAAGATTTGCTATAAGGAGCAGCTTAGGGAGCTGGATATGTTTAGCCTGGGGAAGAAAAAGTTAAGAGATGACATGATAGCCATGTTTAAATATTTGAAAGGGTGCCATATTGAAGATAGAGCAAGCTTGTTTTCTGCCAATTCATAGACTATAGAGCAGGGGTAGGCAACCTTTCCCCTTTAAGGGCAGAGGGACTTCAGCTCCCAGAAGCCTCAGCCATGTTGGCCAATAGTCCCATGTTGGCCAATAGCTCCTGGGATTCTGGGAGCTGAAGTCCCTCAGCCCTTAAAGGGGAAAGGTTGCCTACCCCTGCTATAGAGCAATGGATTCAAACTACCGGGGGGGGGGGGAATCTTCCTAAACATTAGGAAAAACTTTCTGAATATAAGAGTTGTCTGACAGTAGTATACACTGTCTTGAAGTATGTTTAATCAGAGGCTGGATGACCATCTAAAGCAGGGGTCGGCAACCTACGGCCTGTGGGCTGGGACCGGCGCCCCAAGGGCTTTGGACCAGCCCCCGCTGACCCCTGCTGCCGCCGCCGCCAACGACGACCCCTGCCAACCCCTGCCACCGCCCTGCTGCTGCTGCATGCGTCACAGCCACCATTTTGTTTTCCAAAATGGCAGCCATGACTCGTTTGCGCATGTGCAGTACTCCTGCGCATGCGCGAACGATCCACAGCTGCCATTTTGTTTTCCAAAATGGTGACCGCATCTCGTTTGCACATGCACAGTACTCCTGCGCATGCACGAACGAGCCACAGCTGCCATTTTGTTTTCCAAAATGGTGACTGCATCTCGTTTGCGCATGCACAGTAATCGGTGCATGCACAAATGAGCCGCGGCTGCCATTTTGGAAAACAAAATGGCATCTGAGACGCGTGCGGCAGTGGTTGTCATCGTCAGCAGCAGGGGTCGGCGGGGACTGCACGTGCGTGCATAAGCACGCGTGCCGCCATTCCCCCCCCTCGGCCCGTAGCAGACCTGGAGGCCAGCAGACCGGCTCCAGGTAAGAAAAACTTGCCAACCCCTGATCTAAAGCAAAGTAAAGCAAAGCAGCTTCATTTATATACCGCTTCATATCGCGCTATGGGATGTCTAAGCAGTTTACAACTGTAAGTTCATTGCCCCCCAACAGCTGGGTGCTCATTTTAGCAACCTCAGAAGGATGCAGGCCTGAGTCATGCCTGAGCCCATGCTAGTATTGAACTCACAACCTTGTGGTCTATGAGTGAGTGGCTGCAATACAGGCATTTAACCACTGCGCCACCAGGGCTCCGATCTATCAGAAGTGCTTTGACTGTGGGCCTTTGCAGACTGCCAGAAATAGTGCAAATTGAGTCCACTTTAAGGGTTAGGGTTAGGGAAGCATGGGAACTGTATTTTATTGTGGCACCAGAGCTCTCTGATAGAGAAGGCTCAATGTCTCAGAAAAAACAACAATTCCTATGATTCCTTAGCACTAACCCTTAAAGTGGACTCAATTTCATCTGGCACATGTGTGCTGCGACCTTCAAAAATGGTGCTCGCGCTCGTGCACATGTGTGCACAAGCACGGGTGCCATTTTGGAAGGCCCAACGGCACCGTGCGCATGCACATTGGGCCTTCCAAAATGGCACCCGTGTTTGCACATGCATGCGCATGACGCCATGCACCATGCGCATGCTTGCGCGCTCTCCCACTCTGCCCCCACGCCGTTTCCCTCCCCCAGCCCCCCCCCGGCAACAAATGTTGCCAACTCCAGGATTAGATGGTCCTTATGGTCTCTTCCAGCTCTATGGTACTATGATTTTAAATGTGTTTGGGGGCCAAATGAACCTGGATCTAAATAAAGTCCCAGGACACTACTCTGCCCACCAGCTCAGACTAACTCTTCACTGTTCTTTGTTTTCTCTCCATATATCTAAGAATTAGTTCTGCAGTTTTCAATTCAGCTTTATTAAATATGGAATCTGATAAACCTGGGATTTTATTCTCATGCCTCATCAAAGGAAAAAAAGGAATAAATACAAATTGAAGGGATTCAGATTTGGATAATCAAAAAGGAGGAAATACAGGGTTATGTCATAAACTAAAATCAAGCAAATTTATTTATGACATCAGGCAGAGGGAACTGATGTCTGGAATTTGAAATCTGCCATGGTAACAAGAGGCACTATCTGAAATATTAGTAATAGGCATATGTTCCAAGTTCTCATATGTATCCCTATGCTCAATTTTATTTATATATCTCACCATTTGGTGTGATATATTATTTATATATCTCACCATTTCAGCCAGGCTAATGTGGAAAAGAGATGTAAGCCATAGGCATGACTTCATCTCTGCAGTCATTGCTGAAACCGTAAGGTTCAATGTACTTTTCCCATGGGAATGTTCATTGAACCCTTTGGGTGGTGCACACAGTGTGTTACCACCAAGACTAAAACCTGGCTCAGATCCCCTTGTGGAGGCAACCTTGAGTATGATTTTCCAGTGATTTTCCAAGGGGGTCCCTACTGCTCTCAATGCCATTTCTGCTTAGAGTGAATTTTGTCCAGATAAAATGAGCCCATGGATGGATTCCTCCAGTCATGGGCCACTCAAATATTGTGGTCTTTTGTTCCAAGAAACCCTTAATTCAACTGTTTTTGGGATGGTTTTTGCCAACATTTGGGCTAATTTGCATAATCTCCCACCAGGAAGCCAGAGACAGCCAAAATGGACCCCACTCATTTCTTAAAGGTGCAGCACCTATATTTTTATTTTCTTTACTAATTTTAATTTCTTCTACAGGACTTACAGACACACAGTCTGAGACTCTTCTCCCCTCGGCTCTCTCTCTCACAACCAGTATATGATCCCCATGTTTCCCCACACGTGCACTACCACATAAATCCGCTTCTATCCTACTGTGCTTTTCAATGCCTTTGTTGTTATTAAAATTAAGGTGGGTCGAGTGTGTTCATTTGTTGCTCTGGTTCTTTACTATCTGGCCTTGGCTACATCATTTTTCCACATTAGCCTGGCTCAATGGGAAGCCAGGGAGGGGGGGGAGTTCATGCCATTTCTTCTCATTTCTAAATGACTCCCCAGTGCATGTAAATATAGTTTGGAGTTTCTATCCTTTATTTCTCCACACCTATATATGTGTTTACGTCCCTTAACTAACTGTGATTCAACCGAGGTGCCTTTTGCCATGGGGGTGGGGGGGTGGGGCAGGTGCCCCCACAGATGTCCCAAGATGCCCTACATTTGGATATGTGCTTCCAGACCTCAAGATATCCTCCCTGTTTGTGCTCCTGTGATGTCTTCTTGCCAAGAGAGGTCCTCCAAAATGCTCCCATTTGCCAGACTTAATCAGTTCCAGGTTCCTACAATCCTGATGCAGGTGAACATCTGCATTCCCAATTGATTGCTGCACTGTGTAGGGGTCCAGCCTCACAGATACCCTGGATAAATCTTCAGTGCACATTCCATACTGCACAGCTGCACTAGCCAGTGGTCCTCCACATCTGTACTCCATGGTTCCAGGTAGCCTCTGGGTCTACAATAACCTCCTGTTCCTGATTAAATTCAACCTTATGGACACTACTCATGCTTCTTGGATTGTGAATGAGCACAGGCTGCCAAGTCCTCATTGTTCCTCCAAAGTCCTGAGTTGCCTTGTCAGCACTTAGGAGAACTTCTGTGATGCTTTTAAACCAGCTGCCAGCACAGCAAGTCACCATTTGCACAAATTTGGTTTATCTACTCCAAACGAGAGTCCAAACTTTTCCTAAACTTTCACCAGTCTGGCTCAAACTTAATAGACAGATAGCTTTGTCAGTTACTATACAAGCTGTCAAAGATTTCTGGACATTGGTTCACCTTCACAATGGCTATTGATGCCACCCTGCTCCCAAACTTTGCTACTTTACAAATCCAAACAGACTTAAATAGACTTACATTTGCTACTTTACATTTCCTCACTGCTTTAAACTTTTGGACATTGGTCCATGTTATTATATTGGACTCAATTTACTTAATGCATTTCTACCTCATGTTTTGATATATCTTTTGCATGCTTAGATAATGATTCATATATTTTAATGTTTGCCTTTTGCCTATGCTCCTATTAATCGATTATTGCTCATTTAACTTTTAGTTTATAAGCTATTTGATTAAAAATTTTGGTGTGCAAGTGCGAGAATCAATTCCAGGAGAGAAAGCCCCATCCTGGACAAAAGGCTTTTCTGACTGAGATAATTCTCTAGATCCCTGGTTAAGCTCCCCAAATTTACATCCCTAAATTTTCTTTGGCGGAGATAATTTGAAAACTTCCTATGTCACAAGGGACAATTGAACATAGATCGTTTGCAAGGGGAGAGGGAGTGTTATGATAAATCAAGCATTTTCCATGTGAGTGAGTGTTTCCTGATATGACCCTAAAACAGAAATCCAGTTGCCATCATGCGCCCAGAGGCAAGTTGGTCATGTAGACCCAGCACTCATTTACAGATAAATCAACCAGTTTCAGGAGTTGCAAACAGAGATTCACACATCCAGAGACAAGGAAGCTAGAGGATTTATGGCCTGGATGACTTTTGGCTACAAGCTAGATAAGACCATTAACCCCCTCTGGAATCTATCTCCTTCAAATAAACCTTTATGTTAATTTGGCTCTTTTGATGTACAGCAATCAACCTCTGCCCTGGGCTATTTTCAGCCTATAAAAGACTACCAAAATTCTGGTTAAGTGTGACTAGCTAGAATTCATGGTGACACTACATCACTCTTAATTTTGGTCCAGCTCCAACTTGTTCTGTGGTCCTGTCCCTTCCGTGGTCCTGTCGACCCATGGTTGAGCCAAGTATACATCAGTCCAGCTGGAGCATTCCAGACAGGTAATATCACCATTAGAAAAGCCTCATGTCTATTCCATGCTAATATGTTTTATTCCTGAGTTCTTGTGAGAATGTGTGAGTGAACATTTGTCTTTGTATGCCTGACCCCATAATAAATTTACAAATCAATTTGAAGAAATCTTGTTTCTGTGGATATATGCCCTTAGCTCCCTCTGTATAAATTGGGTTTGCCTTCTGCTAACTCTTTGAGCTAATTACAATTCCTCCAGTTCAAGTCCATGTTTTACATTGGAGTGTTATGTACTGCATTGAAACAATGAACCCATTGTTGTGTCTTGACACAGCCAACTAGATCAAACACGTGAGTTCCATTAATCCAATGGAGTAACTTTTCTTGCAAGACAGTTGTATTATTTTTTGCCAAGGGAATTCCCATGTGGGAAATTGGATGTAATAGTTGGGGCTCCCATATTCTTTCATGATAAATGCCAACTTTTAAAATCATTTTTCCATTGAGCTCCTGCCACATGCATTAAATTAGCAGAGTATTCTAAATACTCTGGATATCTGTCTCTGAACAGGCTCATGATTTCTGGATATATCAAGTTCATTAAAGTGGCTTGTATCAGTTGCGAAGCAAATGTTATGAGATTGCTTTGGATCTGTGTACATTGTATAGCAATAGAAAGGCTATATATACTATTTTGAAGAGAATGCCCTAAATCCAAAATAATTTCTTTTTCAATTCCTACCCATTGAGGAAAAATGTGTCCTATCAAATCGATCCCTTGTGCCACATTCATCAGCCCAGAACCAATTGAAATCCCCAGGTCTCTCATTTTTGAACCCATCAACCCTAATTTGTGGGCAATTACTTCTGAATCTATGGTGTTTAAAATTGAGCCTCCTGTTCCCAAAGATCCAAGCGCTGTGTCCAGAATGTCTCTCTTTGATCTAAAAAGGCAGTGCATTATCACTTGCCATTGCTTTTCTCTTTGGTCCCATTGTGCTTTTAAATAAGGGCTACAAACCGGGATTGCTCTGGTCACATTTACTGCGGTCACATCAAGAACCATGTTTGTAAAAATGAGCTGCACTTTAGAATAAGCAAAGGAGAAACATGTCTAATGACTATGTTTCCCAAGTTTAGAGGTGGTTTTTTTTAAAACAACTGGACATATATAAAAAAGTAGGGACATTCTATTCTATGGTAGGTCACATTACAATTTGCATGTGTTGAGGTGATGTTAGCACATGTGAACAGCCTGATCTTCCATGTCCATGTCGGACGACATTTTTAATCTAAAGTCAGAGTGGTTTGGAAGGAAGGGGGAACCTTACCAAATCTAGGATTGAAGCAGTTCCGACTCCACACTCCAGACTTCAAAGAGAGGTTTCCGGCATCTACCCATTTATGTCCTCTGGGGCCCATCATAAACAACATAGACCTGATGTTTTTGTTGGCATTGATTATCACTCTTGTGATCACTCAAATTGGAACTTTTTTATCATACCATTCTCGGGCTTCTTCCGTAGCATCTAAAACCTCATAGGATTTTGTATTCCCAACTGGTGTTAAACTGTGATGGGTAAGTGGGCAGGGCAGCATCCACAGTCTCACATGAAACCATCCATATAATCCATTTGTACAGGCATTTAGCCATCCCTTGTCCCTATAGGGAAACAGAGAGGCATACTACATTTTGAGCTTAATTCACCCAACCTCAGGGAACAAAACAGTCTCAGACCGATCAATTACAGGCAATTCAGGCCAGTCCCATGCCACAGGCTTTATAGGGACAAGGCCAGCTTTTCATGTTTAAGCTAGGAGGAGTGAAAATATTTAAGCTTGCCTCCATGCTTGTTGGGAATACATACCTGGTAAACTGCTGGAGACATTCTCCCAATGATCTTAACAGGACCCATCCATTTAGCAGACAGGGCATGGTAGTTCTGAGAAAAATACTGTACAGTACAAGCTGACCCACATCCCACTGTTGGGAGTTTCTAACCCAACCCAGCCTATGGTCTATGACCTGCATGTTTTTCCCTAATTTTTTCTGCATCCTGATGGTGGATGTGAATAATGCTCTTGACAAGGGACTTGGTTTGAGGCCACAGGCTCCAGGCCAGAGGAAAGTGTAGTGTCTAGCCAGAATGCTTCAGGCATCAACATTTTTCTTCCAGTCATGACCTGATGAGGGTGAATCCATGAGAAGCTATAGTTCCTCTAAGGGCCGTGAGGATGATGGAAAGTTTGGCATCCCAGTCTTTCTCAGATGCACGCACTACCTTTTGCAGTGCTTCCTTCAGAGTTCTATTAGTCCTTTCAATATGAGCAGAGCTCTGCAGATGATGGGCTATATGAAACCTCTGGTAAATCCCTAATGTTTTACACAGCTCTTGCATCACTTCCCCTAAGAAGTGCAAACTGCAGACATGATCTATAGTACATGGGATCCCAAACTTAGTCAGAACTTGATTAACCAGAATCCTAGCAGTAATAATTTCATTGGGAACGCCTCTACCCATTTGCTAAAGGAATCAATGATTGTGAGGCAATACTTGTTTTGTCTAGGTGTGGTTGGTAGGAGTCCAATGAAGTCTATTTGGAGATGAGCCCATGGACCTTCCATCACTGGTGTCAGACTGGGGCCTTGGGGCTGCTCTGATCTGCATTTACCATGGTGCAAAACAGGCAATTTTCCACCCATTGGTTTACTTCTTGCTGCATCTGGGACCATCATCCTGTTTCCCTCACTCTCTTATAAGTGGCTTGTCTTCCCCTGTATCCCAATTCATGGACAAACTGAATTAGATCTCCTCGGAGTTCCTTGGGGACTATCCAGCTGTAATTTTCTTCATCTACATCCTCCCACACTCCTTCCTTTTGTTCTATTTTATATCTTACTGTGGGATCTTTTCCTGCATTTATGAGCTCTTTGATCTCTCAGTCTCCCTTCTGTAATTCTGCTAAATCCAAGGTTGGGGGCATGAGGGGTTCCTTCAGCTTAACATTGATGGGATTTCTGGTTCATATTTAGGTCCAGGTGTCAAAGCAGCCTCTTTGGCTAACACATATGCCCAGTTGTTCCACAGAGCCTCTTCACTATTTCCCTTTTGATGTCCCTTGACACAGGATACTCAGATTGTGGCTGTCCTCTCTTGGAGCAATTGGGCTACAATCTTCCACTTATCTGAGTGTGCTACTATCTTGCCATCACTTGCCTTTGTTAGCATAGAGGGAAAATTGAGTCCATATACTGAAGGCTGCCAGCTAGGAAATAGATGCCACTGCCAAGTCTGGAAAGTCACTCACAACTGCTGGGTTCTTCTGAAGAGGTTTTTTAATCTTAGTTTCAGCAAAGTATTTACAAGCATGATACAGCAATATTTACACCAACTGACATAATGCTCCACCATCAACTGACACCCACACCACTACATGGTACATTGGAGCATTTCTCCTTATATACACAAACTCTAACTAGGATTCTGATCCAACCCCCTGCTAATGCTTCATCGGCTTCCTGTCATGTGACCACAGTGACAGTGCAGTTTGGACCTGCTATGACTCATCTTCATGCTCAAGTTGCATCAGCTTCCTCTGAGTCAGCATTTCCTCTTTAACCTATTGCATGCACTTGAGACATTTTACACAGCCTGGGGCAAAATATACTGACAGCCTTCCACTCTCTTTCTAACCACACTGGAAACCAGTCTATTGCTGCATTCACTGTCCAATGTGAATCCATTTAAATAGCTAAAAGTACATCAGGGCACTCGAAGCCCAGCACAGCACAGAAAGCTTCTACTTCAGTGGCTTGACTGGAATGAGGCCAAATGACTCCTTGAAGCATGTGAGTATCATTCACACAGATCACTCCACATCCTATTAAGCGGATTACTTCAGGCCAGGAGGATGACCCATCCCAAAACCAACAAGTGAACCCTTGCAAAAGTGCCTCTTGTTGGATTTCTCCCACTTTCACTGGCCACCTATCTTCTCTGATGGGAGAAAGGGGACACTTGTTAGCAGCTCTGGTGACAATCAAGCCATAGGGGGCCGAAGGTTCGCTTGGTTGTTTATGGTAGTCTGCACCTCTCTTGATTAGTTCAAGGGTCTCTTTAGCTAACCTGGCATTGTGTACTTGTCCATCTTGTACTTTGATAGAGAGTATAAAATTTTAAGGATGTGTATGGTGTCTGTACAATAGCTTTTGCTCTCCTCTGATGAATTCCCATCTAGTCAATGTTCAGACTAAGGCAAGACTAGTTTTCTCACATGGACTGTATTTGATTTCCGTGGATGACAAGTTTCTAGATGCATAAGCTACTACTCTTTGAGTTCCATTGTGGAGCTGAGAAAGAACAGCTCCTACATTGCCATCTGAAACTGCTAGCTGGATGTAAAAGGGCTTGCTTGTGTCCGGGTGAAGGAGAACTGGTGCCTGCACTAGATCTCCCTTTAGGGTGACAAAAGCTTCTTGTTGTTTAGGTCCCCATTCTGAGATAACTCATTTCTTTAGCAAATCATATAAAGACTTGGCCTTGATGGCAAAAGATTCAATGAATTTTTAGGAGAAGTTGAATGTGCCCAGCAAAGTTCTTAAGGAAACTACATCAGTGGGAGATGGGAAATTTCCAATAGTCTCTACCCGCTGAGAGTCTGGTGATCAGCATGTTGGGCTTGAGGTTTAGTCCCAGATATTTGACATGGTTTGCACTAGCTGAGCTTTGTCCCTCTTGGCTTTGAATCCTGTGTTTCTGATCAGGTCAAGAACCTCTCTGATAGTATCTGTTGCCTTTTCTTCTGAATTGGAATGTGCCAGTATGTCATCTATATAGGACAAAAAGTTGGGGTATAACACAGGATGCAAGTGAATGGCATATACTGGGGCTGGAGTGAAAACCCTCAGGGCATCTCTTAAACATATGTTCGATGCCACTGAATTTGAATGTGAACTTGTAAAAGCAGCTCTCATGTAGTGGGTAGAATGAAATGCATTGGCCAAGACTATAACGCTATAGAAGTTAGCTCTGGCTGTGATCGCAGCTAAGATCTCATCGTATTTAGCTACCACTGGAGCTACTGGGAGAGTGGCTGCATTGAGGGCTCTGAAATCTACTGTCATTCTCTATGTGACACTGTTCACCTTCAAAATGGGCCATAGAGGTGAGTTATAAATGGACTGCCTTGGCATAATGACATCCCATTATGCCTCTCTATGGTTTTGGCAATCCCTTCTTCTGCCTCTGAGGTATCTGTACTGCTTTTGGGGAGGGGGATCTTTTCCCTCTATCAACACACACACACCCTTGATTGTGCCACACTCAATCTTATCTTTAATCCACACCTCTGGAAAATCTGCTACCCATGTGTCTGTAATCAAAGGGCAAAGAGGCATTGGGGCTTTTAGGGCAGCACACCTGTGAATGGCTGAGATCTGCAATGGACCCTCTTCCAATTTCCAGAGGAACCCATTGGTCAGGTCTACAGTCAGCTGCTGTTGCCCTAAGAATCTCACACTCATAATACCATTGTCCTCTTGAATGCAGTCTCGAAGGTGATTTTCCTTCCATCTTCTTTCTTAACTATCCAGCTTTCACATCCATACATGGTAATAGGGAATATAATGGCTTGTGTGATTCTGACTTTTCTGCTGAGTTGTATATCTTTGCATTTTAGGATCTTTTCTAGTTCTTTCATAGCCACCCTCCCCATTCTTAATCTTCTGATTTCCTGGCAGCAGTCCCCATTTCTATCAATGTTTGATCCCAGATATGAGAACTCTTCTATTATTTCTATTTCTCCATTGTCTAGTCTGAATGTGTGTAAGTTCTCTGTAGTCATTATTTTTTGTTTTCTTTATGTTCAGTATTAAGTCTGATTTTGCACTTTCTTCTTTGATCTTCCTTAGTAGTTGTTCCAGGTCTTTGAGGTTTTCTGCCAGCATTATGGTGTGTTCTGCATATCTTAGATTGTTGATATTTCTTCCTCCTATTTTCATTCCTCCCTTTCCATGTCCAAGCCTGCTTTCCTTACGATATGTTCTGCATATAAGTTGATTAGGTATGATGAAAGGATGCAGCCTTGCCTGATCCCCTTGCCAATTGGGAACCATTCTATTTCTCCATGTTCTGTTCTGACAGTAGCCTCTTGTCCAGAGTACAGATTCCTCATCAGGACTATCAGATGTGTTGGTACTCCCATGTCTTTAAGGGCATTCCATAGCCTTTCGTGATCTATGCAGTCAAAGGCTTTGCTATAGTCTATAAAGCATATGCTTTATAATTGGTAGTTTCACCTCTGCCCACTCTGTAGTATTTTAAAATATATATATAATTATACCTTCAACTTATTCAATATGATTATTAGAGTGTTGTTAAACTGAGCATTTACATCAGTATTTTGGTTGTGATTTGTGCCCTTGCATACCATCTTGTAATCCAGCTGGATGAAACATATTTAAGATCTATTTTAAATTAATAAATGGTATTACTGTAATTTGTAGGGGCCAGCTGTGGATACACAACTTCCATAATGCTATGCATAACAATAAGTGATTACTGTATATAGAAGACTGAATTACCACAGTAAAGAAACTGGGAAAGTAAAAAAAAATTAAAGTAAAGGCCTTAAAAGAAATTATAGTAACCCGTCAAAGAGTGGAATGGTTGTAGCTCAGGAGAACATGTATCTAAATCTGACCTTTAATGTATTTTTGAACAACACTATGATGCATATTATTTTATTCTCTGCTCCCCTTAATACTTTAGCAGTAGCTTGCCTCTGACAGAAACATCTTCCTTTTTAGCATAGCTTGGGAGTTCAGTGGAATAGTAACATTAATATAAAGTTTCTGACTATTGTTGGATGGTAGATTCTGAATTTGAGAATTACTACAGATATAATTAGTTTCTTTCCAAAGAGCTTTGAAGATGGGGAGTTCTTTGATAGAGCCAAGAATCATATCACTTCAGTCTTTTCTTTGTTTTATTGTATGTGTTTTCATTTGGATGGTTGCAACATGCAGTTGCCAAAATCCATGCCTGGTAGATTGAAAAAAGTGGACAGAATCCAAATTTAATTATATTGAGATACTAACTGGAACTACTGAGTAGTCATAAAGGTGAAAGAAATAGAAAGAGCTTGTCAGAAAACATAGGAGTTCTCTTGTAATGACCCTGGAAGGCCTGTAGGATTAGGTTATAGGAAGGGGTAACTCAGGGGAGATGGTTTGTGTTAGCCAATGGGAAATGTTAATTTGGAGAGACCCGATTGACTGACACTTAAAGCATTCTGTTAGAGAGCCAAAGGAAACTGGAAGAGAAACTTGATTAGCCCTGAGTCTCACTTGGGTTCTGTTTCAATTGCTGCAAACTGAGCTCAAGGTGTAAAAGTACTCAAAAGTTTGCACTCAGTTAAATCAATGGGAAAGGAAGAGTTGGGGATGAAATCTGGTCCTTCCCTTGGGCAAAAGCAAACCATTTCAACCTCTCTTAGCTTGTGTTTTTTGTTGTTGTTAACTGCTTTTGAGTTGATCTCAACTCATAGCAACCACTGTGGATGAGACATTTTCAAGACTCCCTGTCCTTTACTGTTCTGCTTAATTGCTGTAAACTCATATCACTCAAACTCTCTTTAATAGAGTGCATCCATCTAGCACACAGACTTCCCCTCTTTCTATTTTCCCCCACCTTTCCTAGCATAATTGTTAAGGAAAATGCAACATGGGACATACAGTGATAGAAATAA
>JAIPUX010001232.1:155517712-155532110 GCA_020142125.1 Phrynosoma platyrhinos | reverse complement strand
TATCACCTCTCAGTCTTCTTTTCTCCAGGCTAAACATCCCCAGCTCCCCAAGCTGTGTTTCTTTAGTGTTTTGGACTTTAGGTGTCAGATACCAGTCATCTTGGCCAATGGTCTGGAATTCTGGGAGCAGAGGTCCACAACACCTGGAAGGCCAGAATTTGGGAATCACTGTATGGTAGGGTTATTTAATGTACATCCTGATTTTATTAGTGATTCGTAAATTCTTAATTGTTAATTGTAAAGGATTTCAGTGGCTGAGATCCTTCTGTGGAACCATGGTAGTGGGATTGCCCATTATACTACTATTTTCATGCTCTTTCAGAGAGGAGGCAGAAAAGGTAGGAGAAAGGCAGCAGCAAATCCCCCACCATTTGTGTTTTTGAATGCCTGATTTCTGGCAGGAGTAGGGTGAAAGAGTGCACAAAGCCAAGGAATTCTGGAATTCTGGGAGATCTGGCTTGGCAAATTGCCTGTCTTATGGCAACTGTCTCAGCCAGCCCTCCAACACTTCCATGGTTCTATGAACTCCTCTGAAGCCAGGTATTTAGGGAAAATGGAACACAGAGCCAGCAGCCTTTGCTTCCTAATACAGTTGTCCCTACCTAGTGGCCTAGTGATTCACAATAGAGTGCAGAAAGTGTTTAATAATTAAAATTAATTAGTCCATTTTTAAAACAAAGAAAATAACCCTGAAAAGCACACCTTTGGGATTTGTTTGGTATACACACCCAGTCTCAAGTGTCTAGGTTTCATGGACCTGGAGCAGAGACAGACAGATAGACAAGACACTTGTTATTTTAAACAATTAATTAGAAACATTTACTAAAATAAAATACAAACACCAGTAGAAGATTATGGAATATTATGAATTATTTTTGTTATATTGTCTGCCAAATCATAATGGCCCCTTTTGAAATGCAATAAAAAACTGGCTTTGAATGGGCCAAAGACAATTGCAAAATGTAATGTGAGTAAAATGGAACATTTTGTGGACTGTGCAGTAGCAGACAATTGTGACACCTTGCAGGATTGAAATGAGCACAGAGTATGCTTACTCTGGCCCTACATGCAAGTACCAAAGAAGAGATCAAATTGTAAACCTCAGGATTCCATAGGATGTAGCCAAGGCGGTTAAAGTGGAATCATAATTTTTTAACTTTGTGGTGTGAATGAGATCTAACATGCTGTGGGAAGCCACTTAAGAATCAACTGCCTGAAAAAGGTTGTACTCCTGTTAGAATTGCCACTGGAATCCCATCAAAAGTCTAATTGGGAGAAAATGTGGAAAAGTCACATTTCTCAAGATCATGTGTTTTGTCCATCCCTGGACTATCGGTTATTTCCTTTCCTTTCCTCAGATGATTTTAAACAATAACAACAATTTCAACAAAAGTAACAAATTTTTTGTTTTGTTGTTAATTACTTTGGTTGTTTTTCTTTTCTTTTATCCAGTGAGTCCTCATGAAATTAACATGGATGAGTCCAATTATCAGAAGGTGACACATAGCGGAATAGGTCATTTGTCATGTCATAAGGCAGAATTCCAAGAAGAATTGACACTTAGCTTAAGAATAGGCACCTCAGTGGGCATCATTAGTGAATGTAACCTTTCAGAGTCTGGCACTGTGTCCAGAATGAAAACCCCTAGATGCTGTAGTCCTTTCTCTTCTTCTAGAAGTCAGCAACTGTAAAATGCATCAGTGTGTTTAAAAGTGTGAACAATGTTCTCTGTCATTTCAGTGACACTTGGCTTTAGGATGGTTTGGGGAAGGGTGTTAAAGGAAATGCAAAACTTCTGGTCCATTTTTCCATATTCTGAATGGATTCTCTATGGATCCCGTGTATTCAGATCTACCCAATGCCATGGAAGACTTAAAGCTCATATGGTGTTATGGCTAAAGAAGGGGGTGAGGAACATTTTTTCAATGAAGAGCTGCATTTGCTCAGGATTAATCTATTGGAATTAATCCAGTTTGGAAAAGTACTTTTTAAAAATTCATTCCCTTTACTTATTGCAGTGTTTCAAAAGTACCCCACTTCCATCAATTGTTATAATACTGAAAACATGTTAGGTTATTTTTTCCTCACTGCTCATTACTTTCTTTTAGGAGAGAAAAACACCATTAAGATAGATAAGAGAATGGCATAACACTTCAAAAATTCCTGCCAAAATTCCTTTTAAAAACATCCTTAAGTAGTAACAAGATAATGTTACTCATTTAACCAGTTTGCTCTTATTATGTTGCTTTCAAAATTATGCCCCTATTGCCTCCTGGAAGTAACTAGTGGCAGGAAACTATGTGCTTTCCAACATTTCACAGATGAAACCTGGGGGGTCAAGATAGCAAACACTATGAATGGAGAAGATTAGAGAGTCTACAGTTTGCTTTTGCCTGAGGCCACTGAGAAAGGCATCACTCTTTCCTCTCCTGTCCCCCCCTTCTGCTAAGTTAACTCAGCACAGACTACTTTTGCAGTTTACAACAACTGAAGTAATCTGAGGATAAAGTGGGCGGTGGAGAAAGAAACTGGGACATTTTTAAAGCAGCTGAAAAAATGAGACAGCTGAGAATTAATCAGGACTGCCTCACCAAATTGGCATGGTTTAAAGCAGGGGTAGGCAACTTTTTTGAGCAGGGGCCTGGGTTGCTGTCCCTCAGACAACTGGGGGGCCGAAGCACCAAAAACAAATAAATAAATAAATAAATAAGAATAGAAATAATTTTAAAAAATTAAAAATTAAAAAAAATGCATGCACACTCTCTCAGCCCCAGAAAAGCCATGGCAACACCTCTGTGGAGATTTTGCCAAGAAAACCCCAAGAACAAGTAATAACAACAATAATCAATATCTTCATGGCGGGCAGCGGGGGTGGCAGCAGTGGCGGTGGCAGGACCAGCCTGGGGCCGGTCCAAAGGCCTCAGGGGGCCACATCCGGCCCCCGGGCTTTAGGTTGCCTACCCTGGTTTGAAGGAATGGAGCAATCCTAGTTACAGTATTTCATTTCCAAGTTCTGGAGGAAAACACTATTGGTGAGTGCAGTAAACCACTGGTACTCAGGGCAGAAGTCAACACTGGGTGGGGCAGAAGCCCAAAGTAGGTACAGTGGGCCCTCCACATTTGTAGGTGTTAGGGATGCAGGACCCCCATGAAACTGGGGAAAAAAACAAATAAAAACAACAACACTATTCTGAGGCAGCTGTTGAACAGCTCTTACCACCAGGAAGTTATTCCTAATGTTTAAATGGAATTTCATTTTCTGTAGTTTGACTATATTGCTACATGTCCTAGTGCAGAAGAAATGCTTGTGCCATCCTCGATATGGCATTCCTTCAATATTTAAACATGGCTATCATGTCACTTCTTAACCTTTCCTTCTCCTGGCTAAGCATACCCAGCACCCTAAGATGCTTCTCATAGGGCATGGTTTCCAGACTTTGCATGTTGCCTTGAATCCTCTATTACAGTGTATGGGCCTTTACAGACTGCCAGAAATAATGCAGCTTGAGGCCACTTTAACAGTCCTGGCTCAGTGCTCAGGAATCATGGGAATTGTAGTTTATTGTGGCACCAGAGCTCTCTGACAGAGAAGGCTCAATGTCCCAGAAAAAAAATACAATTCCCATGATTCCCTAGCACTGAGCCAGGACAGTTAAAGTGGACTCAAGCGGCATTATGTCTGGCAGTCTGTAAAGGCCCTATGTTACTGTGATGGATCCCCTCTCTAGGCTGGCCCCACAGTTCCAAATCCTTGGGCACCCCCTTGCCTCTTTTCTTCTCAAGATCCCTCTGGATCAAGTATTTGGGCCTGAAAGTTATCCCTATATGGAGCAGTGGATGTGTGGTTCATGGCTTCACTGTGGTAAGCATGATCAGACACTCTATCAAAACTCAACAGGAACACCCAGACACAGTTGTAAAAAAGAATAAACAAGTAGAAGTGTATTAATGCACAATTAGATCACACATTAACTCCTGAACTATATAATTATCCACAGCTCCCCAAAACCCTATTTATTTATTCCCAGCTGCATGTTCTATCTCTGTTACAGGCTTTTCACTATTTCTATACCACCTGCAACCTTATATCTCTGCAATCTTTTCTCTATCTACCTTCTGTCAGAGACAAGACTCAGTTTTGTATCATTTCTTGCCCATAATCCCCCCCCCTTTACGGCATTCACTGTGCTGTGATTGGCTGGCACCAATTTAGCTTGCCAGGTTCCTCCCTTCACAGTTATGTATAGTTACCTAGCAGAGGCATTACAGAACCCTGTTAGTGAGTTATGAAGATGCATAACTGACCAATGGCAAGAGTGTCCCAATGGGGTCTCAGTGCACCTTAGCAAGTGTCTTGATGCACAACAGGACTAGTGCACAATGGGACCAATGCACAATAAGTCTGATTAGTATTGGTCATGATGCTTATTGGTCCATTGTGCATTGGTCCCCTACATAGTACCATAACAGCAGCTCTTTACTGGATACGGATGTTATTGAACTGCTCATTTCTAATTCCTGCAAACATTAATCCACTTACAAAGATGCAAATCCTCAACAGGATTATTCCCTTTGCAAAAAAATAAAAAATAAAAAAATCCTCTTTTCTTTTGTGTCTAGAACTCCAGAGATCAAAGCATCAATTGGATCATCCACAAGAGAATCTGTAAATGTTCCATTGGCTGCTTGGTTTTTTGTTTTTGTTTTTTTAAATAAAGTAGTTTGTGCTATAAAAGTGTTATTTCTCTTTTGTGAAGAGGCAGCCCATTCAGACTCAACTAGCTCCTAGAAAACATACAAAACTTTAACTTTCTTAAGTCTTGTCCTCCTAGAGGTTAAATGATCCCTTATCACAGACATCTGGGACTTCTGTGGATAGTTGCTTGTCAGGCACCTGAATGAATTTTGAAGTCAGCAAACCTAAAGGGGATGTTACTTTGGATAACAAAGACACACACACACAACACCCCCCCAAACAACAACAACAACAACATCCAAATGAAAGACCCTATTTGACACCATATCTTGTGTCTCTCCTGAAGCTGACCAGCCCTCCTTCCTTTTCTGAACAATGTTTCATCAAACACATTCTTGCATGACCAGTAGGGAAACCTCAACCTCAGAATCATCAGAGAAATGGGTGACAGACACATCTTTATGCTTCAGATCAGAAGGAAGGGGTGGAACAATTTGGGAAGCTTTTGAAATAGAGGCTTTAGTATCCACTAACTTTGATTCAGATTTGGCATTTAAAGGCTTCTTGTTTGAGAATCCTTGAATAGTATAGGCTGTATTTCTTTTATCTCTTTCAGGAGACTGTCCACTCTCTGTCAGAGCCCTCTTTGTGCTGAAACTGAGATAATCTGACTAGGCAAGTGATTAGACATTAGCTGTCCAATATGCTGAATTCTTTGGGATGCTGTTGCAGGTACAAAGTGAGGATAGCACTTGCTCAGTAGTACAACACAAATCAGATGGATGACAGAGGAAATAAAGGTCTGTGCACTAGCAAGCATTCTGGAACTTCTCCATTCTGTTCCATCTCTTCCCCAAACCAATAAGATGACAAGACAGAAACTGCAATGATATAATTTTATGTCCCAGCTGTTGAGGTACGGAACTCTGAAGTGGCTAAAAGCTGAAATTGTGAGCAGAAGTTTCTATTTGAAAATGGTGGATTGAAGGATGCTCACCCAAAAAGGTCTCTAAAGAATGGTGTACATGTAAGTATGTTAAATGGATAAAGTGGGGAAACTGATGGGTATAATTCCTCAGTGCTCCAGTACCCATCCCTACCAAACCTTTAACATTCCTCATCTTCAGCTCAATAGATAGAAGTAACCAAGGCACTTTTTTTCCAGAACCAGTGGTTTTTGTTCTGACAAGGGTGCCATTTGGGCTATGGAATGGGGTTCATCTTACTGCACTATCAACCATTTGGGCTATCGAATGGGGTTCATCTTACTGCACTATCTCCTGATTATTTCAGCAGAAAGCATTAGTGATCTGAATAGTTTCCATTTTGTTTTTGTTCTTGACAACTAAGGATTCCTTCCCATGGGAGGCCATGCGTGTTGGATAATTAATCTGCAAAAGGTCTTTTAAGGGGAGTTACCCTTGGTTATTGTTATTACTTTTTAAATTAGTATATAATATTTTGAATTGATGTTTAATTATGATACTAATTTATTTGTTTTAACTTTTTTATCACAAGTTTCTTTAGTAAGCTGCCTTGAGTCCCATGTTGGGAGACAAGATATAGATTAACTAAATAACAGACAGGCAGAGTTTAAATGTCACAAATAATTTTAAATACAATAGCTATCCTGATCTATCATATATTTGGCCCAAATGTGATCAACATACTTCCAATCACAGTAATTTTTGCTTTATTTTCTATGAACTCTCTCTCTCTCTCTCTCTCTTTGTGTGTGTGTGTGTATGTGTGTGTGTGGCATGAATAATGGTGGGATGTGTTGGCTTTGCAAGCATTTGTTACTGAGCACAAAGGGTTTAATCAGGAAATGATGGATAACCATATTTAAGTAGAGCATTAGCCTAATGATGTATGAAACTGTAGTGCAGTAAAGTTATGTTCATGTTTATTCTCTTAAAGGGAATTGAAATCCTTCCTGTTATAAGTCAAGACTAGTTGTCTCTATGGCTTAGGGCCTTTACAGACTGCCAGAAATAATGCAACTTGAGTCCACTTTAACTGCCCTGACTCAGTGCTAACAAATCATGGGAACTGTAGTTTATTGTGGCATCAGAGCTCTCTGACAGAGAAGGCTCAATGCCTCAAAAAAAAAAAAAAAAAAAAAAAAAAACTACAAATCCTATGATTCTCTAGCAATGAGCCAGGGCAGTTAAAGTGGACTCAAGTTGCATTATTTCTGGCGATCTGTAAAGGCTCTAAAACTGCATCTACACAGCAGAATTAATGCAGTTTGACACTGCTTCAATTGCCATGGTTCAGTGCTTTAGAATTCTGAAATTTGTAGTTTTGTGAAATATTTAGCCTTGTCTTTCAGACCACTCTGGTGCCACAACAAGCTACAAATCCCAGGAGTCCATAGGATGGAGTCATGACAGTTAAAGCTATGTCAAGCTGCATTCATTCTGCAGTATGGCAGCAGCCTAAATCACTCTCCTTCCCACTGTAAAAAGAGAAAGAAACAAAGAAATGAAAGTTTTTTTAAAATGCACATACCAAAAACAATAGTGACAACAGGAGGAAAGAAAATTAGCAGAAGGCAAAATGAGTCTTGTGGAATAGGCATGCAAACAGCTAGAAACCTGAAAGGGCTGAGGCAGGGACAAGAGAAACTGGAAGATCCTCACCTGAAAATTTAAGGCCATGTGATTTCTTGCCTCTGGTTCTGGGCAGCCAAGCTAAAGCCACTGTGTGGATTTTTCCTTTACATCACCCAGGGAAGTATAAAATACCCAAATCTTTCTTCTTAAATGGCAGCATAAAGGATCATGAAGGAACCTTTGATTTCCTTCTTTTCTGCATTTGATTCTAAAGTGCATGGCTCATTATAATCTTCTGCTGGTTGAACCTAGCAATCTATTCAAAGAGGGGCTTCACCCCTTGAAAAGCTGCCAGATATGTCTTTCATATAGGCTCTATACTTTAAAAATCATCACAATTTAACAATTTCAGTGTTCAAAGTGCCAGCTGTTCTTTAGACACACAGTATTACAAATACTGGCTTTTGAAACTGAAATAAACAATGCATTCTCCCCCCCCCCACACACACACTATTCGATTACCGTGGAAATTCTCTAATTCAAATTCTTATATCTCTATTTCTGTTCTTTCTTGTAACTTTACAAAATTTGATTTTTCTACTGCTGAAAGTCTAGATTCCTTGGGGCTCAGGATCTGGCTGCATCTCTTTTTGCCGTATGGGGTGAACAAAGGAAAAACAGATAACTTGTACTGAATGTGGACATGTTAAATTGAAAAGTAGATATCATTTTATGTACATAGTGCGTCTCGGAGGGCCAGTGTGATGTAGTAGGTTGAAAGTTGGACTACAGGTCTGGAGACTATAAAAACCCATTGGGTGACCTTCAGCAAGTCACACACAGCCTTAGAGGATGGCAATGGCAACCCTCCTCTGAAGATACTTGACAAGACAACGCTTTGATAGGTTCAGCATAAGTAAAAAATGACTTGGATGCATATAACAACAACAGTCAACTTCCTCTACACTGGTGGCGTAGTGGTTAAATGCCTGTACTGCAGCCACTCACTCATAGACCACAAGGTTGCGAGTTCAATACCAGCCAGGGCTGAGGCTCGACTCAGGCCTGCATCCTTCCAAGGTCGCTAAAATGAGTACCCAGCTTGTTGGGGGGCAATCAGCTCACAGTTGTAAACCGCTTAGACATCCCATAGCGTGATATGAAGCGGTATATAAATAAGCTGCTTTGCTTTTTGCTTTGCTTTTACATTGCAATTCAATTTGCCCAGAATATTGATTATGGGTGGTCTAAAAGACAGAGGGACAGACAGACAGACAGCTGTGCTTATGGCATTGATGTATCAAAAAACAGTTGGCTGATCTGATCTGTGTTGACATGATATCATGATCTGAATGCAAAGAACAAACAAAGCAGCTGGAATGCTTGCAGTGCACTTTACATAAAGGAATATGATTTTTTTTTTGTTTTGGTGGGATTTGTATTTTATAGAGTGCACAGGGAAAAGAGTGGATTCATTGATGAAAATGAATATCAAAATAACTCATAGGAACATGTGAATAAAGAAGAAGGAGATTTCTGTGACAAAACCTCACAGCCATCAAGGTCAGGATGGCCTTTGTATTATATGAAGAGGGGAAAGGACTGCTAGGCAAGCTGATGAAGAAGAAAAAAGGAATTACACTTGGCCCTCCCCATTCATGGACTTGGAGCCTGTGGTCTTGCCCCTTCGTGGATGGCAAGTGGGGAGAGACAAAATGCATGTGTGCCTGAGGCACACACGCCCATTTTAACCAATGGGCTTTGAATATTTGTGGTTTTTCCAATTCACTCTGTGTGTGTGTGTGTGTGTGTCCAGAACAGATCCCCCTGAATCGGGAGGGATTACTATATATTGAGAAATAGGTTGTGTGAACTGTGACTGAGAAACTATAATTTGACTGAAAGTATTAAATAGGATCATGGCTAAGCAAAGTTCTGAAACTGGATAATTCTTATTCATGTCTCACAAACTCTAATTCATGTCTAACAAAGTAACAATATACAGTACTGCCAATATATGGCTTTCATAACGTGTAGTGTGGAATGTTTTGTTGCAAAGATTATGCAATTGCCATCAGAATAATAGATTGGAGTCTTCTTGTTCTTGAAACACGTAGGGCATGGGTTGGGAAAGTGCAGCCTGTAGGACCCCAAAAACTTTTAGTTTTGCCCCAAAGTGTCCCCAGCAATATGGAGAATGTGAAAGGCAAATCTGCCATGTTTTTCAGCCTTCTGCAGCTATTGTAGGCCCAGGAAATGCATTGGGGTGGTGGTGGAATGAGAAATAGGGGCCAGTGCTCCAAGTCCATGGGGGGGCAATGTGATCTCTAACCCCCAATAGTTTTCCATCCCTGATTTAGGGATACTCCAAATGTCATAATGCATGTGAACCTCAAAATCTACCTTCAGTGGAATGCAGTCTCTGCATACCCCAGAGATTTGAATGTGGACCACTTGGATTCAAGATTACAAAAAGCACAGATTCCACCTAAACATTGGGGAGAAAATTCTGATGGTACAATCTGTTTGACAGTGGAACAGACTGCCTTAGGTAGACACTTTTTTTTTTGGGATACCTTTAAACTTTAGATGGCTATCTGCCAGGATTGCTTTAACTGTGTGTTCCTGCATGATAGGTAGCTGGAGTAGATGACCTTGCATTTCCTTCCAACTCTATGATCCTAAATGTTCTTAAGTGGAATAATAGAAGGAAGGCTAGGGCTGCTGTTTTTGACATTTGCATGTACATAATTATGTCTAGTCCTGAAATATTTTGAACAAATACAGTAGAGCATATGTGTGAGTGAGTGAGTGAGTGTGTATGTGTGTGTGAGCAAGGAAGAGAAATCAGGCAGGTTTCAAAAACTGTTTCATCTACAAAACTGATCTTTTTGTCAGGGATTAATTAAAAAGACATTCCTGCATTATCTGGATTACCAGATGTAATTTACTTCTTAGCAACCTTGCAAATCAGGTTACTTATAGCCATACTGAAGTATAGGTTTGTGTGCTTAATTCTGTCTCTTCTTCCCAATGTAGCATGCTATTTCCAAGTTAGCTGAACTGCAGCATAATATCAGGGCACTTAGGTAAATGAACTTCAAAAACTAGAAAGGTGCTATGCAATCTATTTCCGTTAAATTACAATTCTGATAGGTTTACTCATGGTTAAGTTTTGTTTATTTTAATTTTTTAAAAAAATTCAACAGCTATGAACCAACAGGACTCATGCCTTATGTAACCATGTTTAGTACCAAGGTTGTGTATTTTAGTACTAAAAGCACTATTACATGGAACAACAAAGTCCTTCTTACTAGCTACTATAAGGTTAAATGATAAAATGATGAGACTGATGCAAAGAATATTAATTCAAACTGTGTATTGAATTAATCAAAGAATTCATTGAACCCAAGAAGCAGACATTCAAAGAGATCAAATATTGATTTAGCTGTTATTTTTATTAGTATTATAACCATAGGAAACATTGCATTTCAGTGGCTTTAAATTACATCAAAGAACAAAGCAACATTTTGGTTTCATAAATCCAGCATACTGGATTAGATCTATGTCAACAATGTTTCCTCATTCACTTGACCTTTGATTCATGCTGTTCTATTGGGCTCCCCTTTCACTTCCCATGATTTTTAACACCTACATGACACCTCTGTGATTGAATGCTGGAACATCTAGGGTGCAGGTAGGTTTGATGTCCAAGTTTCCTTCCCATTTGATTCCAGGGAAGCTGTGAAAATCTTCAGTAATTCTCTGAGATCAATGAGACGGGATACGATCTAACATCAGCATAATCTGGACAAGATAAAAGTCCTGTTGGCAGATAATCAGTTTTGGAATAATACTTGTTTCTTGTTGCATCCTTTTAAAAATGGATTTGTATATGTAGGATGCCCCCAACCACATAATACTGCTGAATAGTTTATGTAGATCAAGGAATATCTTTGCACAATATTTCACTGGTGTGTCAGCTGCTTCCTTTCCTGGGATCTCCTAACATAACATGCTTGAATTACCTCCAGATTAGTCTACTGCAGTGGGTTGGGAATAGAAAGGTCTGGAGCTCTTTCCCTAGCAGACCCCTTCAAAAAATGCATGTAGCCCATTACAGTGAAGGCTAAATAGCAACAACAAAACCCCTAGATTTCGGTTAGCAGATTTCAGCAATTCATTTACATGCTGTGCTCGTTGGGTGATCTTAATTATTTGCAATTGCTATTAAGATTTGTGTGAATTATATTAAGAATGCAGTCTTCCATCAAGCTACGCTTGCTCCACCGAAAGCTCAGTAATTATTACAGATCATTTATAGGCATTTAAAAACAAATAATCTGAAATAAATTGAAAAAGAAAAGTCAAACTGTCTCAGGGAAAAATGATCTTTTTAGTGGAGTGCACATTGGGGATTGCCTTTGCTTCTAGGAGAGAATATGGATGCTATTTGAACCTTGTTTTCCAGAAAATACTAACTTATTTTAAAACTGGAAGGATGCCCCCCGGGTGTTATAAACATCAGTATTTCCCTCCCAAAGAGCAGCAATATTTTCATAAACTGGTGCTTCCTGGGAATGGGAAGACCAAAGATTGTTTATCCGAAATATTCCTAAATCACATAGTTTCAAAATGCCTGTCTCATCATGCCCCTGCCATGTGTTGGCAATCAGCATTCATATCTCATCATGATAACTATAATATTTCAGGATGGTTTTTCTGCTAAGTTCTTTTTGTTTCTTTGTTGCTTGTGATAAATAACAATGAAGATCAGATTTGGTAGCATCTGGTCATTTCAAAGAGCAGATTTTTTTTAAAATATGTAAAATCTGTTAGAAAGTGGGCACCCTTGAAAAAGAAAGGTAATAGTTTGCATGTATAGTGACCTCTCTACATTCACCTGGATCAGGGCCACAGGACCCCTGTAAAAGTGGGGAAAAAAAACAAATAAAAAACATATTTTTCCCTGAGAGAACACCTCTCTAGGAATTTCTAGGTCCTCCAGTGTAACTCTATGGTCAACATCTGCCAGAGATTGGCTATAGAATTGCACAAGGACCTACAAATGACTAGGCAAGTGTTCTCTCTAGGAATCTCAAGGTCCTTCACAGCATGACTTTTGATGGAAGTAGAGTCATACTGGAAGATATGGAGATTCCTAGAGAAAATACATTAATCAAATTCACGAATAATCAAATACGCAAAAGTCAAAGCCACAAATGTGGAGGGTTGGCTGTATACAGATGTGATTTACAGGATGAACTTTGAACATTTGTCCCCTATTATCCAAAAGTGGTGGGGGGGGATGTGGGGTCCCACCAACAATGATATAATCTTCTTGGGATTCATGGGGAAGGCGGAAGGATTATGATCTTTGAAGGAACCTGTGAGAGGTTAAGTAACTTAATGGATCTCTCCACATATATTTACCTCCACTAATTACTGCAAGACTCCATTTTAAAATGAATAAAAGAGTTTTGTTTAAAAATGTGGAAAAGGTACACACAAACACACAGAACCAATACAACTTCATGAACTACACAAGGCTATAGAAAATAAAAAGGTATGAGCGGTTAAATAGTGAATAGTTGGGAATTGGAGGGGGTGATAATTACCAGTACTGAAGGCGGAGTTCTACAGAAAGTGGAGAGTGGCTCAGACGAGGGCTATGCAGTGAGTGGAGTTCCTGTCTGTGTGACAGAGCCTCAGTATATAACAGCCTGCAATGGCCTACCACAGTTTGTAGTGGCAAATTGACTATGTCTGGGGTGGATATTTATATCTGATTTCATAGCCTCAAGAGGTGTGTGGTGCCATCTTGCTATGCAACAAAGAAGTAATGGTTTTCCCCAAGGAAAAGACATTAGGTTTCCAGAATAACTTTGGATTTTAACTTTGGAGTAACAAAAAATTGATAGGATCTGAGACATCCCCTGAATGAATGGATAGGAAGGGAAAATAGAGACACAGCCTCGGATAAGAAGGGAATTTGGTCTTTAACTGCTCTGCAGTGGAACTTTCTTAGTCCTTTTTGTGGGAAGATATGCAGAGGGCCTGGTGGAGGATGAGCTAACTTATTTTGTCTTTATTGAGTTATCAAGATCTTCCACATGTTTTCAGCCCAGAGTTCCTGTTCATATTTGTACTTTTCTAGTGTAATAAAAGTCATCATGACCTCTGAAAACATCCCTGATTCTAGATATCAAAATATGAAAATATAAACCTCGTATTCAGCTAGAGGTGTGTAGGGTATGCTAATACCCTGCTTAATAAAACTTGAAGATGGAAAGGACAATGGGATGGGATGAGATGGGGTGGCATGGGATGCCATGGAGGGCTGAATTCCCAGTCATGTTCATTCCACAACATTTCAAGTATCCATTTTTGTGTGTCATATTCTGTCCATCTTGTGGATATTAAAAGTCCCTCTTATTGCTCTGACATTCAACCTCTTCACAATAGTTACTTACAAATTTTCATCCAGCAGGAGCTAATAGTTCTGGTGTCAATGGAGCAGTGAATCTGTTCCAGTTTTTAGTTCATATTTAAACCCTGTTTTGGAGATAGGCTCCTGCACCTTGGGTAACTTCTTTATTTATTTTTAGACTAAACGTCAGCCGACTCACTGTCCCACCAAAATCAGAACCAGCAGCCTTCAATGTTTTTAATACACGTAATTGTAGGAAGTCTAATGACATTTCTAGAAAATGCAGAGTGGCATACAGAATGAAGCATCCTTTAATATTCTGTATATTTGTAATGGTACAGTATAACATTCTGTTTATTTTTTCCCTATGAATAATGCGTAGTTTATTTGAACACTTTAGTTCATCATTTGGCATTAGTTCATTATTTGGTTGGTTGTTTAGTGTTCAATATGATGCAATAGAAGTTCTTTTTCAGATGATTGTGTCTAAAGTAGATGTGACTTGAAAGATATGTCAGTGCTTTTAAAAAATGTTTATTTTTAATTTAATGCAGCTATGGAGAGATGTGTGTGTGTGTGTGTGTGTGTGTGTGTGTGTGTGTGTGTTACTAGATAAATAGTCAGTCCTAATTATATGAGTGATACCTTACACATGCAATACATACACAATGAATTACATCCAAGGGTATTAAAAGAACTGGCAAATGTAATATC
>JAIPUX010001232.1:155484235-155495980 GCA_020142125.1 Phrynosoma platyrhinos | reverse complement strand
AAACTGGCCCATGTGTGATAACATCCAAGGTCACCATAAGCTGAGGTTGACTTGAGAGCAGTTAACAACATAAAAAATACCACTTTCCATACCAGCCTGCCCACAATTTAATATCAGACCAATAGGCTTTTATTTATTGGTGGATAGTACACTGACTGAGAATTTTAGTTTGGTTCATTTTCCTTTCCAAAGTCCTTTATAAATTTGATAGAATGACTTAAGATTTAGAAAGTGTTGGAGAAAATTAAATGGACAATTCTTTCCATCCTGGCAGAAACTTTTGAATGCTTAGCATTAAAAGCTAAGGCTTCTTGGACATTCAATCATATTTAAGCTGAAAAACTGATAGGCTTCCTTTTATCTTTAACAGCTGTATGGTAGCCAGGTATAACATGGACATCTTTTTTATAGTTGTATCTATTGAGTCTGGCAAAATAGACAAGAATATTGCCTGGTTTGTTTCTGATGAGATCTTTTGAATGTTTACATATTTCTTTATAAATTTAATAAAAAGAAGTGGAGATTGTTTTAAAAATACAAATGTGGGACAAAGAGAAGCTGATACATTCATTCATAGCATACACACACACACACACACACACTTCCATGAATGTTTTGCAGATCTGTCTCTTTTTTCAATTATTTTTTTGATTTTATATTACAACATCATCCAAAAACTCCCCCTGACAGTGGTACACAAAATTACTTTTCAATTAAATTACACAGCTATGAAGCAAAAATAAAAAGATGTCAAAAGTATTTCCATACACAGTCAGCCAAAAAGTGTTGAATGTCATTGGAAGACCAACATTGGTCCAAAACACACTGCAGAAATAATCCAGTTTGAGACCGCTTTAACTGTCCTGACTCAATGCTAGGGAATTCTGGGAACTTGCAGTTTTGTGAGACATTTAGCCTTTTCTGTCAGAGAACTCTGGCACTACAACAAACTACAATTTCCAGGATTCCCTAGCATGGAGCTAGGGCAGTTAAACTGGTCTCAAACTGGATTATTTCTGCCGGGTGTTTTGGACCATTATCTCTACTTCACTTAATAAACTTTGCATTGGTATCACAATACACAGCAGCAGAAGACAGAAAGACTCATGGAACTCTATTCTTTTGACACTGAGGTACGAGAAGAATTTGATGGGAAGAATATAAAAGAATGGGCCAAACAGGAATATAAAGTTTTGTTTTTTTCATTCTCACATGTTAGAATGAATAATTTGGAAAGCTTTCCCCACCCCATATTAAGTAAAGTAGTTCTGAATCACAGTCAAATTGTTTTCCTTTATTTCCTTTGGTGATTTGAAATTTGTTAGTTAATTTTTCAGTTGGAGCTCGTTGCCTTGCCTACTACACCAGAATGTCACAGATATCCCCCTTATAGATTTTTGTGAGTTTTTCGGGCTGTGAGGCCATGTTCTAGAAGAACGTATTCCTGACATTTCACTTGCCTCTGTGGCTGGCTTCTTCTGAAGATGCCAGGCACAGATGCAGGCAAAACATCAGGAATACGTTCTTCTAGAACACAGCCTCACAGCCCGAAAATCCACAAAAATGTATGGATGCCGGCGATGAATGCCTTTGACTTCACATCCCCCTTATATCTTTCCAAAACCAAGTGATGACAAATCTGGAAGCGACCAATATATAAACAATATAGAATTTGTGAAACGCCTTTGCATTGTCTCCTTGAAAGTGACACAGGAGGGCCAGTTCTGGAGTCTTTGTAAGATGCTGGTTAGTGATACACATCTCAGAAAATCTTGCATCCCAGAATTTAGATACTTTGCTACAGTGTCATCATAAATATTGATGGGAGCCTATAATTTTACAGTCATTCCAGCAAAGAGGAGAAAGAATGAGGTTAATGTATGACAGTCTCACTGGAGCAGGACTTTCATTTTGTGTCTCTGCAAGTATATCTGCCTATCCTTCTTGTCAAGATCTGCTCTGCTTTTCTTCCCAGACATTTTTCACACCCAGCTGGTTGAAAAATCTGGTCCTGGAACATCTGAACTATTTGTCTAAATTAGGACAAAAGTGAGCTCAAAATGACTGGAAGAAATCCAAAGTTTTGTAATATACAATGTGAGGTTTGGTTCCTGACCTCAGACATGATTTTTAAAAAGTTTGAATTTTTATTAGTATGTACATTATGGTCTACATGCATAATATTATTTGTCACAGAGTTCAATTTAGCATCCAAAATTACCTCCTTTGTCGACATGGCATTTTAAATATAACATATTTTCAGCATTACTGAGTCATATTTTACGTTTTTAACAAACCTGTGTTTTGCCAGATTTAAACACAGACCTCACTCAGTCATCTGTTGAAACCATCTGCCACAGGCAACCAGTTTTGGAGCCTTGCTCTTCACCTTATTATAAAAGAACCATCTCTTAGTGAAGGCAGTGACAATCTTTGTTCATATATTTCCTAGCACACAAATGTTCAGCCTGCAAATTATTGCCCATGAGGCAATTTGGTTTAAAACAGAGTATTTGTGGGGTTAGAAACACCATCCTTTAAAAAGAAGAAGAAAAGAAACAATACAGTTTAAATATGTTTCTTCTGCGGCATTTGATTGGGGACAGCACTACTATTAAGAAAAGAAAATGTCTCAGCGTCAGTGCTGAAATAAAATTCAGTTCCCAATCTAGCTGGCTTCTGAATGTAAAATGATAAAGAGCATCATCTTCACCTCCTATTTAGGCAGCAAAATGTCTTGGACTAGCTCTGCACTTGATAAATTTTGCAGTGGTATCACAATACACGGCAGCAGAAGACAGACAGAGTCATGGGACTCTATTCTTTCAATACTGAGGTATGAGAAGAATTTATGGGAAGAATATAAAAGTATGGGCCAAAATAAGAAAATACATTTTTGGTTTTTTTCATTCTCATATGTAAAAATGAATAATTTGAAAAGCTTTTTTCCCCTGCAGGATGAGATTACAAGAGCTTCTGCATTTTTAAAAATTCTTTTTCTTTTGTATTTCAGGACTTTTCACATAAAAAGTTCACATGAAAGTCTACATTTTGTAGAGAATTTTTATCACAAAGCTCCACATTGTCAACATTTTCACATTGGCTTGACTGTTCCCTTGATCATGATTTATTGAAACATCCTTTTTTTGTCAAGAGATTTTGTGAGTATTCTTTATCTATAATTAGTAGGGCGCCTTGAAGTGTCATCAAGAGAAAAGCACCCATGTTGCAACCTGTAAATTCAACCTTGGAATCGGGAGGCCTGTTTTAACTCAATCCTACTATAACCTGCCAATATATCTGGGTGTCCCCCACCCCGAGCCATTAGATGAACAAATGTGACATCTTGGAGTGAAGATGTCTGAGTCCTTAGCGAAGAAGTCTTAAGTTTTGAAGTGGAAGAGGTGGCCATAGAAGGTTGAGTGCAGGCAATTTTCTAATACATCCCTTCCATGGCATCTTGGCTCTGAAGACCGCACAAAGTCAGATATTCAAAAACAGACAGCTTGGAGCCACCTGCCGTCTCTCCCATTGCCACCACTATTGTTGCTATCTTGAATGCAGAGGGTGTCATGCACATGATGGATCTTTGCTCAATGGATTTACCACTAGGTGTCCTTGGTGTGTGAAAACAATTCGCATATTTGAAATCTGAGCTGCTCCAAGGCTATTCTGTCAGGTTCAAAGCCTCAAAACCACCTGTATAATTTGGTATTATTCAACACAGTGCTCCATGATGTGGGAATTTTCTTTATTTTTTTTAAATGAGATGCCCATATTTTTCTGGTTTCCATTAGAGATTTGAGGGCTTCATACATAGGAAGATTAAATCAAATATAGCCTTAGTGTACAGATAGGAAACATGTAGCCCTCCAGATGTTGCAGGGCTGCAACTACTAGCATTTTTTTACTATTTGCTCTGCTGCTGAGGATGCTGCGTGTTGCAGTCCAACAACATCTGGAGGGATTCATATCCTTGCATTACAACTTCACTTCGTGGTAAGTTGTTTGTGAAAAAACAGGCACACAAGAGACATTGCGGGGGAATTCATACTTGTGTTTTTGTCCTGAGGAGATCCAAATTTCTGCGATGACACAATACTGAATTGATGTTCCCACTATAGTTTACATGCCTGAATCTCTCCATGGCATTTAAACCCTGGTTGACATTCGCATACACACCAGATTGATTCAAAACAGAGATGCCTCCATTTCCTGAAACAATTGCATGCATTCCAGATTGATTCAGTACTGTACTCACACTACCAAAGATCCAGATCACTCTGGACCGTTACAAAAGACACAGTAAGGAACCTGGTGTTGAATACACTGGGTTAAGTGGGTCTCTCTGTGCCCCCCAGCAAATGGTGCTTGGTGCATTTGGGGCCAGTGTGAACATTGTGGAAATAATCCAATTTCACACCAGGTTATTTCTCCAGTGTGAATGGGGCTGCAAGCATAAGCAAAGTACAGTGCATGTAATTCCTTTGGGAAAACATGCATATTCATACTCATTACATTTAATGATTGAATCTTCTATTTTAACTGGAGGTGCCAGAAGTTATTTATCAATAGAAAAGTTATTAACTGCTATATTTAAAAGCAATGCTACTTACAGTCACTAAGAGGAAGTTTAATTCGTGGTTTTTGGCTTCTGGAAAAAACAACAACAAAGAAAGATATTTTAGATATGATTCAATGAAGATTATGTTATTCTATATTATTTGCAATCCTGGTGTTGAATCCTGGTGCTTTAAACAGGTCTACTGAAATCAGTAGGACCTAATTAGGTTTCATTGATTCCCTCTAAGCATGGTTAAATCTGATTTATTGTGGGAATCATCTAGCTCTCCAGATGTTGCAGGGCTGCAATTACTGGAATTTTCACTGTTTGCCCTGCTGTTTAGGATGCTGGGTGTTGCAGTCCAACAACATCTGGTGGGATTTGCATCCTTGCATTACAGTTTCACTTCATGGTAAGCTGTTCATGAAAGAACAGGCCCATGTGATATATATGGTATTGTGATTATATATGATATGTTGATGTCACAGATTCTCATACACAAAATAATGACAGTCTCTAGAATCAATAAAATTAAATGGCCTCTTCCTGGTGTGGAATATGGCAATTTGATATGTCACTTTGTGGGCTACTTAGCAAGCCTTAAAGGACAGTTTGTGAACTCCACTTTCTTAATCACTTTTAATGGTCTAATGGTTAAATTTGCAAACAAAAAGAAGTCTTCCAACTGGCAGTTGAAACATATCCTCTTGTGAGTGCCCTTCTTTCGATAAACAATGACAGAGAAAGAAAGAAAAACTATTTACAAGAATTCAGCTAAAAAAGAGATAAAAAAGAAAGAAAAATATATAAAAAGGTACCTTAAGAAGATTTTATAAGGATTTTAAGAATAGAAACTTTAAAAGATAAATGATTTTTACTTTCCCATCAATTGCATTTTGAGCAAAGAGGACATTTCTCCCAAGAGGCTGTGTTTACTTTGGAAATAGATAGTGCTGGGAATGTTGAAGCTGGTGAGATTGAATTGAATTATCTTCAATTCCAGGAAGATGGAGTTTTATCCAGCAATTTTACAGAAGTTATGCAAAGAGATTAGAGGTATGAGAAGTGATTTTATGCAACCGACTCTGCAAATAAAAAAGATGGAAGGAAGATTTGAGAAATGAATTTAAGGAACATGAACAAGTTGTGAAGCAAACAGTCAGGTTTGCAAAACTATGAGGAGAAACTGAAAAGACTAGAAAAACTAGGTGGTCCAATTGAAGTTATAAGTGAAGAGAAAGTCTAACCTGAGTTGATGTAAGAAGTAACAATTACAGTTGAGGAAAAAAATCAATTGTGATGATCTTAAGGGATATAATGAATGTTCTGTGCATGTCCCTCCATAATAATTCAAAAACTTGAATATGCAGGTGAAACGTTCAGTTATATCTGCATATGTCATTAACAGGATGCTAGTCAATAACTTACAATTTCTTGTTGTGTACCAGTAGTCACAATTTGTATTTCATCTTCTTTTTTAATATGGTCCTTAACTAGAGACAAATTATAAAATTTCTCTATTGAGGTTTTATTTTAAAATGGATTTATCCAGTCTGAAGCTCACAGACCAAACATAGAAATAGATTTAAAATAGAAGAACCCTTACTTCTTAAAGGATGGGTGGGATTTGGGATTTTTTGTTTTGTTTAATGGAAATTGTAATGTTGTAAGCCGCCCCGATTGCTCTGCAGAGGGGCGGGATATAAATAAAAATATTATTATTATTATTATTATTATTATTATTATTATTATTATTATGTGAAAGCAAGCTTTAGTTTCTGAGGGTACCAAGCCATCCATGTGTCCATCAATAAATCTCCTTGAAAAATATCCTCAGAATTATATATAATTTTTTAAAAATCAATCTGGAGATGGGGAAGGAGAACCTTTATGAAAATTGACTCATTTTCTAAAAAGAGATTATCATTTCTGTCCACTATATTAATTTGCACTAAACTCTTTCATTCATTAAGGCTTGAATAAGAATTTCATGTTTCTTCTTAACACTAGATTAGGACAGATGCCATGAGCCTGAATGAACAACTGTGAAGCAGCATTTAGCTCTATTACTACAGAAAACTCTTTAATAAGACTACAAGGAGAGCAGAGTGATTTCTAGATGCTCAGCTTTGGAACATTTCCATATTCTACTAAATCAATAGCATGACCAAGTTGGAAAACAAAGAAGCTATTGCTAGGGAGCACATTAATCTCCTTTTGAAGAAGGCAAAATTCTACAGGAGAAATAGGTAGAAATTTGACAGTGGCAATAAAAAAGGCCACATATTTATGACAATATCCTTAATAAGATTTTTTAAAGCTACATGTCTAGTTCAGAGTTAAAGCATATACTTTAATTGTAGCAGATTGCAGATTCATTCCATGGTATCTTCAGTTAAGGCTGGAAAAAAGCCCCTGTAAGTTAATGTAGCCTCACTTTTGCTGACATTGCACCTTCTGGATGTATTGGGCTATAACTACCATTATCCCCCATGAGCAGGAGCTTGGCAGTTATAGTCTAATACAACTGTAAGACACTGGGTGGAGAGAGGTTGGCATAGATGGACTAGTAAGACAGATCAACAGTCCCACTAGGTATATGACCTCTGAGGAGTGCATGTATATGCAATACACAGTTATAGCAGTTTTTACTCCACTTTTAACTGCCATGGGTCTGTGGGATCCTCATATTTGTAGATTTATTGAAGTACTTAGACTTCTCCAGTTCACTCTTCTCAAGTAAAGCACATTACCAAAGAACAGATGGGGGGATGGACTAGGGGAGGTCTCTACCAGCTATCAGCAATACTTCAAATGTTGGTGAAATTAGCTTTGTGAAAGGCTTGAGTAACCTTTAGACCCTGTGCACCAATATATACCAGTACTAACTGGGAGGACTCCAGGTTTTGAGTGAATTAAGATTATATTATTTAGAAAATATGCAGAGTGTAGTCACACACACAAGATAGCAATCCAAACAACGACAGCATATAGAGCTAACCAAAATGAAAATATCGAAAGGGGATAGTAGAATTTTTAGGGGCTGCAGTGGGGTTATAATTATCTGTCTAATGAGAAGATCTTTGGGATCTGGACTGGCTCAGACTGGGAGGTCCAAGGATGACACAGACTGGGAGGTCCAAGGATGACATGGAGTGTAGGTGTATGTGATACCTATGCACAAAGAGGTTTAGGTTTTGAAACCATATTTATACCTTAAAACTAGCCCTAGGTGATGGGTTATCTAGCCAGGTAACAAAGGCTGAATGTTTTGTCCCAGGAATCAACAATGAGATTCCTGACTGGTTGATGGTTTTAACTTTAGTGAAACAAATACAGTGATTTGATTGGGATATCCCTGAGATGGATGGATGGAAAAATTTGGCTGGGAATACAACTGGTGGTAGGCAGAGAGATATTGGCTTATTGCTTTAGATGTGAAGCGATCAATCTTTTGTGTTAGGTTTTGAGAGGAAATGTGGATTACTTGGAGGAAGAAAGGAGCACTTTAGATTTGATGGTTTTGTTTACCTGGATTTACACCACGAACCTGACCTAAATCATCCTGCGAACCTGACCTAAATCACCTCCAGAAATGAGATACAAAAATATGACATACAGCACTCGGGTATGCAAGGGTGCCTAACAAGCAGTAGAATTTTTGAGCAGATAATTTTAAGTATCACAGAAAGCTATAAATCCCAGGATTCCATATGCTACAGCCATGGCAAAAGTATACAATTGTGCATTGTGCATCTGGGATACACCCCAGATTAGTGATGTGAATCTATGTATATGCTTTCAACCTCCATATGAATGTGGAAGGAAAGGACATTTTAGGCCAACAGGCATATTATGAACAACATTCAGTCATCCAGTAGGATTCTTCTCTGTATTCTGTCTCTGTGTTAGAAACATTAACAGCAAAGGAGGGAAATATGTTTCCCTCCAGATGTAGTTGGACTGCAATTCTGACCAGCCCTAGTCAACATCAATAATAGATTTGCAGTCCAACATCTGGAGGAGCACATTATTCCCACCTCTGATTTAGAGGTGATTATGGGAAGATTTCCTAGAGGGTGTTCATAATTTCCTAGCTTTTTATGAAAAATGCAAGGGCCATTTGTTTGACAAGATGTTTGAGTAAGACATTCTAAAGATGTTGAAGATTATACTACTTTTATGAAAAATAAAATGTGTTTTTATTAGGGAGTTGTAATCTTAGTGTTGGACAGCTTAGTTCTGCTTTGTCATATATAAGATATAAACTGTTGTGCATACAATTGTGCGGTAGAACAATAAATTAATAACAAGACAATAACAACATACTATAGAGCAATAAATTATTTTTATTATTAATTTGTTGTTTGTGAGTACATTTTCATACATTATAAGAATTAACTAGTTCCAGAAAGATAATTTTTTGTATAGTACTATCTCATTAATTTTTTTTTTGCATCACTATCTTACGTATGCCTACTCAGAACTAAGCCCTGCTGATCTCAATGGCAATTTTTCTGTCATGTAAATATGTATGTACAATGGGGTAAGGAATCTGTGGCTCTTGTGATGTTGTCGAACTCCACTTCCCACCAGCCCCAGGCAGCAGGTCAAGGATGATAGGAGCTGGAATCTAATGGGGCCATTGTTTCCTCACTGCAGACATATAGGATTGCAGCCTAGTTTAGTTTTTGAAAGTCATTTCCAGCACCAGCAAAAAAACAAAACAAAACAAACATTATTCTTACTATACACCAGATATTCCTTCACATATTTCTTCCTCAACCTGTTCCCAGTCAGAGAAAGTTGGTTTCCTCTCCTGATGGAGAAAAATGGAACAATTTTGTAGAGCTAAACATCAGAGGAAAGGGTAGGGTCTGGCAGGAGGCAAAAAAAATCCAGGCTTGTTATTTTTAGGATGACTTTAGGTTGATATTTCTTAGTGATGCCCTTTTGAGGCTAGAGGTCAGTCTTCTTCCTAGTAGACACCTAGTGTCCATTCATTATAAATAATAGAAGAATGATACAATGTGCTTCAGGAAGGTTTTAAACCTTTGGATTTTGGCAAACAACACAAGTGTGAAGCTGAATGTTTAATAAAGGAAAACAGATATTTGGGGGTGGGAGATACAGCATCATAGGTTTGGCCCTTCCTTCCTTCCTTCCTTCCATCCTAGGACAGATTTAGAATTCAGTAGTGAGACTGAGTGCTGCCTGCACTGCAGAAATAATGCAGTTCGACACCAATTTTTAACTGCCATGGCTCAATTCTATGGAATGCTGGGATCTGTATTTTTGTGAGATACTTAGCTTTCTCTGTCAAAAACCCAGGATTCTATAACACTGAGCCATGGCAGTTAAAGTAGTATCAAACTACATTATTTCTGCAGTGGAGTTGGCAGCATATAAGTATCATCTATTTCCTCTAACTATTCATTTTTTTTTATACTGCGGGTGAGCCACTGCACATGAATTGGGGCCTTCAACCACCTGGGAACCATGCTTGCCCATACTATCCCAAAGTACTTACATATTCAGCTGTATATTGGCCAAAATGGTGAGCAGTCATAAGTTTCCATCACTTCTGGTCACCATTTTAGCTGGATATTTGGCATTTGGGCATTTCTGGGGTGCCTTGGGGAGCATTGGAGGATGTTCTGACATGTTTTGGTGTAGCTTTCAGGATAATTTTGATGGACAATTGTACCAAACATGGGGAGAGGGCTTGGGTGCTCTGGCAGAGTTGCAGGGTCTTTCAGGGATTCAAGTCAGGTTTGGAGCTGCATGCAGTCTTGCAGGCTGCACTGTTTCTACCCCTGATATATAGCAAGAATGGTCAACCATGGACCTATAAGTCCCATTATTCCTACCCATCAGCTATGGTGCTGAGGCCTGATGGGGATTGCAGTTCAACAACATCTGGAGGGCCACAGCCTCCCAACCATGGTTTATAAGCTTTTTGATACACCAGCTAGCAATTTTTATTCACAGTGGAGATGAGAGATTTTACATCTTTGTGGGATATGCTTGATGCTTGCTTAAAGTCAGTTCTTATTAAGGTCAGTAGAAGAAGCCATGGTAACATTGCAATGTTTGATATCACATGTGAGATTCAGGTCATGTGACTATTTTTCATGTACATTTTGTGCAGTGGAGGTCAATAGCTATAAGATAAGTCTGGTGGTGAATTCACTATGAGTTTTAGTTCAAACTTGGAAGGAGATGTCCACAGTCCTGAACCTATTTGGGGGAAAGAGTTCATCACTTGAGATAGTTCCTCCAAAATATGGAATAAAACTTGTAATGGATTTACTGACGTCAGTGTCACCAACCTCTACAATGGCCATCAAAGCTAAAAGAAAATTTTCTAACTTGTCGTTGGGTGCATCCAGACTGACTGAAAAGTCCCAGGTTTTGTTTCTATTCTATTCTGATTTTATTCTGACCTGGGGAGCTGGTATAAAGAGTCTCTGATCATATCAAGCTGATGGAAAATATTCTGGGATAAACAAAATGTGTATGGATCTCCAAAATAAAACCAGAAAGAGCAGGGACAAAATCTTGGATTTTGTGTTCTTTATAATCCATCAAGATGTGCCCTTTCCCAATCAAATGCCTTTCAAATGCATTGGATACAACTCTCCTTACCCTGTGCGATCTTAAGATGTCAGAAACAGGAGCACTAGGCAGTATACTGTCAGAGCAGAATGAACAAGATGAGAGAAAATGACTCTTTGTAACCCCCTTGATATACATACAACACATGGGAGAAAAATCACAAACCTCAAGTCACATGCAAATCAAGACAGCTAAAATTACTGTGTCTGAACATCTTGGTCACCAGTCACTATGAAAAAGATTCATTTCAGCTAGAAGGTGACCATGGACGTTATCACATGGGGGCAAATCTGCTGGTTAATCCACACAAAATCCAGTCAGAAACTGGATTAGTGCTCCGTGTTTTCACATGATGTCACACAGAAACTGGACAGAAAGTGGACAGAAACTGGTGTTAACCGAGATCTTTTGAAATTCGGTTCTTTGGAGGAAATGCAAATGCGCAATTAAGGTAATCACGCATTTACCGTAATGTGATAACCAAATGCACATTTGGAAAGGGGATTTGGAGAGGGTTGCATTTGGAAGAGGGTCGGCACTCCAAGGAGGTCCCCCTTGGAAAG
>JAIPUX010001232.1:155438193-155460687 GCA_020142125.1 Phrynosoma platyrhinos | reverse complement strand
GTCTGCAACCCCCCTAAGTCTTTTTGTTTAAGTAATGTAAAATTGAGGCATAATATATTTTGGCTAAATTTATTCTGAGGGCAGTTTTGTGTGTATTTCTGAAATGCCATTTTGTTTTAATTTGAAACCTTACGGGCTGCTATTGCAGCATTCCTCAAGTATGAAGAAGCCATGACTTAATTTTGATGTGGCCTTGTTTCTTTTCCAGACTTATAAGCACTCAGCCACCTGAGTTTGCTATTATAGGGGAATGAGAATGACGATAATAATGCAATATAACAGTCATTAATGTTACTGCTACAATGCAGGGATAGCACAGTGATTTGTACTATGCAAATGGATACAACATGCAGTGAAAGTATTGTATTTGTATTTCTTCCAGGATAATGTGCTAGTTTTCTCATTTCCTTTCCCTGCCCTTAGATATTGACTCATTCATTAAAAAATTTCACATATCTGCTTTTCCCAGCCTGGCAACCTCTCTTGGGTATCGAATTATATTAATGCAATACATCAAAGTGTATTGTTAGTGATAAAGCAATAATCTTAAAAAAATTATTTGAAGCACAATGTCCACTATCCCCTGCCCCATTCTAATATGAATTTGATTTCTCTTTTACATATGGACACACTGCCTGACAGTTTGTTTCAAGCAGAATATATTACATCTACTATCAGTATTTTCCTAGAGATGCATAATTTAAATTTGGATTGGCCTGAATTAGACCCCATATGTTCATCCAAATGTTTACCAGAGTACAGGAGACTGTAAACAATTTACCTTATCTACCTTTCCAGAGTGTCCAAAATTTTGGAGTATAGCGTCCAGAATCCTCCAACCAGCACAGCCACACAATGGCCATACTGGCTAAACGATTCTGGGACGTAGTTTTTATATATGTAGCTTTATCATGCTCAGGCCCAGAAGCAGATAAAAGGGCCTCCCTCTACCCCATCTGCCATGGCCTTGGCCTCGGAGGGAGAGAAGAAAAGGCAATATTTTCTGAACTAAATCCTCTCCCACATTGCCATCCACATTTCCTCTTGTGTCATGTATGCCTGAGGGCAGGGAAGTAGGGCTTTTGGGTTGGTCTTTTATTTGCAAAGTGCCATGTACAGTAATGGTGCTATATAAATAAATGATGATGAGAATAATGATGATGATCATCAACATCATTTGGAACAATGTTGGATGGTGGCTTACATGTCTATTTTATTTGAAAAGCAATTAACTATTTCAGAAATTCTGTGTAGTTCTTTAATGAATGTATCTAATTGGGAACCAGAATTGATATGATCCTGTTTTGAATTTGCAAAATAATAATAATAATAATAATAATAATAATAATAATAATAATAATAAAGAAGTCCAAATATATACCTATCAGGTTGTCCCTATTTACAAGCTGGTTGGTATTCTCCAACAACTTCAAACTGGTAAGAAGAAACAAGACCCTGTCTATCTAGCCAGACACATTATTGTTGTTAATTGCCATCATGTCAATTTCTACTTGTGGTGCCCCTATGAGTAAGAGTTCTCCAAGATACCTGTTCTCAACAGCCCTGATTAGGTCTTGAAAGCCTCAGGGCAGCCATGTCTTTCTTTTTTCAGTCTACCCACCTGCAATGCTGTCTTCCTCTATTCCTACTGCATTTCACCTTACTAATTTATTCTCTTTTCTGTGTTATGTCTTCTCATGGCATGTCCAAAATACAATAGCCTCAGTTTAGTCATCTTGCTTTTAGAGAGAGTTCAGGCTTGATTTGCTCTTGGAGCAGACATTTATCTGTCTTTTTGGTAGTCCATGGTATCTATAGCACTATGCTCCAGCACCGCATATATTAGTGCTGTATCTAATGATACAGCTGGACTCAACAGGATACAATCCAAAAGGACCTTTAGCTGCTGATGTGCTCAGAGGTAAAAGGAAAGTCTGAGGGTGCACAACAAATATTATAGGAACATGGAATGTGAGAAGCATGAATCATGGGAAGCTAGACATTGTAAAACAAGACATAGAACATATTTATGGTGCAATACGTGGAGCGAGTGAGATGAAGTGGACACCAATGGCACATTTTGAGTCATATATTTACATAGTGTTTAATTCAAGAAATGTCAATCTAAGAAGAACTGGGGTAGCATTGATAGTGAGCAGACAAACCTAACACATATAATATGTACATTTTAAAAGTGCCATCACCACTGACATAGAATTGACATATAGGGCCCTATTCTTCCTAAAACTCCACAAGTGCAAATAGTACTTTAGACTCAGAGACCAAGCATCTAGCCAGCTGGGTCTGAATAGATAGTAAAAGAAGGAAATGCTAGAAGACTGGAATTTGATTGTCTTCTGTGTAGGCAATCATGTGAAGCAATTTGATGAGAGATGGTGGTAGAAAATGTGCATAATCAGCACTGACAATAGAAGCTTCATCAACAATAATGCAAGTCACATGATGCTTGAGGCAATGTGAAGACCCTTGCAGCTGTGTCAATTGTATTAATGTAGGTCTTCACATTTGCTCAGTTTAGAGTTTTGAGATCATCTCCATTACTCATTTCTGCTGCTGCATATCAGTGAGGCAAGTACTACAATAGTATTTGTGAACATTGAAAAGGTCCCTGCCACTTAAAAGCCAAAGCATGCACCTTTACTTCAAATCTGAAATTAAAACCACTCTCATTATTCATGTGTTTGTCAAGAACCACACATTGATTGATTCAATTTATAGTTGGTCTTATGGTCAAGATGTCCCAGAATGTTATTTCGTTTTTTAAAAAAGGATCTACAGTTAAAATCCAATTTAAATTGGAAACAGAGAAAAAGCAGTTTTCTTATCCCTGTCTTAGCCTAAGATCCAGTCTGTAAATCTCTTTATGTAAGCACGTAGTGCATAATTTGGACTGTCATCCTTTCTAATTTTGGAGATAAGTTTCACACTCTTTCTCTTCTCCCATTCTTCCTTTATATGACACCTCTCCTTTTGGGGATATGGCAATCCCATCTAGTCAGTCATTTTAAACTTGGGCACAACATACAAGATAACAGCAACTAACTCTGATGAGACCATAAGATTTCAGATGTGAAAGAGTATAGCTTGATAACAGCAGCAGCAGCTGTGTTTATTATCTCTGATCCCAATTTGATGTGACTTGGGAGTGGTACAGTAACAAGGCTGTCACAGCTACTGTTCCATTTTATTAAGATGAAATTTAACAAGGTGTCCAAGGACAGTCTTTGATGGTGCCAAACACAGTGGTACTTTGTCCATGAATTTCTTGGTCAAGAGATGGTAGAACTGCAAGGCATTAATTGATCAGGAGACTTAATAGATCCAGATAACAAAGAGAAGTGAGCATACACTACCTGATGGGGAAAGAAATCTATTTATTTGGAGTTGGTTGACACATCCTTGGTCATGATGATGACACTACAGAAGGAACAGAAGATTGACATTCTACATGGAACAGAATGAGGTGGAAATAATATGTAATTCTCAGTCTCACAAGAAAAGTTGGACTGGGAGACAGACAGATTCACTTCCTTACATCTTCAGATATATCTCGGGCTATTCCAAAGTTTGTTAATTGAGGGTTCTCCATACCAGTAAGCTACCTTGAGACAATGCTGTCCCCTGAGACTATTTTGGTTTTAGATTTGTTCAGCAGGTGAATCAGAGGCTGAAGGCATGAAAAAACTTGGGAAAACCCCAAGGAGAATGTTCATGTCAATAACAACAGTGCTGTTTTCTTTGAACACTTTTCCAACTAGCATATTAAAAAAAACAGGTCAGTTACTCCTTCTTGTGTATTGCAGACTACTGATCTGAGGTATTGTTGTGGATTGACAGTTTTCAATACTGTCACCACATGGGAGGCTGTTTGCTTTCCAGGAGTATTTTTGCTGGTCTTTTCTACATAACCACCTTAGCTTCATAGCTAAGTAGTCTCCCAACCTGTGTTTGTCTTGTGTATGTTTTTTGTCACTTTCAAAGTATGCTTGCTGTGTTGAGTCCCTGTGGCCATTATTATAATGTGTTTTTTTTTTTCTTTTAAGAATTTCCTTCACGGTCTTCTATTAATATTCCACTATGCACAGGAATGTTATATCAACTACATTGACTCTTCATTCCTTTGTGATTCTAATATGAAAAACAATCTTTGTGAACTTGACAGGGAAACCATTGCTATATACAGGTGTTTGCTCAATCTTTTTCTTGGTGAAGGAATGGGATAGCAATATTAATCTCATTCTACCAGCAATAATTGCATCACTGTTTCCTCCTTTTCACTGGCCTGCTCTTCCAGGTTCTTACTTGTACAACCTCTAATTAGATCAGGGCATTTATGTGTCTGCTTTCACTGCATGAACATTTGTTAAAAGATAAGAAATTTGATCGAACTTTCAATAGCTTAAAATACTCTGAGGCTGCATAACAGACTCTATGAGCCGCCTCTATGAACTATGCTGCATCTCATGTTCAGGAACAACAATAGAATGTCTTGTGGCACTTTTAAAATGAACAGGTTTATTTTAGCATGAGGTTTCATAGATTAAAATTATTTCCTTAGATTCTATTATTGGGATGTGTAGAAAATGACAATTACATTACTGACATAAACATCCTGACAATAAATAAGGCAGTAAGCACATGGCACAAGTTATCTGATACAAGTCTATTACCCTTGAAATAATAAAACCACAAAGAAGTATTTCTTTAGTCCTATTGCACTGAAACTAGAGGCCTAAGCAGACTGCCAGAAATAGTGCACATTAAATTGAGGCACTGCCCTGGCTCAGTGATAGGGAGTCATGGGAATTGCATTTTTTTCTGAGACATTGAGCCTTCTCTGTCAGAGAGCTCTGGTGCCACAATAAATTACAATTCCCATGATTCCCTAGCACTGAGCCAGGGTAGTGCCTCAATTTAATGTGCACTATTTCTGGCAGTCTGCTTAGGCCCTATAATCTTGATTCACATTTTTGGTGATAGACTAGCACTTGTAACTATATCCCAGTTTGGTTATCTCCTACACTAGGCTTCCCCTGACATTCCTTTGTTTCAAAACAATCACTTTGAAATTGATGATACGTACAAATTACATACAATTCTGTACAAAGTTAGATTTGTATCCATGCACTCATGGAATCCCACATTTTTGGCTACTTTTAAAACGTCCCATTTTCTCTCTCTTCCTCCCACTTCTTCCTTTGTCCTGTTTACTTCAGTTGCTGCAAACTGAATTCAGAATGTAAACTTAGCTTGCACTCCATCAACTCAGCAGGAGGGAGAAGAGAGCAAGGGACAGAATCTTGTCTTTCCAGTAGGCTCAGGCAAAAGCAAACTGCTATAGCCCCTGCTAACATGTGTGTTCTTCCTTCAATACCTTTTGCCATCTTGACCACACTTTAATATTGACTGGCCACACATGCTCCTTTTTTCACCTGTTGAATGTTGGAAGGTATGGCAAGAAAAAAGGGACAGATCATGAGACTAAACGTGAGCTCTGAGATCTGGCAACCCTAGTGCCTCCCCTAGTTCCTGTCTTAGCTATGGGTTTACCACCATCCCTTGCCTTAATTCCCTTTTTGGAAAAAAATATGAAATGTATGATAGATGTTATCACATAGATGTTATGAGGACAAGCAAGTAAGCATGCTAACATGTTAAAAGTGCCATTAGTCAGTAATAACAATAATTTACATTGCTGCAAGCCTAGACAAAAGTAGGCATGTTTAGTCACAAGGCTGAGAGAAAGGAGAAATTATTTATTGAAGTGAGGGGGTTCTCTCTGGAAGGCAGAGAGACCTCTGGTTGTCCTCAGTAAACAGAAATGACAGGAATCAATAGTAATGCTTCCACAGTGATTAGTCTGGTGTTTGGTATTTCCAATTCACGGAATGGAAATAGACGATTATATCTTAGAGGCCCAACAAAATTGATGTAAAGGGGGAGAAGAGCAAACTGTACTAATTATAAACAACATCTTATAGAGCTACATCAACCAGAATAGAAGCTATAAACAAAGAGAAGGACAAAAAGGCAGTTACTCTTAAGTAACAGGCCACCTGGGCAGGTTAAGTATAATCAGTAAAGCATCAATAATTAGTTAAGCTTCCACAACGAAGAGGGGTAGTTAATAGGTCAGAGGACAGGCTCAGAATTCAAAATGACCTTAACAGATTAGAACACTGGGCCAAAACTAACAAAATGCATTTCAACAGGGAGAAATGGCACTAGGGCAGTAAAAATGAAATGCACAGATATAGAATGTGGGACCCCTAACTTAATGGTACTACATGCAAAAGGGATCTAGGAGTCTTAAACCATGGGCTGAACATGAGTAACCAATGTAATGCAGCAACTAAAAAAGCCAATGCAATTCTAGGCTGCATAAATAGGAGTATAATGTCTAGATTGAGGGAAGTAACAGTGCCACTCTATTCTGCTTTGGTCAGAGCTCACCTGGAATATTGTGTCAGCTGGGCATGTTTAGCCTGGAGAAGAGAATGTTAAGGGGTGATCTCTTTAAAGGGCCTCTTTAAATATTCAAAGGGCTGTCATATTGAGGATGGAGTAAGCTTGTTTTCTGCTGCTCCAGAAACTAGGACACAGAGCAATGGATTCAAGCTACAGGAAAAGAGATTCCACCTAAAGGTGGAAGAACTTACTGATGGTAAGAACTGTGGTGGAGTCTCCTTCTTTGGAGGGGAGGGGTTAAACAGAGACTGGATGGCTATCTATTGGGAATGCTTTGATTGTTCCTGCCTGGCAGAGGTTGGACTGGATGGCCCTTGGGGGTCTTGTTCAACTATGATTCTATGAACACTGGGGATTCGTATGTTAGAATGGTATGAAAACACCCTGGGAGAGTGTATCCAGCTGATTTTCCATGGTGTTGGGTAAGGAGGACTCTATCATGTCTTCAAATGCCAATGGACTGGTTTGTCAGAGGCCTGACATTATTAATTCAGCCCTATAGTGACGCAACTCTATCAGCTGTGTCAGGCTATCTCTGCAGGTTCAAGAATTATATGGCTATATTAGCACTGCCCACTGATTAAGAAATATGGACCTAAATACTTTAAAGACACCATATCTTATCTGGTCTTGGAAATTAGCAGTCAGCCCTGGTTAGTAGTTGAATGGGGGGACGGACTACCAATGTGCTGTAGGTGCTGTAGGTTACATTTCAGAGGAAGGAACTTGCAAAACCATCACCAAATATTTCTTGCTGAAGAAAATCCTATTAAATCCTTGAGGTCAACAGGTGATTTGAAGGTGTGTGCACACACACACACATACACACAGTTGGTCTAATATAGCTGGTAAGGACTAGCTGGTATAGCTGTTAGGGAAAGCAGAAACTTGATATAAATTGTAGTCATTTGGGTTAATTTCCCCCCCAGAAACAGTTTTTTAAATGGACATTAAGAGTTGCATGCAGCCCATGGGCCATACTTTGCCCACCCTGGAGTGCATCTACACTAAAAGGAAAATGAAGGGGGGAAGCAGACGGCTAAAAGGGCCCTCTTGGGGGCAAGGAAGGGGAGGGGCAGCCGCACGGTGGGTGCCCCAACCCCTTCCCGAAGTCATCGTCGGAGCGCCAGCCCCTCCGCACGGCCGGCGCTCTGATGATGACTTCCTGCCTCAGCGTTCGCAAACGCTGCAGCGGAAGAGTCACCGAAGGTGCACCGCCAGTCTTTTGCGGTGCACCTTCAGCAACTTGTGGAAAGAGCACTATTTTAGCGCTCCTTCCAGGGGCGGCAAAGCTGCGCCGCGGGGCCAAGGTGTGGGGATACCTCAGCCCTGCGGCGCAGCTTCCTGGGGCAGCCCATGGCTGCCCGTCTGCTTAGCCCCACAGTTTACCTTTGGCTTATCCTGATCCACAGCTACCACAGACTTGTCTAAACACATCCAAGTGAGTTTGAGAGAACCATCTACCCAGTTCTCCCTTTTGAACACACTTTAGTCTGATAAATCACAGTATGTGTGACCACGCAGATAAAGCCCCACTCCCCCCCCCCATTAAAGTCCTGAAGTGATGCAAAGGTCCAGATTTGGCTCCAATCATTGTTTAGACTGTTCACTGGATAACTAGGTGAGACTATTTTATTTGGCCCATGGAGACATGCCCCTGCTTTAAAAGAATCTGAATTACATAGTCATACCCACTGGCTTTCCCAGTTTGCAAGGAAAGCTCCCAGTTAATCCTCTGTCATCCTACTTTTTCACTTGTTTTTAAAAAGTCTTGATTTGTCTCATCTTCTACCAGCTTCCCCTTTTGTCCTCAATTTATATCAGATGCTTCAAACTCAAAATGCAAAGGTAATTTGCACACAGTTAACACAGGAGTGGGAGGGGGGGTGAGAGAAGAGAGGAAGGGATATCATTTTGCTCTTCCCTAGACTCAGGCAAGAGTAAATTGCTGCAGCATCTCCTAGTTTGTGTGTTCTTCCTCATTAATAACTTTTGCCTCCTTGACCACATCCTTATGTTGCTTGACCACATGAGTCCCAGTTTGCCTCTGAAATGTTGGAAGTTCTGCTTGGCTCTATGTTTTCTGTATGTAATGCTGGACAGAATCCTGTTAGGTTTGTCCTAGTCAGTGGTGACTCACTAAATAAACTGTTGAATTGTGAATCAACATGTAGGTAAAGCCTATTGATTGGGTCTACTATAATAAGGAGTAACAGTAGGATTTAGGCTTCGGTCTCTCTCTGTGTGCTCATTGTTATAATTTGTTGTAAGCAGCCTTCAACTACTTTTGATTAAAAATAGATGCATCAATCTTCTAAATAAATGCACAAATGTTTTGTTTTATTTAAAGCATTGTAATACTGCTTTCAATTAAAATGCCCAAACCAGTACAAAATTCATAGTCAGATTCAAAACTGTAAGTAATTTTAAAGCAGTTGCACTGAGAACAGGTTTAAAGTCAGAGCAAAATCAATATCAAGATAGGGAGAAACTGAAGGTGGTGTGGGTTGATTTGCAACTTAATGAACAAAAACAGCCACATATTTAATAAGCTCATCTTTAATATTTTGCAATATGTTCCAACAAAAACAGCCTCCAGCAACCAAGCAGTGTGCTCTTAAATCTAAAATAAAATGTATTTTCTGTAAATAATCATCTAACAGCTTCAGTACATTAAGGTACCAATTTAATGAACCCAAGCTTTGCAAAATGCTAGTTTGTAACTTAAATATTATTACAAAATAGCATTCCTCAACCCAGTATCTCCAAGAGAGGGATGGAATGGGAACTTACCAATTTCCTGGCAGGGGTTGAATTTGGACTTTTATCATTCCAGAAACACAGGAAGAAAAATGGCACATTAAAAGTTTTTGAAACTTGTGGGAACTTTTTTTATTTTTTTGTGGTTCCTTGCACAACTGTGCAGGACCTTGAAAAAATGTGCAATTTTACTGTCTAAAAACTTTTAGTCTTTTCACTTCTCACAGAAAGCTCTGAAGCTTCCAGAAGCTTGCTTGCATTGTCTTTCACTATGTACTTAGGAAAAATACAAACAATGTGGAGAAGGGTTTGATATAATGGCTGAAGCCCTAGCCAGACTGAATGTTATACTCAGGCTTCTTGATGCTGCAGTCTTTCCCAATATTAATGTTGCTCAATTTCATTTCTGCAAAGAAAGCAGTGCAGTTTTCAGTTTCTGTATTGAAAGTTGTACAGTTTCCAGAAATGTATAGAAAACTGGGCAAACAGTGCAACTTGTTTAGAAAAGCTATACCATTTTCATCTTTCTGGTGGGAGGTAGGAAGTCCCAAGTGTTCTGAAACTATGGGGTGAAACCTGTTTCATTTTCTCCAACATTCTTTGGGAAGCGGAAAAATCAAGATTTATCATCTCTACTTCCAAGTGTGTCATATGTGAACTCACATTACTCCTAGCTAACATGCTGTTGAGGATTATTGGAGTGATAGGGTTCTATGGTAGCTGGGGCCAAGCTGAAAAGGCTGCCCAGGATCATTTCAAGTCACGCTAGACTAACTGGAATAACTCAGACGAATGGGACTCAGCCTTTTCAAGGAGACTCATAATGTATACAGATGAGGAGGCCATGAGAAAGACAACTTGCCTTCTTTAGCCATGGGGACTGATGGCATGGGAGTCCAGCAGTTTGTCATGTTTCATTAGATTTGCAAATACTAAGGCCTAAATGTCAGAAGTCTTTATGGAAAAAAACTCTTCGGGAATTAAGTTAATTGGCAGAAATTTTGATCCTGGCAGCAGACACTGTAACCTTTGGCACCTTAATCCCACATGTGACAATGACACTAATGAGACTTGGCGGTTGGTTAAAACAACATTTTAGACTTTTTGTGGAGTTACCATAAATATTGGAAATCTGCAACCATCTGTTTAAACTACAATAAAAGATATAATTTGGAAACCACCTGTCCAAAGACCTTTCAAGCTCCATTTCACAGCTATCCTCCACTCATACTTTGCCCCATTTTAACTATTTCAATTTTTTTTTGTTTTGGTTTTATGAACTTTTATTAAAAGTAGCATAACTTCACAAAATCCAGTGGAACAAAACAAAATAGAATTTATAATCTGATAATACTTCTTAGCAAAAGAAACAAGTCTGCAGAAGTTCAAGCATTTTTTTTAAATCAATATACTGGTATGTTGTTTCACTCAACCATGGAAACCCACTGGGTGATTTTGAGCAAGTCATACTTTCTCACAGAGCAATGGATGAAAACTACAAGAAAAGAGCTTCAACCTCAACATTACAAAGAACTTCATGATAGTAAGAGCTATTTGACAATGGACTATGTTGCTTCAGAGTGTGGCAGAGTCTCCTTCTTTGGAGGTTTTTAAATAGAGTCTAGATGGTCATCTATTGGGGGCGGTTTGGTTGTATATTCCTGCATGGCAAGGGCTTGGACCTGATGACCCTTGAGGTCTCTTTCAACTATGATTCTATGATTCCTTCCCTGGCTGCGTTTCTCCCAAAATCTGTCCCTACAGGGTGGCAGTGAATGAATGAAATAAAATGGCAAAAGTGACCCCCCCCCTTTTCTTTTTTTAGTTGATGGACAGAGGAGGGTACTTGGGGAGGGCAGCAGTTGGGGAAAAATGCATTAATTCTCACATTCAACACATGGCTGCCCCATTCATGCTTTGGGTCTCATGCCATGCTGTAGCAGAACCTGGTCCTACTTGGGTTGAAGTACAGAATATGAGTGTCTCTGCTACATATTTTACTGCAAGAATTAATTTTTTTCTTAGTTGCTGCCAGACTTGAAATGTCACAGCATTGGAAGTCTCCCAATGGACTGTCCATCAACAGGTGGCTAAACAGAGTGTGGAAAATTGCCCGTTCTGAAAAGGTAAATAAGGCACAATTTAAAGTTGGCCAAAGCAATCATACAGCAATTTTCTTAATATATGGTATAATTTTATTGTGTTCATGAATAAAAAGAAAAACTCTGCATGGGTTGCCCAGAAAGTAGCAGAAATTCTGGAGAAATTATTTTTAATGCTGAACAAGTAATGGGAAACCAGCTTGAAACCTGAAATTTTAGTGCTTGGCAGAGGTGCTGCGATACAATAATTCTGCACTTTCTCTGGTACTTTGGACTTTTTTCTCTGTTGTTTTGTACTATTAAATGGGGGGGGGAAAGGAATCAAACTAAAATACTTGGAGCTTCAAGTACTTACAGTGGAAGAAAGAAATGTTGAAGTAAGAACTACTTCAGGTGTAATTAATGCAAAAAATCCAAAAAGCAAACCTTGATTTTGCCATTATATATATGGGACAATACTATGCTATTGTATATAATGGGACTTGAGTATCCATAGATCCATGGGGGTTCTGGAACCAAACCCCAGTGGATACCAAAAACCCACTCTAATATTGAAAGTCAAGCTAAAAGCAAGTAAGAAGACAAAAATTCAAAGTGTAAACTCACCTGCTAAATAATACTGAAAGCCAAGTTAAAGGTACGTGAAGATTCAAAGCTCTGGATATGTTCTGATTGCAAAGAACAAAACTACAGTATTGATCCTTCCTGGTTTCTATAGATACAACTGGTATTCTGACATGCCCCTCCACTCCTCACCCCCCGTTTTGCTCTGATCCCAATTCTGGATGCAAGACACATTTTTTTTAATATATATATATATATATATATATATATATATATATATATATATATATATATATACAAGTTCTTCTTGGGGGGGGGGGAATGGAGTAAATTTGAGTTTTGTTTGCCTTAAAGTCCCCAGCCACATAAAAGATTTGATTTCAAACTGCATTGGGAAGAACTGTGTGACATGCCAAGACTAAGATAAAGATAAGATAGCATTATTTTGCCTGTGTAGCTTGAGCATGCAATTGGGAAATTTATTACAATTTATTAGTATGGACTGTTTCTTCATTATATGATTAACATCATTGGTAGGCATAATTATATTTTAAATTAAACTTTAATTTAAACTCTAAAAAGAAATGGTGCTCCTGCACAAACTGATAAAAATACTGTGGAGAATTATTCCGATTATCAAAATTCAATCTGGATGCTTCCTTTGCTGTCTCCCTATTGTAAAATCAATTGGTTACCCTTGATCACCCTTACTGAAATTGACTGACATATATTTTAGTTAGTTCTTTTTTTATTAAAAAAAAATCAATCTTCTCTAAGAATTACATTTTTCCTCCAACACCCAACATAAATTTTATTTTAAAAGCATCCAGAAAGGAAGTAAATATAATCTGGATACCACTGAACTATCAGTGTCTTCATTGACTGCCTTTGCAAAAAAGTAGAAGGAAGAGGAGAAACAGGAGGAGTCACTGAGACGTGCTTCCCTTGAAAAGCAAATAACAAGTCCCACTATGCTCTACCTCATGGTTTGGAAACCATGGCCTATGAGAAGAGATTTCGGGAGCTGGATATGTTTAGCCTGGAGAAGAGAATGTTAACAGGTGGTATGATAGCCTTGTTTAAATATTTGAAAGGATGTGATATTGAGGGTGGAGCAAGCTTGATTTTTGCTGCTCCAAAGAATAAGACCTAGAACAAGCTAGAGGAAAGGAGATTCCATCCCAACATTAGGAAGAACTTCCTCAAGTTAAGAGCTGTTTGACAGTGGAATACTCTCCCTCAGAGAGTGATGGAGTCTCCTCCTTTGGAGGTTTTTAAACAGAGGCTGGATGGCCATTTGTCGGGGGTGCTTTGTGAGTTCCTGCATGGCAGGGGCTTGGAGTGGATGGCCCTTGTAGTCTCTTCCAATGTTATGATTCTATGATTCACATATGCAGGCCAGTGTTGTTCATAACATAACACAAAAAGTGTACGAAAATGTGCTTTAATTGGCACATTTTAAGACTCATGAAGCTGCTCTAAAGATCTGCTTTGCCCATCAGGATGAGATTTCCAGTCCACCACCAGAAGTAGGACTCCTCTTGCATTTCCTCCTCACACTATGGATTACCAGTGGAAACATCATCCTGCTTCATCCAGTAGAAGAACCGCACTATTGCTTGGTCTTGCTGCTGGCTGAGGTAGATGGGGGTAGGGAAGCAACAATTGATATATTGTATCAATCTTGACACTTATACACAATGTTTGTCCATTTATTTTAAAAATCAACACATTAATGTAGATATGTGACAGTTGGTTTATGAATCAACACAAGAGAAATCAATAGGGAAAGATGAAAACCCCTGCTAACCATTCATTCCTAGCCTTAAATGTCAACTGTCCTATCAAAATCACACCAAAATTTACTAATGTGATTTAGCACATTCTGAATTTCCCATACATACTTGGAGCTTGGTGTTTATTTGTGTAATTTTTTCATTTTCATTTTCTCATTCTTAGGAGGTCATGTGAACATTGTACATTCATTCAAGATGAATAAGACCAGATGTATATAAAAGCCACCCAGTACCATCTCTTCCAGCAGCGCAGCTGCAGCAGCAGCAACAGCAGGGCCGTGGGAGGCCCAGAGCCTACACCACCACCTGCGGCAGCGATAGCAGCGCCGAGGCTGCTGAGAGGCCGGGAAGGGACTATAAAACCCACCCAGTACCATCTCCTCCAGCAGCGTGGCAGTGGGAGTAACAGCAGGGCCACGGGAGGCTCAGAGCCCAGAGCCAACACCACCACCTGCGGCGGTGAGAGCGACGAATCTAGGAGCCCTCTCAAACTGCGAACACAGTCCTTCGAGGAGAGCATGACCCCATCTAGGACTGGAAGTTGTAACCCAATACCTAGCTTAGAGGCCCCTACTGTAAGTACCTCAGTTTTCTCTGGATTCAGTTTGAGTTGGTTTTTCTTCATCCAGTCCATTACTGCTACAAAACAGTGATTGAGGGGAGAGATACCATCTGTTGTCATGGCTGATGACCGGGACATGGAGAAATACATTTGGGTGTCATCAGCATACTGATAACACCCAGCCCCTGTCACTGGATGATTTCCTCCAGCAGCTTCATATAGATGTTAAAGAGCATTGGGGACAGGATGGCACCCTGAGGGATGCCACAATTAAGATCTTTTTTAGACGAGCGACTGTCCCTGAGCATCACCATCTGGAATCTGCCTGAGAGGAAGGAATGGAACCAATGAAGTACAGTGCCTCCGATCCCTAACCCTCTCAGGCATTCCAGGAAGATGCTATGATATATTGCAGGGGTAGGCAACCTTTCCCCTTTAAGGGCTGAGGGACACCCACTTCATGGCCTCAGCCATGTTGGCCAATAGCTCCTGGGATTCTGGGAGCTGAAGTCCCTCGGACCTTAAAGGGGAAAGGTTGCCTACCCCTGATATATTGTATCAAAAGCCACTGAGAGATCCAAGAGCACCAACTGGGTCATGCTTCCCCTGTCAATGTCTTGGTGAAGGTCATCTTCTAGAGCAGGGGTGGGCAACCGAAGGCCCGGATGTGGCCCCCCAAGGCCTTTGGACTGGCCCCAGGCTGGTCCTGCCGCTGCCACCACCATGATGATATTGATTATTGTTGTTATTACTTGTTCTTGGAGTTTTCTTGGCAAAATCTCCACAGGGGTTTCGCCATGGCTTTTCTGGAGCTGAGAGAGTGTGCATGCATATTTTTTTTTAATTTTAAAAAAATTCTTAAATTTTTAAAAATTATTTATTTATTTTTGGTGCTTCGGTCCCCCAATTGTCTGAGGGACAGCAACCCAGCCCCCGGCTCAAAAAGGTTGCCTACCCCTGTACTAGAGCAACCATGGCAGTCTCCATCCCATATCCTGGTCTGAAGCCGGTTTGAAATGGATCTAGAAAATCGGTTTCATCTAAAATCACTAGGAGTTGAGAGGTGACAACTTGCTCAATCTCCTTGCTCAGGAATGGAAAGTGGGAAACAGGTCTATAATTTTTCAAGTCCAGGGGATCCAGGGAAAATTAAGGAGCGGTCTCACAATCACTTCCTTAAGACAAGACAGTAATACTTCTTCCCTAAGGGACGCATTGATGGTCTCTTTAAGAAAGGCCATCAATGCGTGGCCCTCCTGGACAACCAATCATGATGGGCAGGGGTCTAGAGGGCATGTCATCTTTCTCACCTTTCCAAGGATCTTGTCCACATCATCAGTACTCACCGGCTCGAACTGATTCAGTACAACCTCAGAAATGGGTTTACTGGACACCTCATCAGTCGAATCTGTTGTAAGCCTGGTGTCTAAGTCGGCTCTTATCTCAGAGATTTTATCTGCAAAGTAGGCATTAAATACATCGCAGCAGGCCATTGTCAGGTTAAGTAAAGGGTTCTGCACAGGTGGGGCATGTGTCAGCTCCCTTACCACCCTAAACATCTCTGCTGGATGAGATTCTGCAGATGCAATATGTGCAGAAATGAGATTTCTTTGCTGCATGTATTACCTCTCGATAAGAACAAAAAAAGTTCCTATGACGAATCTTATCAGATAAGAGACAAGTTTTCTGCCAGGTGCACTCTAGTCGTTGTCCAGCCTACTTCATCTTCCTAAGTTCATCTGTGAACCATGGTTGCTTATTTGAAGCTGGATGAAAAGGACGTCTAGGAGCGATCGTGTCGATAGCCTTAGCAAGGTTAGTGTTCCAAGTATCAACCACAGCTTCGACAGAATCACTGGCATTACCAACCAAGGAACCCTCCAAGGCTTTCTGAAGACCAATTGGCTTCATTAGCCTCTGAGGGGGAACCATCCTAATGGGTCCTCCACCCCCGGTGGGGCGGACATTGACTCTAAGTCCAACCTTGACCAGGAAATTATCCATCCATGATAGTGCGGTGGTGTTAATTGCCTCCGCCCATGGATATGCCTGCTCCGTACTAAAAATCGCATCAAGTGTATGACCTGCACAATGTGTTGGCCCAGATACCAACTGGGAGAGGTGAATTCCAGATGGTGATGCTCAGGGACAGTCACGGTGGTCAGGAGTGCCTGTTATCAGCTCTGTCAGATACACCAACTGCACCCTTACCTGGAGAAAAAGGACCTAGAAACTGTAGTACATGCATTTGTAATCTCATGACTCAACTTCTGTAACACATTCTACATGGGGCTACCCGTATACCTAGTTCAGAAACTACAACTGGTACAAAATATGGCAAACAGGCTAATCACAGGAAAATTAAGAAGGGATCATATCACACCAATCTTGAAATCCCTTCACTGGCTGCCTATTGGTTTCTGAGCACAGTATAAGGTGTTGGTAATGACTTTTAAAGTCCTACATGGTCTAGATCAGGGGTAGGCAACCTTTTTGAGCCGGGGGCCGGCTTGCTATCCCCCAGACAATTGGGGGGCCGAAGCACCAAAAATAAATAAATAAATAAATATAATTTTTTTTTAAAAAAATAAAAATGTAAAAATATATGCATGCACAATCTCTCAGCCCCAGAAAAGCCATGGCAAACCCCCTGTGGAGATTTTGCCAAGAAAACCCCAAGAACAAGTAATACCAACGATAATCAATATCATCATGGTGGGCGGCAGCAGGTGGGGCGGCGGCGGCAGGACTGGCCTGGGGCCGGTCCAAAGGCCTCAGTGGGCCGCATCCGGCCCCCGGGCCTTAGGTTGCCTACCCCTGGTCTAGGTCCAACCTATCTAAGGGATCACCTCCTTCCATACAACCTGCCCCGTGCTCTTAGATCCTCTGGGAGGAACTTGCTGCAATTAAGAGAACTAGATTAACAGCAACCTCCCAGAGGTCTTTTTTGGTCACTGCTTCCAGACTATGGAATGCACTGCTGGAAGAGATCCGTCAAGCAACTAGCCTACTAGAGAATTTCAAAAAAGCCATCAAAATGGATCTCATCTGGCAGACGTTCCAGTAATAGATTAGACCTTTAACATATGTCTCTCCCTCTCTCTCTTTTATAATTATCCAATTTTAATTTTATGTTTAGATTTTTAAGTTTTATGGGTGATTTTATAATCACTGGTGAATATGCCAGTCATTTTAAATTATAATTGGTATTGTATATAATTTTAAAGGGGGGTAATTGTTTTACTATGTCACAATGTACTTTATGTGTGTTTGAGGAATTGTTTGTTAGCTGCCTTGATTGCCTGACAGGCAAAAGGAGGGATACAAGAATAAAGTTTACTTACTTACTAGATGTGTTTTGGATTTTGGAGGGTTTTTTGGATTTTGGAGTATTTGTGTATAAATAATGAGATACCTTAGAGATGCGACCCAAGACTAAACATGAAATTCATTTATATTTTGTACATACGTTATACACATAGCCTGAAGGTAATTTTATACACAATAATTTTAACAATTTTGTGCATGAAACAATTTGTGTACATTGAACAAACAAAATGCAAATCTCAGCCACCCATGTGGACAATTTTTGATTTTGGAATATTTTGGATTTCAGAATTCCTGATAAGGGAGACTCAACCTGCATTGGATTAACACTCTGCATATTAAAGAATGTAAGAAGAGCCATGTTGCAACTAGTCTAGTATTCTGTTCACACAAGTGACTATGGGAAGCCTACAAATAGGACAGGAGAACCACAGTATAATCTTTCTTCTATTCACCAAGAGCTGATATATTGTGCATTGGGAGGGATATACAGCTATTTTGAGTAGTAGCCATTGATGGGCCCTAATCACCATAAAAAATTAATGAAAATTAGGAGCCTATAAATTCACAAATCTGTGTACATATCATTAACATCCTCTTTCTTTTTGCTTTAATTTCATGATTCTGTACCAGAATTTTTAATTTTTTTTTTGGGAAAAGGAATATAGATTTGAAAAGGAGAAACCCTTTATAACCATTTCAGCAGATCTTCTGTCCACAAACCCACAAAACAAACATTCCAACAACTTTTCATAGGTTTGTAATAAGATTTATTGATGTAAATATAGTTTAAATAATTGATCAGACATTCAAGGGCAAAGTAAATTTATTTTTTCTTTAAAACATAAAACTGGGATATGGACAGTATAAATATAAGAACACACAACAGTCATAACCACTTTATATAACTTTTTTTTAATCATCCAAGTTTACTGTCAATGTTTTGAATTTTTTCATATACAAATTCATCTTGTTCTGAAGTTGGTGCGCTAGAAATTTTTGCATAATGAAACATGCTATTTACAATGCATATGGCACACAAAAATATACAAAAGTGATTAAAAGGCTTTTGCTGTGTGGAAAGCACAGAAGAAACAGTGGATGTTTTGATTAAGGGCACAATCCACAAAGCACTGCTGCCAAATATCTGCCATCCAATCCAGATATCCTTGTATGAGTAATCATGACAATCCATGATTCAGTGCTGGGAACATTCAAAATGGTAAGGAATTGTCCCTCCCAAATCTGATAACTAATTCTCAATTCTATGGCATACCCAATGGAGATCTATTACTGGATCTCCTGTCTTCTCATTTAAAAAAACAATTAACAGTCTTTTTCCCAGGGTGAAAAGTATTGGAACTGTGTGTGTGTGTGTGTGTGCGTGCTTGCGTGCATGTTTCCATATATGTTTTCTGATGAAAATGGGACCTTTTGCCATCAGCTGAGAAACTGTCAGTTTTTCCTAACAAGACAGATAGCAGTGTACATAGGAAGAAGGGGGATCGAGATAACAGCAAAAATCCCTTTGTCATTCTCTCAATCTGATTCCCCTCCTGCAACTTGAAATAGAAGGTTAAAACAACCCAGTCACAGATCATTGTCATCAGCTACAGGCAAAGCTGGGGAGGGGACAATTTCCGCTGTCATGCCCCTAGGTCTTTCCTTAGGTTTTGTTGCCACTGGGAACAGCCAGGTGCTCTTTCACACTACACAATTCTAGCTCCACCTGCCAGTGGTTTCATTATATTCATTATATTGTGAGGCACTAGAGCTTTCAGAGTGAGAATCTGAAACACCGCTCTGTAAATGGCAAATCCCAGGAGTCCAGAGTATGAAGCATGGAATGATAGAAAAGGAATCATAACACTATAAAAGGATCCCAGTAATAACTGCCTAATGTACAGCCCTGCTTTCAAGTTCAGAAACATTTGATGTTACTGGGTCCAGGTTGCTTGGAAGCTATTCTCTTCTAGTCACTATGAAGATCACAAATGGTGACATCTAGGCCTGGCCGCAGATGCCTTCCATTACTCCCATTTCAGAGCCTTCATATGTTACCACTGTCTTTAGATCTAATTCTGTACTATTATGAATTAATGTTGATTTCTTGTAAGCTGTCACAGAGGCTTAGTTTTAGGGAGACTGATGGAATATAAATGAATAAATAAACAACAACTTGTGTGATTTGGCTCTTAGGAGAGAACTGCATGTTACACTCACCTTGAGACTGCTATGAAAATGGCTCAGCACATTGGGTTAGGCAAAGTGCAGCCTTTGGACAACAAAACCAGGGCTGTTTTTGTAGGCCCAGATTTCCGGGAGGGGGATTTGCTCCAAAATGCCCCTACAAAGGGTGTGTGTGGATATTTCCACCGTGTTTGGAGACCTCCTGGGTCCACCAGGAGTTTTTTTAAAATGTAATTATTTTTTTATTTTTCCCCAATTTATTTGGTCCCAAAATTCCCTTTGGGAAAGTGGGGACATTTCTACCATATTTTGTGGCATCCTGGGCCAATTTTTGCTCAGGAGAAGCCCTTTTTAAATAGGAAGTGAACAGGAAATTACTTCTGTTTGCTTACAAGTAAAGGTTTTCCCTTGACAAAATTATCTAGTCATAGGGGGTGGTGCTCATCTCTGTTACTAAGCCAAAGAGCCAGCATTGTCAAAAACATGACTGCGCAGAATGCTGTTTATCTTCCCACCAAAGTGGTACCTATTTATCTACTTGCACTTTAACATGCTTTCAAACTCCTAGGTTGGCAGAAGCTGGGACTAGTGAGGGGAAGTCACTCCGTCACATGGCGCTTGGGCCTCGAACTGCTGACCTGCCAATCTTGCAATTGTCAGAATCAGCATCTTAACTGCTGAGCCATCACATCCCCACCTTCACTTCCTATTATTTAAAAAGGTCTTCACTTTATATCATTAAAAAAAAATCTTTCTTGGGCCTAATCGGGTAAAAGAAGGCACTAAAACACTGTGGGAATGCCCATTATATCCCCTAGAAGCTATTGGGAACAAAAACTGGTTTTACTTTGTGAGAACAGATGGAGTGGAGGATGCACACTTCCAGTTTTTCTTAGGGGCTATTTTAGTAAATGAATGAATACTTACATAGATGTGGCATCCTACTTTTTCACAGTTGCCTACCCATTTTATAATATGAATGGACACTATTTTTAGATGCATATTGATTTTAGATATATGGTTTCATTTATTGTGGGAATCAGCCCTGGTGGCGCAGTGGTTAAATGCCTGTACTGCAGCCACTCATTCTAGACCACAAGGTTGCGAGTTCAATACCAGCCAGGGCTGAGGCTCAACTCAGGCCTGCATCCTTCCGAGGTCGCTAAAATGAGTACCCAGCTTGTTGGGGGAGCAATCAGCTCACAGTTGTAAACCGCTTAGACATCCCATAGCGTGATATGAAGCGGTATATAAATGAAGCTGCTTTGCTTTGCTTCTAAGTAGTTTCATTACTCATGGCCTTATTCTATATGATTTCATGATTTCTATATGATTTCTGTATGAAGGGTGTTTGAGACACTTCCTTTTTTTGGGGGGGGGGGAGCTGGTGTTATGAAAATATTCTGTTTTGCTTCTTTCCTCCCCTCCCCAACACACTGGGAAATACAATTTGCCTCATCCTGTGGCATCATAGCAAAGTATACTCTCCCAGTCCTACAAACAGTTTTTCCATTATGACACAGAGCCAGAGCTCTTGTGATAATGTAATCCTAGGAGGAAAGTCATCGGATTTGACTATGGATAGCATTGATTGTGGATTTGTTTGTGGATAGGCAGTTATAGTATTATAAGCATCTGGACTCTTTCTGCACTCTGACAAGGAATTGCAACAGGATCCCACAGAGGTCCCTGCTTCTGCTTATCATAGCACCATTCACTGGTGGGAAGGGGCTAGATGCATCATCCTTCAGCACCCTTCTCACCAGCACCACAAAATTTCTTTTCATAGCATAGCTGCCTGTCTTTTAAGGTGGGTTTTAGGAATCAGCTTGGGAGGTAGAGTATACCTAAGTCATTATAGATAAATCTGCCATGTAGGACTTTGGTTAGTGCTTTCTGTGCCAACCATGTGTCACACAAAACATGTAGTTCTACATTTAAGGAAGGTAGTGCTGGCTATGTATTTTGTGGGTATGAGTTTGGTGATTCAATACTAGGAACACAAACCCAAATCATGGGTTATTAATGAAACCTGTGCATGGGTCACTTGTGATATCAGAGCAACTATATATTGATGTTAGCAGTCACAAGCCTGAGCAGATAAATGGAAATTTTACACCTGCAGTGCTTACTGTATAAATAAATGCTTGTAGAATCACATAGATAATTGCAGTCTGAAATTGTTATAGCCATTATAATTGGAATGCCATTTGTTAATTTCAACTAGAGTAGACTAACTGTTGAATGAGAAGTCTAAATCCTAAGGATTTTTAATTTGAATTGACATTCTCACATACTAAGAGCATATATATGTCTGTCCCTGGCTTCCACTCCTCCAAAAGCATCTGAGGAAGTAGACTGAAGTTTATGAAAGCTCATGCTGCCAACTTCTTTCTTTCAATTAGGGCCAAAACACACTGCAGAAATAATCCAGTTTGAGATTGCTTTAACTCGTTGGTTCAATGCTAGGGAATTCTGGGAACTGTAGTTTGCTGTGGCAGCAGAGCTCTCTGACAGAGAAGGCTTCATGGTTCACAAAACTTCAGTTGCCATAATTCCCTAGCACTGACCCAGGGCAGTTAAAGTGGTCTTAAACTGGATTATTTTTGCAATGTGTTTTGCTCCAACATCTCAAAGTTGCTTCAAGGTTTCTACATTCCGCCGCCGCTGCTGCCGCGCCCCCGCTGCCTGGTCTTCTGGCAGG
>JAIPUX010001232.1:155411178-155438093 GCA_020142125.1 Phrynosoma platyrhinos | reverse complement strand
ATTTATGTTCGTTTAAATTTTGCTTGATTTAATACTCTTTTAAGGGGGAGGTTTCCACTATGTGTTTTATCTGGTTTGTCTTAACTTGTAAGCCGCCCTGATTGGGTCTCCATTGGGCGGGGTATAAATAAATTTTATTATTATTATTATATTATTATTATACTAATTCAATGGGTCTATCTTTTGGACTACCAATAGGATTCTGTCCATCACCATATCTGTTATTATCTTCTATAGGAAACAATGGTTGCTTGAATGCAAAGAGAAGGAGAAAATGTCCCACATGGGAAAAGAAAAACCCAAGCTGAAATGGTTAAATAGAAAATATCATTTGGAATTGTACATATTTGAGTCATTGTAGATAGAAAAAAGGAAATAAAACCCAATATTTTCAGGTTTGCAAAACATATGCCATACAGATATATTTGTATATGGAAGCAATTCCCAAGGATGGCATTGAAAATGCTGTGTTATATACCTAGAATGATTTCAAAAGAAACAATGCACATAACACAAGGGTATAATAAAATAGCAAATGTACAATATTATTTACATTGTCAGCTAAATAGGAGAGAATGGTCCCATGAAAATGTATCAGATTGTTCCAAGTAGTAAAAATCACAGACCTGATTCATAAAATATATGCAAATGTATATGTATATAATATATATTTTATATATAGTACATGAACATGTATAAAATTTAATGAAACAAGAAACAGGTTTTCTTTCAAAATAAATAATTACTAAAGATGTTTTAAAAGAGGGTTCTTTATGCCATCCCAAAAGTCTGACAGTACAGAATTGGTATGCAAAACAGAACAAAAAGACCCAAGGTTCAGAAGTTCTCAGGCAGATTTGTGGGGTCTCCTACATACATAGGGTTCTATGTGAAATTCAGCTGCCCCATTCACTTCAACAGTGATTCCAATATGGCATTTTATGTGCTGCTAAAGTAGGTGGAGTAGACCATTTCACAACAAACTCTCTGGATCCCTTTAGCTCTGGAAGCTAAAGTTAAGCCCTTTTAGCTTCCATTGATTTCAGTGAAAAAATTAAGGAAATTATGTGATGAAATCTCATCTACTGAGATCAGTGTGAGTAAAAGCAGAGGAGGGGGAATGTCTAACCTTTTCACAACTGTTGTTGGACTACAACTCCCATCAATCCTAGCACACAAAGCCAGTAGTGAAGGATGAATGCAGTTATAGCCCAACAACATCTAGTAGGCCACATATTCCCAGCTTTTAGGAAAAGAAAAGGCTACAGTCCCAAATATGCTTACAGGATAGGCAGTTCCATTGAACTAACTGGACTTCTGAATACATATATTCAGGACAATGCTGCACAAGAATTCATTTTTGGCTGGTTCTTACTTCATGTGTGCATTGGCAGATACTGGAGCTTTGGACTGAAGTAAAAAAAAATGTTTGCTTTGTAATATACATGTATGTCTGAATACATTTCACAGTGGAAAAAGAAAACAGGTTATGGTAGCAGAGAATGAGAGAAAATAACAGTTACAACTGTGTATCCCAGTTCTAATCTCCTGGTACAGCTCAGAGCTTCTGACCCTAAGGGTTTCAATGTTCACATTTGGATCACACACAACAAAGGATTCATCCAACCATGGCTTGAAAATATTCAAAAAGTAAATATTCCAAAAAGTAAAGCTTGATTTTGCAATTTTATATAAGAGAAACACATTTACTATGCCATTATATGTTGGTATCTATGGGAGTCCTGGAACCAAAACCCAGGGCCCATGGTAACAACCAGAAGTCAAATCTTATTCAAAAGTTGGCTTTGAGAAATGGCACTTTACAAGAGAGGGGTAGGGAAGGACAGCACACATCCCCACATCCCATTTTGATATTTTTGGTCCCATAATCAAATTACCATTGAAAAAGAAACCTTCTGTTCCCCAAGTCCTTGACTGACCATCAGTAAAGTCACTCCAAAGACAATTACATCACGGGGAATCGAACAAAGTCAATTCAATTACACAATTAGAGTGAGTCCCACTGATAGATTTACTATGCAGTACAACTATTTTTAGATGAAAATCTCACTTTCACATAGGATGACTCCCATGACCGAAGTTAAGATACAAATGAAGGGCTTTTAATAAAAAGAGATAATCAAGCAGCATTTGTTTCTATAATAATAGCATGGGGTTTGAGGAAAAAGTGATCCTTTCTAGGAGCAAGCAAGCAATAGAAATTTGGAGGAAATGACCATAAATCTTTAGTAGAGCCAGAATCTGAATATGTTACTTCTTTGGAATACAATGCCAGTTAGTATAGGCAGTGGTCATGCAAACTGCTGGATTCTAGGCTCTGTAGTCCAAAGAAGTAATGTTTCTAAGCTCTAAGTAGAAAGCAGGGTTTGGATCCAGAACGCTCCATGTTCACATCTCTGACATTGCCCAGTTAGAAGATCACATGATGTGACAGAACTCCACCAAAGAACTCAGAGATCCACTACAAATCAGGGAACATGACAATGGGATAGATGTACAAACCATTTGATCTGGTATAAGGCAATCTTTGTCCCATTATTCCCATCCTTCCTACCTCTGTTTCCATCCTATTTCTCTCTTCCCCTCCCCCCCCCCGAGTTCATGTGCCTATGGATGGTAATAATAATAATAACAATAATAGTGATCATGGTAATAGGAAGACTTAGGACTAAATCCAACTGTTAAGCCCCAGCTGACATTGAATCAACTGAACTTACATAATGACATATCCTCCAACATTTCAGATGAAAACCACAACAGATGTGGGCCAAGAAATACTCAGGCAAAAGCAATTTCTTATATGCTCTCCTGGCATATATGTTCTTCTTTATTAATAACATTTGCCACCTGTACCACAGTTCAGATTGTGGTACAGGTGGCAAATGTTATTAATAAAGAAGAACATATATGCCAGGAGAACATATAAGAAATCTGCTTTTGTCTGAGTATTCTGGGAAGGGCAAGATTATACCTCCACATCTTCTCTCCCTCTGTTGAGTTGAATTCAACTTACAGCAATTGAAGTAAGCTGAGGACAAAAAGGAGAAGTGGGAGGAGGATATATAAACTGAGACATTTTAAAGGCAGCTGGAAAAGTGGAACAGAAGATTTATCAGGACTATCAGAGGATTAATTGGGACAGTTGGAGGGTTTAACATATTACTTCTTCAGATTTCCATTGATTTACTGGGTCTACTCTAATTGTGATTAACAATAAGCTTTAACCCTGAAACCAGCTCCCCCATTGTGAATATCTGAATGGTCAGATTTGAGTTTTGAAAGTGTTGCAGAGGGGCTATATGCCCATGTTCAGCAAAAAGTGAGAAGTGGGGATGAATATGAAGAAAATGCTGACTCAAGAATCTGAGAACAACTTGAACAAATGTCCATATCCCTGAGTCCTTATATCAGCAAAGTCACTGACTTTAACAATCTGAATACTGCTGATAATATACTGAAATGAGATGTTGAAATATTTTTCTTCTTTTTTATGAATCAGGTACTGTGTCAAGGTCACACAGCTCATTAATTTTTTCCCCTCTTTAAAAACCCTTTTGTCAGCAAGTTTATAAAATGTGACAGATTGGTCAAGGTTAGAAAAAAACAGGTTGCCGAGGGAGGAAATGCTGAAGTTATTGTTATTCTTCAGAAACAGCAAAGAAGATTCTTCTTCCTGGTCCAGTGAGTAATATTAAAAATCTGCATTTTCTTTATAAACAGTTATAAATAGGTTACAGCTATGGAGGCTTTGACTGAGAAGATGCAGAGCAGAGTATATATTGCTTTTTAAAATATATGAGTGTACTTAGGATTCTAATATGGCAACAAGTCAATTCTTCAGGACAAAGTAAAAACACTGTATTGTAATACACACCCACACATACACACAGCATTAAAACAGAGGTTTCACTACAAAGGCAGATGAGGAGTCACAACAGATACCAGGTGAGTTATTTCAAGGTAAGCTAAAAAATGTTTTTCATCCAGAAATAAAATTGAAATTCTCATTTTCAGAGACAAACTGGGAAGGAGGAGGGTTTTTCTTGGTCAACTGCAGGCTTTGCTTTGTTATAATAGGATAGTGGTGGTCAATGTCTGGCTTCCTTCTTTTGTGGTGACATTTTATTTGTGATATCTGTCTTGTCCAGAGTATGGGAAAATCTTTGGATTGTAATTCCAAAAATACCCCAACTAGCATGGTAGTAGCCAAGTTTTCAGGGGAGTTACTGTGTTGTCTCTCTGGTTCTGTCAAGTACAATAATTCCCAATGTAAATTATTTCAGTGGCACTAACCTAAAACAATCTCATACCTAAGATGTCAGCTAAGTCTCTTTCCTCAAACAATAAATTCTGCATAAGAAAATAAAAAAGGCTGTCACCAGCAAAGCAGTTTTGTGATTCTGCCTAGACCGGTGGCTTTTCACATTACTTTCTGTTGAAGACAACAGAAATTCTCTATGGACGTTATCACACGGGGGCAAATCTGCTGGTTAATCCACACAAATCCCAAACAGAAACTGGATTTGTGCCCCGTGTTTTCACACGACATCACACAGAAACTGGACAGAAAGTGGACAGAAACTGGTGTTTTCCGAGATCTTTTGAAATTTGATTGTTTGGAGGAAATGCAAATGTGAAATTAAGGTAATTTCACATTTACCGTAATGTGAAAAGCAAATGCAAATTTGGGAGCATTTCCCTGCTTTTCCCATTGTTCCAGTGAGCATTCCTCTATCTGCGCATGTGCAAGAAGCTAATTTCTAGTACATTTACGGGCTTTTCTCACTTGTGTGTGAACGTTAAATGCGCTTACTTTAATTTCGCAATTAAGGTAATTCCGTGTGAAAGCCATTTGCAGAATCAAGGTTTATTTCCTGTTTGTTTTCGGAATGCCTCATTTCCACTTTATTATCGCTTTCTGGCCCACGTGTGATAACGTCCTATGTAATGACAGCATGAAGGAGCCAAATGCTGATATGTGCCTGAGAATGTGCAGATTGTGAGAATGTCAGTAAACCCCCTCTGGAGTGCTGCTGGGGTACAACATGAAGCATGGAGCACAATGGAGACTGTGGCAACTGAATGTACAGTGAAGTTTATCAAATAAGCATCTAATATCTAAATTTGCATAGATCCAAAATACTAAGAAGGGGAAAACACTACATGCTCGCTTTTAAAGTTGCACTAGAAAAGAGAGTACTGAAAAGCACACTAAAAGCAGAAAACAGTAAGGAGACAAGCTCCACATGCTTTGAGATGGTCAACTGTTTATTCAGTTCTTTTAAAGAGCCCAGTGTGTTTTGGCATAAGAAAAGTCCTTCTTCATAGGTTAGAAAGAAACACAAATATTATAGGTATTAAAAAGACAGGACAACATTCAATTAACTGTAACTCATAAAATCACATAGGAATATGTTATTTTCATATTAGAAATATACACACCCTTCAACAGAAATCATTGGAGCTAAGAATAAGCTCCAAAACACAGGACCACTGATTACAAAAAGAACAGATTTTACAGTATTTCCTAATATATACATGTTCCAGATAGTTCATGTAAAAGAATAGCCAGTGATATGCGATGGAATCAGTTACAGGGCCATCTGGTGCAATTTCTCGGCCCATTCATAGTATTATAGCTCAGCCATGTACATTCATTCATTATATTATAATCCTGTAGCGTCTGAAGAAGGCTTTTTCTTATTAAAGCCGAAACACATTGGAGTTTTTAAAAGAACTAAATCAACAGTTTATCATCTCAGAGCACATAGAGCTTGCCTCCTTACTATTTTCTGCTCTAAAATTGCACACTTGGTCCTAGTCTCACCTTGAAAGCAGCTACATGTTCCCCATATGTTTCTACCACAAGAGATGCCTGTAGCATCCCAACACCAGCTCTACTAAACAATTCATACTGCACAGATTTGTTAAGACGGGCTGCTTTCCTTGTTTCTGGAATGAAGAAAGGAGATTACTAAGGGCTAAGAGAGAAATGCTGTGGCCCAATATGTTAGGGAAGAAATGCCACTTAAGAGACAAGACAATTTATTCAATCCAGATGAAATCAATTTAGATGAATATTGCTTATTTCTGTTGTCACCTCTACAGTGAGTAGCCCCTGAAGAATGCGGTAACTCACATGTGTTAATTTACAGAAGCTTTCCTCTTCTGTAAATTAAAGTGGTATCAAACTGCTTTATTTCTACTGTGTGGAAAAGCTGTAATTTGGCCCCAATTCTAACTCAGCTTATTATTGTAAAGCACACTGACCTGCTAGTAATTGTGACTTGCTTGGTGGCCAGCTGCAATCCTCTAGTGCTACAGACCCAAGGGACAAATGTGTGATCCTTAAATATAGTCAAATAGTAAATGCAGCACTTTCAGCATGTTGATAGCTTGCTGATCTTTCCATTCCACAACTGCCTCTCCCACTGGGCCAGGTCCTGTATACCAGAAAATATTCCATGAATTGTTTCCTCGCACCAGAGGGACAAAGGATTGCTTTTATGAGGGTTATTTCAACTATTCTCAGTGTACATTCAGAAGCAGCTTTGAAGGTTTCTAGTAACTCAGTCTGAGTTGTCAGACATGGCAATACTAGTCCATGGAAATCAATGGAGTTTTATAACTGATGGAAATAGGAGAATGAGGAACCCCTTGCCATAGTACCCAGCGCATTGAATAGATTTACATCCAACCAATTCAACACTGTCAAAATTAAATCCAACCAACAAAGTTTTGAACTGGACAATATATGATTTTTGCAATTTAAAATTACCAACAAAAATGATTGCTACTTTTTTGAGCAGAGTTAATTCTGTAATGTATTTTGACAAAGAACATGTAGTAATTTAATTAGTGTTTGAAATGGAGCAGCATAACCAAATTGATCTCCACATCCTCTGCAAACTTTTCCCAAAGTGAATACTTTTCTTGGCCCAGTATCTTGTTTTTCTTTATTAGAAACAAAATACTGCATATGCGAAGTCTAGAAATTTGAGATGATAGGGTTGATTTTCTAGATTATTTTGAATAAGAACATGCTCTAATTCAAATTATGTTTGAACTAGAACATTACCAAATTAAGCTCCTATTCTCCAAGGATGAATGTTTTCCATCCCAACATAATGAGAGACATCCTGTTAGTGAATTACAATGGTCTAAGTTGGACTTACACCATTGCAACTCTCTTTTTTTGGTAATTGTGGAGGTTTGAATTCTGTTCCAACCAGGTGATATACAAATTCCTCTCCAAACCTACCTTGTAAGTAGTGCAACTGATCTGCAATACAGCCATTTCTATGTCAGAAAACAATGGAATAAGTAGGGGTGCATCCAGTTATGTTCTTGTGGCTGGACATGCTACAAGGACATCATCTGCAGAGAGTTCACAAGGAGGCTAGACTGGCCCCCTCCCTGCTTACCTTTTGACAGCAGGCTAAGGCATTTTTATTTAAACTAGAGTTTAAAACATAAGCATGCCATGCTGGTTTTTATGTTGAGCATATGTATTTGTCATGCCTTTTAACTCTGTATTATTTTAATGTAATTTTAAATTGTTTTAAGATGATTTTAACTGTTTAAAATTTTATGGTAATGTTTTGTAAATCTATGAGCTACCTTGGGTCCCTTTGGGGAAAAAGGTGGCATATAAATTAAATAAATAAATCTCCAGAGGTCTCTGCAGATGCCTGTTGAAGCAAGTCCAGTAATGGAAAATACCTGGACACATACTCACTCTTCCCCCAATTAAAAATAATACAGAAATGGTCATGTCTTGGGGGTGGAGTTTGGCTGTTTACAAGGTGATGGGGGGGGGGGGGCTAGCATTGGAAGGCACTGTTATTGAGATGTAGCTACCTTGTTTGCTCCTTAGACCATGTGGTCACCGTCTCCCTGGTTTTAAGTATGGAATATCCTATATGCTGATCTTTGGGACCAGGGCTCACCATTTCAAATAGCACTTTTAAAGTTAAAATTCACTGACCACATATGTGGGAGCCATCTTCTGCCACTGATGAGAATTTACCAATGAGTTCTGTATACCGTTACATGTTCTAGGACATTCCCACACAGATGCCCCAATAATTAATTGGAAAGAGAAGCTAATCTTAGCCTGTCAGATCATGAGTTCCTAATACATAAAACTTTGCTAACTGGGGATTCTGGAAGTTGTAGAACCCAAAGGGAACTTTTTGAAGTCCTGGCTGAAAACTAAATCTGGAGAGAGGCAGAGATAGAAATGAATTTGAGAGTGAAAGGTCTGGCTCTGGATGCAGAGCTTGTAATCTCTTCTAAAATTCTGTAACATTTTTTATTTACATCAAGTTGGTACATAGGAAGAAAATCAACTTATTTGAAACGTGGTGCTGAAGGAGAGTTCTATGGACTTTTGAAAAGATTAATGAATGGGCCTTAGAGCAAATCAAGCTGGAAGTCTCACTAGAAGCCAATATAACCAAGCTTGGGGCTGTTGTACATTTTAACATATCATGGCATAAAGTGATTTACCGGAAAAATCCAAAAATCCTACTGGAAGACAGTAGGAAAAGAGGGAAACTGACTACATGTGGATTGATTCAATTAAGGAATCCACAGCTCTGAGTTTCCAAGAGTGATCAGGCCGGTTGAAGAGCAGAGCTTCTGGAAATCTCTCATTAATAGGTCACCATAAATTGAAGTCAACTTGAAGGCAAATAATAAGTTTTAACATACTATTGGATTGCCTGCAAGCTCTTTACCAGGTTGAACAATAAATTATGAAGATGGATGAAATGATAAAACATACATAAGACCATGATCAATGGACTCCAGCTGTTACAAGGCTGAAGTTATTAATAGTAATATACTTAATCTGGTGTACGGAATATCACACTTGATCTTAGCCGAAAGGCCGAGAAGCAATGGTTTACGGAATATCAAAGGACAGGACTATGTCCAAGGAGCAGGCAAAAGAGAAAGGGGAGGAAATGTTGCCACTCTATCTCTTAATTAGAGATAGCTCTCATTTCAACCAAAATATTTGAATCCATATTGTCCTCATTCTTCTTAGGACTTGGGAAGAGTCAGGCATAGCACTGCCAAGTTGTTGTTTTTTAAATGCCTTGTGGGAGAAACTCTGAAAGAACTGGGATCTGGATGCAGTGAAGTAAACTATCAAACCAAAACTGGGAACAGATTATGGAGGGATGAGAGGTGGCAACAAGGATGAGACGCAAAAGTAAATATGGAGGTTTTGAAAATTTCTGTAGTGGCATATTAACAACATGGTGCTATGTTAAAGCAAAGCAAAGCAAAGTAGCTTATTTATATACCACTTCATATCACGCTATGGGATGTCTAAGCGGTTTACAACTGTGAGCTGATTCTTAACAGCAGTATCTTGAAGAATTTTCAGCAAGTGGGTGTGACATTTTGATTCCCCCCCACCCCCAAGGATGCTTTAGAAGTACATTTAACAGAACAGTATAAAAGTCCTGTTTGTTTAAATAAGAAAGCAAAATTGCTGCTTTTGTGAAAGGGAGTCTTGTGGAGGCTGATTTATTTTAGTTTGATGAGGGCCTGAATTTAATTCAATGCAAATTGATTGGGTTCCACCCATGTCTCTGAAACCATTTATCCTAAGGCCCTAGTCTAGGGCTTAGATCATTTCCAGTGCTTCATTCTCTCTCTGTTGTCTCTAAATCTCCTTTCGTATCTTCCTTTTTACCTGTCTTTCTTTTAAACAATTAAAATACAATGATAGCAGTGCAACTTTTGTCACTCACCTATGCACAGGGCATGTCTTTGTTATGGTTCTTGACAGCTCACTCCTATCTTATAACAATGATGGGGAACCTTTGCCCCTTCTTATGTTTTAGACCAGGGGTAGGCAACCTTTCCCCTTTAAGGGCTGAGGGACTTCAGCTCCCAGAAGCCTCAGCCACTTTGGCCAATAGTCCCATGTTGGCCAATAGCTCCTGGGATTCTGGGAACTGAAGTCCCTCAGCCCTTAAAGGGGAAAGGTTGCCTACCCCTGTTTTAGACTTTAACTCCCAGAAGCCCAGCCACACAGCCAATGTTGAGACAATATGGGAGTTATAACCCAAAACATCTTCAGGACAAAATCTTTCCCATCCCTGTGCTAGAAAGATGCTGTCAATCTTGAATCACTAGTAGGTGTAGGCTGCTTAAAATACACTTCAGTTACACTCAGAAACATAGGTCTTCTCATTACAGCCCCAAACTTTTAGGGTACATCCTTAGATACCTAAAACAAACCAATTACCAATCAACACCACTTTCAGACTAACAATTAGTGACCTAAAATTGATTTCTCCCATGCTTATGAAAGGAGATACATCACTGCAAACAAAGAGCCATGGAGGTAGTTGATGTGCTTAATCAATATGATTATGGCCTCACAACTCTCTGACAGTCTCATTGATTATTATGGGACTGCCTGACAATGAACTTGATGTGGATTGATGATCATAGCCTTTGAAACTCAAAACATGGACACATTCTCCAAATCACATAACATAGTCTAGCTACCTCTCTACAGCCTTTTAACTATTAATTTATTTGCATGATAAAAGGATTGAAAGAAAGATTAAAAACAATGTATTATCTTTCTGCTTCCCTGCAAAGTATACTCATGGGAGAAGGGGACATTTTAATAATCTCTATTGATAGTGAGGAAATAATAAAGTGGGTTATTTTTGATTAATTAATGGAGAATAAAAAAAATGTGGATGTTGAGATATGCTCAGAATTAGAAGAGGAGCAAGATGCTGGGGCAGCAAGTCAATGAATAACATATGTACAAATTCTTAACTTTCATTTGGAATTCTGGAAAAATAAGATAGAGAGCTGGATTTAAAGCCATATTTTGTATATACAATGGTGGAGGCTAAACTCTGACTGTTCTGTCTTTCAATTAATGGACTTATATCAGCTGGAATTCAGTATGGGATTTACGTCTGCAAGACAAATAATTGAGTTTCACAACACCTGTATTCAGCAAGGGGCTTCTGTGACATTACTATGTAGGGGAAGAGATTGGTGCACATTGGGACTGATACACATGTGGCACTGATGTACATCTGACACTCCTGAAGCACATTGGGACACCAGCTAGAAAGTGCTGATGTGCATTGGTAGAGGCCTGTGCATACAGGGACACCAGCAAGGGAGTATCATTGAACATTGTTAGCGTCCAATGCTCATTTGAACTCTCTTGCCAATGCCCTTATACACATCTTTGCAATTCATTAGGAGGATTTCATAGTGCCTCTGCTACACAGCTATGTATGTGTAATGTTATGCAACACAGACTACAATGTAGAATCATGACCATCATTTTAAACATTAAATGGAAGTGCTTAATAAATGAAACTTTCACAAAGCAACAGAGCAATTAAATCTTGCTAAGTTTTTTCCTACTGTGTACCTCTTTGGTGGTTATTTAAACAGAGTCTGGATGGCCATCTGTTAGAGATCCTTTGATTGTGCATTCCTGCATGGCAGGGAGTTGGACTTGACGGCCCTTGAGTTCTTTTCCAACTCTATGATTCTACTACTAAAAGTGAGGGTAAGAAGACAAAGATAGGAAAAGAGGAAACTGCCTTCTACTGAATAAGACCCTTTGGTCAATCCAGCTCAGTGTTGTCAACAATGACTGACTGCAACTCTTCATTCTTCCTAATCCCTATCTAGAGATTCCTAAGTGGTCTTCCATCTGTCCACTTCATCATGTTTGATGTTCTCTTTTTAGGAGTTTTATGTAGATATAGAATCATAGAATCATAGAGTTGGAAGAGACCACAAGGGCCATCCAGTCCAACCCCCTGCCATGCATATGATCCTATCAGGATTGTGTTTCTGGCTTCAAGAAATCACGTTTCTTGAACAGAACTTCAGATATTTTCAATTTCCCTTGGTAAACTAGAAATTTAACTCCTGACATGAGAAATAAATGAGTTTAAAAAGAAACTGCCTATAAAAATGTGTAGCATTATGTATGGTCAAGTAAGTATTTTTTGCATGATAACCAAGGAGCAGAAACATTCAAGTTGCCTTAAAGATATCTCCATATTTCTTACTGGAGTCAGTCTTATGATCAGCTTTGCGTGGGTAAGATTATATTTAGCTTTTGTTTAAGTAGATTGATTAATCTACTTCATCATTACTAATTAATCATTATTAAGGCTGAATCCACACATAATCCAGTTTGACACCACTTTAACTACCATGGCTGAATGCTATGAAATTCTGGGAATTGTAGCTTTGTGAGAAATTTAGCCTTCACTGTCAGAGAGCTCTGGTGCCATTTCCCAGAATTCCACAGCATTGAGCTATGGCAGTTAAAGGTCTCATTCCCACTATGATTTAAAGAGAATTCTTGATCGGATTATATGACCATTGTTCCCACTTGAAACCAGTTCTGATCTTATTGAGCTTGGTTGCAATCGCGATGAAGTAAGGCAAATGCATAAATAAATAATAAAAATGCTGTTTCTTGACACTAGTTTTTTGGTGGTTCTTTTGAAAAGAATCTATTCCGAAACGTATTCAACAAGTGGGAATGACAGATCTGAATCATTCTGGAGGAGAGAGACTAATGGCAGAGGGATGTTTACCATTCCTCCTCAGTTTTGGGAAAATCAGCTGCTGCCCCTGCCCACCCCATGCTGCCTTTGTGCTTGTGGTGTGACCTATGGGTGCATCATTCATATATATGTGTGATCCATTGTATTTGCAACTGCTTGCAATTATGGGCAGACTGCAGCTAGTTTTCAGTGAGGCAAGCAGTTGCAAAACCAATGGACTGCATATCCTGTTTAAAAAATATATAGTTTCCAAGCCAGGCTGCTCAAAGGGGAAATGGTGTGCTTGAGCAGCCTGGGTTGCTGAGGGGCAGAGGAAGGCTCAGTTGCTAAATTCGCCCCATTCGGTGCCTGGAATGGCCTCATCTTCACTGTGTTGCTACTTGTGTCACTGATGATGTGCAGATGATTGACATGCATTTTGAAGCAACACAAACTGGTGGGAACTACAATCATGCCAAAAAAGAAGCTATTACAAGGGAATAATGAAAAGATCTGCTTTCATAGTGGGAACGATGGACCTTTTGGAATTGATTCACCAACACAGAGCAAAGGCAAATCGTAAGCCAGTTTAAATGTAAATGGGAACGAGCCCAAAGTGTGTCAAACTGGATTATTTCTGCAATTGGATGGAGCCAGTCAATAACACTCAAGCATTATTGATCCAGCATATTATGAGTGGTGCTTTTTAGCATGTCTGAGCAACAAAGCAAAACTTGAATGTCCTTGTAGTTTCAATGCAAGTACATGTTGAAATAGCAAACTCTAACAATAATAAGTACTAAGAGCCATTCATAAACATCAACACAATCAGCAGCTCTTTCTCCTTTTATGACCAACTCAAGTCTTAAAGCAAAAACCCATGCTACATATTAACTCATATTATCCACAAATCTCACACATTTTTATATACCCTTCTCACCATAATACTGTAGCCAATATAGCCTAAATAGTCAGAACAATAATCAGAATTTAGAGTGAAATGCATCAGGAGCAGAACAAACAATGACAGGCACACCACACACCTTTCAACACTATCTAACCCTCATCCTCATGAAGGTGCTCTTGAACCTCTCTGATCACATCCCTCTCTATTTCCCACACTCTTTCATAAGTTTATCTAATCTCCTTGGCTGTAAATAACAGCTTTTTTCCCTGCCTTTGTCCCTCAATGACCATTGTTAAAACTGTATTGCATCGCCATACATACAAGGTTGTATGTCTAAATCTGACATTCTCACACACAAATGGCTTATATAGATCTGTCTCTAGGTTCTCCACTCGAATCAAGCATCTGAGGAAATAGGCTGTCTAAGAAAGTTCATGCTGCCAACTTCTTTCTTTCAGTTAGTCCCAAAGGTAGCACAAGACCTTTCCAGGCAATGACTTGGTTAGACTGATACTGAGATAGAGTAAATGTTATTATGTTTTCTGAAGCCATTGCTCCATCTCAGAATCCACATATTGCTTTTTTTGTTTTGTTAGTGATACTATTTTAGACATACAACCAGCTGACTTATTGCTTACATACCATTAAATATCTATTTTCCAATTAGAACCAAACTGTCACCAGCATACTTTGGTAGATATATCTACACATACCAATGTGGTCATGGCTTTTTTTTATTATTATTGCTTGTTTTCATAAATTATTGCTAGGATTATTTGTCCAAACATGCATATACCATCCATAGTGAGGCCCTATGCAAATATAATCTGTGATTCCAGAAAATTCAATTTGCAACTTGCTCCTAGCAAAAGACCTCTCTGTTTTTTTAAAGTCTACATACTTTGTTAACCTCTTCTGTGGGCTAACGTCACATGCAGGCAAAAAGTGTAAGCATGCTTCCTAAAAAGATAGATCAGACTAGAGTCAACAGCATGGACATAATCTTTTTGTAGGTATCTGAAGCAACCCTTTTAAGCTACTGGGAAGAGGGTGGAAATTTATTGGTTGATTTGAGTCATACGTTTGATTTGATATATATCCCACCTTTCTTCCAGGGATGGGTTTTTTCATAAGTATCCTACTGCACTGAACCAGTATCTTGTTCTCCACAGTTACCAACCAGATTCCTAAGCAGATCATAAGGCGAGCATGAAGTTAACAACTTTTCTTTAATGTATGCGTCAATAACTAGTATACAGTGGAAGACTGTTTCGAAATATGGAAGCTACTTTTAGCCTGGTGGCTAATAGACCTTGATAGATCTCTTTTCCATGGCTCTAGCCTATTTTTTGTTGTTAGCTGCCTTCAAATTGACTTTGACTCATGAACCTGTGAATGAGATATCGCCACACTTTACCTATCTGCTCAGGTCCTGTAGGATCAAGCCCACAGTCGCCATTTAAAGCCATCTAAGCTAAAGATGGGCCACCACCAACCACATCTATAGAACTATTTCTCATGCCTGGCCATACTACATATATTTTGACACATGCTGACAAATATAAACCACTGCCTCAGGGGTAAGGTTGAAAAGTAGTGCATGTAGATCTCATTCTTTGCAGTCCATCCCATCCAGCCATTACTTCGCTGCTGTCCAGTTCCTTCATAGATTTTGAATTTGAATTTCCTTTTATGAATTTCATATCAGAAAATTTACACAAGAGCACAGTTTGCAGAAACCAGCCCCAACTTAATATTATCTCATTCTGCTGCTCTCCTATGCTTAAAGGGGTATGAAATAAAATATTTGTAATTATTTGTTCCCAGGTCAAAATGAACAAACAAAACACCCTAAAACACCAGGTCTTCCAAAAGCTGGGAAACTCCAATTGGAAGAATAATAGATTCTGTACAATTTTCTCCTAGTATTTAATATTCTAGAGGAAAGTTTCCAGAGGAAAAACACCTTTTTGCGTTAAAAAAGTTGTTTTCCATGCAGAAATTTTTTTCCTTTTCAGAAAGCAATGCATTTTCTAAGCAACCATTTTTCATAATTCATTTTCTATGCAAACCCCTCCTCCACAGAAACATCCTATAGACTGTACCTCCTGACGTCAAGTTGAAATATTTGTTTTCTTCATCATAGAATCATAGAGTTGGAAGAGACCACAAGGACCATCCAGTCCAACCCCCTACCATGCAGGAATTCTCCATCAAAGCATACCCAACAGATGGCCATCCAGCCTCTGTTTAAAGACCTACAAAGAAGACAACTCCAGAGAGAGCTGTTCCACTATCGAACAGCTCTCACTGTCAGGAAGTGCCTTCTAATGTTGAGGTGGAATCTGTTTTCCTGGCGCTTGCATCCATTACTCCTGTTCTCTGGAATAGCAGAAAATAAATCCGCTCCCTCCTCAATATGACATCCCTTCAAATATTTAAACAGGGCTATCATATCACCTCTTAACCATCTCTTCTCCAGGCTAAACATATCCCGTTCCCTAAGTCATTCCTCACAGGACATGGTTTCCAGAACCTTCACCATTTTAGCCGCCCTCCTCTGGACACGCTCCAGTTTTTCAACATCCTTTTTGAATTGTGGTGCCCAGAACTGGACACAGTATTCTAGGTGAGGCCTGCCCAGAGAAGAATACAGTGGCACTATTACTTCCCTTGATCTAGACACTATACCTTTTATTGCATTGGCCTTTTTAGCTGCTGCACCACACTGATTCCCCTAACATCTGAACTGAGATCTGAAACAAAAAATGCAGGCCCCAGACTAACATCTTCATTTTTTTCCCTCCTGTTTGCCTGATGAAAAAGCCAGTTTGACCTCAAAAGCTTGCAACATGTAATTATGCATTCTGGTTGGCCCAATAAAGGTATCATTGTTTGGATGTTATTGGACTGCTGACTTATGTTCAACTTGTGGTCTACTAGGACTCTTAGATCCCTTTCATACAAAGTCTTGCTAAGCCAGGTGTCCCCCATCTTATATCTATGCATTTCATTTTTATTTTTATTTTTGCCCTAAGTGCAGTACCTTACATTTCTCTGTGTTGAAATTCATTTCTCATCTATTAAGGTTGCTTTGAATTTTCTTCCTGTCCTCTGGAGCTAATCCTCCTAATTTGGTGTCATCTGCAAATGTGATAAGTATGCCTCTATTCTTTCATCCAAGTCATTGATAAAGATGTTGAATAGCACTGGGCCCAGGACAGAACCCTGTGGCACCCCACTGGTCACTTCTCTCCAGGATGAAGAGGAGCCATTGCTGAGCACCCTTTGGGTTCAGCTGGTCAACCAATTACAAATCCATCTTCTCAAAATCAATTGCTCTCAAAAAGGTGTCAGGAAGCCACATCACATCACATCCTGTTACCACTTTGGGAGAGGCTGCAGAAGAAAATGCAAATATTTGGGAATAATATGGGTAGTATGGTAGTATAGTAAGGGGTGGGGTATTTTTGCATGTTTTCACATATTTTGGGGGGCTTTGTGGTTATTATTAAATTTTGTCTGAAAATTGCACCAACATTTCAAATTGTGTGTTTGTGGAGGCTGGCACTTGGGGCTATAGGGACTGGTGGGGGCTTTAGGGATCATACAAGTGAGGTACAAGGGACACATGCTGCTCATTGGCTGCACCTTTCTACCCCTGCTCCAAAGAGTGAAAAGCCAGAATATTTGGAAAGAGCTGTAAGTACAACTGACATGGTGTTTCCAGGCATGAAAAATACAAGGAGTTGAAAGCACATGTGCTCACATAACCCCAAATTACATGTATGTATACCACCAGCAAGATTAGAGCCATAATTTTCCAACCTATATCTCCTGTCCAACTAGCCCTGTCTCTTGATACCAAAAATGTTGCTCTTGATACCAAAAGGGTTGCTCTCTATTCTCTGTGCTCCAAGTGGCATTGGGATTCTCCTGTCTCCAGCAGCTTCCTTTTCAATGGTAGCAGCAGTTTTATACAAATAAATATGCACACAGGTGCTCCACAGACTCCACATAATACAGATTCAGATGAAATCATGGTTGCAGATTAGGGTGTACATATCTGTATAGAAGACATATTCAGGACAATCTTCTGGCTCAAATGATATTTGTTCTAGAATGTCAAGTTTGTGGAAGTTGTAAACATGCTTCATTTAAAAAGGCCTTTATCTAAAAACTCTTTACAGCTTAAGTAATCCAGTAATGACTTGAATGTAGAAATTACTAATTATAATATGTTGCATTCTCATGTTATATATGTATACACCTTAAGTGGTTTCAGGACTGTGGGCTCACAGCATTTACGTGACTTGAATTGGCTAAACATCACATTTCTGACACCAGTGATGACCAAGATCTTTGGCAATAAAGATGTTTGAGGAACTCACTTTTCACAAATTTCAATGTGAATCTAACTGATCTACATGTCCTGGACTAATTGGTGAAGCAGAAGTTATTTATCTATTGGCTTTTGCAATTCCTAAATTTTCTGATGCAGTATTCAGTTCAGAAGAAGTGTCTACATATATTTAAAAATAAGTATTTTTAGAGAACATATATTTAAAAATTTCATATTTTGAGGAGAAAAAAAATTGTATGGAATTTTAAAAATTATAGAATAGTGTCCAACTAGAATAGATGGTGCACATAAAGTGGCAAAAGCTGGAGATAGTTTGATTCATCAACATATCTTTTAAAAATAGGCTACTTACTCATTTCCAGCTTGTGATTACTATTACTCAATTGTATTTGCTTTGTCTAAGATATGATGGCTCAACATAATGGAACTTGATTAGTTGAGTGAGGGGCTTTGCAGATGGGCAGCCTTGGGCCGCCCTGGGAAATGGAGGATCGGGGCTGAGGCTGGCCCACGCCTCGGCCCCAATCCACCCTTTTGGCCCCTGGGAAAAGAGCACCAAAAAGCCGCTCCTTTCTCAAGAGGCAAAAAGGACACCGGAAGAGCCGATGTGTGGCTCTTCTACATCTCTTCTGGCGTAGTGTGTGAAGATGCTGCGCTGGGAGGATGTATTCAGGGTGTGTGCCGTTACGCACGGCGCATGCCCTGATGACATCATTGGGGAGGTGGTCACCCTTCCCTTCCCTGCTTCCAAGATGGTGCTTTGCGCTGTCTGCAGAGGCCCTTAGACAGATTTGCCGGGTTGCTGATTGCTTAAAATATTATGACCAATTCTCAGAGAAGCTGACAGAATGGTTCACAAATATTTGAAAGATTATGACATACCTGGTTGTGGCATGAATATGCCAGTGGTCTAAAATGGGCAGATGGCAGGTGGGAACACCTTGTTAATTTATTTCTTATTGATTCTGGCAGCATATCATAGGTTTTATTGGCAACAAATGTCAGATTGCAATCTTGGCGCCATCTGGAAGAGATGCCACCTATAAACTATCCTTGAAATGGTTTAGTTACTTGCACAGTTATGAACTAGAACAGACTTTATACCCTACTGGACTTTATGAAATAAGAGAGAATATCAATTAAGATGTATGAAGTATTCAGAAAAGGTACTCAGAGAACTCATGCCTGAAGACAAAATACTTCATTGGTAAAACATTCTAAAGTAAAATCTGATGATTACTTGAAAATCTCCAAGGAAGGAGATTCCACAAACTGATCAGTCGGTTAATGCAGAGTTTCCTGATACGTGGGAGTGACAGATGTGTGAATTGTCATCAAGCTATTTAAACCTCTGGTTTGCTACCCAGTGTGGCAAATATTGTACCTGTTTATAAGAAAAACAGAAAAACTGCTTCACAGATGCCCTAAAATTTATTGTCATCCAAATGAGGATTACAGTATCTGAGGAATGTATTACTGGAAAACGTTGACACATATTGGCTCAGGTTTTGTAGAATATTATTTGCACATTGATTTCTCTGAAATCAATTTCTTAAGTTAAAACAAACTTAAGGATAGCTTATATCCTTAGCTTATATCGATCCCTAGGGAGAGGCGGGAAATATAAATAAAAATTATTATTATTATTATTATTATTATTATTATTATTATTATATAAATTAAGATTTTTTTTTATAAAATTGGAAATAAACACTAGATCACCCCCCAGTAACATTATGACACAAAAGAAAAAGTCACAGATAGTTAAGAAGATGGAAGAGACTGCTGCACATTAGAAGATAGAAAAGTTAAATCTACATTAATCACCCTGAAAGCAACAGAAATGAGACTGTGGGCTGAAACAGATGGCTGTAAAGGGGCGGCAACCGCATGCAATGCTCCAAATCTGGCATTTTCCCAGCGCAAAAAGAAGCAGCAGAAAGCAGCAATGTATCTTTCATTCAGATAAATGTCTTGCATTCATTCAATTTTTTTAAAAAAATGTTAACTTCCATTTATTTACATTTTAAAAAATGTTGTCTGCCATTTTCCAGTATTTTACAAAGCACTGTGTGCTCACATCTCACAACTAAACATAGTTTAACAATACACCAGATGCCTATACCAACTTCAAATACTCTCAAGGATAGGCAGTTGATCCAAATGCATCCCCATATATAGCTCTACAAAAACAGACACATTCATCCTTGATGGGATGGGAAAAGTTCCATGTTTTTATCCTTGAGAGATGAAATAAACTGGGAATTATGGCAGTCTAAAAATAGAATCCTAGCAATACACTTTCCACACACAATGAGCTGCAAAAATATGCCTCAATGGAACCTTAGCTGTCATAATATGGAAGCACACAATACAGTATTTTGCACCGAAGACAGATTTGGGATATATCACCTCTTAACAGGCTTTTAAAAAACCCCTACTGTCTGAAAACTCTGGGGGAAGCTATGCTATCTTTTGAGAATAAACTGATTTATTTGCAAACACAGTCATTATCTCCATGGAGATGCTGACATGAATTGTTTAGGTTTTCTAGTGATCTCTGTGATTATGAATTCATTTTTTACTATAAATTAGGGGCTTGAAATGACACCTAAATGGTGGTTTTGCAGTATTATACAGGACTATGGCTCTTACTTTATGGATGCTATTGTTCAAATTAATTAGTATTCCTATTCACTCTACCTGTCTGGCAACAATGGAAACAATTAACCAAGCAAGGTTGCCATGCAACATCCCTTAATTCTAATTGGGTTTGAGTTGGAGGTCCATGCAGATCAGATTGCTATGAATGGAGTCTGCAGAGTAGTACTGCTTGATGGGTTTTGCTCTTACTGTCCTTAGACTTTTCAAAATCATGATAATTTTCATGGTTGGGAGTGTATGCATGTACGTTAGGAAGCCAGAACCTACGTATTAAAAAAGAATTCTAAAAGTTAAAATGTAAAGTAAGTTGTTCTGTTGCAAAGCTATTTCCATGACAAATCTGATTTACAGATTCAAATGTAGCATAAGATGCCCAACAGAAACAATAGCTATATTTTGTTCATTTACATATGGCCAGAAAAATCAGCAATACACACAGTGATCTGCTACGTTAAAGCTAAAGGTGCTGTTGTTGGTTTTCTTTCAAGAGGAAACCTGACTAGGGAATTCATTGGGAAACCATAATGCATAGAAAAGTTATAGCCTTAAATCTTCATACTTTGCTTGAAATTTAAAAATTTAAAGCAAAGATGACACTTATGAATGTCCATGGCTATATAGCTGGGTTATTTTTTTTACTCTCTAAATGGTGAGTGTTTATTTGTAAATGCAAATTTTAAAAAATGTCATTAGACTCACTGCATAAATTAAACTGTCTTAGAAAACTGGTTCAGTACAATACAGGACACTGATGTCAGCTTTTACATTGGCAGAAGGGGTGTTCTTCAGTTTGTGTGGAGTCAGGAGAAATTTGACCAAGAGCTGAGTACTCCAAAAAGTGTGGCCAGAGTTTAGAAAAGATACTCTTTGGTCCATAACCCCTGAGAGTTGTAGTCAAAGAAAGTAACTTTTCTAAGCTTAAATTTAAACTCCTGTTTGCCCTTTTAATATTGGAATGGCTATACAAATATGAACCTGAGTGCTTATCTGTAAGACAATGGGGGAGTGTTCAGCTCCAGATTAGTATTCAGCTGTAGGTACCACTGCAGAAGCGATTTGCCAGCTATCTCCTAGCTGTCAAGAAAGCTCCAAGGGCACAATACAGAGAGATACAATATGCTTCTAAGCATCACCTTCAGGCATCAGGGATCACTCTGGACATAAATCATCAAGGGTCCACTGGAATTGTTCTGGATTACACCATGCAAGCCAGACAAGAAGTGTTTTGCAACAAGTTAACAATTTGCAAGATTTAATGTGGCATCAGCTTTTGTTTAATGAATGAAGCATTATGCTCTCTCTTTCTCTTTCTCTGCATGCATAGCTACAATGGCTGGTGTCTTGTTAGTGACGTATGCAGGCATAAGCACACTATGCAGGCGAAGGATTTTTTTTTTGATAGCACACAATGATCGTAACCAGCTGATGGTAGCATAAGTGAAAATGAGCATGTGGGATGTTGTGCATATGGTAGAGGATTAAAGTACACAGAGTAGTACAAAGCACACTGCATTGCCTTTACAGATTGCACAGTGGAATGCCACAATGGGGTGCCAGCCATGCAAACTGATAATTGATCCGTGTATTTTGGGCTATCTTGGTATTCAGTATAGGGGTTGCATAATGTAACTCTGTCTGTTGATGTTTACGCTATGCTAAGTGATGGATGATCTCAGCCAATTTGGGGAACCAGAAGAAAATGGGGTATTTAAAAGGGGGGCCATCAAATAAAAGCCTGATACAGAATCTATGCAAAGCCCAAATACAACTCTGATGCATAAAAAGACCATTTCCATCTTATATACGCTTTCCTTCAGCAAAGAAATCACACAAACTTAGCACAATCCCTTGAATGACTTTTTAACATCACATTCAAACAGCATGAAAGATCCTAGAAACAGACAGAAATGGGATGGAGATAACTTCATACTACCTTTTCTACCAATCATCTCAAGCAGGTATACAGTTTCCACCTCCAACACTTATATCTCCACCTTTAGTAATTTTTAATTCCTCTGTAGTCATGTCAATATTTATTTATTTAACCCTTCAAAGTGTTTAGCTACCATGCAGCTAGCCAATGCCCTCCCTGTGGTTTACAAATATTAAAAAAAGGAAAATAATAAGTAAATGGCAACAAATATGTCAACTGAAATTCTCTTTCTGTGTCAGTTGGAGACTATACACATTTGATCAGAGTTTGGAAAGGTTATTTTTTTGGATGATTGTGGGTGCTTAATCAAAAAAGTAACTTTTGAAAGCTCTATATCTGATGAGCTGGGCTTTGCTCCATAGAAATGTATATCACATTGTTTTGTTCTGCAACAGATTAACAAGGTACAGTAATTTCTCTTAATTTTTTTTTTTATGTTGCAAGGTTCTTCTCCCAGTCTTGGGTTTTGAATAGCCATACAGCTTAACATCTATTGCTTTTTGTTCTTAATTGTATATTATCATTTGTATATTATCAGTATGTCAAAAGAGTTTCATATGTTACTATAAGGAAAATAGGTGCATTTTGTAAAATGATTCCAAGTGCTCTGCCATTTCACAGTTTTAAAATGAAAAGCTTCCACTAAATTATTTCTGCATGAAAATATAACATGAAATTACAATGTCTAAGTAATGTTTTCCTGCTGATCAAAGCAATCATTCAACATCAGTCCTTAAAATATTTACTCTGTAGTAGTTCTGTCAATAGTGATAGTACTATTTCACCACAGATATCAGTCAGCAGCTAGGAAGGTATGGCCTCAAGATAACTTAGGCTGAAAAGCTACACATTCTAACTAGGAGTCAAGCTCCATTGAACATAAGAGTTCTTATATCTGGGGAGACATGCATAGGATTACACCCTTAATGTGGACATGGAAGCTATACTTTGCAGAGTTGCAACAAAGCTCTGCCAAGATTTGAAATCTACCTACTTCTCTGGCATTTAACACTGGAATGTTGAAATTTCAAGAGTAAAATTTGCTTTTAGGGGCTACTTCTAAAACACTGTATTTAAGCTTGGGAAGTGTGAAGTAATGATGAATATTAACATGATAAGGGTATTACTTATCCCTTTAGCCTTTCTAAACCCAATAATGTTAACCACTGGAGATTCTATTCCATTTATTAAACATCAGTAGAAAATCAGTTACAATAGATACTGACAAATAGTAGAAGAGGGTGGTCTTATGCATGTCATGACACATGACAGCCTGGGACGTACTGAAAGGGCTATGAGGTTGTGACATTGGGCCACCTACTTTCAGGTAATGTCTGTTTGTGGACAAAGACCTGGTAGCTCATAAACATATGCGCTCCTGATATAACACATTAGGAGAGAAGATGCCTTGAGTGCTATCAAGGGTGACAGAAAACTTTGGGTCAAACCTGAATTCCAGCAGCTCAGCACTTTCCACTTACAACAACATACCAGAAATGGAACATGGTGATCACAGCTTTGCTTGCTTTGTTCTGATGTTACTACAGCAGTAGCGGGACAGATACAGAATATTAGTTTAGAAATGCAAGACATAAATATCTCTCTAAAGGGGAAAACCAAAAACAAAGTGGTGTTCTTGCAGAACCCCAATCAAATAGCTTTCCTTGGTTGAATAGTAATAATAATACTCATCATAATACTAACAATAATAATAATAATCTTTGAAAATTGAATAGATGACCATAAATATACAGTAGCAGGCTAGGCTCACATTTGTTATAGCATATGGAATGTTGTCCAGAAAGTGAAATGTATAAAAAAATAGGTAAAATTCCTACAATATTATATATGGAATTATATTTCCTTCTGCCAGGAAGGTTATAAATGATCTCTACAGTATTTGTATGAAGTGTTTCTTTGTAATTTTAAAAAGCAACTCAGAAGCATTCTGACCATTAGCAAGTAACACTTGTATATGCAGGACTGCATTCTAATCTGAACTATCTGTATAGCTGGTACAAACTTTAGTAAATTATCCACCAAGTCTTGCAGCTGTATCTTTTACAAGCATTTCACAAATACACATGAAGGGAGCCTTCTCTGATTGGTTGACATGAATGGAGGATGTTTAAAGCAGTAGCTGGGAAGCGATGCCTGTAAAAAGCAACCTTTCTCTCATTTCCAAATAGAATGAAGCAATCCGCTCAGCATATAGTTCATTTCAATGGATGTTGCAAAGGACACCAAGGTCAAAATCCAATATACTGATAGAGGCAAAATACAAGAGTGATGCACCCCTCCATTTTTCACAGCCTCTATGGCACTTAAATACCTGCTTTGCAACTTTCCCAGACCTCTGAAGCAGATCTTGAGTGACAATGTGATCCTAGGAGAGGAAGAGACTCACTCAGTTTCCTCTTTGGACTGATGGAAGCAGTTCCATCAGAAAAATACCCCTCTGAATGAATGGACAATGCACTGGTGTGAAACAATTTCCAATGTTGTTGGACTACAAGCCCCATCATTCTTGGCTGATGGATGATGGGAACCATAGCCCAGCAACATCTAGCTAGCCACAAGTGGTCATCCCATCTCTGTGGAACATGTCTCCCTTCCAGCTCAACAGCAAATCAATTTGGATATCCCCTTTTTACCCCACATTGACCCTTATGAGGAAGAGAAGCTCTGACAACACAGCAATCTTTTTGTTTAATCAGATTTGTATGTGTGTGTATGTATTAAACATCCCTGCTCTCTCCCGTGCCCCTTTCCAGTTTGTTTACTGACAGCAGTCACCCACCTTTAAAAAGAATTATTGCCTGACATTTCACGGAGCTTTTACTGCTTGCTTGGAACAATGCAGTGAAATAGAAAGAATCTCCTCTCTCCTGTCATGACCCAGTTCTGGGCTTGTGCTTTTTTGATGAGGCTTTGATCTGCAGTGGGCCTCATAGGCTGGTTTCCCGGAGGAACATGGTGCCAATGTTGTAGGAAATCTTTCTCACTCTGGCAGATGTGACAGAGGACTTTGGCTGCTTCTGACCAGTTCTGACCTCCAGGAAATAACAAATCCCAGGGATTTCCTTTGGAAAGTTGTCTGGAAGCTCTTCACGGGATCGAGGAATGAAGATAAAATTTTCTTCCTTTTTCAGAAGCCTAGGAATGGGGTGGGGAGTGGGGAAAGAGATTAAGACAAGGTCACCTTTGAATTATGGTTCTCAAACAGTGAAACAGACCATTCTTATGACCTTTAAGGAGATGGTTGATGAGCAAACATTATTAGCACTCACCCACAGCATAAGGTTTCTTTATTTAAAACATTTGTGAATTGCCCCCATAGGTATGGCTGGAGAGGTCACCTGGCACGTGTTCTGGTTGGAAGTCCTGCTCCTCACAATTGGGTTTCTGGGAATTGTAGTTGTTGCTGTGTGCCTTCAAGTTGTTTCCAACTTATGGTGTCCTTAAGGCAAACTTATCAGGGGGGATTCTTGGCAAGGTTTGTTCAGAGGAGGTTTGCTACTGGGGCAGTGGGGGACATAGAGGAGGAGGAGGAAGAGAAGGAAGGTAGGTAGAAAGAGGTAGGAAGGAGAAGGAAGGGTGAACTGGCACTCATCAAGGAAGTAAGGGCCTGGTTGTGGGGAGACCCCCCTGGCCAGCGGGGGCTAAGCTCCGAAGAGGAGAAGGAGGAGGAGAAGAAGAGGAAGAAGAAGGAAAGGGAGAAGAAGGACCCCCATAGCCATCACTACTATCCCCAAGACCCTGACCCTGATGCCCCCCCCTTCTGTAGCCGGTGCTGTCCACAGTTGAGCTGCCTGGCCTGCTGCCTCCTGGGAACTTTCCGAGGACACGTTGTCATCCTTGGGAGCACTGAAGGCTCTGGTGGCAGCAGCACCTGGAGAAGGGTGAGGCGGAGGCGGACGTTCCCGGCTTTCTTTGGGGTGCTGAGTCCAGTGACCGCCTCCTCTTCCTCCTTGACCTCTGCCTCAGCCTCCTCCTTGGCCAGTTTCTGGGACTTCAGTTCACTGACCTCTGGGGCTAACTCCCAGGACACAGCTCCTGGCCACCTTCTTCCTCTGGCACTGACCAAGCAGCAGCAGCAGCAGCAGGCCCCCATAGCTATGGAGAGGTCACCCGGCACTTGTCAACTTGTCAGTCTCAGCCTGGGATTCTGGGAGCTGAAGGCCAGAGCTTGGAAACCACTGTTGTATGCCTTCAAATCATTTCCAACTTATGGCGACCCTATCATGGGGTTTTCTTGGCAAGGTTTGTTCAGAGGTTTTGCCATTGCCTTCCTCTGAGGCTGAAAGAGCATGACTTGTGTGCGTAGTGGCTTCAAGTTGTTTCTGACTTATGGTGACCCTAAGGTGACTATCATGGAGTTTTCTTTTCACGTTTTGTCAGAGGGGGCTTTGCTATTGCTAACCTGAGGCTGAGAGAGTGTGCCTTGGTTTCCCCCCC
>JAIPUX010001232.1:155397817-155411004 GCA_020142125.1 Phrynosoma platyrhinos | reverse complement strand
CCCCCCCCCAAAAAAAACCTACTGATGAAAACAGGAAAGTGGAATCAGGAGAAAGAAAAAGGAACATTTTAAAATCAGCTAAAAAGTGGGATGATGGCGGATTAATCAGGATTGCCCCTGCCAAATCAGGTCAGTTGAAGGGTATGTTATAAGGCCTAGCTAGGAGGTATGATGGAGGGATAAGCTTGCTATCAAAATTAAATTTTCGTATAAATTGGCAGAGAGAAACCAAACTAGATTGCCACATGCCTGTCCCAGCCCCCCGAAATAGACTAACACAGCTACTCCAGAAAGATTTCAGAAGATAATGTTTTAACATCTGTTTAAAACTGTAATCTTATACAGGTCTACTGCTTACTATTGTTGGACTGCAATTCCTTTCTTGCTGAGTTCAAAAGTCTCATTTACATATTACAAGCTAAGAGAGGCTGCAGCAGTTTGGTTTTACCTGAGCCTACTGGGAAGTGCATGGCTCCATCCTTTGCATAGTTTGCATAGTTAATTGAATTTAACTTGCCAGATCACTGAATGTAAGCTACCTTTGCACACTGAACTCCATTTGCCACAAATGAAAAGATCCAGGGACAAAGGAGGAAAGTGGAACAGAGAAACCGAAACATTTTAAAGACAGCTGGAAAAGTGGAACAGAGGATTAATCAGCACCATCCCTGCCAAACTGTGACAGTTGGAGGATACACAAGCCCAGACATATCAGGTAGCCTTTCCCTTGATAGAAAGCTGCAAATTGGTGTGTATGTGTCTGTTTGTGTTTCCAAATATGATACTCAAGGGTGCTGGCAGGCCTACTTGCAGAAGTGAAAATACTGCATGTGGAAGTGTGTCTGTCCGGCCTAATGTCAAGAAAACTATGGATCTCTGAAAAGCAGCATCTATGGCTTATTTGCAATCAAGAAATGCTCTTTAATATTCTGGATTCTGTCAGGCTTCCAACTGGTTCTGGACAAAGAAAAGGCAGATAAAACATTTCTTGACGAAATATTCATGTATTTGCACAGAAGAAGATCCAGGTCACTGTTGCTGAAAATAAAGCTGAACTGGTGCAGACAGAGAATGATGTGATGATAGGAAAAGCCAGTCTATTAACGAAAGGTGACAGAGTTAGATTCTCACCATCAGTTTTCTTCATTTGCTATTTGGAGGCAGATATGGGAGAGCAATTCCTACCCAGGAGGAAGAGAAGAGCAGGACTGCTCCCTAGCAAGCATCTGGAGTCCACTGGCATCACTTCTACACATACATGGTTCAATTTATCCTAAACATCTGAGAGAGTTATTATATCATATCAGCTTTGCACAACAAGAAACCTGATGCCGCACACAGTTTATCATGTGATGTTGTGATGGTGATACAATTCTGTAACTGCCTGCCTGGAACTGAAACATAGTACAGTTGGCCCTCCACATTTGAGGCTTTGACTTTTGCCGATTTGATTATTTGTGGTTTTAATATGTTCTCTCTAGGAATCTCTAGGTCCTCCTGTTCAACTCTGCCAGAAGTTGACCATAGATGTGTTAAAATCATAAAAGTTCCTAGAGGATACACTTCTCTAGGCATGTGTAGGTCCTCCAGCATGATTCTATGATTAACTCCTGGCAGATGTTGATCACGGAGTTGCACAGGAAGACCTGGAGATTCCTAGAGAGGTGTTCTCTCAGGTGAAAAGAGTAGTGGTTTTTTTATTTGTGTTTTTTCCACATTCACCCCTAACCCCAGTGAATGTGGAGGGACCACTTTATGTGTATGTATTTTCTGTTCTAGCTGGGCATTTTGCTATTTGCTACTATTTAGAACTTAGAAGTGTTTTAACGTTTCATTTGTAGTGCTGTCCTCAGTTGATTTTTATTGTCTATTATTTAATATTCACATTAATTTATCATTCTAAGGCAGAATTTATATTCCATCTCTGGTCACCTTTTCTCAGAATAAGGAAAGACCTTTTTTTGGTGTTGTCCTCTACCATTATGAATTGCATCTTGGAAGGACTAGTTTTACATAGTCCCTTAACTTCATTAACCCCTTTATTATCCTTTTGCAAGTAAATATTTGCCTCCCTAGCTGCATCCACACTGCAGAAATAATCTAGTTCAATACTACTTCAACTGCCTTGGCTCAACGCTATGCAGTTCTGGGAATGTAGTTTTGTGAGACATTAAGCTTGCTCTGTCTGAAAGCTCTGGTGCCACAAGAAACTATAGGGCATTACAGACTGCCAGAAATAGTGCAAATTGAGTCCACTTTTAGGGTTAGGGTTAGTGCTAGGGAATAATGGGCATTGTTTTTTTTTCCTGAGACATTGAGCCTTCTCTGTCAGAGAGCTCTGGTGCTACAACAAAATACAGTTCCCATGATTCGCTAACCCTAAAAGTGGACTCAATTTGCACTATTTCTGACAGTCTGCAACCCCCTTAAAATTCCCAGAATTTTATAGCATTGAGCCATGGTGGTTAAAGTGGTGTCAACTTGGATTATTTCTGCAGTATGGACGCAGCCCCAATGTTTACTAATTCTAATTTTTGGCAGTTCTAGATGTATTATCCATCAATTTGGAGATTAATTTACAGGAAATTGTTAATTCTGTGTGACCTTAGCTTATTGGATAAATATGCAGTCTTATGTAAGAGGGGCATTTAGGCTTGCCAAGCACATGGTAGACCAGGGGTTGCAAAATGTGGCCTTGGGCTGGATAAAGCTTTCAAGTCTTGATTCCCCATGGACATCCCTTTTGGGGGGCAAAACTAGTGGGAAAAAAAAGACTTTTCTTATTCTGAAGAAAGTTGAAGTCTCCAGGAATTGAGATTTACCTTTTCAATAGGTCATAACCTCAATTCTTACCAGGAGCACAGCTACATGGGAATGAGATAAATATGTTACCCTCCAGTAAGAATTGTAGACCCCCAATAAAAGTCCCCAAATTTCTGGCATTGCAACAACTTCAGGGGAGCATTTAAAAACATTCTAGGCATCCAAAGAAAAGAGGAAAGCAAAGTTACCAAGGGAATGTGAACTGAGAGGGGGAAAAAAAGTTTTAAGTGTAAGCTATTTCAATGTCTTACTTTCTGGAATGCTTAAAAAATGGGGACTGAAGGAAAATTTCATGGAGAGCAGAATTTTTATTAAGGGGGAAATTCTTAATGGAGAGGTAATGCCTCCATTTTGCTCCTCTGCAATACCCCTGCCACCTACCTGGCCTGAGGTACCCATCTTGTAGTAGACCATGACCAATCGGTAGTGGTCTTTATTTGGCTTAGGAAATAACAACCTGTGCAAATCACTGCTAAATTTCTAGAAAATTTTAAGAAGCAAACTAAATGTGGAGGTACATGCATTATGGAAATCTTGAAGCATTTGATTAGCAAAACACTCACCCACACTATTGGGAGGAAAGGACCAGGTGCTTTTATGCATTTAATTTTTGTTCCATACTAAAAATATTGATAATATTGTGGGAACAGTTGAGACAATAAATCATATCTTTCCTCTAATGTGGTTAAGATGTACTACAGGAACATTGTGCCCTATTTTCTTTTAACTATGATCAATCTCTTTCTCTGTTTCTTTCAATCTTTTTGAGAAAAAAAAGGAGAGATAGTGGGGAGGGGAATAAAAGGATGGTTCAGTTGATAAAAGCTGAAGGATGTAAAACAGATGGTGATTCCCATTGGTACTGAGTTTTAATTATGTATCTGCTCATTTAGATATACACTGAAATAAATTATTAGATAGCTGTGAACAATGAACAAGGGTGCTTTTGATTTTTTTGTTGCCATTGTTTTGTTTGGTTTTGATGGTAAACAAAGGCCTTTCAATTAAACTAGCAATTTAATTGATAAGACCTCTGTAGAAACATGGATTTGGATTTGATTTGACATTTATCTGTTTAAACATTTATTTTCTGCCTCTTGATTAAAAAACGGTGCAAAGGGTAGCCCCAAAATGCATGTCTTTTTCACAAAAAGCAAAAATACAACAAAAGCAATTCAATTGCATTGTACTTTTTATTATTTAAAAATTTTGTGATAAGTACTTATTACAATGCTAATTAGACCAGAAATTAAATCTGTACTTTGGATCCAGCTATTTCACACTGGAAGGTGGGGGAGAAAACTGAATTTTCTGCCCTTCATCTCTTCTGAGAGACCCACAAAATGCTTTCTTAAAAGTCAAGATTGTAGTGTTGTGTTTGCTTGGTATCTCATGCCAGCAACCCATCATTGCTACCTGGTGAGCATATGAATTCCATAACTGATTTTAGCCCCAGGAAATTGGGAATGAAAAGGAAGTCATTTTTTGCTCACTTCCAGGTGTAAGAAAAAGCCTCTTCTGTGCCCAAATGGCCCAGTTCCCTCTGAAAATATGGGGGACACGCTCCTTAGTGTCCAAGATCTCCTTTGGGGCTTCCTAGCCTCTGACAATTGCCTACTCGTGATGTAAACTGTTCTGAGCATTAATGGCCAGGTATGCCCCTTCCCAATGTATTTCAAGGAACTTTAAAGTGCTATATCATGATATGTTATTGATATTGTTCAATCCATTATATTTAAGGTTACCAGGTAACCTCAGAATGTATATATGAGAAATCTGTTTTATAAAGACCATGAGCTTCTTAAGAAAGCAAATAGGAAAGGGCTACACTAAAGTTTAATATCCCCCATGTAGACTATGAGGAACAGGTCTAATATTTTCCTTATGCATTGCTAACAGATCATTACTCCCTAGTAGTTAAAGCATCTCCTTAAAATTGACAATTGGAGAAAATATATTTGGTTTTCTTGAGCATTTTTCTTCTACTCTCCCACCTTTCTTATGACTGAACATGAATGCAGGTCTGCAGACAGTGGCAGTTAGTGGCTTCCATGTTCAGTGAATCTATTCTGGATTTTAGCACAATCTTTAAAGCAGTATTCTATGCTGTTGAATCTATTTGAGGAAGAGGATTCAGTATCTTGGATAGCTTTTGTTAAAGCTCTGGTAAAAACCCAGAGTGATTTCACCACACCTCTGACATGGATCTTTCAACTATGATTCTGTGATTCCATAGAAGACACTAGCCCTCCTGTGAGTTTGACCTGAATGCATACAAGTAGTCAGAGCTTTGGTATCTGTTGCTGTCTCTTTGCCTTACAAAACTAAATGCTTCTGTCTACACAATTCTTCATTCAAGCCCTTCATTAGGGAAATAAACAGAATAATAAAAAGTATTTGAAAATTGGTCAAAAACCATGTTTCTGTATAGTCAGGAAGCCCTCACAAGGAGAATCCCGGACTTATAAGAATCTTTGCAGTTTGAGACTTATTCCACACAAGATTTTCACAGAGTTTTTAATGAACAGGAAATATGGTTTCTTGAGTGGAAAAAGATGTTTTCTGTGTAATTTTTTTTAAAAAATGGCCTATGCTGTACAGAATAAGTGCCAAAGTGCAAGTGGCCTTAAAAAACCTATTTACAGTTTAGCAAGAAAATTGCTTCAACTACATACTACTTACTTCAAGAATTAAATTAGGAAAGAATCACACCATTTTCCTGGTACCATCCTTTCCTGCCACTATCAACTCCTGTAATGGAATAAAAGGGTTCCCTCTAGTCCTTCCCTGAAAAATGTAACAGAAGACCTTGAAGATGAATCTAAAGATTTCAATGATATCCTAATGAGATCAGGGAAAAAAAGAACAAGCAAACTTTATAAAATGTTGATGGATAGAAAACAGGAAAGAGACCTGATCTCAGACAATATGATTAAATGGGCTACAGATACAGGGGAAAAATTGACTGGAAAGTTGGGAATATACTAGAAAGAAAACAGGGAAGTTCATTAAATCTCAAGTTACTGGAAAATAAAACAAAGGTGGTACTTAACCCCAGCCAAGATTGCAAAAATTTACAATACAGGCTCGAATAATTGTTGGAAATGTAAACAAAACATCAGATCATGGTTTCACATATGGTGGAAATGTTCCAAAATGAAAGCTTACTGGAAGAAAATTCACAATTCAATACAAAAAATCTTTAAAGTTAAAAAAGAATTAAAGGCAGAAATTTATCTATTAAATATGTTAAATAAAAGTGACCCAACACTGGAGTAAAATGTGGATGACTGGTTGTTGAAACTAGTAGAAATGAAAGAAATGGACAGATTAACAGCTTTACTAAACCAAAAGATTTAGAGAAGGTTACTAGTTGTGGAATATAGTAATAAAAGATGGCAATGAAAAAGCAAGTAGAACTATGAGAATGATAAGAAAATTAAGTTTAAAAAAAGGAGATAAGATTGTAATTAGATAAGATGTATGGGTATTCTTACCTACTTTTTGAAAGAGAGCTTCTATTAAAATATCAGAGACAGAGGGCCTCGGCAGACGACTAATAGAGTTGTCTCTGAGGCCTGGAAGAGGAGGGGCAGCCGCACGAGTGGCGCCCCTTCCTCTTCCTGAGGTTGCCCTAGGAGCTGCCGGCCCTCCGCACGGCCGGCGCTCCGAGGGCAACCTCCCGCCGCAGCGTCCTCACGTGCTGCGGTGGAAGAGTCAGGGAAAGTGCGCCCGACGCGTTTAGGGCGCACTTTCCCTGACTTCTAAAAGGAGCGCCAATTTGGCGCTCCTTTTAGGGTCGCCACATGGCCCCGCGGCACTCCGGACCAGGGCGTCCTGGATGCCCTGGTCTGCTTAGGCCCAGAAACTCATGATTATAAATGAAGGTATTTATTGTCAAAAGAACTTTGGAAGTATTGTAATGTAAGATGATGAGCTGATTATATTTGAAACTTCGATTGTATAAATATATTTTTAGATGTTTATATAGTATAAATTAAAAAAAACCTAAGAAACATAAAAGAGCATAAAGCACATATCTGTTTCAGGTGTGGTAGGCATTCCTCATTGCCCTGACACTTTAGATATAGAAAATGCCTGAAATGTCACATAGCACCACTGTTATGCTAAAGCAGGATAAACATAGAAGTACGTTGTACTTCATAGATGTGTCCTCTCTGTAATGGAGGGGGGAGAATCTCAGAAACCTGGACAACATGTGTGAAATTGCCCTACACATAACCTCCTTTTTCAGTCTAATAATTTCCTTCAAGAAAGTGTTAGGAAGATTACTGGTTTCAGTTAATTGACTATAAGGGCAGTGAGTGTATCAGAAAGGGATGAAAAAAGAATTTTGTTGGATTCAACAAGTAAGTAGCTGAGACTTGTTGTGAAAAGAAACAATAATCTGCAGGTGAAACCTGGAGAGACATCCCTGGTTAGAATGCACATATGTAATTGTTGTGTTGTCATTGTTGTTGTTGTTGTTGTATGCCCTGAAGTCATTTCTGACTTATGGCAATCCTAAGGTGAACCTATCACAAGATCTCTTAAAAGGAATTTGCTTTTGCCTTCATCTGAGACTGGGAGAGTGTGACTTGCCCAACATCAGCCATGGAAACCCAACAGTGGGTTTCCATGGCTGAGTGGGAAATTGAACCTTGGTTTACAGAATGATAGTCCAGTGTTCAAACCATTACACCATGCTGGCTCTCTACGGGGGGGTTGCAGACTGCCAGAAATAGTGCAAATTGAGTCTACTTTTAGGGTTAGGGTTAGTGCTAGGGAATCATGGGAACTGTTTTGTTTTTTTCTGAGACATTGAGCCTTCTCTGTCAGAGGGCTCTGGTGCCACAATAAAATACAGTTCCCATGATTCCCTAACCAAAACCCTAACCCTAAAAGTGGACTCAATTTGCACTATTTCTGGCAGTCTGCAACCCCCCTACATATGCTGTGTGCCATACACACACAGTCCCCTCACAACAGAAATTATTTCCCTTTGTAGCAAAACTATGGTTCCCACTCTCTAGCATAAGCATAGTATCATACTATTTATGTTAGATAACGCACACTGTGAATACAGCATTAAGGGTTTTCTTCAACACTAGTCAAAAAGGTGCCTAGTCATGTCTGACTATCTCAGCATGCAACACCTTCTTTTTTTAAGCCAAAGGGCCAATTCAGGTGGGAAAAATAATCCAGGATGAGTCTGGGTTGAATCTTTATTGTTGACATTATTTTGAATGCATCCAATTAAGTTGGGGGGGGGGCTGCAAAAAGCCCCACTTAACTTGGGATAATTGATACTGTTTCCCTCCCTGAGTTTTAAAAAAAAGATTCTCATCAACCCAGGATAAAACTGCATGCCTTGAGTGTGTTTTGAATACATTCTCATTGTCGACTCCATCCTTATTAAAGTGCCGGCACATGTGAGCAAGCGAACTCCTAGAGATGTGTATAGATGCGGTTCCTTAGTGTGAACATGGAATGCATGTGTGAAATTATTTGCATAATTGAACTAAAAAACCCCACATCTTAATGACTCCAAAGTGAAAAATGAAACTAGGAAAGTGGTCAGGCATGTGGAAAAGCTTATACCACAAGGTATGAAAGATTTTATTTTGGATTCTGAATGCTTCATATTCCTACTTGGGTTTTAAAAGAGAAAATTGGGAGCCAAGTCTGAGTGGAGGGCCCAAGTTTGTTCAGAGAGAAAGTTTTAAAAAGGCCTACTAGTAATACAACTAAAGAATGAAATGGGTGGATTGAGAATAAACCCTGGTATTTCTGACTCATAATTCTACAAGCATCTTATTTTGCTGACACAGTTCTGGTGAAGCATGAATTCCCTTTTGTTCTTCAAAGGAAATGGCTGCTAATCTGAACTAAAACAGACCTGCTGAATTGATTTCTGAATGGTGATTCAGTACACAAATCAGTGTTATGTAATGATCTGAGTGTTAGACTAGGATTCTGGGAGACCAGAGTTCAAATCCTTGTTCAGCCATGGAAATACCCTGGGTGACCTTGGGTGAGTCATGCTTTGTCAGCCTAAGAGGAAAGCAACAGCAAGACTCCTTTGAATAAATCTTGTCAAGAAAATCTACCATAGGTTTGACATAAACATGTTCTCCAGCTTCCCCAATATTGCAGGAAAAAGTCCCAATCAATACTCATTCAACTGCTTTTAAAATATCCCCGTTTCTTTCTCCTCTTCCCTCTTTGCCTCTTTCTCCTCAGCTTACTTCAGTTCCTGCAAACTCAGTTCAATATGCAATAGTAGTTTGTACTCAATTAACTCAGCATGGGGAGAAGAGAGGAGAATGTGGATTTTGCCTTTCTCAGCAGGTTCAGGCAAAATCAAACTTGTTGCAACCTCTTCTAGCTTGTGTGTTCTTCATTAATAACTTTTGTCCTCATGACACTAATTTTTCTTGGCCACATGTACCCCACTTTACATTTGTGAAATGCTGGAGGGTATGCATAAGTCAAACTTCCTTTCTGTCTCAATTGAATTTTCAAAGAACCAGCTGTATCAAGTGGCCAGGGGTCTTCGACATGTGGGTCCATTAGAGGATAATCCAGATCACTTGACAGCCTGCTGTGAACAACTTGTCTTGACACTTTGCAGATAAAAATCACTCAGATCCATTCTGATTCAAATTCTGTCATTGATACAGATCCAGTAGATGTAATTTTGGCTCCTGCTTGTCCAGTGACAATGGATACATTTCAGTTGTGAAAACCAAGGATGTGATCAGGATTCTTGAAGAGGTGAAAGCCACCACATGTGCTAGATCCCTTCCTGGCTCTTTAAAATCCCAGAGGGAGACTGGCTAAGTGGGTAGAAGGAGTGGATAATGTCTTGTTACAAGGCAGAGTTCCAGCATGGCTAAAGGAGGCAGTTATAAAACCACTACTGAAAAAGCTCTCCCTGGATCTCACCATATTGGATAACTAATGGCCATATTGGATAACTGCTGAATAAATACTGACTGTATGAAAGGCTTCCAGCTCCAAAGTTTCTGAATGAGATGGATTATCGGGATCCATTTCAATCTGGTCTCAGACAATCTGGTTATGGCATAGGCCTGGTTAAGGGATAGTGGGATGCAGTTATGGCTTAGTGGTTAAGATGCTGATTCTGATGATTGCAAAGTTGATAGGTTGACAGTTTGAGACCTAAGCGCCTTAGGACAGAGTTGACATCACTAGTCCCAGCTTCTGCCAACCTAGCAGTTTGAAAGCATGTAAAAATGCAAGTAGATAAATAGGTACCACTTTGGTGGGAAGGTAGCAGAGTTCTGTGCAGTCATGCCGGCCATGACTACAGAGTCGTCTTTGACAAGAGTGGCTCCCTTGGTTTAGTAATGGATATGAGCACTGTCTCCTACAGTTGGACATGCCTAGACAAACTTGCCAAAGGGGAAACCTTTATCTTTTATGGGACAGAGATAGCTTTGGTTGCCTTGGTGGATGGCCTACACCAGGAGCTGGACATGACAACTGTGTCCCTTTTGGTTTTGCTGAACCTTTCTGTGACTTTTGATACCTTCAACCATGGTACACTTCTGAGATGTCTATTTAAAATGCAATTTGGGTGTATTGTTTTACCTTGGCTTTACTTGTTCCTGTAGGAGCACCCCCAGAAGTGTCTTGGGAGATTCCTGTTCACCTTCTTGGCCAATGGCTCAGGTCTGTCCCTCATGCTATTTAACATGCACATGAAATAACTGGGAGAGAGATCTGGAGTTTTGGGGTCTGGTACTATCAGTCTGCAGATGACACCCCACTCTATTATTCTTTTCCACCTCAGTCCAAAGAAGCTATCATCAGTGCCTGCCATCACAAATGGACTGATGGAAGCAAACAAACTGAAACTTAAACCAGACAATAGCAAGTACATTTCTATACCGCTTACCAGTGCACTTAAGCACTCCCTAAGCGGTTTACAATGTGTAAGCTAATTGCTCTGAACAAGCTGGGCATTCATTTTAGCAACCTCAGAAGGATGCAAGCCTGAGTCAAGCCAGAGCCTCCTGGCTGGTGTTGAACTCACAATCTTATGGTTTGTAAGTGAGTGGCTGCAGTACAGGCATTTAACCACTGCGCCACCAGGGCTCTACCACTGTGCCAGCTAAAAGGCAGATCAGGAGGTAATGATTTAGCCAGTGTTACATAGGGCTACACTCTCCCTGAAGATGAAGACCCACAGCTTGAGTGTGCTCTTGGATTCAACTATAAACCTGGAAGCTTGGGTCTTAGTAGTGGCCAGGACAGAACAGTGATCAGTGTAGCTTAATACTGTCTACCATGCCTGTCTGCATATCAAATCCCAAGACCCACAGCTTGAGTGTGCTCTTGGATTCAACGATGAACCTGGAAGCTTGGGTCTTAGTAGTGGCCAGGATAGATCAGTGATCAGTGTAGCGTAATACTGTCTACCATGCCTGTTTGCATGTTAAATCCCAATTATGAAGCAGAGGTCTTTTGGAGTCATGAATAATTTGCTGACAGTGAACTCTGAATTGGAGGACCATTATACAGCACCCCAATGTTTGGTACTGGGTATCCAAATCAAGTCTATGTCAGTTTGTTAAAAACAGTATAAATTATGGTTGGTATTTGACTGCAGGAAAAACTTATTCAGAAGGAGTGAATAGGGAAATATAGCACTCAACCAGATCTGAGAGACAGATTTGATGTATTTTAACAGTCATAGGAATAGTGACAGAAAGAAATGAAACCTTGGCATATGAAAAGAGAGTGATGTTGATGTTGAGGCCAAACAAACACACTAAGAGTATAAGCAGCTAATGCAAACATTGTAGTCAATATAAGAATACAGAGACTATGGGCCTCGGCAGACGACTAATTGAGTCGTCTTCCGGGCCCAGAAGAGGAGGGGCAGCCGCACGTTCGGCGCCCCTTCCTCTCCCTGAGGTCGCCCTCGGAGTCGCCGGCCCTCCGCACGGCCGGCGCTCCGGGGAAGACCTCACGCCGCGGCAGCCGAACGCGCCGCGGCGGAAAAGACAGCGAAAGTGCGCCCGCCGCTTTTAGTGCGCACTTTCGCTGTCTTGAGGAAGGAGCGCTGATTTAGCGCTCCTTCCAGGGTCGCCGACGGTGCGCCGCGGTGCGGCTGCTGCGGTCCAGCGGCGCTCCGTCCCGCGGCGCACGGGAAGCTCCCGTCTGCTTCCCCCGCATATCAAGAAGAGAAGCACTGGCTAAATAAGCAACTCTCTGCATGGGGATTATGTGTTTTGGAACCAGCTGTCCTTGCCAGGCACCTGTCTCACAGCATTATACTGAATCCAAGCAAGATGCCAGGCTGGATAGCAAAATCCACTCCTTCAACCAAAAACATTTTAAGAAAGCTTACATTTCAGCATCAACATCTCTAATCCCTCAGCCAGCGTTGTATGAATCATATAGCTTGCATATGATGATATACAACCCCAGCAAACTGGAAATGTGTTTATCAAATATGTAGACACTAATCACATCCATTTTGACTTGCTTCTGTTCCTGTTTTAAGGAAAATGGACAATTACTATATATATTAACTGTAGTATTCCTCAACTGTATTTTCCTGTTAAAATATAGATAAAATAGGCACCTTTTTCCCCTTAAGTGAAAATGTTTCTATGGAAGAGTAAGCTCAGATGAGTATGCAATTCAGCTTTAGCTAGCTGAGGGAGTTCATGGGGAGTTCATCTGAGGTCTTATATTAGATATAATGCCTCCTTGCAGCAGGCAGGGTTCCATCCTGCTGAAATGAAGTTGTGACCAGGCCTTTTCCTTTTTTTTTTTTTTTAAAAAAAACCCTCTAAAGCCAACATTTGGTTTGTTGTTGTTAACTGTCTTTTAGTCGATCTCAACCCATGGCAATTCTGTGGATGAGACATCTCCAAGACTCCATGTCCTCCATTGCTCCGCTTAGTTCCTGCAAACCCATACCTGTGATTAGTGTTGTAAAGAATTCTTGTCAAAATTTGATAAACACGTGAAATATCTGTTATTCAAAGATTTCACAAGCTTTTTAAAGAGAAGAAATTATTAGAACTTCTCAATCAACAAGTAAGGATTTTGTTTTTTAACCATTTGCAAATGAAGTGAAGGGGCGGACCTTTTCAGCTGACAATTCAATGGCCAGGATTTGCGTATTTTGCGTAAGCAAAGCTACCATTCATACTGGGTGTTCCTTTCTTAGGGCAATGTCCTCCCCTATTTGTCCACAGCTTTGCTTTGTAAAACAAATGAGAATGAAAGGAGATAGCATTTTGTGTCTAGGTGGTGATGGATACCTTCAGACTTTCTCCCCTTTCTCGTCATGCTCTCCCATTCAAATTCTCACAGAAGCA
>JAIPUX010001232.1:155374453-155385923 GCA_020142125.1 Phrynosoma platyrhinos | reverse complement strand
ACCAGTGAATGGTTTACAAGGCTTATTGGAATGATGAGTATGGATATATGCACAGCTAGATTGAATAAACAAAATGTAGAAAGTGTTGAACAAGTCTTTGAAGTATGGTTGAGTACAAACTGGAGATACTTTGGAAGTCAAATGTAAATATTTTGTATATAATTATTGTAAAAGACATTGATATTTCAATTTGATATGTATGTTTGAATAATACATGTTAATAAAATATAATGAACAAAAAAAAAGAATTGTAGCTATTGAAAAGCATAGCTCAGATTGGAATGGACAACTGGTAGGAGTTGGCAGGCTGCATCACTTCTGCAAGGGATCTTGGAGAGCTACACCATATTGTGTCATGCTTGAATTGTAAATTCTTTCCCCTATTTTCTGGTGCCAGATGATCCTTACACATGATTTAGTCAAAAACATGCTTTTCAGGTGCTATGCACTGCATATAAAGGACCAAAGTGTCTAAAAAGTGCATATTAAATTACGGTTTTTTTCTGTGGCTTCAAGTCATTGCCAACTTAGGGCTACCCTAAGGTGAATCTATAATGGGGTGTTTTTGTTCTGAGAGAGTTTGCCACTATCTGCCTCTGAATGTAACTTGTCCAAGGATACCCCATGGTTTCCATGGCTAAGTTGGGATTTAGACCAAGGCCTCCTAGTCCAACACTCAAACTACTACCTCATGCTGACTTTCTAACCAAATGAAAATACATCTAGATAAGAAAATCCATTAGACCTGGGATAGTTAACTGATAATTCTATGTTGTCTTGCAATCATGCATGGGATAGCTAGGCTTTGTTAAGACTTCATAAATCAGCAGTATTACCAATCTCCACTCAAAAAGTTGAATATATATCTTACCACTCTCTAGTAATTTTATGCAACCGTACATCACAGTTCCTTTGTACTTCTGTTTCATTCAGCCCTGCTTCCTCTTAAATGTTTATCATTCTCCCCTCTTCACTGTCCTGTATGTTCATGGAACCACAGCACAGAATGATTGCATTGCATTATCCCAACCCTTCCCTTGATGTCTTTCTCAAAATCTAGCTTTTCCAGGTAGATCTTGTTTAGTTCCACATTTTCTCAACCACATAAGCATAGTAGCAATTTAATGCTTTAATGGAGTGGGTAGGGATATCACACCTGCTAGCTTATATCAATGTCTTACATTTCAACAGTCCTGGCTCCTATGTTGTCCAATAAGTTTAATGCCTAGAATGGCTACTTAGATATCACCCCAAAAGAGGAACTGTATCACTGAAAATAGAAGATAAACAGTGAAATGTGTTTATGTATGTGCAAGCCTCCTGTTGACTTATGGCAACTGTGAATTTCATAGGGTTTTCTGTAGGCAAGGAATACTCAGAGGTGGTTTTGCCAGTTCCTTCCTCTGAAATATAGTTGACAGCACCTGGTATTTGAATGGCAGTCTTCCATCCAAATACTAACCAGGATGGACTCTGCCTAGCCTCCAAGAACAGACAGGATCAGGTGCCTTTAGGGTATTAGAGCTATATAAATGTGGCATTATTTCTACAGATGCATATTTAGAAAAAATATATAATTTAAATAGTAATAACACTACCTTTCCTCATGGAGAAAGGGGAAGATTGTGATCTTTTCAAGTGCTAAGCTTAATGCTGACCTTTTGTACATTTTAACTATATTGTGCTTGTTTTAATTTGTCAGTTGCCTTGAGTTCCAGTTAATAATAATGGTTCCTTGCTCTCCTTAGTTCTTATGTTTTTTTATATTTAAAACAGATTTGGACTGGACAGTTATTCAGATAGCCAAACAAACAACAGATATGTAAAATATTTTACCAGAATAAAGTGTCCTGAAAGTGAGGTATATATATTGCAGAAACTAATATATGAAGAATGTACAAAATAAATAATGCAAAATGCACGAATATAAATGATATTAACCTTATAACTGAAATGAGAGAATATATTGGTGACAAGAAGTAGACAACCCTAATCTGAAAACAAATTAGAGATTAGAATCATAGAGTTGGAAGAGATCACAAGGGCCATCCAGTCTAACCTGCTACTATGCAGGAATACACAATCAAAGAACTCCTGAGAGATGGCCATCCAGCTTCAGCATAAAATGGCCATCCAGCCTCTCCTAAGGAAACTCCACTACACTCTGAGGCAGTGTATTCCATTGTTAAGCATCTCTTATTGTTAGGAAGTTCTTCCTAATGTTGACATGGAATTTCTTTTGTTTGAATCCATTGTTCCAATGTCCTAGTCTCTGGAGCAGTGGACAGTAAACTTGCTCCATCCTCAATATGACGTCCCTTCAAATATTTAACCATGGCTATCATATCACACCATAACCTTCTCTTCCCATGCTAAACATACCCAGCTCCCTAAATCGCTCCTCATAGGGTATGGTTTCCAGACCTTCACCATTTTGGTCACCCTCCTGTTTGAACTGTGGTGCCCAGAATTGGACACAGTATTCCAGGTGAGGTCTGACCCAAGCAGAATAGAGTGGCACTACTACTTCTCTTGATCCAGGTTCATGCTGTATCCATAAATGGTGAACAAGAATATAACAAAAAATGATTATAAGTATATGCAATTCTAACAGACACAGGTACTTGGGAAACACTCAAGATACCAGCACAGACCCACAAAAGACTTGCCAGCCCATTATTCTTCTAGATGTGTTTCTGCCTGTAGTTTTTTGATCAATGGAAGAATAATGTAGAATCTTCTTTGCATCCCTATTTTTCAGTAGCTCATGTGAAAATGCTGCTTTCTTTTGTATCATAGAGCTTTGTAATTCCAATAGATAAAAAGACAAACATATGTCTTCAGCTCTCCTAGATAAGTAAAAAACAATACATTTGTACTTGCTGCAATTCACAAAAGGCTGAAGATTTCAATGGGAGGCACATAGAACTGGCTGACACTTTTTCCTGTAGAAAACATAATGTTACTTAAAGGAAATCATTTTTCTTATAAAAAGAAATAATTAACAAGCAAAATAAAAGTTAATATTTTGCTACAAAGATACTGGTCTGTAGAAATTATTTTCCATTTCCTGCTTATTTAACCCCATTAGAGATAAAAATAATGTGTCAATATAATTTCCCTACACACTACATATTGTGCTACCATAATCAACAGTGGATCAATATTATTTTCCTGCACACTTCATATTGCTCTAGTGACCTGGTTTCTTTCTGTTTTGTAAAATGCACAATAAACAAAAGGACTTGGGAATAACATTACCTGTCAAAAAGGAATTGCACTATTTTTGCTTTTTAGTTTTTTCCCAAAAAGGAGTTGTTTATTCCTAGCACAAGAAAGTTTTTTGGAGACAGTAGTAACCACAATCTTAAAAGAATGAAAAGGAGAGATCTATCTGTTGTAAGAAACAGCAAGCCCTTAAAACTGCAATTAATGGAGTCACTGAATCATAGAATAGAACAGTTGGAAGAGACTACAAGGGCCATCCAGTCCAACCCCCTGTCATGCAAGAACACAGAATCAAAACACTTGCAACTGATGGTCATCCAGCCTCTGTTTAAAAACCTCCAAATAAGAAGTCTCTATCATTCTCCAAGGCAGTGTATTCCACTGTTGAATAGCTCTTACTGCTGGGAAGTTCTTCCTAACATTGAGGTGGAATCTCTTTTTGTATAATTTGAATCCATTGTTCCGGGTCCTATTCTGTGAAGCTGAAGAAAAAAAGCTTGCTCCATCCTCAATATGACATCCCAACATACCCAGCTCTCTAAGCTGCTTCTCATAGGGCATGGTTTCCAGACTGTTCACCATTTTGTTCACCTTCCTCTGGACATGCTCCAGCTTGCTCACATCCTTCTTGAATTATGGTGCCCAGAACTGGACACAATATTCTGGGTGCCGTCTGATCAAAGCAGAATAGTGTCAACATATATCATGCAGAATGGAGTCAACATATATTACGCTTCTCTATCTTGATCAGTTAAAACAACCTACCCTGTATCAAACTGATGGTGGAAGGGAAGACAACAGGGCATGGAGAAAATTGTATTACATTATGGATGAGCATGCATCTGAGTTTATATAACTATTCTGCCCAGTTTTATATCCTCTGGACCTCCTGAAGCCACAGGGCATTGTTACAGCTACCATGGCTGGGGGCTGAAAGTGTCAACATGTCATATTTGGTCACTTGGGGGACAATTTTAGATTTTTTGCTTTTTGTTGTTTCAGTATAAGAAGCCCCTCCCCCAGTATGTCATAGCTGAACAAAGAATTTAAAAAAACGTTTAAAATGCATTTTTTTTCAACTCAAAAGCAACTTTGCTGGCCATTTTTGAGGTTTCAGAACTTATGGCATTGGTGCGGATCCCATAGGGCTGTACTGTATACTTCAAAGATCCACAGGCCATCTATGAGTCCCAAAGTTCCCAACCCTTCTCCTACATGACGTTGAGGGGCAAAGGAAGGCTTGGCATAGGATGACCATTTTCATGATATTCCACACTTTAGCTTTATGCTGGGGAAATGCTGGTACACAAATGGTCACACTTTGTCAGAGTGGTATCCTGTTCAGGATTGCACAAGTTTGTGATGCTAATATAATCCCTTGCACATGCCTAAGAACTTTACCTAGCAGGGTTCATTCTGAAGTAGTGAATGGGGAATTGAACTGACTCTTGCATCCACTGCTATCTGTCCACTATCAACTACTAGATTATGGAAATTCAGGAAAATTAGATGATATAATTGTATGCTTTGCAATTGGGGAATAGAATCTCAGCCATTGTTCTATCATAGGAATGGGGAGGAACTTAATTTTCATCTAAGAATACCAATTAAATTGAGGAGAGGAAAGCATGCTAAATTCATTTTAACCTTTGCTGAATTTTATACCATGCCTGTTGAAGTCTGTGTCATGAGAAGGAAAAAGAAATAGTGAAAACCAAAGCCTGATTCACAGAAGACAGGAATGAGACATCCAGTTTTATTCTGTGGATAATTGGGCTTTATTATTATTATTATTCTGAAGAAATTCAAAGGCAACTAATGCAAATCCTTCTGCCTTACATCTTGACTTTCGAGAGAGGTGCAAATTGGAGCAGGGCTGCCCAAAGTTCAGCATAGTTACTAAGCAACAGCAAATGTTATATTTATATTTTAAAAATCTTACTTCCATCATAGGCAAACGGTGGACATCGAAAGCTAACAAAGGTCATTTTGAAATGTGATTATCATGTGAAAGAAGCTGATGGCTGCTTCTGATACACATTGTAACATAACTTTTCATCTGAGAAACTATCCCTGGCTACGTGTAATGCTAACATTTATAATCCACATAGCAGTTCGCATGAGAAATAAACAGCAAAGCATTTATAGTATCAGCCTGATTGATTCACATGCAGGAATGGAAAAATACCAGGCTATCTAGAAATATGTGACTTTTGCAGCCCTGCAGAGTCACATAATGAAAGAATATAAGGGGAGTCCTAGTGAGGTAAGGTAAATTTCTCATCCTGCTTCTGACGGGGCCAACCCGGAAAGCCCACCATCAAGATATAAAGGAGGCAGCCTGAATCCTATTGTTAATCCTGACTACAGCACACCCACTTATTCATCGGGTGATTTATGTAAATGCTGGTGTACCACTGAACATTTGACTGAATGAGCTTAATCTATTTGGGACTAACCAAAACTGTGCCAGCCAGCATCCTTGCCAAAACCCATTTACTAGCATAAACACTCATAATTCAACCATTGAATTCATTCAATTTTCATTGATTGACTAGCTGTTAAAAGCTTTAGCGTGGAGGCAGACTGTGAGATTTACAGAGCAGGGCATGGAGGTTGTCACTTGATTTTTGGGAAGTTCCTTCAAAGGGACAATTTTTGGTCTTTTAAAATTGTCTTCCCCTAATCTGGAATTTTTCCTGATACAGAATATAAAGCCCATCATATTATGAATTTTTGGTTGAATTTAGAATAAAATGAATATTTGCATACTCCCCCCCCCCCCCCAGGAAACCCCATTATATTATGGTTGTCTAGGGATGGAGGGAGTCCAACCTGTCTGAAAACCTGCAGGTTGGAGAAGGTTAGCCTAAACATAGGATCTCACCATACAAACTTTCCAATTCAGTTTGTCACACACAGAATCATAGAGCTGGGAGAGACCACAAGGGCCATCCAGTCCAATCACCTAACATGCAGGAAGACACAATTAGTTGAATCCAGCACTACCCCCAGAAATATGTAAATTTCAATCAGTTTTCAAACATCTTGTTAATGGAGTTAAATAAAGAGTTGTTTATTTCAGTTAGAGGGCACTGATCTGCTTCAACTACAGAAATGAATGGGCAGCTACAAAGATGAATCTTCGATCAATGAATCAGGAGAGGAGAATTGTTAATCTGTTGTTTTTTTTTACAGTCTCTAAGTATATGCTGGATGCTTTTTCTGTATGCATACTTTCTACTTCTCCACTCCCAATCAAGAATTGTGGTCTATAAAGAGACATATTAGAGAACAGATTTTGCATGTAGGTCCCAGGGATCCCAATGAGCAATTTTAGCAATTTCTTTGCCACTGTAAAAATGGAAACACTACAGTTTTTGAAGATGGTTTACAGTTTGGGACTTATTCTGTGCATGTTTTTCCCCCTACAACAGAAAACAAAATTTTCTGTATAGGAAACAACATTTCTTGTGCAGAAAATGACATCTATGGGCAGGAAATGATGGGGTGGGGTTTGCAAAGAAAATGGTGTAATTGGGGATTTGTTCTGCATGAAATTTGCAAATTGTTTTTGCACGGAAAATAGCAGTTTTGACACAGAAATCCTACCAAGTACTGAGTGATCATATAATGAGAAATTAATTAATGCACTCATATGTATCAAGCATCCTGTAAGTACAACAAAACTGTACAGGAAGCCTCCATTTATCTGAGGGGGTAGGGACAGGAGGACTGTCAAAAGATAGAATTGGTTGAAAAGCAGAACCCAGATTTTCTTATTTACCTTGCAAATGCAAAACTGAATGCTAAATGGCACCAACTTGACTGAGAGGAAAAATAAAACCAGCATGGCAGTGGTGGTTGAAAGAAAAGGATGAGGATTGAAGGTATGGTTCATGGCTATAATTTAGATCTGTCAAAACAGCCAAAGATCCTAAAATGAGCTGCCAAAAAGAGGGGGATTTTGACTATAGTGTGACAGGGGTCATCATTATGTGGTGTGATGCTTAAGGTTGGGCCAAGCCTAGCTCTAAATCCCTATTCAGAGAAGCTCAAAGGAAGACCTTTGACCAAGGCCTTCCACTGCCTACCATAGAATGAGAGAGGAGAATAAATATTTTTAATCTACTTTGAAAAAAAGTAGATTACAATTTTAATAAATTAAATAAATAATAACTCTAGTGGACTAGTTGATATGATGCTGTGAATGGCACTGGGCATGGTTGTGGAAAATTCAGGTCTAAATCCTTGTTCAACAGTTACATTCACTGGTTGATCTTAGGCAGATTTATATATTCTAGTTTATACATGGGTGAACTTGCTGTTAAATTTAGAATAAGACAATGATTTGTGTGTGGGAGTGAGCCTTCACAGAGTCCCAGCAGAATTGTGATCTCACTAAATGCCCGCTCAAAACTTTTAAATAGTGCCAGTTGCATTTTTAACTGGAATGGGAGATCAAGTGTCACCAGCTCACTTTCTCAGCCTAACCATTTTCATATTTGGGTACACATTTAAATATCTGAAAAGACATTTGAAAACAAACAAATTCCAGACAACCAAAACAACATTTTCCTCATTGGAAGACTAGCAAATGGAGCAGGGGGAGTTAGTTATTGGGTTTTCTCAAATGTCAGAGCAATTACAGATGATGTCGTCTCCCTCTTTTGAGTCCAGCTCTCTGTTATAGGTATTGGAAAGAGCAAAGCCTTTAATTTCCACCAGACCAATTCATTATTCATTCAGTTCTCAAAAAATGAAGACATTATCACTAAAATAAGCAATTACTTCAGTTTCACAGCTCAGTGGCTGGATGTTTAGAAAAGCAGTCACTTGCACTATGTCTTTCATTTAAAAAAAAACATTAATAGGAATGGGTTGTTTACAAAGGTAGCCATAATATTACACATATATTAGTGAAGAGGAGGCTTTTCAAGATTAAATCTTTCAGTGTACCTAGGTTAAAGACCTCTGCTTCTGTTCCTTCACAATGCACTGTGAAACAAGCATTTAAACAGCAGCTTGATTCAGGAGGGGCAATTCAGGCTCTGAAATAATTGCTGCCAATGGGATTCATGCCATCAGACTTGACCTATCTGTAACATCAGAAACTGCCCAGTAAGAGTCAGACTATGGTTCTGCCCAGTGATAATCTCTTCTGACTGGCATCACCTGAGAGGATGAAGGAGGGCAACTGCATTGGTATTAGGGACTGATTTCCCTTCCAACACCCATATGCAGGCTACACTCACCCATATACAGCAAGCCCAAAGACCTCCATTTCTTATGCAGACCTTCTCAAAATGGTGACAGACGTATGTGTGTGTGTGTGTTTTCATGCACTTTGAGGGCTTTTTTGCTTGTGTGGAGGCACAATTGTTGCAATGTATGCCTTTTCTAAATGGGAGGGGGATTTGGAAGACAAATGGCAGATCTAGGCTGCACTATACTTACAGTTGCCCTAGGATCTTAGGAGGAAAGTTGTATCTTCCATCACTAATTATCTAATCTTATTTTTTTTAATTGGAAGTATTGGGATTGAACCTGATGGCACCATCTTCATGCAAAGCAAATGTACTACCATTAAACTATATCATAAGTATGCAACATAGGATGAGACCAAAGGCAAGAACGAGTCCAGTGTTTGGGTCACACAGTGGCTAGCCAAAGGCATATAAGAAGTTTTGTTATTATTATGTGTCTTCAAGACATTTCCAACATATGAACCCTCTAAGGCAAATGTATCACGGGATTTTCTAGGCAAGATTTCTTCACTTGGGGTTTGCCTTTGCTTTCCTCTGGGACTGAGAGAGTATGACTTCCTCAAGGACACCCAGTGGGTTTCCATGGCTGAATGGGGATTTGAACACTGGTCTCCAGAGTCATAGTCCAACACTTAAACCACTGTACAATGCTGGTTTTTATCAAAAGTGTAGGATCAAACTAATATGGTTTCATTTGGGGTGGCTTAGTAAAATGCAGATTTCTGTTTAGAACTGTATGGCTTAGCCTTTACAGAATTTCTTCCAGAAAAACAGGCTGACATAGCAAAGGTTACATCTCACATATCTTGTTCCCCGCAGGACCTAAGTCTCAGAATGGAAATGGGGCAGTTGTTTACATGAAAAGGCACTGTAGAAGGCCTGCTTGATGCCCGTCTTGAAAGATAATAAAAATATCTGCTAGGAAGGTTAGCTTGATGGGTATTTATCTTTGCACATCCTCAATATATGAGTGACTTGGTAACTTTTAGAAAACTATATCAGAGTGTATGTGAGTGAGCTTGTGGATCCTACTCTGTTCAGATTCTAACCAGTTAGGTTGTGTGACAGAGGTGCATTTCTTTCAAGAAAGCTGGATCCTTGATACACCAGTATGGTCTAATCTTTCTTGGGTGGCTAGGAGAATAAATTCCACTTCCAAAGCCCAAAATCATGTATCCTAGATGCTAAAGCAGGGCAGGGGAATTAGTGGCTCTCCAAATGTTGCTGGACTTATTTTCTCATCAGCTTCTGCCTGTTGAGCTACAAGTGAGAGGAAATGGAAGTAGTAATATTGGGAAGATTAAACAGTTCCATAAACCTGTACTAAAGTGTACTGACAGGGGGGGACCATATCCAGCCCCCCTAAGATCCCTTGGTCCTGTTCTTGTCCCATTACCAGTGTTGCCATCATTACAGTGGTGGGCAAACTGAACACAGATAATGGAAGATTTCCTCATGATCCCCCAACAGATGTCACACATGTCTATTTGTACCTCAGTGTGTTTGCTGGACAGAAGGCAGCTATTTTGTGAGGGGAGTCATTTCAGGGTCTTATTATTGTTTCTTAGCCTATCCTTTTCGTGAAAATAGCCTCTAAGTCACACTTAAAAATGTATAATAATGGGGAATTCATGTATATGGCAGTGGGCTTCGATAGCTGAAGAAAATGGGTTGCAATATCACAGAATCATAGAGTTGAAAGAGACCACAAGGGACATCCAGTCCAAATCTTGCCATGCAGGAACTCTCAATCAAAGAAGGGCCCTCCCTTCATCCACCATCATCTGGGGGGAGAGAAGGCAGGCCAGCTCTATCAGGCCTAGTCTGTAAAGAAGAAGGCCCTCCCTCCATCCACCATCATCAGGAGGGAGAGAAGGCAGAATGTGTGCTGTTTTAATCTTATTATGTTTACTTTAATACTGTATTTGTCTTTTAAGGGGGATATTGTATTACTGTTAATGTATGTTTTTAATCTGTATCTTATATTTGTAAGCCACCTTGATCGCTTAGGCAAAAGGCGGGATATAAGAAATATATTATTATTATTATTATTATTATTATTATTATTATTATTATTATTATCCAACAGATGGCCATCCAGCCTCTTGTTTAAAGACCTACAAAGAAGAAGACTCCATCATTCTTCAAGAGAGTGTGTTCTACTGTTGAACAGCCCTTACTGTTAGGAAGTGCCTCCTAATGTTGAGGTGGAATCTCTTTTCAGGTAGGTTGCATCCATTGTTCCAGGTCCTGTTCTCTGGAGCAGTAGAAAACAAGCTATGTCCCTCCTCAATATGACATCCCTTCAAATACTTAAACAGGGCCATCATATCACCTCTTAACTGTCTCTTCTCCAGGCTAAACATACTCAGTTCCCTAAGTTGTTCCTCATAGGGCATGGTTTCCAGACCCTTCACCATTTTAGTCGTCCTCCTTTGGACATGCTCCTTTAGTCAGCCTCCTTTGGACAGTCAACCAATTACAAATCCATGTAACAGTTACCTTGTCTAGCCCACATTTTACTAGCTTGTTTGGCATAATGTCATGGGGAACCTTGTCTTACTGGCCTTACTGAAATCAAGATAGGCTATATCCATAGCATTCCCTTTATCTACCAAGCTGGTAATTCTATAAAAAAAGAGATCAGATTTTTATGGCATGACTTGTTTCTCTGAAACTCATGTTGACTTTTTGTGATTATGGCATTCCCTTCTAAGTGTTCACAAACTCTGCTTAATGATCTGCTCTAGATTCTTTCCCGGTATTAATGTCAGACTAACTGGATGATAATTGTTGGGATCCTTTTCCCCCCCCCTTTTGAAGATGGGGACGTTTGCCCTCCTCTAGTCTGCTGGGACTTCTCCTGTTTTGCAGGAGTTCTCAAATATTATTCCAATGGCTCCAATATTACATATGCCAATTCTTTGAATACACTTGGGGCCTTTGCAGACTGCCAGAAATAGTGCACATTAAAT
>JAIPUX010001232.1:155344613-155360553 GCA_020142125.1 Phrynosoma platyrhinos | reverse complement strand
TAACCCTTAAAGTGGACTCAATTTGCACTATTTCTGGCAGTTTGCAATGGCCCAAAGTTTGGCTACCAGTCCTGCAAAATAGGAAAATCAGTACTCAACAAATGCAAATGGGAAACCACCCAGGGTCAGGGGCTTTCCCAGCAGACAATGAACCCCAATTACCGGACAATAATCCTCGTCTGCATATCCTCCTACCCTGAGGCCTTGCCATCAACACAGAACAATACACAATCAACAACAGAACAATACACAGTTTACATGGGAATCACTCATCCCTACCCAGGGTCTCACAGTATATATATATATATATATATATATATATATATATATATATATATATATATATATATATATATACCCACTCTGTTCCATTCCAGCATTCTCTGAAGATGCCAGCCACAGATGCTGGCGAAACGTCAGAAAGAAACTCTTCTAGAACATGGCCACACAGCTCAAAAAACCCACAAAAAACTATGGATGCTGGCCATGAGAGCCTACAACTTCACAGCAAGCATTAACATTGCCTAATTAAACTGCATAATTTCAAATTCATGGCATTTATTTATAATTAATAAACAGATTTGTCTCTCATTCCTATGCCACCCCACTTTGTTGTTACAGCATTTTTCTTTTCAGAGGGACAACCTTGAATAATCTTGATGTATGCCTTACCCCTTTCCAAGTTTATCTCCCCACCAGTGTCTGAGATCCCCAGGTCTCTGTAATAGCCATTTCTACTGTCTAACCCATCACACCCACTTCCCATTATTTTATGACAGGAAGGATGCATATGCAACTCCTGACAACCAGGAACCAGGCTAAACTCAACAGGAAGATCGGTCCACATGATGGATGCTGTAACAGAGGACTACTGTGAAAAGAAAGTCAGGAAGAGGAAAGGCATGATCATCAGTGCTTCTTAAGTTATTAGACCAGCATAGTTTGTTTCCCAACATGCCAGGGACTGGCACCATATTTATGCCCATGGACTACAAGTCTTTCTTTCTTTCCTGGAAATTTGCTACAAACCAGAAGCCAATAGCTTGCAGACTGGCATTGGTCCACAGACCATCACTCTGAATCACACTGATCTACACTGCTCTGTGCATAAAGGAAGAAAGGTAGTATGTAAATGTAATGAATCATTAAAATACATAAAATCTAAGGAGCCAACTAGTTGTTCTCAATGTCAGTCTCGTATAAAGAGGAACCCATTCATCTCACAGTGATCCTTTTGACTGAAGCCTCAGACAAGAGTCTGCCATGCTTGCAGCCAACATATGTTCTTTTAACCGTCAGGCATGAAAGCCTATCACATTGGCCTGGGAAAAACTGGAACACCATCAGAAGCCTTCTCAGCATAAAAAGGAATTATTGTTTGGACATGCTTCAGCAATCTTATTTGGTTTGCCTGGGAAACAGTCTTCAGGAATGGGATATATCTTCCTTTCTTCGACTGCTTCTGATGTTAAGAACATCCCTCAGAATTTACATTCTCTGACAGCCTTCTGGGTTGGTTCTCTTGCTAAAGCATCTGGAATAATCCACTTTTGCCAGATCCCCTGTAGTGGCACACCTGCTTTCATCCTGGGGTAATTCAGTAGTTGACTCTGGACTGTCTGAGAACTGAGTGAGAAATCCTGCTTTTTGTATAGGAATCAGCCTTGCCTGGCTGTTTAACAATAAACACAATACCTAGCATGTACATAGCACACGTTGAGTGTTCAAAACACCCAAACCTCTCACTCTTTTTTGTTACCCTGAAAAGAGTACTACATTATGAGTAGTTGTATGCAGAAAGCAATGGCACCTGATAGCTTCAGTGTCAACAGGGCACTGAATGCTCTCTTGTGTTTTACTCTGAAGTTTAAAGGTGTTACTCAAGGTACTGAATTATATCCCCCAAATAGGTTGAGTACCTTGTATAACACCTTTAAAATGCACACTACAACCTGGAGCAGATTCGCTGTCCAGAAGCTGAAGGTTCACAAGTTCACAGTTGAGAAAATTCAGTTGTTGAAACAAAAGTGGCCACGATCCATAATGGTTTCACCTATATGTAGCCATCCTCAGAAAATGAAATGGGGATAGCTAGAAAATAGCTGCTGATCCTGAAACCTCCAAAGTTAGTGGGAAATAAAGGAGTAGAAGGGAGGGAGGAGAAAAACAACAAGGAAAAGTGAGAAGGAAATAAGGAAAAGATGAACAGAATGAAATGCATGTACATTTATACATAAATAACAAAACACTGTCCACAGTTAAAATACACACACTACAACTGCCCCAGTTTGATGAATCCTCTATCATACCACTTGTTCAACTACTATTAAAATATTCCAGTTTCTTTCTCTTTTCCCTATGTTCCTCCTTTGTTCTCAGCTTACTTCAGTTGTTGAAACTAAGTTCAAAATGGAAAAACAGTTTGCACTCAAACCAGCAAAGAAGAGGAGAGGGCAGAATCTCACTCTTCACAGTAGGTTATGGCAAAAACAAACTGATGAATACTTTCCTAGCTTATGTTTTCTCCCTCATTAATAACATTAGCCATCTTGACCATACTGTGATATTACTTGGCCACACATGTCCAAGTTTTCATCTGTGACAATGCTTTTGATCATTTCTCAATTGTCACCTCCCTGCAGCCCTTCCCAAGAGACAATTCAGCTGGTCATTATAAAAACAGTGCTTTCTCCTCCTCCTCCTGTTGTTGTTCTTCTTCTTCTTCTTCTTCTTCTCCTCCTCCTCCTCCTCCTCCTCCTCCTCCTCCTCCTCCTCCTCCTCCTCTCCTTTATAAACCATTTCCTACATCTAGATTAGCCCCATAGGCTTGAATGGGGCATGCCGCTATGGGTGTGCACAGTTGCACGCCGGTGGAGGTGTACCCCATTGATTTTAATGGAAGTTGCCCCATACTGAGGCTGTTGAATTCTGGACATATGAGATGATCTAACTCATTGGAAAAAATATGATAATGTCCCACAAAGTGGAAGGCAGCAAGATATGAGGAAAACTGCATTATACATGGATTGATTCAATCTATCAAGGAAGCTACAGCCCTGAATTTACAATACCTGAGGACCACTGTTAATGATAGGGTCTCATAGAGGACTTTGATTCATATGGTCACCTGAGGGTTTATCTACACAGGGCTTGTGTTCTCCTTGACCTCACGTCATCCAGTTCAGACTACACCAGAAGAAACTTCTTGTTCTATGTGTGGGATATGATATTAATGAATATTGAATAACATGGACAAGCTCAAATTAAACTATAAATAAACTATAAGCAATCCTACAGTTAAACAATCTTTTGTATTGCACTTATTTGTTTACACCTAAGTGGTAATCATATGTCTGACAGACACACTTTAGTTGGAAAATCCTGTATGTCTTGATGCTATAGCTAGACTTTTTAACAATTAAAGTTGTAAAATCCCTCTCCATTTGGAAACACACATTGCTCTTGATCCCTGCCCTCTTTATATGAGGAATGTTTTCCTATACTTAGTTTAGTTGCTATTCCATGGATTGTAACAATGAGGTTATAAAATACATTCTAATGTAAAGAACTCTCACATATTCTGAAACATGCCTAATTTTGCAAGTAGGAGTTTGAAACTAACAGGCAAAGGTAACTGGAATATGAGCTAAGGGCATGTTTCCATGGTATGTAGATAAAGTTAATTGGATAGTGGACCTTATAATGTAAAAAGAAAATCTGCTTGTAACAATGCTGTCAAAAGATGCATTCTAATGTAAGGAACTCTCACATATTCTAAAAAAAAAAGAAAGCCTAATTTTGCAAGCAAATTAATATAATATCCCACACACAAAACAAGAAGATTCTTCTAGTGTAATGCATTAAATTTTATGAGACAAATACTCTAAAGGGTAAATAAATATAAATAAGCAGAAAGTGTATATTGATGGTTTGTTAAGCATTTTTGTGTGAAACATTTTTTTAAAAAAATATTCTTTTAAAATAAATATGTATAACACTTGCCATTAAATGTATAAACCTTGTAATTTTACAGTTTGTGAAGAAGGGCTTTACCCAAAATGCATGAGCTGAACAAATAAAAAGTCCTTTTTTACAACAACATAACATTTTGTTCCACAAGAACATCGGAGTACATCTCCCATTTTCCAGAATTCCATGGTGTTCTTTTCCTCTAACTCTCCCCTATCCCGAATTAAAAAGCTGTTATCCCAGGGTAATTTGACCCTTGGTTTGCTGCAGAGCTTCCTGGAAACTCTGCAGCAGCTCCTGGTTGTTTAGATGCCCTCTGCTTTGCTTACCTTGCTGTGCCATTGCTCGTATTCAAAAGCCCCCTGTTGCCACATCTGATGTGGCAACAGGGCACCTGGCCATGTGGGTACAGCCAGGCACCATGTTTCCATGTCAGACCCGTTGATGGGGTACTTCAGAATACAAGCGATGGTGTGGCAAAGTAAGGAGTGTGTGCTGGTAGCAGGTCCCAGGTTGGTGTGGGGACAGATATGTAAACACCCTCCTGTACCTGTGCCAATCCAGGGACTGACTCATGTAAGCATGAGGGCCAGAATAGCATGGGCTCAGCCAGTGCAATCCTGGCCTGTGTGCTCAGCCTCTATGTTGAAGCTAGGGATGGAAATAATAATAAAAAATATTCAAAATGTTGGGAAACTTTGAAGAGAAGAATCCTGGACTGATGAGAATCTTCATAGTTTGGAACATTCTGCACAAAATTTGCAAGTGGTTGTTTTGTGCAGGAAATAGCACATTCTACACAGGAAACAACATTTTTTATTTGGAAAATAATATTTTACAGAAAATGCTGTTTTTGTGTGCCAAAAATGCTATAATTGAGGATTTATTCTTTGTAAAATTTGAATATATTTGATTTGCATAGAAAATAGCATTTTCTGCACAGGAATTAATATTTCTCTGTTGAAATATTTTCAGTGCAAAATGTTTTCTGTGCAAAACCCGTCATGTGCCAATTTTGTACAGACTAGGTCCTTAATCATAAATAGCCTTCAAACACTGCATGGTTTTCAAAAAAAGAGTTTCTTGCAGAAGAAAGTAAAATTACTGAAATTACTTGTTGCTACCTTTGAGAAGAAACGTAGGGCCTTTACAGATGGCCCGTTTCAGGCAGCTCTGGGCTGCCCCTGCTAGCGGCGGATCAGGGCCTTGGCAACCCCATGCCACAGCCCTGATCCTCCCTTTTGCCACCCCCAAAAGAGAGGCAAAATGCCACTCCTTTTAGGGGTGGAAAAAGCCATCCTAAGAGCCAGCACCACGACTCTTCCATGCCCTTTCGGTGCAGTGTGTCTACACGCTGTGTCGGGAGGGCGTCCTCACACTGCGCGCTGTGCAAATGGGTGCACAGTGTCAGGACGGCGTTGAGGTGGAGTTGGGGCAGCTGGCGTGCAGCTGCACCACCCCAACTCCACCACCAGGCTGGCCCTTTGGGCTGGTCTGCAATGCCCCTTAGTCGAGAATTACATCCCTAGTTGAAGCTGACTTGATGACAAATAACATCTACAAGTCTGTGAGCAAGGACAGGTCATAAATGCTTTAAATCAGGGGTAGGCAACCTTTCCCCTTTAAGGGCCAAGAGACTTCAGCTCCCAGAAGCCTCAGCCATGTTGGCCAATACTTCCATGTTGGCCAATAGCTCCTGGGATTCTGGGAGCTGAAGTCCCTCAGCCCTTAAAGGGGAAATGTTGCCTACCCCTGCTTTAAATAAATCAGAGTTTGGGAAAGGAAGGGGTTACAACTCATTGAATCCCACAGCTAGCATGGCTCTAAAAGTTACTTTCCCAAGGTCTGAAATAAATAAAATCAAAGAAATTTTTGCTTATTTCTACACAATGGTCAGATATGCCACACAGAGAGTTGCTATTGGTTCCATATAATTTCTATGTTGTTTAGGCTGGACAAGGATCAAATATCCTCATAGGGCAGACCCATAAGCAAGAATGGCCCATAGTAAGGGTCAGAGTATGAACAGGTCTACTCTTTTTTTGATGGTAGTCTAAATTAATTCACCTGAGCTATGAGTGGCTGTACAGTTTTTTAGTTGGCATTTGGTGGTGATAGAATAACCTGAACTGCCCTTTTTTTAGGCCATGAGTTCAAGATCCCATCAGGGGAACTATTTGGACATTGCTTCAAATAGGACATATGGAAATGTTTAGTGCATCTTCAACCAGCTGTCCTTGAACAAGACATTTCTTAGCTAATTATTATTAACAGTATCCACACTCAGCCCTGGAGCCACAAAGCCTCAAGCCAAATAAATATCTAAACCAATTAGATTAAATTTGCAAGCAAATCTAATCTATGCTGTACAAAAGGTCTGTTCAGTTTCCAATGTGATACCAGCTCTCAGCAATAAACGTTTATTATTAGTCTGCAAGTGAAAGGAGAATACACAAAATTTCATGGTGAGTCCACAATAAATCTACATCTGAAAGCAGGCAAACAGAATGCATATATTCTCTGCCTACTTCTAGATGTAGCTTTATTGTGGAATCACCATCACACATTCACTCATATTGAACAGGAGGGGAATGTTGTTATTTGTTTGTTTGTTATCTTCCTGCCTTTTGCTGGTGCTAGTTCTATCTTTTTAGTTACACAAGAAAGTCCAGTTGGGGATGGGTACAGAGAGGTGAAGCAACCCTCTCCTCCTTATTTTAAAAACACTGTTGTGGTTTAAAAATCATTTTTGGAGAAGATGAGACTAAGGTCATATCAGTTTTAATAATAATAATAATAATAATTTTTATTTAATACCCCGCCCCTCTGAGCGCAATCGGGGTGGCTTACAAGATAAAATCACAACAACAATTAAAAATAAATTCCTCCCCCTCCCCCCCTTAAAAAATTATTAAACCAATTTCAAGTTAAAAATAAGGTATAAAGGAGGTAAATTCCTCAGTGCAAGCAGCAATACAACAAAAGAGAAAGTGCTGGCGGTGTATAAACACTAGCTCATCTGAACCTGATCACATAAGGGGAGAATCTCGGAAAGAGATTCTGGAGCCGGAGCTGGTAAATTTAATTAATCTGGGAAGGCCTGCCGGAAGAGATCCGTCTTGACAGCTTTCTTGAAGCTGTCGAGTGATGACAATTGATGGATCTCCTCCGGCAGAAAGTATTTAAAGTTTTAAGGTGTTATTAAGAAATCTGGTGGAAACATGAGAGATAGCCTTTTTAGTGGCTTCTCATCCTCTGATTATTCCTCCCTGAGACAGTTATTTGGCTTCTTCTTGCTTGACTTTTCACTGCCTAGTCAAACAAGGCTTGGCTGTATTGCAGGTGGACAACTGTGTCACTCTGAATGTTTTAGGACCATCAGCCCCAGCCCACATAGCCATTGGAAGCAATGTGCATGTGTGTTGGAAAATGGGTATGCGTGTTGCGTGTCTTTGTTTTTTATTTATGACAACCCTAAGATGGGCCTATCATGGAGTTTTTTGGGCTGGATATGTTTGAAGGAGATTTGCCATTGCCTTCCTGAGGCTGAGAGCACACAACTTGCCAAAGATCACCGAGTGGATTTCATGACCAAGTGAGGAATTGAACCCTCATCACAGAGTTATAGTCCAGAACTCAAACTACTATACCACACTGTCTCTCCATCCTTATAGTACAAATTATTTCTTTGTATTACAGTATTCAATACCAGAAAGGATTTCCTTTTTATATATCAAACCCTATAATTACAATGTTCCCTACTGTCACTCAATAAGTTTCCTTGGCTGAGTAGGAATTTGAACCCTAGTCTCCTAAAGTCCTGGTCCAGTGCTCAAACCATTAGACCAGAGGTAGGCAACCTTTTTGAGCCAGGGGCCGGGTTGCTGTCCCTCAGACAATCAGGAGGTCAAAGCACCATAAATAAATAAAAATAAAAATTAAATTAAAAAAATAAAAAAAATATGCATGCACACTCTCTTGGCCCCAGAAAAGCCATGGCAAAACCCCTGTGGAGATTTTACCAAGAAAACCCCAAGTACAAGTAATAACAATAATAAATATAATCATGGCAAGCAGCGGCAGCGGCGGGGGGCTCGGCGGCAGGACCGGCCTGGGGCCAGTCTAAAGGCCTTGGGAGGGCCGCATCCGGCCCCCGGGCCTTAGGTTGCCTACCCCTGCACTAGACCATGCTGGCTCAGCCAATGCTCAAACTGTTAGCAGGCTATAGAATGTCACTATAAATAAACTTGTTGCCGTAAGACAATGCCAACATGATACAAACAAATGCCAACAATTTACATAACAATGTTTATTTTGCTTTATAGATGAAGCAGGAAAATACATTTCTAATTAAGATTATCTGCTTTTTCTAATGCACTAAAGACCATTTTTTCTACATTTGAGAAGAGCTATAACACTTGGAAAGTAACAAATGTGTAAATTAGTCTGGTAATGTGCTTTCCTTCCAGTAAATTGAACATATTGTTTATTCTGGGGACATAAACAGACCAGGAATGGTTGGGGGGTAAGTGCGGGGCAGAATAACTCACAGGATACTAGAAATGTTAATAGGTTGCAAAGGATGTAATGTGAAGTCCTGAGAAATAAAATAATTCCATTAGGCTGAGAAAGGATATACTTAATCAATATGAGTAAAATAAAGAATGTTATGTTCATTATAAATGAATAATAATACATTCTCATGCATTTAAATATGCATAACTTAAGCCAAGAAAGTATTTAAAACACTTAGATTTAAACAGAAGGTTTGCAGCCCCAATTGATCAACCATAGCTTACACATCTGTATATGAACAATTTTTTAAAAGAAATATTTATAATTTCCTGCATAATTGCAGAAAAGTGACCATTCTGATGGCCATTCACTTGCATTTACAGACAAACATTGTCAATGTCCTGAGTGACAATAAGAGATCCCTGGTTCAAAACAATGATGTAACATACATAAAAAGAAGGGTAGTTTGGAATATCATTATGCAAAGGTATCTTGCAGCACCTTTGAGATGAACTGTGCAAAGGAAGTCGTAACTTGAACTTTTGTAGACTCAGGCTGCATCCACATTGCAGAAATAATCCAGTTTTATGCTACTTTAACTGCCAGTGCTATGGAATTATGGGAATCATTATTTGTTGTGGCACCAGAGCTCTCTGACAGAGATAATTAAACATCTCATAAAACTACAGTTCCAAGAATTCCACAGCATTGAGCCATGACAATTAGAGTGGTGTCAAACTGGATTATTTCTGTAGTGCGGATGCAGCTTCAGTCTACATCCCCAGAGTATCTGAGGAAGAAAGGTGGGTTAAGATAGATGGATGGATGGATAGATAGATAGATAGGACAGAGAAACAGACAGATCATTTTTGACCTGAATTTTCTTCTTAAGGGGGAATGGCAGGAGTTCAGCCTTGGGAGCAAATCTTGCCTGCGTCAGTTTACACAATGGGCCCTTGGTATCTGCTGGGGTTTGGATCCAGGACCCAGCTACCCCACTGTAGATAAAAAAATCCATGGATGTTCAAGTCCCATTAGATATAATTGCATGGCAAAATGCTATCCCTTATATAAAATGGCAAAATCAAGGTTTCCTATTTGGAATTATTTTCTGAATATTTTCAAGCCCCAGATAGTTGGATCTGTGGATGAAGAATCCGTGGATATGGAGGGCCACCTGTACCAGCATTCCTCTTTCTTCTTATTGAAGGGAAGGATGAAGCATACTATTTTGATGATGGGAGTCTGCCATCCCAATAAGCTCCTGCTTCTCCCCATCAGGTATCTTGAGCATATTTTCCTTGAATAATATGCACATGGTTGTGCTATAAGGGCAGAGACCCTGTAACCATAACGCCAGCCATAATTTGTGTCTCCTAAATACAATAGCAGCTTCATTTATATACCTCTTCATACTACACTAAGCAGTCTCTAAGCGGTTTACCCCCAATAAGCTCAGAAGGATGCCAGGCTGAGTCGACCCTGTGCCCCTTGCTGGGATTGAACTCACAACCTTGTGATTTGTGAGTGAATGGCTGTAGCACTGGCATTTAACCACTGTGTCACCAGGGCTCCTAAACACAAGAAGCCTTGAGGCATTAAGTCTGCCTTTAATATGAAGTGGTGTACCCAAGTTAGGTAGCATGTTTGGGTATGTGGATGAAATATTCAGGGTAGTGCCTTGTTTTCCTGCCATAAGAAGGGAGGATTGTTGTTTTACTTTTCATACTGGTATTATTACTGCAATAATAAGCAAGAGACTGAGGTCCACATGTAAATGAACAGCCAGAAATGTCCAACTATGAGTAACTAGGATATAATGATAATACAATATAAATTTGATTCAGATGTTCTAAAACCAAGTAAATACGTAAGGACAGGCCCATGCTAGCTAGCTGTCATTACTTTCTCTGTTGTTGCTTCTGTCACTTTCTACAGGTGGAATGTAGGGTGTGATTCTTTAAATTATTTATTCACAGAAGAAAAAAAATAATGTAATTATTTTTTCCCTGTCAAGGCATGTCCTTGAATTGCTGTGTGCCTTCAAGTTGTTTCCGACCTAAGGGAACCCTAAGGCAAACCTACCACAAGCTTTTTTTTGACAAGATTTCTTCAGAGGGAGGTTTGTCATTGCCTTCCTCTGAGGCTGAGAATGTGACTTGCCTAAGGTCACCCAGTGGGTTTCTATGGCCAAGGAGGAATTTGAACCCTGATCTCTAGAGTCATACTCCAACACCTAAACAACTACACCATGCTGTCTCTGTGTCTTTGAATACTGTGCAGAATTCAAATACATCTTCAAAGGGAAATGAAAGTTTCCATCCTCTTGGGACCAATCCAGTCTTGGTTGTCCCTGGATCCTGCACAGTCATTGTAGCAGCCAGTGGGAGAGGGGAATGGGGCAGCCAAATGAGGATTGCCACTGCTACCTATGTTATTCTGACACAAGCAAGGGAAATGATCTTCTCTCCATGACTACCCCTCCCACATGCTCCTAAGGGATGTCTACTGAAAAGGTTGGTTGGAGTGGTTCAACCAAGAGGAAGATCATTGCTGCCACTGCCAATGTCAGAAGAACATGGGGCTATAAAGACGGGCGGCTCTGGGCCACCCCTGCTAGCTGCAGATTGGGGCCGTGGCAACCGTATGCCACGGCCCCAATCCTCCCTTTTGCTGCCCCTGAAAGAGCGATAAAATGCTGCTCCTTTCAGGGGCGGCAAAAGGTCACCCTAAGAGCCGGGGCGCAGCTCTTCAGTGTCCTTTCCAGCATAGTGTGTTTGAATACTGCACTGGAAGGGCGTCCTGACACTGTGTGCCATGCCTAATGGCACACGGCGTCAGCGTGGGGTTAGGGTAGCTGGCATGTGGCTGCCCTGCCCCATCTCTGCCTCCAGACTGGCCCTTTGGGCCAGTCTCCAGAGGTCCATAGTCAGTGACAGTGATCCTTACTAGCTGGTCCCACACATAGAGCAAGGATCTGTCTCTCAGAATTGTACCCTGTCTCTCAGAATTGTGACTAGTGAGAGGAATATGGACTGAGGAGGATCATTGCTCAGCCACTCTGAGTCTCTGTTTGGGGAAAAGGACAGGATGATGATGATGATGATGATGATGATGATTGCCAGCTACAGTCTGTTAGATGGCATACAATGTGGGTCACCCTCCAGGACCTACGCATGTCTTCCAGATGTCACAGAGGATAATGTCAGGAACAATTCAATGTCTTCCGCTAGCCACTACATGGATGTGTGTGTGTGTTTTGGGGGGGTGGGGGAGTAGGATAAATGTGAGTTTGGGGTTGGGAGAAGTCAGATTAGTCCTCAAGTCTATTTGAAGATTCAAGGGAGAGGGAAACAAGAAAAGGTCTTGAGGAGGATTCACCCTTTCAGAGCTACCTGACACTAAAGCTTCTTTTTTATGCCCACCCCCCAAGTCTTCAGAATCCCTCCCCCATTCCTAATGGAGAGCAACTTTGGATGAAAAGAACCTCCTTTATTTATGGAAGTCTTCCACATGGTCCACAGATGCAGCAAAATCAAATTTACAACATATACAATATGTTGCTGCTGTTGTTGTTAGAACTGTGGAAAGTCCATCCATTTATTTGAACCATGGAGCAGCTGGTGTTGGGGTGTAGTCACTAGCTTTGTTAGCTGGAAATTTCTATAAATTGTCATCTGAAACTGTGTGTCTCTGTGTGTGCATGCGTGCATGCACATGTGTGCACACGCATATCTTAAAGTCACCTGTTGACTTATGATGACCTCATGAATTTCATAGGATTTTCCAACTTTTCCAAATTTCCAAAATTTGCTAGTCACTCACTTGGTTTCCATTCCCCAACCATTTCTAAAAAGAACATAGATCCTACGAGCCAGGTCTGCATGTGAGCTACAAATCACATGTGGAAATAAATGGGATCATAGGTAAAGAAACGTAGACATTGACGATAACGGAATGGAATCAAGGAAGTGGTGTTGTACTGGCACCAATAATCTAATAAACAGAACACATCCATTTAGATGAATGCCTATGCCTGTTTCCAGGAGCCTGACAGTTTGAATCCCTAGATCTGCCAGCATTATCTGAAACTTGTATCATCCATAGAATTTGAGAATCTTTTTTATGTACAAGCAATATCAGCCCATGCAGGAGGAAGCTCACTTGCACGATAATACTTTTGACATGACAGTCACTACATGCGCTAGCTGTTTGAATTCACAGGCAGCGATAAGGGCAATTTATTTTTATTCTGCGAATGAAAATGAAGATATAAATACATGGCCCAGGGACTGATGTGATTTAGTTTTAAATAACTATGGGACACTGATTTTCATTTTTGGCCACTTTTGTTTAGCACCATGGCTTGATTGAAACATACACTAGGACTCAGGCAGATCTAACATACTAGCTTCCTGCAAGCACTTGAATAGTTTACCTTAGAGACTTAATTAACTTGATATCTCTCCTTCTTTCAATAAAGATTGTAATTGTATCACAGGGGTATTAGACTGACTTGCTTAGCTTTACCAGTGTCCATGCCAGGCAGAGTTTCAGGGATCTGTAATCCAAAAACATTTTTTTTTCTAAGTGCTTCATCAGGGAATGCCTCACAAAAGCTTCAGGTCCATTTGCTCTCTGGCATGAATTAACATAGAACCAAGATAGCATTTACCATAGTCAACATCAACAAAGAGTGAATATAAAACTATGTACAGAGATCTTGTAGCACTTTGCGACTAATTGAAAGAAAGAAGATAGCAGCATGAGCTTTCGTAGACTTAAGTCTACTTCCCCAACTGCATCTGAGGAAGTACATTTAAGTCTACGAAAGCGCATGCTGCCAACTTCTTTCTTTCAGTTAGTCGCAAAGGTGCTACAAGATCTCACTACATACTGCATCTACAGACTATATCTTTGTATAAAACTATGGCTTAGGAAGAGGGAAATGGGTCCCAGAAGAGAGGAAGGATGAATTCCTAAGACTGCCATCCCTCACGTTTGCTAGCAATATTTTTCAAGGAGACTGTATACTATCAGCAGTAGACCAGCAAATACTAAATCTACTTTCAAATTGGTGGGTATATGGGTGAAATATTCAGGGCAGTGTCTTGTTTTCCTGCCATAGGAAAGTGGACTGTTGTTTCTCTTTTGACACTGCTCTTATTACTGCAACAATTTTATGTCTGTGAGACAGAAGTCCACATGTAAATTAACAGCTTTAATTTTAACTTATGGTGGCCCTATGAATGAGAGACATCCAAGTCACCCTCTCATCAACAGCCCTGCTCAGGTCTTGCAAACTCAGGGCTGTGGTTTCTTTTATTGAGTCTATCCACCCAGCCTTCCTCATTTCCTGCTGCCTCCTATCTTGTCAAGCATCATTGTCTTTTCTAGTGAGTTATGTCTTCTCATGATATGCCCAAAGTATGACAGTCTCAGTTTAGTCATCTTGGCTTCTAGGAAGGGTTCAGGCCTGATTTGCTCTAGGATCTATTTATGTGTCTTTTTAGCAGCCCAGGGTATCTGCAAAATTCTCCTCTAGCACCACATTTCAAGAGAGTCAATTCTCTTCCTATCAGCTTTTTTTTCACTGTCCAGCTTTCCCAGGCATGCATAGAAATTGCCTCCATGAAATTCTGCTAAATTCCAGTGCCTCCATGAAAAAAACAACATTATGATACCTCTGTGGTTAGCATGAAGCATCTCACATACCCACCTGGGGTGAGGGTGGAGGAAGTATGCAATGAAAATCCTTGGCGTAAACCTTCATCGGCATCATTATCCCCCAAAAAGTCATACATATTTCATTAAAGCACCTGCACATGAAATGAAAACAGCTGTGGCTGCACATAAGCAGAATTCCACCGTTACTAACGGATTTCCTAACAGCTAGCCTAGCTAATCAATTTGTTTTCACACCAGATAGGATCCAGTTAATTGCTGAAAATTCAAAGCTCATGAGAGCTTGTACTTTGGACCCCTGCTGGGGGGAAAACTGTCTCTTGCTGTCATCTCCTGACGCAAATAGAATTTCTCTTCCTGCAGAGACGGGTGGAGCAGGGGGGGAGAGTCTCCATAGAATAACATGTAATCACTTTGACATTTCTGATTTATTGATCAACTAATTTTTGTGGCCACAATCTCTGAACTAAGTGTCAGGACAGTGGTTTTAACACAGTGGTTTGGAGACTATAATATACTTTCTGGTAGTTTCCAAGATCACAATGAAAAATTTTGAGAGAAAAGGCTGAATAACTGAAGGTTTCTTGCATTTTTTTACCACCAGCTGATGAGGCTGCCTATCTGTGACTTAACACATAAACATTTGTTGTTGTTAGCTGCCCTTGAGTCAGTTCTGACTCTTGGCAACCCTGTGGATGTGACATCTCCAAGAATCCCTATCTTCCACCGCCTTGCCCAGATCCTGCAAGCCCTTCCCCATAACCCTTCTGATTGAGTGTATCCATCTGGTTTGTGGTCTTCCTCTCCTTCTTCTACCCTCTGTCTTTCCTAGCATTATTGTTTTTTCTAGTGATCCGTGGCTTCTCATTATGTGGTCAAAGTACAATAGTCTCAACTTGATCATCTTTGCTTCCAAGGAGAGACCTGGTCTGATCTGTTCAAGAACCTATTTGTCTTCTTGGCTGTCCATGGTATCCTAAATTGTCCATGGTATCCTAAGTACTCTTCTCCAGCACTACATTTCAATTGATTTGATTTTCTTTCTTTCTGCTTCCTTCACTGTCCAGCTCTCGCATCCATACATGGTAATTGGGAATACAATGGCCTGAACGATTCTGACTTCAGTGCTCAGTTGTATGTCTTTGCTCTTCAGTATCTTTTCCAGTTCTTTCATAGCTGCCCTTTCCATTCCTATTCTTCTTATTTCTTGACTGTAGTCTCCATTCTGGTTTGATCCTAGATATTGGAATTCTTTAACTATTTCAATTTCCTCATTGTCTAGATTTGTGTATTTCTTCTGTGCTCATTATTTTTGTTTTCTTTAAGTTCAGCATCAGACCTGCCTTTGCACTTTCATCTTTGATCTTTCTTATTAACTGTTCCAATTTCTGAATGTCTTCTGCTAATATTATGTTGTCGTCTGCATATCTTAGGTTGTTAATATTGCTTCCTCCTATCTTAACTACTCCTTTTTCTGATTATAATTCTGATTTTCTTCTGATGTTTACAGCATATAAGTTAAGGAAGTAGGGTGACAGGATGCAGCCTTGCCTGACCCCTTTGCCTATTGGGAACCACTCTGTTTTCCCGAATTCTGTTCTGACAGTGGCCTCTTGTCCTTGGTACAGATTCCTTATCAGGACTATGAGATGTAGTGGCACCCTCATGTCTTTGAGTGCATTTTATATTTTTTGTGATCTATACAATCAAATGCTTTGCCTATGTCTATGTCTATGAAACACATGCTAATTCTTTTTTTGAATTCTTTGGT
>JAIPUX010001232.1:155273578-155297037 GCA_020142125.1 Phrynosoma platyrhinos | reverse complement strand
ATGAAATCCTGGGATATGTAGTTTAGGGATGGGCATATAGAATTATTACTCAATGGGAGCTCTAGAGCCTCTGACCAAATTATAAACCTACAGGATATAGCCACAGCAGGGAAAGTGAAATCATAGTGCTATAATTCTGTAGTATGAAAGAGTCTTGAGAGAGAGAAAGTGGATGGGAGAAAGGGAAAGGGGATTATCCAAGGGGCTCCTTATCTCAGTTCCACCACCCTCACAGATATGGTAGGAACATGAGAGAGGGCCGTCTTGGTGGTTGCTCCTAAACGCTGGAACTCACTTTCCAGAAAGGCTAGATTGGCATTTTCCCTGCTATCCTTTTGTAGGCTGATAAGAGACTTTCTTGCTTCTTATGGGGAAAGGACCTTTAACAATATTGTTTGTCATCTTTTTTTTTACCTTTTTGAATGGTCATACTTTTAATTGCTTTCAAATGTATTGAGAGTTTAATTATACTTTTACTATCTATGATGCATCTGTTGCATCTTTGATTTTTAGCTGTATCTTCTTTAACTTTTGTAAGCCACCTTGAGTCCCAGGGCTGGAGAACATCAAATCTTGTCTGATCTTGGGAGCCAAAGAGGGGCTGCCAATGGTGGTCAGCTTTCAGAATAGTAGAAAATTGCCGGTTTTCCAACAGTCATTTTTGTACAGAGTCTATATCTTATAGTCAATGGGTCTTATATCAATCTTATATTAATGACAGATAGGAAAATATATAGTTTTGATGCTGATCTTTTGCTGTGCATTCTCATTGCTCTGAGGATGAAATATTGGATATAGTGCTCCACTCTAAGACTGGGTTATGTTGAAGGGTAGGACTGTAATTTTATAAATAAATACAGGCAAAAAGTCAGGAATAAATTCTTCTAGAACATGGACTCATAACCTGAAAAACCCACAAAAACTATAAATACGTTAATTAAAAAAATTACTCATATTCTCCTTTGTGAACATTCATGCTCAATTACATTTTATTCTCAGGCTCTGTTGGCTCTGATTATAGTCACTGCCACACTTAGTTACACATGGTTATAATAATTCTCAGGGCTAGAAAAACAGCGTATTAACACTCATATGTAATCATATTAAATCATACAACAGTCGTGCCTCCCTGTTTGCGGACTTCCCATTTATGGTTTTGAGTTGCTGCGCAGGGAAGCCAGGAGGTACAAAATGGTGTGTGCATGCAGGGGCGCACCACCATTATAGTCAATGGGGCTTGAACATCCACATTTTTTTTCTATTTTGTGCAGGGGTGGTGGTGGCCAGAACAGACTCCCTGTGAACAGGGAAGGGCAACTGTAATAGAAACCAACTAACATTATTTTCTTCTCCATGTATAAGCAGAACAGAAGTCAGCATCTGGCTGTAAGATCCTACCTTGGCACTACTTTTCCATGATGGTGGAACTATATGCTTCTGTGAGGCAAAAGGCTACATTGATGTTACACAGGGCAGTGTTTCCCACATCAAGCAGGCTTTTACTGAGGAGCCAGACTATATGTGCCAAACAACTTTTGAGCAACAGCAATAGTGACACTGGCAGAGGATCTCTCAAGAGACAACAGCAGTGGCACCATAAGGAGCCAAAGGAACAATCCATCCTAACCCTTACCCTAAAGTTGCATATAAAAACAGTGGTGCAGGTGCACATTAAAAAAGGACAGAGCCGGCATGCCCAAATGGTCAGGGCAGCATGTATACCAGCTCTGTGCTTTTTTAATGCACACCTTCACCAGTGTGTTTATATGCAGATTTAAGGTTAGGATGGATTGCTCCTTCAGACCCGCTCTCGCATTGGCGTATTTATATAGGATTGAAGGTGTGCATTTTCCACTTTCAGTGGCTTCAATCCAGTTTCCACCCACTTTGGAGGCATGCAATATCTCAATGTCTGACCTTCAAAGTGAGGGGAAACTACTTTATTTGGCCCGTGTGTTTCACACAGGCATGCCATAAATCAACTTGACAGCAAATAAAAATACCCCCAAAAAATCTACATAGATGTAGTTCCACTGACTTCTTATACCTACATTGTGTGTGTGTGTGTGTGTGTTCAAGTCATCTGCTGACTTATGGCACTACATGAATTTCATGAGGTTTTCTTAGGCAAGGGATATGCAGAGGTGGTTTTGCCAATTACTTCCTCTGAAATATAACACTATACCGCATCACTTTGCTGCAGTTTTCTCTCATGCATAGATCCAAACTTCCATAAATTTCTCATTAATTTTCTTTGGTGAGTTAGTAACATAATTGTCACAGCTGTATGTTGCTGTACCAGAACTGTGTAACAGGTTCACATGTTACATTCAGTTTTCTCCGCATGCATAATAGAACTATAAGAGAAGGGAAGATTGTACTGCTGAGGTAATGGCTATATTAAAGTAGAAGCTAACAAATAATTTCATCATCAAGCAAGATAGATTTCAAACCTGAGAGTTTCTCACTTCATAAGAAGTAATCAATTCCCTAGAAAAATGGTACCATTAGAATGTACATAATCCAACAAATTATAAACTATTTACTATACTTGTTGCCTCTAGTCTTCTACACACAGAAGTGTTGCAATCTTATTTAGCAATTATTTATAACTTTTATTGTCATTTAGCATGGTGATACCAACAGTGTGAAACATTCTTCCACTCTCATGCCAGACATGGACTAATAATTCTTATTCTTAGACACATGTTGAAGACTTGGTTGTTTTGGCAAGCCTTCCTGGCATAGATCAACTTCATTATCTATCCTATGAATAATGAAATGCTGTATCTTTATTTTACTCCTTGTTCTTATATTGTAGGTTTCTTAACCTTATTACAGTACACCAGTCTGAAATCTTCAGATATAAGTGATTTATTAGCATTTGCAAATGAATGAATGAATAAACAGGGAATGTTTAACTGATTAATTATTCAAATGATGAGACTAAAGATCTTTTGATTAATTGCAAGGGAAACTCTTAATTGCATGTCATCAAAGCAGAGGAATGTCCCCTATTGCTGCTTACATTGGATGGCATACCACTTCTAAGATAATTCTTGCTTGGAATTGTCTGAAACAGTTTTCTCTGAGGGCTGGGGATGATGGGACTTGTAACCCACACATCCAAATGGTGTCTAGTTGAGGAAGTCTGATAAAAAAAAAATTCCTTCAGAATTTGTTTTTGATGATATGCAAATCTATTACCAAGAGTCACTCCCAGTTCAGTAACCTTCAAACTCAGTATGAAGATTTTGATATTTAAGCTAGACAATTGCCATAACATATTGGAAAAAATAAGTATATAAAGTGGCCACTGAGGTCCAGCTAACTAGCAACCAGGGGGTTACCTGTAAGGGCTAAAAAGCCCTGGGCTCATGTTGTCCTGTTTGAATGATGCAGGGCAATAACCTTGAGCTGGAATTGGGGAGACTGGATACAGATCCAGCAGTCACAGTCTGATCCTAGCACAAAAGGGTTTTAGCACAGGTCAAAATGACCCACTGTTTGACATGGAGTTTTTATAAAACTCTGCAGCAATACCTGGCAGATTGGATGGCCCTGCACACTCCTTACCTTCCTCCACTGTCACCTCTACTGAGAAGACCTCTGTCGCAGCATCTGATGTGGAAAGGGGACACCTGGACATGTGGGTGTAGCTAGGTACCCCATTTCTATATCATATGCCATGATGGGGTGTAGTCAAGTGTTCTGTTTCCATGTCAGATGCTGTGAAGGCAGTCTTCTTGGTGATGGTGATGGTAGAGGAAGGTAAAGGGCATGCAGTGGTAGCGAGTCCATGGCATGGTGGTGGGTGGGCATATAAACACCCTCCTGTTCCTGTGCTGGCCTAGGAGCTGACTTAGGTTAGGACCTGGATCAGGATACCAAAAGCTTGGCCTGTGCTATCCTAGCCCATCAGCCAAGCCCCCAAGACATGAAAAACTGAGTTTGGCAATGTTTTTCTGGACACAATTTCAAGAATCCCAGACCCAGCCTGGCACCAACCATTGGCTCTAGGATTGTAGATGCAGCATTTTGTAATCCAAAAACAGCTAATGTTCCCAAGCTGTTGTGAGAAGATACAATCAAGCTGATCCTTGATTCCTGTACCTATTTCCAACTTAAACCACCCTCAGGCCTTCATTTTCTCACTGTTTCCTTCTCAGCTTAAGCATCAAACTCTTTCTTAGGGGAAGCAGAACACTGCTCCATCCAGCAGGGCAATGAGTGCTTCAAAATGAGCCCAAGTGAACAACACACAGCCAGTAGCTTGGAATAAAACCATTCCCAACAGAATGTGAAGATACTCAAACAGCATTCTGTCCATCTGCTTAAAGGATGTTCTTCTTAGGCTTGCCTTTCCTGCAAATCCTAGTTCCTTCCCCCAGAGTCTAATTATGAAGCAATTGCTCTTACTAGGCCTGCAGGCATTAAAAAAAATATACCCAGGATTTAATGATGGAAAGCTCAGGAAAGTTCTTATTCTGACTTCTTTCTACAGCCCCCTGCTTAGCAGTCACGCCAGAAAGTCTCTGTGAGAACCAAGGAAAAAAAGGGAAATTCTGACGAGAACAATGTCTTGAGCCATAGACAACTATTTTCAAGGGAATGGAAAGAAGCAGTCAATTCTCACCATGTATTCTCTCCACATGATATTAAATAACATTCTGTCATTTAAACAAAATAACATCTATTAAAAAAAAAGAGGGGGGGAGGTTGCAATATTGGCAGTTTAAAACCTTCCACTATTAAAGCAGAAAACACCTGGGAACAAAATTCTAAAGTGCGAAGGGAATCTGCTGCACTGTCCTAAGCATTTCTGTGCAGACATATGTCCTGCTAAGCTCAACAAAACACATCTAAATAGGTGCACATATGTCAGATATCTGCATGGGAGTGAGTCTCATGTGAATTTGTCAGGATATGATTGCAGACCTTGGGAAAGCAATAGCAACAGCATTTACATTTCTACACTGCTTCATAGTGAATTCAGATTCCTCTAAGCGGTTTACAATCTGTAAGCCAATTGCACGCAGCAAGCTGTGTACTCATTTTACTGACCTACAAAAGGGTGGAAGGCTGAGTGGACCTTGCAGCCCTGCCTGGGGTTGAACTCACAACCTTGTGGCTGCAGTATCAGCATTTTAACCACTGCACCACCAGGACTCCTTATTTTCCTGGACTACAAAACCCAGAATCTCCCAAACAGTACGGTCACTGGGATTTGAGGAGTTATAGCCCCCAAAAGTAACTTTCCAAGCTAACGGGTTTATGTGTTTTTAACTGATGTTGTGTGTGTTGTATTTTAATCTGTTCATGTTCCCCACCTCAATGCATAGGGACAGGCAGGTAAGAAATAAATGTTATTCTTCTTGTTGTTGTTACAGCATAGCTCTCAGCAAACGTGCACAAGATTACTCTATAATCCTCAAAGGCTGTGTACATTACATAAGAGTCCAACTCAGACCAGTGGGACTTTGTTGTTGCTGTTATTTGCCATCAAGTCAGTTGTGACTTATGGTGATCCTATGAAGAAGATAACTCCAAGACACCCTGCCATCAACAGTCCAGTTCAGATCCTGCAAACTCAGGGCCCTGACTTCCTTGGTTGAGTCCACCCACCTGTAAGATCACATTAGGTCAAAACATTTTTTTGCCATCAGCATTTCTCAATATTATATTTGTACTCTGTGATGCTTTAGTATTGTTTTTAAATTGCATTGTTTTTAACAGGGGTAGGCAACCTTTTTGAGCCAAGGGCCGGGTTGCTGTCCCTCAGACAACTGGGGGGCCAAAGCACCATAGATAAACAAACAAACAAACAAATAAATAAATAAATAAATAAAATTTAAAAAATATGCATGCACACTCTCTCAGCCCTAGAAAAGCCATGGCAAACCCCCTGTGGAGATTTTGCCAAGAAAACCCCAAGAACAAGTAATAACAATAATCAATATCATCATGGTGGGCGGCGGCGACAAGGGGCGGTGGTGGCAGCGGTGGCAGCGGTGGCAGGACCGGCCTGAGGCTGGTCCAAAGGCCTTGGGGGGCCGCATCCGGCCCCCGGGCCTTAGGTTGCCTACCCACGGTTTTTAAGTTTTATTGTCTTAAATTGACTGGTAGCTGCCTTGAGTCCTGTATCAGAAGAAAGGTGGGATATAAATTAATCATAATCATAATCAGGTTTTCCTCTTTTCCTATTGCCTTCTACATTATTAGGCATTATCCTCTTTTCTAATGAGTGTTAACTAATAAAATGGCCAAAGTTCAAAAGCATCAGTTTCATAATTTTGGCTTCTAGGGAAAGTTTAAGCTTGATTTGCTCTTGGATCCATTTATTTGTCTTTTTTTGGCAGACCATGCAGAATAATCCTCCACAACCACGTTTCAAATGAACTGGGACATTTGGGTAAACAAAATGCATAGGATTAGTATAAGTTTTATTAGCCATAGAAAAAACATGGATCTGTTTGGGTCTCATATGGGAGAAACACAGGATATAAATAAGTAAGTACAACACTAACATGAATAAAATTCTCTTAGACATCACAGAATGAGATAATTGTGCCCCCTTTTCTTAGTAAGTTTTTGATGTGCCTTTGGCAAGCAAAAAGGTCAAGTAACAAAGTTTGTTATAATCATTGTAATCATTAGCCTGCTTCATCACTGCTGAATTTCTCCTGGGTACTTGCCTTGAGAGAGGCTGAAAATAAAACAACGTAAAATGTTAGGACTATTTATTTAACTGGGTTTGTTAATCTAGTTTAAATGGTGCGTCTTCTCTAAGAGTGTGAGTGTCTTTTTGCAATTAAATCACTGTATCGTCAGAACATTCCGGAGGGTGGGGATGAATGAAGAGAGAAAGTAATACAATTAGTGGATTTCATGGCTAAACAGGAATTTGAACTTAGGTTTCAATATTTTAGGACAATTAGTTTTTAGGGTTTTATTTTTTAAAATTAACTTTGATGAGCTAGGATTATTCTGCAAAGTCCTTTAAGATTTAAAACTGCAGCATCAGGATCTAGCATCATAATAGTACAACTTTATTCTGATACAGTCAGACCTCATTTGGAATACAGAATCCAGTTTTGGGTATCAACTTCAAGAAGGATATTGAAAAGTTGCAACTTGCCCAAAGAAAGATGACCAAGATGGTAAAATTTCTGGAAGCTAAACCCCATGAAGAACAGTTGAGGAACTCATGTATAGTTAGCTTGGTGAAGAGAAGACTAAGAGGTGATACGATAATCCTCTTTAAATTTCTGAAGGATTGTCATGTGGAAGATGGAGTGAGCTTGTCTTCTGCTGTTCAATAGGTTCAAATCACAAGAAAGGAGAACCTGACTAAATATTAGAAAATACTTCCTCATGGTAAGAACTAGTGAAAAGTGGAATAGACTCATTGGAACATGGTAAGATCTCCATCACTTGAGGTTTTTAAACCAAAGTTGGATGCCATCTCTTGTGGGTTCTTTATTGTCAAGCCATTGGACTACACCAGTATTTCCAAACTAGATCAGTGGTCCTCCCGTTGTTTTGGACTTCAGTTCCCATAATTCCTGACTGTTGGCCAAGTGCTTCAGGGATCTGAAGTCCAAAACAAATGGCAGACCAAAGGTTGGGAACCACTGAACTAGATAGCCCTTGGGGTCGATTCCAACTCTATGATTCTTTGATTGTACAGGAGTTCAATTATTTTTTATAATCCTGTTTGCCATCAATCTGCCCTTAGGCATCTCCACTGCTGGACTATCCCAGAAGATGGCAGGAATATCCCAGTCTCGCCATTGTTGCTTCTTGTCTTTCAGATTAATCATACTGGTGAAAGGTGGCAACTTGAGGTTCTTCAGAAGTTTATGAACAACAGCTCCCATCAGTTCTAAATAGCATAACCAAAGGTGATGAATGATTAGAATTACATTTCATCAGCATTTATAAGAGTGGTTCTCACACTCTGTTTCTCAAGATGTATTAGACTGCACCTCCCAGAAGTCCTAGCTAGTAAGGCCTGCTCTCAAGAATTCTGGGAAATTAAGTTTCAAACACCTGAAGGACCAGAATTTGACAACTGGTGATTTAGAAGGCCAGCCCTGAGGCAGATAGTGTCACTCAATCAGGATTTATACAGTAAATGTGATTATATTCCTCTGACTCAGATTTGGCAATGTAATGACATCACTACTGACAATACACTCAGTTAATGTAAATAAATAAGGGAACATTTTCGTAAGGAGTGCTGAAAAATTGTTAAAAAGAGAGGCCTTTTTGGCACTTCAGAAAATATGTAATAAAGGATGGGAGGATCATTCCAGTTAGGCTTTTGTGCAAGTACTACAATGATCTAAAAGTGCTCTGTGAAACAGGAGTGGCAGTTCTCTGTAGGAGAACCTATACAGGAACACTAAAAGTAGGCTTATTATGGGTTCTTTTTAAAAAAAAATTAGTGTCAATTGAGGTTCAAAAATTATTTCCCCTCCTCTTTGCTATCACGTAAGCAGGCTCCTTTGTGATCATTTAATATCTCTATAGCAACTACACCAATTACTTACATAGCAGGGTAACATTAGAAAAGTATATTTTTAGATGCCTTTTAATGTGTGATTTAGCAGCAGGAAACCAAGAGAGAGCCACCTCTCATGCCAGCAAGATCTGTAAGGCCTACAAACTAGTATCTGAGCACGTCTGCTCATTTAACCTTTGTTTCAGACCTCTCTCTCTCTCTCTCTCTCTCTCTCTCTCTCTCATACACACATATGAGCTTGCCATCATCCCCCCCCTCCCAGCAGCGACTCTTATTTTCCTGATACAATGTAAAAAGTCTTCACTCTGCTCTGTCACAACTGAAAGGTTGTTTAATCTTGTTGTTGTGCTGTGTTGCTTTCAAGTCATTCCCGATTTATGGCACCTCTAAGTGAAGTAATCAATTGCTTATAGCTGAAAAACTGCATTTTAAAATGACTGTCTATGATTGCCTATGATTGCTATTTGGGGTCAGACTAGATAATCAACTGGAACTCTAGATGAGACTTTGGAAATTTTTCTGGTTGCTTCCTTTAGCTAAGTACAGGCAATGTTCTGTACTGCAGTCAAGGTTCACACTGATAAGACCCCCCATTCTCTAAGCATCCTCTCTGTTCTGTAAACATTTTCCTGCACTGAAAAAATCTTTGCCCAAGTAAGAAGTGCTGAATATTGTGAAACCATTTACGCAAGGAGAGAGGGTGAAGAAATGCTCTTTGTGTATGTGTGACCCTATGAAAAGAAGTTCAGTTTCACAGTTCAGGGCTCAGCTTCTCTGGAAAGTTATTTCCTGCTGAGCCCGCAAGTGTAATTTAGATTTTTCTCCAAAATAAAACTCACCTTCCTTCAGTCCATGGGTCTCCACTTCCCTTTTTCTGCTACATAAGGAGAACCTATCATGGGGGTTTCTTGGCAAGTTTCATCAGATGGGGTTTGTCATTGCCATCCAATGAGGCTGAGAGAGTGTGACTTGCCCAAGGTCACCGCGTGGGTTTCCATGGCCAAGCTGGGATTCAAACCCTGGTATCCAGAGTCATAGCCCAATACACAAACCACTACTCCCTAATCTAATCTAAACTGGCTAGGTTTCCATGTGTCTCAAATGATAAGAGCTGTCCCCTGTTTGAGAGTTGGAAAGCTTTTCCTTTTATATAGATTGAAATAAATGCAAAAGAACCCTGTATAATGACAGAAATCTGTATCATGTAATCTATGAATGTGGACAGTATGTTAATTTACAGAGAAATATATGGCTAAGTTAACGGAAATCAATACTTTCATTCAGTGGCATCACTAGGGTTGGCATTACCCAGTATGGTAACTCATAGTGTGACCTCTACCTTGACTTCCTCATATACCACACCATACAGAAGTAAGTTTTTTTGTACTAATGTTACTCATAAATCATAATTCCCATATATTTCTGAATGTAAGGGCTGTAGTTATGATATACAAAACTAACAAAATGAAAATTATACAGCTGGCCCTCACTATCTGCAGAATTTCCAACCATGGATGCAAGCATCCGTGGATGGCAAGCCCACATTGTCCCCATGGTGGCAAATGCATGTGGATGGCCATGCCCCCATTAGGGACCACAGGACTTCAAGTGTCCCTGCCCTCCTTATCTTTCCCAGGCTGAGTGTTGCTGTGGGAGGAGGAAGGGCTGTAGGAGATGTGGCTGGTGGCTTCCTTTGAGCATGTACGCATGACCATTGGGGGCAATGGAACTTGAGCATCTGTGGATTTTGGTATCTGTGTGCGGGGGGTCTGGAACATATTCCCTGTGGATACTGAGGGCCGACTGTACCTTTAATTTAAAATATCACATGCATAGCCTAAATGTATTTACATGTACATAGTTGCACGTGGTTAAAGTGAAAATTTGGTAAGATGTGATGTTTTTAAAGAAAATGTTAAAAGATTTAAATATTTAAATATTTTTAAACAATTTTTATTTTTATTTTAAAAATTAAGGTTTTAAAAATATTTTAAATCCTGGGGTCTTTCTTTTCTTCCCACTGAGCCTTGCTCCACTCACACTCAGTGTTTTAAAAGGACTAATGTAAACGCCACAGCCCTTTTCTGTCCAAAGTCAGATGTTTGGGGATCAGTGGTGTCACCGCATCTTAGGATATAACTTGGTGTGGTCCGCACCTCCTGAACTTCCATTAGTGGCATTAGTGTTACTGGGCTTTACTTCATTAACAGAAACTTTGGTACCAGATGTAGAAATAACATGGAAAGAATAAGGATGGTTTCCTGCACTACAAAATGAAGAACAGTTCAATGTGTTTCAGCAAACTTTTTCTTCAAAACGAATGATATGCACATAAGAAATGAAACTACCAGGTCAGGGAAGCCTTGCATAAGTAAACAAAAACACTGTGAATCATCTGGAAATCACTTGAAAGCATCTCCCAAAATGTATCCTGAGGTTATTTTTCTTTTACTTTCAACAGCCTTCACTTTTCTTAGGATTTCCATTTTGGTGGGGAAATTTATTGATCTATGCTTTACTTAAGCATGCCCAGGTATTTAAGCATTTCCCCTTCTCTTTCTGTTTTGCTTTTCACATGTGCTCCATTAAGTGATGTTGGAGGTGGCTGTAAGTAGAGTCCCATTCTTTCCCAGTTCAAGCTTTATTGCTTAATTTACTGCAGACATGCTGCTGCAAACCTAAACTGTAAAAGTTCTTCTCCAACCCTCTGTCAGTTAGACAGAAGACAAAGTGGGCACATTCATAGGTTGGACTTCCATTAAAAGACTTTGTAAAAAGGAGCTTCATTGTCAGGGGCTTTGAGATGGGGTCAGGTGGGCCTGTATTACAAAAATAGCATTTTCTGTACACAAGTGTTGTTTCAGTGCAGAAAAAGCTGTTTGTGTTCAAAAAGACTTGTATTCTGTGCAGAAAAGGACAGTTTTCTATGAATAGACCCATATGTGTTGTGTTGCTTTAAAGCGTACTGTTTCAAACACTTTTATCTTTTAAACTATATTTTATTCTTTTAACAAGTAATCTGTTTTAATACTGTAATAATTTAATTCTATTTTAATGCATCACTTTTGTATGTTTTTAACTGTACTATTCTTTTAAATTGTAAGCTGTTTTGAGTTGCAGTTCTGAGAAAAAAGCAGGATACAAATAAATATAATACAGCACGCCTGTGCCATACATGGATGCGCCATACGTGGCTTTGACTTTACATGGAAGTCAAGCCCCGTTTAAAACAATGGGTGTGTGTGCCTATGGTGTGCGCACCATGCTGCAAGCGGTAGCATGCACCCATTGTTTTAAACAGGGCATGAACATATGTGTTTTTTTCTTTATGCGGGGTAGCAGTGGTCTGGAACAGATCCCCCACGTATGGGAAGGGCCCACTGTAATAATACTTTTTGCAGCTAAAGTCCTAAAATGTGAAGATTTTCACCTGTCTAGGATTATTGTCATCAAGTTTTTTTCTACCATCTTTCAAACATTTTCAAATATTCTTTATAACACTCATAAGTTGCTGAGAAACATAAGCAGGAGGTTGTTGCAACATCTATGTTTTGCTCATGGACTTTCCATATTTGTACAAGCATTTGATTGCCAGCTCTGTGAGCAGCAAACTGGACTAAAGAGCCCTTTAGTCTGATCAAGCATGGCTGTTAAGTTCTTAACTGTCCCTCCCATGGAGACATCAGATCTGGACTTAGTCTTTCATTTACCTGTCACTTCTAGAATATATTATTGTAAGGCGAGTATCCTTGAAATCATTTCAGAAGCTTTTGTTGATTCAGAATGTGGCTACAAGGATTGACAGTAGCAGTCCATTTAAACTGTATTACAGTGGACCCTTTCTATCTGTGGAGTGACAATCTGCGGATTTGAACACCTGCAGCCAGTGGTTTGAGCATTGGGTGATGGCTCTGGAGACCAGGGTTTGAATCCAAACTCAGTCATGTAAACCCACTGGGCATGTCACACTCTCACTGCCTCAGAGGAAGGCAATAGCAAACCTCCTCTGAAGAAACTTTCCTAGGAAACCCTATGATAGGTTCACTTTAGGATTGCCATAAGTAAAAAATGACTTGGAGGCATACAGCAACATCAAGAGATCACCATGGCCCATGTTATTCAATGGCAGCACATGCATGCAGACACATTGATACATGTGTCTGCACATCACCATCACTTAATAATATGGGGTGTGACTGTCCACATTTTTTGCCATCCCCCAAGGGCCCCTGGAAACAAACCCCCAGAGATGGTAAAGGTTCACTGTACACCAGTTGTGTACAAGTTCCTCAGTTCTACCTAGGTTCAATTCAAGGTACCAGCTTTACTGTTAAAAGTCCAAACTGCCTGGGAGAAGATCACTTCAGAAACTGCATCCCAACATTTAAACTTGGTTAGGATCTTACTTTTATTACAGAGGCCTTCAAATGCCACTGCTGGCTGAGATAAGGTGGGTAGACATTTAGGAAAGTTTTCCCCCCTCCAATGGCACCCAGTATTCAGAAAAACCTTTAGAAAGAAGTATGCCTAGCCCCCTCACTGTCTGCTTTTAGGTAGATAATGAAGGCAATTATATATAGGTGAGTTTTTGAAGAATCCCAGTTTTGCATGTTTCTGTTATAGGGAGATAAATCTTTGTTTATTTCATTCATGTATCCAAGAACAAATAATTCCCAAAACTGTCTTCCTATTTGATTAGATTATGGGAATTTGGCACATTTTGGTGATATTTTTGCACTTCTGGGATTTTTGTGAAAAATTCACTAGCACAAAAACATTTTTGCACAAATAGGAAAACAATGGAAGAAATTAGGAATCTAGCAAATATTCACATTTTCTCATTCTTCACCCTTCTAAAAATGGTCAACTTGCATGAAATTTCCCACATTTTTGGGGAAATCTCATAGAAGTTGTTTTTTTTTGTGAAAAAAATTTCTTCAAAAATTCATAACCTATGTGGGTTTCCCCCCAAATATATATATATATTGGGGGAAACCCACATAGGTTATGAATTTTTGAAGAAATTATTTTTTTCACAAAAAAAAAACAACTTCTATGAGATTTCCCCAAAAATGTGGGAAATTTCATGCAAGTTGGCCATTTTTAGAAGGGTGAAGAATGAGAAAATGTGAATATTTGCTAGATTCCTAATTTCTTCCATTGTTTTATAATATGGTCTGTAGCTATACATTTAAGTTTCAATATATAATAGCCAACATTTCTGATCTACCTCTCAATATGTTGTCTGTCACTGCTACAGATATATTTTGCCAGTGTCTTCCTCTGAAATATAGATACAGCTCCTGGTATTTATTGGCTGCCTCCTATCCAAGTACTACACTAGATTAAAATGCCAAAGTTTTATGTACCTCAGGCCTAGATACTGTTTGCAACTTGGAAACAACTGTAACTTCAATGTTTACTCTAAAAATTATATTTGGGATTGAGTGAACAATATCAGATACTGTTGCCTCATTGACTGAATTGGGGGAATTCAGCAAAGAATTCTTACATACCTCACAAAACTACAAAACCCAGGATTGCTTAGTATGAAGATGTGACAATTAAAATGGTGTACATGTTCAATAATTGTGTAGCTACATCCCAGATAACACATAAAGAAACTGTCATAAGATATCCCTCCACATTCAGCAGCGCATTTCAGGATCACAGGCCTCTCAATCTTATCACCAAAACCAAAAACTCAGGGGAGTTCATGAGATTGATGTTTCCTTGAATCAAAGCCTTCAGTGATCTTAATACTAGGCTGCTAGATTTAAGCATTGCCTCATTCATGTGCTTCAAAACAAAGCACAGAACACAGCCTGAAGGAGGACAGCGTAATATGGAATGTGAGGCTGTGGAAAGTGATGGATAACAATAAATGAGTTCTCTACCATGATTTTTCTCCAGTCGGGTCACCACTGATAAATGTAACTGTCCTTAGTAGAGAGAGAAAGGCTGGTGGCCTTCCCTGCCAGCATTCATTATGCTATAAACCTTGGTTCTCTGCTCAAGAACTCCTGCATGAATATGGATTAGTGAAGCTCAACTACAGCTGTGGGGAATCAAAAATACCAGATGGCAAGGATGTACCAGAATGAAATTAAGCTGCAGTGTATAGTAGGGATGAAGAGGACGAAGCATTTATTTATTTTTGATACAGTGCCCAATATGTGACCAGAAGAAAACTTGGAAATTTTGCTTGTGGAGACTAAAACTCCCAGGATTTCCTAGCCAGCATGGGCACTGCAGTGTAGTCGGAAAAAGTTATGATTTTAATAGGCAACACACGCTGGATGAGGAAAAGCTTTATTTTATTTTAAGAACAGGCAAAATCTTTCTCTTCACTACTGTCTCCATCTATGTAGCCACCCATTTACCTTCTCACTATACTCAAGTGAATATGAAAGGGCATTGAAAGATATCCTATGGAGGAACGAGCTGACAAAGTGCAATCCTCCAGATGGACTTCAGCTCTCAGGACTCTACAAGGAGCATGCAATTCTCATTGTTTTCGGGCACTATTCAAAATACTGTTTATCACCTTTAAAGCCCTACATGGCTCCGGTCCAGGCTATCTGAAAGCCCATGTTCTCCCTTACAAGCCAGCCCATGATCTGAGAACTGCTGGGAAGGCCATTCCCTCTGTTCTGCCTCAATCAAAGGCACATTTGGTAGGAACACAGAACAGGACCTTCTCAGTGGCTGCTCCCAGGATGTGTAACTCCCTTCCCAGAGAGGTTTGATTGTCACCCTTGTTGCTATCTTTCCGCAGGCAGATGAAGACCTTTCTGTTTCGTAGGGCTTTGAGAACTGATTGCTCAGGAGAATAGGCCTTGCCAATGTACTAGATTGTCTATTTGTTGTTTTCTCTTTATGCTTTATGGTTTAACTGGTTTAATTTTTATTTTTTTAGATTTTCATTACATTTTTCTTTTTGTATGCTATGAATTTTTAGCTTTGATTGTTAGCTTTGATTAATGTAAACTACCTTGAGCCCCAAACTGTGAAAAGGTGGAAATAATAATAATAATAATAATAATATCTCACTATTGGCTATGGAGATGAAGACTGGTGGGAGCTGTACTCTTAACAACATTTGATGGTATGCAGTTTACCTACCTATAGTTGAAGATCAGTTTTTTCTATATGAAAACTTGAAGGCATTTCCATGTTGTCAAGCATGCTAGAACTTGTTAGCTGATGGGGACAATGGAAGCTGATTGATGGACACTTATCTGCTGTAAAAATGCTTTGCACCAAGCTTCAAGAATAATGCACTTGGAAATAACAATCATTCAAGAAAACGTGGAGGCTGAAAAACATCTGACTGATCTGACTGGGCATTTTTACACTATTATTTTTTTTTTAAAAAAATGAGGGGGTTGGGAGAGAAAGACTGGATGTGTGTGTGTGTGTATGTGTGCTTGCTAAGAAATGAATGGTGGTTAAGATGGCAATGCAGTTATAGAATTGGCAGCATCTGGGTAGTTGCTCCTGAATGCCAGAAATATCTTTTTAGCATGTCAAGCGAACAAATGCTCTCTTTGGTTATTGAGCACATAGCAAACTAGTATAAAAAGTTTTTTCAAGTTTCCAGAATTCTGTGCCAGGAGGTCTTATGGAAGGAATAAAAGGGAATCCTTTTGATACCATCAACCATGGTATCCTTCTAGGCCACCTTTCTGGGATGAGACTTGGGGGCAATGTTATGCAGTGGTTCCAGTCTTTCTTGGAGGGGCAAACTTAGAAGGTGGTGTTGGGGGACTCCAGTTCCATTGGCCTGTGGGGTCCCTCAGTGTTCTGTTCTGTCCCCCATGTTATTCAACATCTACATGAAATCGCTGGGAGAGGTCATCTGGAATTTTGGAGTGTGGTGTCACCAACATGCAGATGACATCCAACTCTATCTTTCCTTTCCATCTGACTTCAAGGAAGCTGTCTCTGTACTGAACCAGTGTTTGCAGTCAGTAATGGACTGTATGAGGGCAAACAAATTGAAGCTTAATCCAGATAAGACAAGAGATGCTCCTGGTCAGTCGTAAGGCAGATCAGGGAATTGGGTCTTTGCCTGAGCTGGATGGGGTTACTCTCCCCCTGAAATCTTAGGCTCAGAGCTTGGGTGTCCACTAGGACTCCACTCTGAGCCCGGATGCCCAGGTTTCAGCAGTGGCCAGGAGTTCATTTGCACAGCTAAAACTTGTGCGCCAGCTGCACCTGTTGCTTCAGACGTCTGACCTGACTATGGTGATACATGCCTTGGTCACATCCCATTTGGACTATTGTAACACTCTCTATGTGGGGCTGCCCTTGGAACTGTTTGGAAACTGCAGAGGATGCAAAATGCTATGGCCAAGCTGTTGACTGGGGCTGGCTACAGGGATCAAGTCACTCCCTTGTCGAAACAGCAACACTGGATACAGGTCCATTTCCGGGCAGAATTCAAGGTGCTGGTTTTGACCTTTAAAGCTCTTAATGTCTTGGGTCCAGACTATCTGAAGGACCACATCACCCTATACAAGCCAGCCCAAGCGCTAAGATCAACAGGAGAGGGCTTTCTTTCAGTTCCACCACCTTCACAAATGCAGTTGGTGAGGACTCAAGAGAGAGCCTTCTCTATGGCTGCTTCCAGATTGTGGAACTTCCTGCCACAGGAGGACAGGTTGGCTCCCTTCTTGTTCTCTTTCTACCAGCAGCTAAAGACATTTTTATTTAGGCAGGCATTTGGTGGGTAGATTTTATTGAATAATGTGGTATGCTGTTTTAAAGTCAAAGGATTTTACTTTTTTAAACTATGCAATTTTATCTATGTTTTAAATGTTAGTAGTATTTAATTTATTTTTTAACTTTTGCAATGATTGTTTTAGCTTTGTCTTTTTTAATATATTGTAACCTGTCTTGGGTCCTACTGTGGGAGAAAGACAGGATATAAATCCTTGATATAAATAAATAAATAATGCTTTTTGATGTATGCAAAAGTCAGGAGGAGCAATTGAGCCTTCACAAGCTGTTCAGGGTCCAAGGAACATCTGGGCTCACACAGCTGTATTAGCAAACCATTTAACTGCAGTCCTGTTTCTTTAAAGTCAGATTTTGCTATATCGTCTGGGAAAATTCAAGAAATATTAGCAGAAGACATCTTTCCACAGTGCAAAATGAAAAATACTCCTTCCACATGCAAAATACTCTTCTCTCCAAAGAGGACAGGACTAACTCAGCAAAAACTATTCTGGTTTTCCCATTTCTCTGGAGGAAAGAAGGAATGTAAGGCAATGTTCATCCCTTCCATTGGCTGCCACTGAAGAGCAATGGAAACAAGCATTGTTATATTTCATGTATCTGAGTCTCTTTCTCAATAAATAATTATAGCATGTCAATACCATTTTAATTGTCATGTCCCCACCTATGGAACCTTGGGATTTGTAATTTTATTGAGCATTTAGTATTCTCTGCCACAGAATTCTAGTACTTCACCAAATGACAAATCATAGGATTCTACAGGATGCAGCTGCAGTGACTGAAGTGCTATTTCTTGGCTATCACCTTCTGGGGTTTAAAGTCACCACCTCACTTCATGTTCACAGACAGCTCAACTTTAGGATTACTTCTGAGAACAATCAACTTCTTCCTGCCAAAACAAAGTGAGCTGACCACTAAACATCCCACTAAAAATTTGTCAACAATTTTTGCACCCACATGAGACTGAAAATACCACTGCTTCCAACTGTCTGTTCTTTTTTTAAAAAAATGCTCCTTGTGTTCTTTTTGATGCAAAGGGAAAAAAAAAGAAATTTATTTTTGCACAAAATACAAAGGTTCACACAAAACACTGTATTTTGTTCAAAATAGAGACAAGAAGTCTTTATAAAATGTTTGCCAAAAAAAACAACAACCACCCAACACTGAAAAATGAACAAAAATTCAATCTCACCCAGTAGAGACAACTTTTTTTTTGAAATTTTTCATTCTCATGTATGGACACAAAATAATGCCCTAATACTAATGTGCAAGAAAGGAAGCTTAATGCATCACATTAAAAAGCCAAACACAACCTCAAAATGCTCCCTGTGTCATGTCATCACATGGCAATAAGAGATCATCCCAAGGTCAGCTTCATGAAATGCCTTAAAGATGTCTCAGTTGATGCTGGTGGCAGCCAGTAAAGGAAAACACTACTCCTCAAACATCACTAGGTAATAGTATCACTAGGAACTGTTCTAATATGCAGATGAACTATATCAGTAAGTCAATGGAACAGAATGTAAAAAATAAGAGTGTTGTGCATATGTATTTGTTAGTAAGCAGATCATGGAACTTGTACTTCCCTAGAATAAACTATGGAGAAAATACTTGGGGTGGTGGTTATCTTAGACACCTAAATAGGCTTCAGAAGTGCATACTTCTTTTTTAAAAAAAATGTGTCAAGGTTACTCATTAACTTCTGAATTGTATGCCTGTGGGCCACAGCAGACAGACAGGAAAAAGCAGCTCTATCCTGTTTTTTCCAAAAAGAGAACTGGTACATCTAGGAGAGAGCATATAATACCTGTGCTTAAATCTCTCCACTGGCTGCCGATTAGTTTCCGTACAAGGTGTTGGTTTTAACCTTTAAAACCCTACATGGCTTGAGTCCATCTTATCACTGGACCACCTCTCTCCGTATGATCTCCCCCGCGCACTTCGGTCCTCTGGGAGGAACCTGCTGCAGCCTATGAAAACTAGGCTGTCGCAGACCTCCCAGAGGGCTTTCTCTGCTACGCTCCCAGGCTATGGAATGGCCTGCCAGATAAGATCTGTTTTATCACCACCCTTGATTGCTTCAAAAAAGCAGTAAAGACGGATCTCTTCCCGGAATAATTTCCCAATCAAATTAAGAGTCTGGATTGCTCCCTGTTTCCCTGCCCCCCATTGTCTGCTTCTCTAGAAGTTGCCTTTCTTATTGTATTGTATGTATGTATGCATGTATATCGTTTGAATTGTTATTTTAATATTGCTCTAGTTTAATTTACTTTTAAGGGGTGGGAGAGTTAGGGATTGGGTTGAATGATTGTTTTTAACTGTTGTTGTTTTAACTTGCTGTACGCCACCCCGGTTGCATAATAATAATAATAATAATAATAATGATAATAATAATAATAATCATTAACTGAAACTCAATTGCCTGCATGGTCCACTCCCAAGTCAGGTTGAATATGCATGGACCAAACGCATGGCATGGCATCAAGTTGCACCACTGGATTTTTTTTGTCACCTCCCCACCATATATGTGCACCACCATACAAACACACCACACCACCTGTGACCTCAAAGTACCTCCCACTTTTGCCCAGATGCCATCCCACCGCATGGCCACTCCTTTGATTGGCCATACAGTCACACATGCGATGCTCTGCCTGTACAAAAAATCAGTGTATGCGTGTAAGAATGATATATTGGCAAAGCACAATCATAGAGGCCCCTCTTACATGCCCCCTTCACCCTACGCCCCTGGTTTGTGTATGCTGTAATTACATCCATTGGAGTTGTCACACTTTCATTTTTTTTTTTTTTTTTTTTTTGCCACAGCCCTGCACTCGTGTCTGGGTATTTATATGTAGGCGTGAAGATGCAAATTTTCTGCCTTGTGTCGGACTATCCTGGCTTCTTTTTGCTCCAGTTTATAGCCCCCGAGTGCAGCTTCGGTATGGTTTCCAACTGCTTCAAGGAATACATCATCTAAACACCCAGCCTTCAAAGTGGATGGAAACTGCTTTATATTGCCCATCTGTTTCATCTCTGTGTATGATGTATTGTGAACTTGTGTAGGCAGACTGCAACTCACTTCTACCCTCACCAGATGTTGTCTAGGACTATGGCCTTAAATCTTCATACAACAGGCTGCTGGTAAGAATTTAAAGTGGTAAAATACATGGTACAATATCAGTCAGGTGGTAATAGAGGACTTCCACCCATTTTTAAAGCTCTGTGTGCAAAATTTGAAGTATGTAAAGAGAACAGTCCTCCCATTGCCTTGCCTTTCTATTAACAGAAACATCCTCCCACTTCTTGCCTGGCTTTTTGTGTTTTATCGACAAGGGCAACACTCAAAAACATGATCCCCTATCATAGTCTGAACTCAAACATTCCACTTTACCACCTCATTCACCTCATAGACCACTCTGGCTGGATCTTGGGAAAAATATTCTTTCTCTGTCTCTCACTCTTTGGGCCATCTTGTTTTTTGGACTAAATCTCCCAAGAACCCTTTAGTCATCATGGTTGCTAGTCATGTTGGCTGGAGGATTTTGTTATTTGTAGACTAAAAAAAAAAGGGAATGCTTCCAGGTTCTGGTCTTCCACAGTCCAGAGTCCCAAGACCTATAACACTACTTTGCCTCATACTAGAGTTCTCCTATATCCTCCTCCAAAGTCAAGTCTCTTGTTCTGGCTGACCCCAACAGTCAACTTTCGTATGAATAATAGTTTCCTAGGTCAACCTTGTTCCTTTTTCTAAGAAAATAATATCTCTGTTATGGTAGTGTCTACATGTCTTTAAAAGGATTATAGACAGTTTAAGTGGGTTAATTACCTTATAGATATCCAAGAATCCACACTGATGGTCAAATCGTGTGTAGAGCTCATTGAGCATACTGATCACCTGCATGGGAGTACACTGGGCACAGACAGCAGTGAAGCCAACAATGTCAGAAAAGAGCATGGTAACATCATCAAACTTCCTTGCTTGAACCTGCTGCCCTTGCCACAGCTGTTGAGCCACTTCTTCTGGGAAGATAGAAATGAGGAGATCCACAGTCTTCTTCTTCTCTTCTTCCAGAGCCTGGTGTGTTTTCTCTAGCGTTGCCTTCAGTTTGTCCATCCGCTTCTTCAAGCCATCCTGGGCCTTGGCCTGCTCCCCAACAAGAATGACATCACGGGTAGCATCGTGGATTGGTATGTCCGAAAGGTGGAGGCCGCGACCCATCAGTTCATCCAGCTTGTCCACACAAGGTGAACCCAAAAACAAAATGGAGTTTGATTCTGGGACATGAATCATCTGTCCTTTGATCTCCATTACCTGCAAAGAACAAAAACGGAATACTTAATAAAACATCAGTAATGATGACAAAGTAAAATCTTAAAATAAACTATCGAACCTGTTAAAAATGTCATGGGCCATGTTAATGACTGCTTTGCTGGGTTAATCTTGTCTTATCTTTTCTCTTGAACATGAGGTAATGGATGTGAACACTGGCTTGGTTGATAATTTTTGAGAATTTTTTAAAAACTGCTTTAAAACATTAAGTGTGTGTGTGTGTGTGTGTTTGTTAATTAATTAACACACTGCCTTTTCCCAGCACTGAACCCAGGGTAGATTGAAACGAATTAAAACAACATACAGCTAAAGAACTATTAATGCAGAATTTAAAAAAAAAAAAAAAGTTAAAGAAGCAGTTATATTCAAAATACAAGGTTAAAACAGCTTAAATACATTTAAACCTTAATAAAAGCTGCATCTACACTGTAGAAATAATTCAGTTTGACACCACTTTAACTGCCATGGCTCAATGCTATGAAATCCTGGGATTTGTAGTTTGTTGTGGCACCAGAACTCTCTGACAGAGAAGGATAAATATCTCACAAAACTACAGTTCCCAGAATTCAATAATAATAATAATAATAATAATAATAATAATAATAATAATAATAATAAATTATTTGTACCATGCTCCTCTGAGCACAGCTGAGTCATGACAGTTAAAGTGGTGTCAAATTGGATCAATTCTCAAAACCAAACCCGCAGTCACTTCATTGAGCAGCATTTATTACCAGATTAAATGATCACTTAATATGGATCACTGGAACAATATGAAACAGATTTAGGGGACTGAGAACCAGCATGGCGTAGTGGTTTGAGCATTGGACTATGACTCTAGAGAACAGGGCTCAAACCCCCACTCTGCCATGGAAACCCAGTGGGTGACCTTGAGCAAGCCATTCTCTCTCAGCATCAGAGAAAGGCAAAGGCCAAAACTCCTCTGAACAAAAGTTGCCAAGAAAAAGTGATGATAGATTCGTTTTAGGATCAGCATAAATCAAAAACAATTTGGAAACACACAACAACAAACTAAGGACAAGGGCAGTATTCATCTTATTTTTTTTTCTTTAGTACAGAGGTCATGATACTCCTAAACTTTCTTCTTCCTCCAGCTGTCTGATGGTAAACTCTTTTCTTCATTATTCTGAAACAGATTGTGAGTGTTAGTTTAGTTTCCACATTAGGAAAATACTGTGAGAACAGCCTTGAGGGAAATAAACATAATGGTAAGATTCCATGAATAAAAGTCAGTATGGCCAATATAACCAAGTCCACATTATTAAAAAGATCTTTTAAAAAATTGCTCATGCATATGAACAATTAAACCCTACTTTCATTTTAGATTGCTCTTTTTCCAGAGTGGCCCTTGGGCTTTCATGTGCATGACACAGCATAAGAATACTTAACCGGTCAGGTTTCTGAGATGAAATATCAGAACAGATGTGCCTGTCCAAATGAAATGCAAACACTTTATAACGTGAGACATAGCAGAGATCTGCAACCAATGTGGCATGTACAAACTAGAAAGAAATTAGTTTGGTTCACATTTTAATATCAACCAATCCAAATCCCACTTTCCAAACCAATATACCAACCAGAATCCAGTTATCCTACTGACTCTGCACTTCTCAAAGTTTGGTAATATAGTTCATTGACAGAGAAAAATGAATACAAAAAATGTATATAGGAATACGCTTTTTAGGATAAATGTGTCCATAAATAAATACAAAAGAGAAAATGCCTAGACAAATTTTGATCTTCCTCTGACCTATCCACAATCCCATTCCTTCATGAATACATCATGGTTTTCATTTGTCCAGTAAATAGTTTGAGATTTTGAGCATTTTTTTTTTT
>JAIPUX010001232.1:155235607-155251392 GCA_020142125.1 Phrynosoma platyrhinos | reverse complement strand
GTCAGAGCAACCATAGCAGTCTTAACCCCAAATCTCTCTGCTTACTAAAACACCAGACATCATTTTATTCATGTAACTTCCTTTTTGACATTTCACATAGTCTTTGTTCTTCTTTACTATTTCTTTAGGTGCACCTTTTTAGGTGCACATAAATGTTTTAAAATGTAGCCATTGTTATTGTGTGCCCTCAAGTCATTTCTGAGTTATGATGACCCTAAAGTGAACCTATTCCAGGGTTTCCTTGGTAGAATTTGTTCAGAGGGGTTTTTGCTACTGCCTCCCTCTGAGACTGAGAGAGTGTGACTTGTCCAAGGTCACCCAGGGGTTCCCCATGGCTGAGCTAGGATTTGTACCATGGTCTCCGGAATCATATGCTAATGGTCAAACCACTACACCACACTGGCTCTCTTTAAAATGTAGAACTGTTTATAAATATTGGCTAGAATCCTGTTAGCCAGCATGGCATAATGATTTGAGCATTTGACTCTGGTTTGAATCCTGGCTCAGCCATGAAAACTTACTGAGTGACCTTGGGCAAGTTGCATTCGCTCAGTCTTAGAAGATGGCAATGGCAAACGTCCTCTGAAGAAACTTGCCAAGAAAACCCTATGATAGGTTCATGTTAGGGTCACCATAAGTCAAAAAATTGACTTGGAAGCACACAACAACAACAACAACAACAACAACAGAATCCGATGGGTTAGTCCCAACTAGAATAGACTCATTCAATAAACTGTTGAATGACAAGTACGACTGATGTTTATATAGTTTGTTTTTGTTTGGATATAGTTTGATGCAAAGGCCTTTGGCCTGAATCGTAAGTAAACATACAGGTAAATCACATTGATTCTATGTGTTTCCTTTAGGTAGCTTTAGCAACAGAATCCACACTAATGCATATAAATAAACTATTGGGTATATATTTCAAAGCTAGAAAACTGACCATATTTTCCACATAAAAAAACCTCCTTCCTCACTGATCCCCACTCCTGAGGAGGCTTAACACAGATCTACAAGTTTGACAAAAAAAACAAAGGAAAAGTAGAGGCTGGTGAAAGTCTTATTTGACTTGGTTGTTTCATTTCACATGTGCGTACTGTTAGTTTTGAATGTAAAGGTTTGCTGAGACATGTTCAACTTCTGTGGGTGTGGATGTGTATTGCAGCAAACTTTCCCATTCTTCCAAGCTAATTTTTGCCTCTGGTATCAAATCTTCAGTTAAAGAAGCAATGCCAAAGGACACATGTACTTTTTAAACTGCGGAATATCTGTAATAATAATAAAATATCTACTTGCCCTTTCACAGGGATTGTGCTACTCTGGGATTCTTTTTTTAGTTAAAGGGAAAAAGTGTGTTTGAAGGGAAACAGCTAGCAAGAACAAAGTGGTTTTTTTGTGGGGGTGCAAGTGGGTATCATAACCCAGATTTTTTTTGGGGGGGGGAGTAGTATACCTTTGTTTTTAAACAAGTTTTTGTTAATTGCGATTGTGAGCTATAGTTGGGATTCTCAAATATGATCAGCATAAACCATGGAGAAAATGTAAGATACTACACTTAGACAGGGAACAAAATTAAATGTACAGATATAGGAGGGGTGACACCGGCTTGACAATAGTACATGTGAAAGGTATCTAGGAGTCTTAGCAGACTACAAGCTGAACATGAGTCTATAGTGCCACGAGCAGCAGAAAAGCCAATATGATTTCCTCAATATGAGAGAAGTAATAGTGCCACTCTATTTTGCTTTAGTCAGACCTCACCTGGAATACTGTGTCTAATTCTGGACACCACAATTCCAGTAGGATTTTAACAAGCTAGAGTGTGCCCAGAGGAAGATGACCAAAATGGTAAGTAGTAAAAGGTCTGGAAACCATGCCCTGTGAGGATTAGTTCAGGGAGTTGTTAGTTAAGATAAGAGAATGCTAAGTGGTGACATGATAGTCATGATTAAATATTTGAAGGGATGTCATATTGAGACCAAGCTTGTCTTCTGCTGCTCCAGAGACTAGGATCTAGAGCAGTGGATTCAATCTACAGGAAAACAGATTCCACTTAAACATTAGGAAGAACTTCCTGACAGTAAGAGCTGATCGACCGTAGAATACATTGCTTCGGAGAGTGGTGGAGTCTCCTTTGGAGGTTTTTAAACAGAGGCTGGATGGTCATCTGTCAGGAGTGCTTTGATTGAATTGTCCTGGTTGGAATTGATGGCCCTTGTGGTCTCTTCCGACTTTATGATTCTATGGCAGCTTTGCACTGCATTTGAAGCCAGACTTATAGATCATCCATTTACAATATAGTCACCCAGTGTTATTTAGAGGTGTACAAAATCATTCTCTTCCACTTGGTGCTTGGTTGTGTGAGTCTGCAGTTGCTCCAGCTGTAAATTGTCTTGAGCTATAAACATTAGCACAAATTACTATTGTCATCATGTGTGAATACCACAGTGGCTCATGTGGTCAAGAAGCTGAATCTGTTGATTGCAAGATCAGCAGGTTGGCAGTTCAAGGCCCAGGTACTGCATGATGGGGTGAGCTCCCATCACTAGTCCCAGCTTCTGCCAACCTAAGCAGTTCGAATGCATGCAAATGCAAGATGATAGATAGGCACCACTTCTCAGTGGAAGGTAAACAGCCTCTGCAGTCCTGCTGGCCACATGATCACAGAGTAGTTTCCTGGCTCTTTGGCTTAGTAACAGAGATGAGCACTGCCTCCTATGGTCGGACATGACTTGACAACCTTGTCAACAGGGAATACCTTTATCTTTACCTTTTACCACAGCCTATCCCTCATTGGAAATGGGTTCATACTGTGAGCATGGGCTAAGTTCAGAGATATGGGATCATTTACTCTTCAGATATTTTTGGATTGCAACTCCCATCACCTCTAGCCAACATAAGTCATGGTAAAGGCTGATGAGAACTCCAGTCTGTAACATCTTGAGGGTCACATGTAGATCATTGGAGAATGTAAGCCTTTATCTGAAAATCTAAATCAAATTGTTTTGTAGTAAACAGAGTTTGTAAGGTGACTTTTGGAATGAAAGCAGTAAAAACTAGTGTATACTGAAGTTTGTTGCAGGAATGGAAAATCTAAAGAGAGGAGCAATAAGAGCAAGAGCGACTGGAGAAAGTTGTTTTATAGTTATTCACCACAATCACTTGCTAGATATAACTCCAAGGCATGACTGCATGTAGAAAAAGATAAGTAGAGTTATAAAGAAATATTTTTGCACATTTAAGACCCTTTATTCATGCATAGAGGTTTGCGCCTTCCCAATTTTATAACCAAATTAGCCGCAGGATCTTTCTTGAAGCAATGGAGCCTCACCATTTGTGAATTAAATACCACAAAGAGATGTAATGTTCCCAGTGCTGCTCAGAGGAGTGCTCTTATTAGTACTGCAAATTCAGAAACCTCAGTCCTCATTACATCTCAATAAAGCATCTTCAGCACAGGAAACACCATATTATTTAAAGAACAGGATAAACAAATTGGCTTCAAGGCATGCAGGGCAAATGTAAATGTTGAATGGCTCTTTTATCCCAAGGACTAAATCGTTAAAGAGGTTCAATCAGAAAGCAACCACAGTTTTGAAAGACAAGAGTTAAGACTGCATAATACTTAAAAATAACAGCAAAGCTGTTATGAAAAATCTGCTCCCAACTACAGGTGCTAAGTAACATTTATTTCAAGCTGAGGTGCCCAGACATATACATCCCAATTACTTTTGCAGTCTTCCCAACTAATCATCCCCATGCTTCCCCTGCCAAAAAAACTATTGGCACAATGGTGATTCCCCACCACCACTACCACACAGACTCTGGGAAATTGCAGTTTTGACCTTAAATGTGGGGCCTTTTCATACTACACAATTATAGGGCTATGATCTCATTTTTGCTGCTGTGATTTTGTCTTACAGATTCCTGGTGTTTGCATTTTGTTGTTGTCAACTGCCCTCAGGTTGACCTCAACTCATGGAAACTCTGTGGATAAGTCATCTCCAAGCCTCCCTATACTCAACCACTCTGCTCAGCTACTGTAGGCTCAGATCCATGACCCCCCTGACTGAGGTCCTTTACAGACTGCCAGAAATAATGCGTCTTGAATCCACTTTAACTGTCCTGCGCAGTGCTAGAGAATCATGGGAACTGCTGTTTTCTTCTGAGACATTGAGCCTTCTCTGTCAGAGAGCTCTGGTGCCACAATAAACCACAATTCCCATGATTCCCTAGCACTGTGCAGGACAGTTAAAGCGGACTCAAGTTGCATTATTTCTGGCAGTCTGTAAAGGCCCTGAGTCTAACCATCTGGCAAGTGGTCTTCCTCTCTTTCTGTTGCTGTCCCTTTCTCAGCATTATTGTCTTTTCTAATGAGTCATGCCTTCCCATGATGTGCATAAAGTATGACAGTCCAAACACATCTCAGAAATAGGCCCAAGTCTATGAAAGCTCATGCTACCAACTTCCATCTTTCAGTTACTCTCAAAGGTGCTGCAAGATCCTTTGCATAGACTTAATTTAGTCATTGTTGCTTCCAGGGAGAGTTCAGGCTTGATCTGTTCTAGAACTTATTTGTCTTTTTGGCTGGCCACAATATCCTCAGTACTCTTCTCCAGCACCACATCTCAAATAAATTGATTTTCTTTCTATCCACTTTCTTCACTGTCCAGATCTCACATCTGTACATGGTAATGGGGAATACTATGGCTTGGACGATTCTAACTTTAGTGTTCAACTGTATATATTACACTTTAGGACCTTGTCTTGTTCTTTCATAACTGCCTCCCCATTCCTAGTCTTTTTATGATTTCTTGACTGTAGTCCCTTTCTGAGCAATGTTTGGCACAAGGTATGGGAAATCCTTAACTCTTTCAATTTTCTTGTTATCTCTGTTGAATTTATGTAAATCCTCTGTGGTCATTATTTTGGTTTTCTTTATGTTCAGCAGTAAGCCTGCCTCAGCACTTTCATCTTTCACTTTCCTTAGTAACTACTCCACATCTATGATATTTTCTGCTAGTAGTATGGTGTCATCTGCTTACCTTAGATTGCTGATGTTCCTTCCATCTTCACTCCTCCTTCCTCTGAGTCTAAACATGCTCTTCGTATGATATTTTCTGAACACAAGTTGAACAAATAGGATGATGGAATGCAGCCTTGCCTGACTTTTTTGCCAATTGGGAACCATTTTTTCTCCATATACTGTTCAAACAGAGCCTCTTGTCCTAAGTACATATTTCTAATCAGAATTATCAAATGAAGTGCCATTTCCTTAAGAGTATTCCATAGCTTTTAGTGATCTATGCAGTCAAAGTCAATGCTATAATCCAGGGGTAGGCAACGTTTTTGAGCTTGTGGCCGGTCCCGCGAAGTCCCTCCCGCTGCTGGGCCAAGGAGGGGGTGGAATGGTGCCGTGCGCGCGCACGCACACACACATCCCATGTGCGCACCCCCATGTGCGCCGCTGCTGCCACCGCTGCACAGCCACCTCCGCGCATGGCATGGCTGCCATTTTGATTTTCAAAATGGCAGTTGCAACGTGTTTGCGCATGTGCAGTACTCCTGCGCATGTGCAAACGAGTCACGGCCACCATTTTAATTTTCAAAATGGCAGCCACGACTCGTTTGCGCATGTGCAGGAGTACTGCGCATGCGCAAACACGTCGCGCCCGCCATTTTGATTTCCAAAATGGTGATTGTGGCGTGCGGGGCCACGCGGTGGTAAAAACGCGCGGCAGCGGCGCGCAGCGGCAACCTTCCGCCTGGGCCGGTAAGTCCAGGGACCTGGGCCTTAACTGGCCCGCGGGCCATAGGTTGCCAGTCTCTGCTATAATCTATGATGCACATGCTGCTCTTCTTCTGAAATTCCTTTGTGCTCTCTATTATCCATTGTATGTTTTAAAGTGGTCCCTTTGCCTTTCCTCAATCCTGCTTGCACCTTTTTCCATGTATGGTTGGAGCCTATGTTGCAGAATTTTGAGCATAATTTTGCTTGTGTGTGAAATTAATCCTATGGCCCTATAGTTGCTGCTGTCTTTTGTGTCTCCTTTTGTGTGTGTGTGTGTGGAATGGGATATATATTGATTGTTGGCCAATCTGTTGGCCATTGTCTTGTTTTCCATATTTGTTGGCATATTTTGATTCTATCGTGTGGACTATAGCAATTCAACTGGATTATCATCTGTTCCAGGTGATTTATTCTTCCCCATTTCTCTGAGCACAGCTTTCACCTCAGTTTCTAAAATTTGAGTTTCATCTTCACATGATTCTTCATTCCTTGTGTTGTTCATTTTTTCATCTCTTTCAAACAGCTCTTCTGTGTATTGCTTCCATCATCTTTTTATTTTATCTCGACCATGTAGTATGTTCCTCTTCTGATGCTAGAGTATCCCCACCCTTGGTTTGCATTTTACTTTGAGTTCATGGATCTTATGGAAGACATCTCATTCTTCATTTTGGTTATTGTCTGCATTTCTCTGCACTGATTGTCACAGTAATTCTCTTTATCTTTGTGCACTAATAATTGAACACTTTGTTCATGGTTCTGTTTCTCTTCCTACCTCTTTTTTTCTTTTGCTTCTCATCTTTCTTTTACTGCTTTATTTCATTTGTTATCCATTGTTTCTTTTCTTTCTTTTTGGCCACAGATAGTGCCTTTCTACATTCTTCTTTGAATATGTCCCTGGCTTCTGACCACAGTTCTTCTAGTTCCGTTAATTACACTTAATAAAGCATATCTGTTTCTCACATTGCCTGTAAATTTGAGATTTGAGATCTAATGAGATCTTCTTCAAATTGTATTTCAGTATGATGACTGATTCTGTGTTCTTCTTCAGCTTTACTCTAATCTTTGATATAAGTAGTCTATGTTCCATGCTGTAGTCATCCCCTTGTCTAATTTTGGTCACAAGAATGGAACTTCTCCATCTTCTGTTTCAATTATGTAGCCTATCTTATTTTTGTTTTGGCTGTCTGGTGATGGCCAAGTGTATAGTCTCCTCTCTAGTTGCATTTGTGAGAGGGACTAGTGTAGTGTAGTTGGACTATGACTACGAGAGATCAGGGTTTGAATCCCCGCTTGAGCATAGAAACCCACTTGATGATCTTGGGCAAGTCACATTCTCTCAGCCTGAAAGGATGGCAATGGCAAACCCTCTCTGAAGAAAGGTGCCAAGAAAACCCTATGATAGTTTTGCCTTATGGTTACCATAAGTCAAAAATGACTTAGAGACACACAACAACAATTTAGAATTCTCCACCAGAGAGCTCTAATGCCTAACCAAACCACAATGCCCAGGATGCTGTTATGGCAGCTCAGCTGGAACCATAGTACTATAATTGTGTGATGTGAAAGGGCCCCAGATCACAGGTCCTTTCCAATCCCCTCACAGAAAAAGAAATGAAAGCAAACTTTCAGTTTAGGCATTTTTGTAACAATTTTTGTAACTGTGTATCACAGTACCTACATATGAGACTCAATCAAGTCAAAATATTTATTTCCTGCATTGCATATAACATTTTAGTATGAATTTATCAAAAGGTATTCCATGCAAAGCAACTCACAATTAGGGACCTATTTATTCTGTCTGCATGTTTTGTTTTTGTTTATACCCTCAATTTCCTCAAAACTGGGTCTCAAGGAACAAGAAATACAAGTAAAACCAAAAGTAGCTAAAAACATACCAAAAAAAGTCAACATTAAGAGAGTATTAGATTGTCTAAAGAACCAACCTATGTAGTGATTTGAACACCAAAACTACAACTCTGGATCAGGATTCAATTTCCTGTTCAGCCATAGAAATCCACCAGGTGACCTTGGGTGAGTCACACACTCTCAGCCCCAGAAAACTCTATGATAAATTTGTCTTAGGGTCACCCTAAATTGGAAATTACTTGAAGGCACACAAGATAACAAAAAGAAGAATTAAAACCATTTAAAACATTACTTTAAAAGTACATAATAAAAGTTGCTCAGCATACTACAAAAGAAGAAAAAGCTCTTTTATGTAAAATAATAATAATTCCCCAAAGTCTGCTGGAACAGAAAAGTCTTCCCCTGCCAATGAAAGGACAACAGTTTCTAAATGGCCCTCATCTCTCTGTTTAGCAAGTTGCCTCCTTCTCTTTGTCCCTTGTCCACATTCAGCTCAAAAAGGCCCACATTCTTCCTCTGAAAAATTCTTTCTGATTCACCAGAACCTTCCTATAGTCATCCCAATTCCCTCTTACCCATAAGCAATACTTAATGTTGGCCATTGAACTGTAGTGTTTTCTTTGGTAAAGATTAATTCTCCATCTAGCAGCAGAAAAATAGGCCTGGCTTTGTTGTAAAACTGGGCAGTCCCTGGAAACTAGGCATCCAGCTGTCAGTTTTTGGTCTGTAGATTTTCCCTGGAAACAAAGTCTGGAGCAGCCAACAGGCTTACCAACACTTTACTTTCACGATCCCCAAAAGCCACACCTGAATGAATTTAATTGCTCCCTGCCAGCCAAGCTGGGCAGATGATCCAAGTCCAGCATAGCCAACAAAAGGTGACTGTGCAGCCTGCATTTGGTTGACTGGCTCCTTCGTGAGTCAAATTAAAGATAGAAAATAATTATGTGACTTGAAGAGCTGCCAAACCTTCAATAGCAAAATCCTGGAAGCAAAAAGGTAAGACACCTGAACATTCTGCAATGCAACAAACACAAGGGTAGACAACACTGGCCAGCTTGAAGTAGAAATATTAACCCAGAACCCAGTGCAGGCTAAACATGGCCAAAAAGTGGCAATATTTATTTTTCAAATTATGCAACTTGATGTCCATTTCTGGTTTGGGGTGGATAGATACATATATTGTTGCTGCTGTTGCTGTTGCTGTTGTCATTGTGTGCCTTTGGTGAACCTGTCATTGAGCTTTCTGAATCCATGGAAGCTGAGACTGTGTGATTTGCCCAAGATTACCCAATGGGTTTCCACAGCCAAGTGGGGAATCAAACTCCGATCTTCACAAGCATAGTCCAATTACCCCTCACTGACTTTCTACCCGGCATACATCTCATGCTTTTGGAAACTTACAGGGACGAGGAGATTGGAGAGGGGACTCTATTGTGAATGAGGGCCATACAGTAAGTATATATGATCTGCAAAAAAGGCTTTGTGAGAACATGCAGTAAATGGACCACTTTTTGCCCAAGACTAATCTAGCTAGGGTTGACAGTTCAGCATCATCCTGAGGTTTCTGAACCAAACCTGGAGAGCTAAGAATGTCTCCTGGTGGTGTAGAATCATAGAGTTGGAAATGCACCCATGGACCATTGGCTCCAATCCCCTGCTCAGTACAGGGTCACCAGCTAGAGCCTTCCCAACAGAGAGCTGTCCTGTTTCTTTTTGAAGACGCCCAGAGAAAGAGACCCCATCATCTTTCCAGGCAATCGGATCACTGCTGAACTTTTAATGTCCAATCAAAGTCTACTGTCCTGTAACCTTACACCATTAGATCTGGTCCTACCTTCCAGGAAACAGAGAACAGTCCTGTTACCTCTGCTCTGTGACAATCTTTGAGGCATTTAAAGAGTGCCATCAAGTTACCCCTCTCTTCTCCAAGCTGAACATGCCTAGCTCCTTCAGTCTGTTCTCATATGTTTCATTCTCCATACCTCTTATCTTTGTTGCTCTTCTCAGAACCTGCTCCAACTTGTCTATATCTTTCTTAAGATGAGGCACTCAAAACTGAATGCAGTACTCAAGATGAGGCCTGACCAGTACAGAATTTTTGTTAACTGTCCTCAAGCCAGTGAATGAGACATTTCCAAGAATCCGTATCCTCCACTGCCTTGCCCAGATCCTGCAAGCCCTTGCCCATAACCTCCCTGATCAAGTCTAGCCATCTGGTCTGTGGTCTTCCTCTTTTTCTTCTACCCTCTACCTTTCCTAGAATTAGTGTGTTTTTTAGTGATCTGTGCCTTCTCATTATGTGGTCAAAGTATGATAGTCTCAACTTGATCATCTTTACTTCCAAGGAGAGTCCTGGTCTGATCTGTTCAAGAGCCCATTTGTTTGTCTTCTTGGCTGTTCATGGTATCCTAAGTACTCTTCAGCACCACATTTCAAATGATTTGATGTTCTTTCTGTCTGCTTCCTTCACTGTCCACCTCTTGCATCTGTACATAGTAATTGGAATCCAATGGCCCGAAAGATTCTACTTTAGTGCTCAGTTGTATGTCTTTGCTCTTCACTATCTTTTCCAGTTCTTTCATAGCTGCCCTTCCCATTCCTAATCTTCTTCTTATTCTTGATTGCAGTCTCCATTCTAGTCAATGTTTGATCCTAGATATGGGAATTCTTTGACTATTTCAATTTCCTCATTGTGTAAATTGAATTTGTGTATTTCTTCTGGGGTCCTTATTTTTGTTTTCTTTATATTCAGCATCAGACCTGCCTTTGCTCCTTCATCTTTGACTTTTCTTATTAACTGCTTCAATTCCTGAATGTCTTCTGCTAATATTATGGTGTCATCTGCATAGCTTAGGTCCATGTTGGTGAACCTATGGCACATGTGCCGGAAGTGGCATGCAGCCCAGTCTGCCAGGGCATAGCAGATACCAGTGGAAGGGGTGGGGGCATGCATGCATGGCCCAGGTCCTTATCTCAACCCAGTTTGCCCCAGTACAACGGGGCCATAAGGAGCCAGCCAGTAGTGCCAACATTGTGGCCAGAAGTCCCACCCCTCATGATTGGGGTTCTGGGAGCTGTAGTTGCTGTGTGCCTTCAAATCATTTCCCACTTATGGTGACCTTTAAGGCAAACTTGTCATGGAGGTTTCTTGGTCAGGTTTGTTCAGAGGAGGTTTGCAGTGGGGAGGGGTATGGAGGAGGAAGAAGGAAGGAGGAGGAAACTGGTGGTGGCAGGCATGGAGAAGGAGAAGGCGGAAGAAGAAAGGAGGCAGAAGGGAGGAGGAAGAGGAGGGGGGAAACCAGCATGCGGGAGGAAGGCATGAAGGAGGAGGAAGAGGAGAAAGAAGAACAGAGCTGAGTTTCAGGAGGTGGAGAAGGAGGAGGGGTGTGGGGTGTGTTGTGTGTTTCTGGTGACTCTACCAAGGGTTTTCTTGACAAGTTTTAAAGAGGGGGTTTGCCATTGCCATACTCTGAGGCTGAGAGTGTGGCACTGGTGTGTGTGTGTGTGTTGTGTGTGTCTTTAAGTGCCCTGCCCAAGGTTCTCCCACAGTAGGTTTCATAGCCCAGCTCTGGTGCCCTCAGCAAACCACAAATCCCAGGATCCCATAGCCTGGAGCCTTGCCAGTGGAAACAGGGTCAAGGCACTTTAATTCCAGTCTGGATACACCCTGGACTATATCAGAAAAGCTCTGATGCCCTTAGCAAACTACATGTCCCAGGCCCTAGGCCTGGCTCCCTCCCTGGCCCTTGGTGCCCATATGCCCAGCCTCCCTGCCTTCGTCCTGTGATGCCACCCTGGAGCTCTGAGCAGGTGGAGTGGTGGGCAGGAGGCAGGATGTGAAGCCAGAGAGGTAGCAGGGCTGGCTGGCTTTGTCCAGTGTGAGGAGGTGACAAGTAGTGACAGGGATCTCTGGAGATGGCGGGGTGCCTTCTTCTGGCTGGGATACGAGAGACAGTGAAGCTCCCCAGGCTCTCCTCCTTGCAAAGAGTGCCCTGGTGCATTTTGGCTGGTCACTGCCTCCTCTTTTCCAGGGGGCTGGCACCCAATTTTGTGCCCATCAGGTACATCAGTGGCTTCCTCTGCCTTTCCTGGAAAAGCAACAGAGACCTGGAGGCAGGCAATGGCCCAGGGACTATCCTTTGGGCTAGTTGGGGGGGGGGGAACAGCAATATTAATATTAATATTAATAATTTATCTGTGTGTTCTAATTCTACAATGCAGAATTAGTGCACTACATTTGTGCGCATTGGATACAGTTGTTTCTGACTTACCTGAAAACTCACCAGAGACTGGCACCCAATGGTACAGGGACCAACACTTTGCCTTGTTTGGGGAAACAGCAATATTATTATTATTATTATTATTATTATTATTATTATTATTATTATTATTATCATCATCATCATCATCATCCCAGGCCCAGGCATCAAATTTGTGTTCACTGGGTAAAGTTGTTCCTGTCTTTCCTGGAAACTTACCAGGGAATCAGGACTGGCACCCAGTGGTTCAGGGGCCACCACTTTGTCTTGTTTGGGGAAAAGCAATTATTATTATCATTTTTTCTCCCAGTGTGCCACAGATGGACTGGCACTGAATTTATGCACATTGGATAGAGTTGTGTTGGTCTTTCCTAGAACTCACCAGGAACTGGCACCCAATGGCACAGGGACCATCACTTTATCTTGTTTGAGGGGAACAGCAATTATTATTATTTGTTTCCAGTGTGCCAGGGACTGGCACCAAATGTGTGCCCATTGGGTACAGTTGTTTCTACTTTTCCTGGAATCTTACCAGATACAATATTATATATTGTTGTTTTGCCTTCAAGTTTTCAAGATTTGTTCAGAGGGGATTTTTGCCATTTCCATGTTTTGAGGCTGAGACTATGTGACTTGCCCAAGGTGACCTGGAGGGTTTCACAGCCGAGATGGGAATCGAACCCAAGTTGTCCAGAGTCACAGTCCAACATTCAAACCATTAAACTATGCTGGTTCTCACTTTATTATGTATTCAGCTGTATTTTTCTGATGAACGTTAAAATGGCTTGTTGGTTTGCAATATACTTACAGAACTGAGCAAGACACAGACTTAAAATTGTACTTTACTAGCCACAAATCCTTGACTGAGTCTACATTTAAATTATTCCTTTCATTTGTCCATTGTGCTGAAATAAAGGGGGAAAACCCCATTCAACATTTGCATTACGGTATATTCTCAAGCAGCCCTTCTCTCCTGAGCTCTGGGTTCGAGGCTTATCTGCTGCTGCTGCTGCTGCTGCTACTGCTGATGCTGCTCCAAAGTCAACAGGAACTGTCCAGGAGAGATTCCAAAATGTCCTCCATTTTGAGCAGGGCTGACAAGGATGGATTTAATATTTATGCGAGTGGCTTTTTTGTTTTGTTTTTGTTTTGAGCTTTTATTTAGTCAGATCCTCCATTTTTTTCTTGTATGTTTTCCCCCTTCCTACCTCTGGAAGTCCCTAGAAGTCCCACCCCCAGCACCCGGTGACACCCAGTGCGGGAACGCCATTGAGTTTGGGCATTCAGTCACTAAAAGATTTGCCATCACTCTTTTAGGTTGTTCATGTTGTTTCCTCCTATTTTAACTCCTCCTTTTCCTGAACCTAATTCTGTTTTTCTTATGATGATTTCAGCATATAAGTTAAACAAGTAGGGTGATAGGATGCAGCCTTGCCCAACCCCTTTGCCTATTGGGACCTACTCTGTTTCCCCAAATTCTGTTCTGACAGTGGCCTCTTGCCCTTGGTACAGATTCCTCATCAGGACTATCAGATGTAGTTAGTGGCACACCTGTGTCTTTAAGTGTGTTCCATAGCTTTTTGTGATCTCTACAATCAAATGCTTTGTTGTAGTCTATGAAACAATGCTGATTCTTTTTTGGAATCTTTGGTGTGCTCCATTAGGAATTGTATGTTTGCAATGAGGTCTCTAGTGCTCTTTCCTTTTCTAATCCAGTGATTAGTTTGAAAGCTTGTGATAGTATGTTGTCATTTTCTTCCTGGACTGCATCATAGAATCTCTTAATTTCCTCTTCATCTGCATCTATGGTTGGTGCATGTACCTGGATGATTGTGATGTTTATAGGTTTACCCTGAAGCTTTATTGATAATATACGGTCTGACTTTGAATTGTATCCTTTGAGTGCTCTAGCTATATCTTTCCTTAGTATAAAAGCCACCCCATTTCTTGTTTTTTTCATTTCCTGAATGGATTACTGTATAGCTGTCTGAGTCAAAATGACCCATTCCTGTCCACTTTAACTCACTCACTCCCAGGGCTGAGGGACTTCAGCTCCCAGAATCCCAGGAGCTATTGGCCAACATGGGACTATTGGCCAACATGGCTGAGGCCTCTGGGAGCTGCAGTCCCTTGGCCCTTAAAGGGGAAAGGTTGCCTACCCCTGCTACTATGTCTGTTTTTTCCCTGGCTCATGCTTCTCACGTTCCATGTTCCAATTACATGTGCAGTGTTGCGTCTAACTATGCTTGTTTTATTGGACATGTTTTCTGTCTAGCCTCCCCCTCTTTAGTTGTTGGTTTTTGAGCAGTCTAATCTAAAGTACAGAATATAGTACAGCACAATACAAAATACAGTGGGACAATTAATTCCCTCAGCTTGGAAAATACGCTTTTATTAATGCAAGCAAAAATAGTACTTCCCTTCTTTGCTGAAGCATCACACTGCTGCTCATGTTCCACTTATACATTAAACATCAACTACAGTTGCTCACAGCTTCTCACTTACACAAACACAGAGGGAGACAAACAGAGAGAATACATTTTTCTGTCTGAAAATTAAGACAGAAATCTTAACTAATGGGGCTATCTAGATCAAGGTGAAATGAGGGGATCATAAGGGAGCCCTGGTGGCACAGTGGTTAAATGCTAGTACTGTAGCCACAAGGTTGTGAGTTTGATCCCAGGCAGGGCTCCAAGGTCGACTCAGTCTTCCATCCTTTTGTAGGTTGGTAAAATGAGTACCCAGCTTGTTGGGGGCAATTGGCTTACACATTGTAAACTGCTTAGGGATTGCTAGTTCCATGATACAAATGGACTTGCTATTATTATTGCTATATTCCTTCTTCCTTACTTAGGGAGATGGGGCAAGTCAGATTGCGTCCCATGCTAAGATAAATACAGGAAATAAATAAATAGAATTTAATCTAGTCTAGTTTCTTCAAATCAGAAGATGCATGCAGAACAGAGGTAAAAGTGAGCTCTGGTCAAAGACCTAGTACCCAAGAAGACATTAACTAAGTAAATACATAACCTGCCTCCCCGGAAGAATGTTTACAAATTGCAGCAACAAATTAATTAATCCTTGCAAATTATAGCACACTGCTGCTCTGCTAGTTTAGATGCCGCATGCCAAAGGAGTGCCACAAAGCTGCTGCGGTGCAGAAAAGCTGGATTTGTGCCAGCTCAAAAAGGAGTGGCAATTTGTTGCTTCTTTTTGCACCAGAGAACCGCTGGAGTGGGGCCGCAGCATGTACTTGCCATGGCCCCAACCCTTTTTTTTTTAATTAAATAAATTTTTATTAATAAAAGAATGAACACAAATAAATATACAAAAACATACAGAATACAAAGACAAACACTCAATATACATGAAAAACATAAAATACATAGAATAAAGACACTAAGAATATAGCAAATAAGAAAGAAGTCCGAACAAGAAAAATAATATTAATAATAATCTTCTACCAACCATGTTGGACTAAGAGGGCCAAATATACTTTGAGTTACAATATTAAAGAACAATATTATAAGATGATTTTTCAATGGCATTTGACTCCACTCTGACTAGCCAAAATTAACAAAGCATATTCAAATTTATGCTGGAAGTGTGGTAAAAAGACAGGTACGTATTATCATTTATGGTGGACATGTAAAAAAGCAAAAAAATTCTGGTTGATTATAAAATCTGCCCTTTGTGAAATGTTAGACTGTAAATTGACTTTGGACCCACAGTTGTTTTTATTAGGAATGTGTATGGATCAGGATCTTGAGAAGAAATACAGCAAAATAATTTTCTATTCTCTCTCAGCAGCAGAGTAGTATATGCCTCAAAGTGGAAAACTAAAGATATTCCCCAACTACAGGAAT
>JAIPUX010001232.1:155216400-155235360 GCA_020142125.1 Phrynosoma platyrhinos | reverse complement strand
TTTTTTTTTAAAAAAAGAGTGAAATTGCTTAATTGCTTCCTTTCTGTAAGCTGTCTCATAGCACAATGAAAGTAACATACTGAAAGAAGCTTTCCCATATATTTTAGGATGTTCAGTGTTTCTTCTTACACCAGTTCCTGAAACAAACCCACGTCTACAATGGCGAAGGGAAATGCCAAATGTTCTCTGTGGCTCTATAGGATGTCACATAAGATCATAACTTAATACGGTCTGAAAATACTTTGGGCTTGTACATTCACACACACCCCTTCTCCCAGTTCAGCAACAAGAAGATCAGATATACAGTAGGCCCTCCATTTTCAATGGGGATCCATTCCAGACCCCCTCCCCCATAAAAGTTGAGATTCACAAATATTCAAGCCTCATAGGCTTGAATGGTGCACATCTCCATGGGTGCCCGCAGGGGTACACCCCATTGATTTTAATGGAGGTCGCTCCTTCATGAATATGCAAAACCGTGGACTTCAAGTCCGCGAGAATGGAGGAGTGGCTGTATTCAACTAGCCCACAGTATGTCTTACGGAGGACAAAAAGGGGTTATTTTAAACTACAGTTTGTCTAAATAAGCCATGATCAAATTGTGCATTCTATGCATGGCTCATTTGAAGTATGATTAACACTAACCACAGGTCCTACTTTAGACAAACCAAAAATAAGTAATTTCTTGAAAATGGAAATGGGTGTTTCTGGTTTCATCATAGCTTCACTAGAGGAGAGGGCAGGTATCATCTTGTTTCATATGTTTTTATCTTGTCTAAATTATTCATAATTTAAATTCTGAAGTGTTTCAAATTGTTGTATATCCCCCTGAGATATACAATATAAAGAGGATGGAATATAAATGTTTTAATTAATAAATAAAAAATAAATGCTTTCACATTCTTTTTTCCATATGCTGATAGGAAAACTAACTTAAATGGATGAATCACTTGTATTTGTTAGAGAAGTGAAATCTGTTTCGATACTGTCCAATTATCACAGTTTGGTGGGAACAGTCCCAATTAATCCTCTGTCACCCTACTTTTTAAACTGCTTTTAAAAATGTTCCAGTTTTTCTCTCCTTCTCCTACATTTCCCTTGGCTTATCTACAAACTACAAACTGAATTCAAGGTGCAAAGGTTGTTTGCACTTGAGTAACTCAGCAGGTGGAGAAGAGGGAAGAGGGGAATCTTGCTCTTCTCAGTAGGTTCAGGCAAAGCAAACTGATACTTCTCTTAGCACATATGTTTTTCCTCATTAATAACTTTTGCCATCTTTACCATGCTCTGATGTTGCTTGGCCACATGCATCCTGGTTTTCATATGTGAAATGTTAGAAAGTATACATTCCCAGTACCTTTGAGATAATGGCTTCTTTGCCACTAATAGTAGTAAGAAAATATCAATTGTAAAAGCAACATTACTAGACACTGGAGAAAAATCTTTATCTCTGACTCTCTCTCCACCCCACTCTTCAGTGTTATTCATCAAGACTGCTGTTTCTCAAATCACAAAATCTTGAATTCCACTAAGTGGAAGGAAAACACCAATCTGAGAAGACACAGAGCAACAAGGAAAGGCAAGTAGGGTCCTCCTGGCTTCAAGGGCCAGACAGTGAGCAGCTGAGGGCCACCTGTGGTCCTAGAACTACAGGTTGTGCACCCTGGCTTAGTGTAACAGAAAGAGAAAGGAGAGTAGACTTCTGAACTGCCAAATGATGGTTTATTTTAGAAGTAGGCATTAACAAAAGCTATGGGTGCAATACTTGGCACACCTGCCTTGGAGTAAATAGCTTGTGAGTAAACATGCATAAGATCAGGATTGCTAATTTGTACCTTCAAAATTTGTATGTTGGTATAACCTTGATAGGAGTGGCAGTAATCTGGTGCTCATGCAGCATTAACTAACAACATGGGCCCATCCTGCAACTTGGGTGTGCATCATGAAATGCCAAGTTACATTACAGCCAAGCAGCAGGCACCAGACTTACACCAGACTTCTCAAACTCAACACCCATCCAGGACTATAACTCCTGTTTCTTTAGCCAGCATGACCATTGTCTATGCTAGCTGGGAACAATGGAGACTGCAAGCCTACCTGTTTGGAGGGTACTAGGGTGGAAAATTGTGGGGAATGGGAGCCCCAATTCATATTTAACCCCATCTAATCAATGGGTTAATGAATGACTCTAGCATGTGTTACACAGAGTTGTGACAAAATTATTGGATTATGCAGTTAATGACAAATTAATGAAAAGTTGCAACAGAAATATTTTAATGCATTCTAGACAAACTATCAACACTAGTATAACAAAGGCATTGTAAACACCAATTGCATATGCAGGTATAAATTCCTTTCCAGCCCTGTGGATTTTTGGTAACTTCTATTAACTGTAGCTAGACTAAAGCATCCAATTAGTATGGTTGTTATTCTATATTGCTTAGGTAGTCAAATTTCTGTAATCTATTAATAGTGATTCTCAAATGGTGGGACAAGACCCCCAAGGAGGGATGTGCAAGAATTGCTCAAGGCAAACACGAGACTTGGAGACCCTGAACCCTCCTCCTCTTCCTCTTTCCAAATCTTTTTATGTGAAAAAATTACACATGCATTGAGTTAAATATTGAATTTTCTTAAATAAAATTGTTTTAATTGAAACAATGTCATTTCCTTAGAAAATGTTAAAATATGAATATACTTGACTGTGAGAATGAAAATACACACACTAAATAAACATTTTTGTAAAGGGGGGTCCTAAGGGTAAAAAGTTTGAGAAACACTGCATTAATGCTCTTAAACTCAATTTTTAAAAGTGCACTTAAGCACTCTCTAAGCGGTTTACAATGTGTAAAATAATTACCTCCAACAAGGTACTAATGAGTACTAATTTTAGCAACCTCAGAAGGATTCAAGGCTGAGTCAACCCTGAGCCCCAGTTGGTACTGAACTCACAACCTTGTGATTTGTGAGTGAGTGGCTGCAGTACAGGCATCTAACCACTGTGTCACCAGAGCTACAGGAGTCTGGCAATCTGAATAATGACAACAAGTGAAACACAGCAATTTTGAAGTCCTAAAGTATCTATTTACAATCTTTTGTCAAACTAGGCAATCACTGGATAACTCCTAAATAAACAGCTATTGGAAGATTATAAGCTTTCAAACAAAAACTGGAAAGAGGGGAGAATCTCCAGCTGCAAACAAAGCAAATTGTTTTAAGCCCATTTGCACTTATTCCTTGCAAATACATCCACCACTAAATGGTTTGTGTTGATTTACAGTCTGACTGTTCAACCAAATAAAATATTATTATATAAACTGAAAATGTTCTTGAGAAACTGCCATTTTTATTCATAAAATGGTTATGAACAAATTATGTTTATGAACCTGTCTTATACTGAACCAAGCCACGGCTGCTGCCACACCATGGAATTAATGCAATTTGACTGCTTTAACTGCCCTGTCTCAATGTTGGGATTTGTTCTTTGAGTAGCACCTGAGGTCTTTAGACAGAGAAGGCTAAATATCTAATAAGATGCCAAAATCAAGGTTCGCTTTTTGGATTTTTTAAATATTTTCAAGCCATGAATGCTTGAATCCATGGATTTTTAAAAAACAGTGGATATAGAGGGCCAACTGTAAAAGATTTCACCTTTCTGTGGAAAGAAAGCAAGAATGATATCCATCTAACCTCTCTAGGAGGGGAGTTCCAGAGTCTGTGAGCAGTCACCAAGAAGGCCTTCTCTAATGTTACCATGAAATGTAATAATAATAATAATAATAATAATAATAATAATAATAATAATATATTTATATCCCGCCCCTCTGCAGAGCAATCGGGGCAGCTTACAGCATTAAAAATTTCCATGAAATACAATCATAATCAGACCCCAAAGAACCCCAGAACCCGCCACCCTTAAAAAGGTATTAAACAACATCATAATTTAAAACATACTTAAAATAAAATAACCCTGGCTGTAGCAGAGAGTGGGGGAGAGAAGGATGGACTAAGGATAAGATACTTGTCTTATATCTCACAGAAACAGCGGGCAGAACTGCCCCAGAAGGTCTTAAAGCATGGGCAAGCTCATATGGTACAATACAGTCCTGTAGAAAACCTGGACATGAGCTTATAGGACCTTTAGGCTCTGGAATGTGCCAGTCCTAAAGCTGCAGGTATGCTTAGCCCTAATAATCAGAAAGAACAGAATTCAAACCATGGACATTCTTCATATAACACATGTATTTTAACCCCATCCTTTTGCCACCCTTTTCATTAAAGGAAATCTTTTAATTGAAATGTCCTCTAATTTGCCAAAAATACCCATACCAGCATTTGAATAGAATACTACCTAACAAAATTCATGGCTCTGTCATTCTTCAAAACTATTTTCCAATAGTGAATGTTATCTCTTTTCTTATCTTGCTAGTCACTTGGAGTTGGTCCACATTTTTGGGACACTGGGGATATGTACAGATATTTCACTCTACAAATATCCTAAAGGCACCAGATCTTGTCTGATTTTGGAAGCTAATCAAGGTAAGCCTTGGTTAGTCCTTGGATGGAAAACTGCCAAGAAATAGCAGGTGCTGTAAGCTATATTTCAGAAAAAGGAACTGGCAAAACCACCTCTGAATATTCTTGCCTAATAAAACCCTATGAAATTCGTAAGGTCACATAAGGCAATCTGAAGGCCACATTTGCACAATTAAATTACTCTATTTCATATGGGTGTTGATTCTATTCCTCCATTCATGAATATGGCTAAATGAGGCAATGAGAAGTTTCATACAATTAACATTTGTATTATTACAGAAAAATGCAGGGATAAATTGGGAATTAGACAAAGAACCATACTGGGATCACTACCTCTGTGACCTCTGTTCCCCATTTTGTTATACAGCTGTTATTTGCACTGAAAGGAAAGCTCACACTGGCAGCAGTAGTGATTTCTTCTAGATGCCAAAAGCTAATATGAGGATCGTCATATTGATCAGACCACAATGCAGGGCAAAAGATTAAATCATCCCACCTGTGTCCCAATGGAAATTACTCTACCTTCTATTTATTGGCAACTGACCCATCCACATTTACAAATTGCATGCATTTCAGTGTGGTGCAGTGATCTGAATGTTGGACCAGGACTCCAAGAGACCAGGGTTCAAAGCCCCACTCAGCCCAAGGGACTGAGCAAGACATGCTATCTGAATCTTAGAGGAAGGGAATCACAAGCTTTCTTTGAATAAATCGTGCAAAGACAGCTCTACAATAGGATCACCATAAGCCAAAGTTGACTTGAGGTCACATTACAACAAGGAAGTATGTAAAAATATTCACAAATTTCCCCATCTTTATTGAAAGTGTCTTGACACACATCTCTGCATGTGGCAACAGTTTGTGTATATTTTTCAACAATTTCATTGTACATTGTGCAAAATATAGTACCTTGTATTTCTTATTGCAAAACACATTTTTATGCAAATGAAATTTTCACAAAAATGTTCACAGATGTGAAAAATCATCAGGAATTTTTTTAAAAAAACAAACTATAAACACACAACAGGAAGAAAGCTTCTGGCATTTTTCGTTCTCATGTGGAAGAAGTGAAGATCTTGCCTCTTTCAAAACTATGCTTCCAGAACCCTCCCTTATGGCTCAGATAATTCTCCTAATTCATGTAGTCTATTCTAGCACACATACCATCAATTGAATAGAATTAACTTCTGCACTGCTCTGGTAATATCCATCACTCTTTAAATTGTTCTTCCCCGAGCAACCTCCTATATAGTTACAGTACTGTGTTGAACCTTTGCCCCCCACCCCATATTGTGAAACTCTTCTGTCCTCTGCAAAAGGAAGGTAGATTTTTCTTCTGCTTTTACAAGCAGGACAACTTTGATGATTTGGTTGGGGGAGTATGTCTTCCTCATGTAGTAAAATAAATAATGACATTACTCTTTCTTTAAATATTTCATTTTTCACAGATTTGCACCAGTTCCCAGTAGTTCTAAGAATCAGACTAAATGTTCAAAGGAATTAATATTCCCCACATTTAATATGTTTTTCCTCCTGCAACAGGATTATCCTCAAAGGATAATCAGACCTGCAAATCAAGGCTGCATTTGCCTTCCAATGACCAATCACAAAATAAAGAATGTTAAGTGCAAAATATATGGTTGAGGAAAATCATCTGCTATGAGAAATGCCTTTCAACACTTGGGCAAAACACCTCTATTTTAGGGGGAAACATCATCGTCATAATCGTCACCATTATTTTATTTTATTTCCCTACTCCCCCCCCCCATTAGAATAAAGTGGCTATATATTACTTAGTTTAATTCTTGTTCTATTGTGCCTGTTGCAACGCCTATGAGAGGACATAATGTTATGGGATCCTTTTGCAGCAATAGCGGGCAGCCTCCTGTGTTTGGAAGGCTGAAGGTAAATATTTCCTCTATTCCCTAGGCCACGGGTAGGCAATCTTTCCCCTTTAAGGGCCGAGGGACTTCAGCTCCCATAATCCCAGGAGCTATTGGCCAACATGGGACTATTGGCCAACATGGCTGAGGCTTCTGGGAGCTGAAGTCCCTCAGCCCTTAAAGGGGAAAGGTGGCCTACCCCTGCCCTAGGCAGACAGAAGCACAGGAAAAAATGTTGTTATAGGCACAGAAAATGCTGTCTTCTGCACCAAAAAACAATGCACACATTTTGTTCAGAAAAAGTCCCCAGCTACAGCATTTCCTATGCAAGAAAGTGTTTTCCAGCAAGAAACAACTTTTTTATGTGTGCAGAAAAATGCTGTTTCAAGAAAAGCTGTTTCCTCAACTGCTGAATATAAATCCTGAAGAAGCTAGAAATTAAATAAACACAAATTAAATACATTTTTCAATCATTTTTCAAATATTCTTTCCATTCTTAGCACCAGAAAAAGGTCTAATGTTGGGTATGCAAATATATCACTGGAACTGGGCCAGAATGCTGAATGAAGTGTTTTTTCAGATCCAGTGGGACTCTTGTGTTTGTCTGGTGATGCTAGGTCAGGGGTATTGGGGAGAAGTATTAATACTTCTAAACTAAGCCTTCCAGCCCTGCTCAGACTATTGCATATTACTCAGACCTTAATGGAAGCCCAGAGGAGGTATCATTAGCAGGCCTATCAGGAGCCCTGGTGGCACAGTAGTTAAATGTTGGTATTGCAGCTATAAAGTTGTGAGTTTGATCCCAAGGCTCCAAGGTTGACTAGCCTTCCATCCTTTCATAGGTCAGTAAAATAAGTACCTAGTTTGATGGAGGCAATTAGCTTACCAACTGTGAACTGTGTAGGGAGTTCTAGTTCACTGATAAGTGTTATAGAAATGTAAATGCTATTGCTATTGCCAAACATAATGGGTGAAGCTGTTGGCCTGGGTTCCAAGACCAGTACAAATAGAAAATGTTGCCTTTTGATTTTATTGTTGTTGTTGTGTGCCTTCAAGTCATTTCTGACTCATGGCAAACCTAAGATGAACCTATCTACAGCTCCCCAAATCCTCAAGCCACTAGGACCACTTTCCCAACCTCTGAACCCTGAGAAGGTTTGAAGTAAAAAATGCAACAACAAATGCAGATGGGGACAGTTTTGAAAGACTCCCTAATGTATAATAAATGGTCATTTTTCTCTGTATTGTCTCTAGTTGGCCTAGCAATGTAGTCAACAGTTACAATCCAAAGAATTCATAGCACCTAGCAAATATTCTGTGTTGATTAAACTGTTTTTTTTAAATGAGCAATTACTGAATCATTATCTTCAACAAACAACTATTAAAAGATTGTAAGAATTTCAAAAGAAAATTACTGAAATACTATTAAGAAATAAACAAAGTCAGCTCTTAATGAATGACTCTTCTTTAGTGAATTAATTCTCCTCTGCTGCCAAGTTCTTCAGCACTTATCTAATGAAGAAATGTGTTGCTTAAAGGGATGCATTTTTTCTGAGAAACTATTTATGTTTCCAAAGTTTGCCTCACCTTTGTCTGTTGCAAAGGAAAAGTAATTCTATTTTCAACATGTACAATAAACTGGAAATGAAAAATTATTGTTGTTATTATTAACCAAGCATTTCCAGTTTCACTATTCTATACTACATAAAGAAATGCACACAGCTGAGTGCCTTCTGTATCACTCACCTTATACAATACAGCTGAAGTTTGTCTCTTATTAACAGATGTAGCAGAGTTCAAAAAGAGTTGGGTGAAAGCTTGAGAGGAAGGAGGGAATTAAAATGCATGGTCCTCTTACAGAGATGTCTGGGATATCAAAATAAAATCTGTATCAATATCTATAATTGCACTGGACCACCAGCATTCACTGAGTTACCTTGCTACCATTTTAGATAAATAATGTGTTGTTCACTTCATAAAATAAACATTTTCCTAACACATTTTCCCAATGCAAATCTTGGAGTCATCAGCCAATCTCAGCAAAGAAGGCAATGAGTGGAATCCACCAAGAATTTCTGCTCTGTAAACCCCATTGTAATTAAAAGGATTGCAAAAAGATATGTTTCTATTACATTATGATTAGGAGCAATTGTTTACCTTGTTTTCCATTAATGTGTCTTAACTCCCTTCCAAAGCCATTCAAGTTCATGGTTGTTGCTACAATAGATGGTAATGGACTGCAGTGTTTAATTACATGCTGATTTGTTTATGCAGAAGTATTGAAGAGCTCACAATTGCACATTTTGTTATAAACTAGGTATTTAAAATGTATTAAAACAATTTCTGCTCTCCATCCCAAGCTTGAATTGATAAGGGTCTACTGCCTGACCGAGCTAATCAAAATCCACTTTGGCCTCACCTATTTGCTTATTTCTAGCTTTTATTCTAACCACCTATTTTAACATATGAAGCTGATGACATAGTCAACGTACCCCACATTATGTTTGGGTTTTCCATATTTTCATATCTGGGGCCACACATGTTCTTAAAAGGTCATGATGACATTTGGAACACGAGGTGAATTTCCTACAGGAAGAATACGTAGACGCGAAGAGCCCAAGTAATACTAATATAAAAACTGAATAGGTTTGCTGATCACTCCAACCTCCCTCCCTCAGTCTCCCTGCATATCCTCTGGAACTGGAAACAAAAGGCAAAAGCAGTAAGCCAATGCTTCCTACTTACCCCCTGCCATGTTCCCAGATCACTTCTCTATCCATCTATCCTGGGGTTGTCCTAAATCTAATAGCTGTTTTTTGTTTTGTTTTTTTACTCTGAAGGTAAAGCCATCAGTATTTCTGGAATCCCATTGCTTATTCCCATGTTGGTGAACCTGTGGCACGTGTGCACTCTCTGGCACACAAAGCTGTCTCTGAGGGCATGCAGCGACCACAGCAAGTAGTCTTGGTTTGCCTCTGGAGAACTGGGCCACAGCAAGGAGGGCTGGTGAGGCACATGTCGCCGGACTGGCTACTTCCTGCAGCCCAGTTCTCCTGTGAAAAACTGAGCTGTGACAAGGAAGGGTCATGCGCAGAATCCTGCACCTTTTCGCCAGAAGCCCCATACCTTCCAGGTGGAAGGCCCACACCTTGCTATGGGATTCTGGGAATTGTAGTTTTCTGAGTTGTAATAAGGCTTTCTTGGCAAGATTTCTTCAGAGCAGGTTTGTCATTGCCTTCCTCTGAGGCTGCGAGGGTGTGACTTGCCCAAGATCTCCCAGTGGGTTTCATGGCCAAACTGGGATTTGAGCCCTAGTCTCCAGAATCGAATGCTGAAACCGCTGGCTCTCTTTGTTCTTGTTATTGTGCAGTGCCTTCTGTGCTTTATTATGCTTGCTGTTGCTGTTGTTGTTATTGTGTCTCCAAGTCATTTCCACCTTATGGGCCCAGAGCACCCTCCCTCCGTTCTGAGTGCCGGTTCCTGGTGACTCTAAGGTGAAACTATCACAGGGCAAGCTTTGTCAGAGGGGGATTTTCATTGCTATCCTCTGAAGATGAGAGAGCATGACTTGTGTGTGTGGTGCCTTCAAGTCAATTAATTATTTAGAATAAGTGAACGTGTTAAATTTTATAATATAAAGAATATGATATAGCTCAGTTCAAAGAATAAAAACTAGAATAATTAATTGAGGATGACACAGACAAAAGTTAAATAAGCAAATAAGGAATAGGAGAATATTTGATAGGATAAGAGAAAATTATTTTTTATTATTAGATAATAGGGGGATAGAAATAAATGGTAGGAAGATACAAAGAATTAAAATAGAAACATATATATAAAGAAAATTAAAAATCAAGTTAAGAAACAAATGGATTAACACACATGGTTCAAAAATAGGAGAGATACAAGTTAGCAAATGAAAAGTAAAGAGATTTTTTAATAGTATAAAGAAAGTCAATAAATTTGTCATTAGATAATCCAATGAAGATAAGTAGGTTGTATAGGGATGAATGAATGGATGAATGAATGATAGAACAAAAGAAGGAAAAAATGGAAGGAAGAAAGAAGTAGCTGAAGAAGGTAGTGGTAAGAGTAAGGAAGGAAAGAGGAAGTAAAAGAGGGTAAGAGAAGATAGTCAAGTAGAGGAAGGTAAGGGAAGGAGAAGGGGGAAATAGGGATGGAAGGAGGTAGGTGATTTATGAAGAGAAAGAAGTGAAGAGTGAGAGGAGAGAAGAAAAGAGGAAGGGTGAAGAAGGATAAATAAGGAAGGGAGTAGGAAAGGAAGGTAAAGAAAGAGTTCAAAGGAATTAAAGATAAGGAAGGGAATCATCAAGCCTATAAATCTTCTTTCTTTCATTCAGATATGCTTTGTGATAGGAGAGCTAGGGTTTTGTTTTTCTTTTTTCGTGTTTGTTTTTTATTCTATACATTAGCAGTAATTGTATACATTAGGAGTATAGTAATTTGTATGTATTGACCTCAGTATAGGAGTAATGGTATGTATATGTAAGTGTAGGTGTATATGTATGGATTTATGTTTGTGTAGTTTTTAACCAATAAAATTTTATTTTAAAAAAATTCATTTCCAACTTACGGCAACCCTAAGGTGAAACTATCATGGAATTTTCTTGGCAAGTTTTATGGGGGGGTGCTATTGCTAGCCTGAGGCTGAGAGAATGTGCCTTGAGTTTCCCTCCAGAAGTCCCACCCTTGGAAGGCAGAAGTCCCGCCCCCAAAAATCCTGCAGGAAAGCCACTGAGTTTGGGCACTCTGTCTCTAAAAGGTTCACCATCACTGACTTATTGCTTGGGAAGACCATCAGGTCTCTGTTACATAGCAAGACAGCACCTAGCACACTCCTCAGGACTAGGATCTCAGCAATAAGTATCAGTCCCAAACCTAGCCTCCTCATACGTTGGCTCCCAGTCTATGCTCACAGAGCACTATGCTCACTTCAGACCCTGTCTGAGCCATACCCACTTTCTGTGGTCTTCTCTCCAGGACCCGTAAATATTACTCTCTTTCTACACCCCTAGAACTGTGATATCCAATTTCCATACTTCTTTCAGTCAGCACTGAATGTTTTGTCTATTTGAATTACTATTGTGTGTTTGATTGCACCTCTTATATATTTTTAAATATTTTTTTTCTTATTCACCTCAATGTGGAGTCCTCCTAAGTTAGCACTGGTATAAATAGGTGGAAATGATCCTCAGTGTTACCCATCTGCTTGCATGCATCTTTGAGCTAAGCAAATTCCCCAACATTTAAAAGAGAGTTTGTGGGACCACCCATTCCCCCCTCTTTTTGGGTAACATGACTCAGAGTCAATGTTTGTAGTGTCAACATGGGCTACAACACATGTTACCCACATGGAATGACTTCCTGGCTGAAAGCAGTCATATTAATATAACTGATGGGTCTAGAAGTGATGGGTGCAATGAAAACCAAGGTCAACTGGTAGTTCCCATGATAGTCAAAGTTTTAGTCAAAATTTTAATGGAGCTATCCAAGGGAAGGAGCCTCTTTGGGTAGGCAGTTTAGTACCTAGGATGGTGCCTTTAAAATGCATATCAACTCACAAAACAAATTCACCACCCCTCTGACCTGGAAGGCACCAGCTACCCACCCCTGAAGTCTGTTTGCTTCATTTTAATAGTCTGTAAACCTACTAATTTTGCACATTAACTGATAGCTATATCTCAAAAGGCAGCTCTCAAGTTTCTTGTCTTCCCTCTGTAATTTCTAGCTAAATTTAACAGAAACTCTCAAAAGCTAATCAGGTCATTCATCAAACTGAGGAATTGCAAGGGAAAAAATAATCACCTGAGTAATAGCTTGGGTTTTTTTATGATACATTTAACAAATGTTATACACCAATCTCACTATGGCAGAAAATAAATATGACATCCTTACAAATAGCAAAGAGAATTCACTGTGACCCGGACCAGTCCCATTGTGCACCAATGATGTGGCGCTGATGTAACCTTAAAAAAATAATTTACAAAACTGGCTGTGTATGTGGGAGAAGCAAAAATGTTGCAAGATCTAAAATGAATAGCCTATTCATGCCTACTTCAAATCCAGTGGCAAGAGTGCACTTGTTGGGATGCACTTGTGAGCAGACCTGTTTTATTTTCTTAGTCATTCATTCATCAGGTGTGGTGTTTAAATACCACTTGATATAATAAAACCTCTAAGTGGTTTACATTACAATTCATATACAATGCATAAGTATAGGATGGTAGTGTAAGAAACCAAGACAAATACAGTCATATTAATCACAATGAAATCTTTTCTTTCTTCTTTCCTTCTGTGTTGAGTTAGGCTTCTGCTGCTGAGCAGATGAGTTTTGGAGTCTTGTTTGATACAGTTGGTATGGGTGGGATGCTCACAGAGGTAGCAGTCTACAGCTTGCTATAACCCATCAGAACACCTATCTAGTTTCCCGCAGGTATTAGTCCTGACAAAAGAAAAGTTTAATGACAAAATCTACAAAGCATTTCTTATAAACCAAAGTCACAGGCTATGTCTTCTGACCACAAAATTGCTCTGGGTTCTACCTTAAATATGAATAGAGATCTCACTCTTTCAGCATGGATCTTTATGTAGTCAAAATGGCACCATCCGAGCATAAAGAAGAAAAGTATGAACTGGCATTCTTTGAAAAGAATCTTATTGCTGAAGGGAAGCAAGGATTGCTGAATGAGTACCAAGGATATTCAGTGCCTCAGAATACTCATTCTCTTTTAGAAAGGGAATTTTCAGATTATTAATGGGGGTGATGATAGGAAGCGGGTGTCTCCTTTGCTACAACCACTCTGTTAACTGCTAGTTTGTTTCCAGGCACAATTCAACATACTAGTTATAACCTATAAATTACCATACAGCTTGGTTCTAGGCTATTTAAAGGACCTTATCTTCCCATATGAGCCTGCCTGAATGGGAAGATCTTCAGGAGAGGCACTTCTCTCAGATCCACCAACTTCACAGGCACATTTGGTGGGAACATGGGGGAGGGCTATCTCCGTGGTTGCTCCTACATTCTGGAACTGCTTTCTGAGACAGGCTAGACTGGCTGTCTTTCTAGGATCAAGTGAAGTTTTGTATTCCAGAATTGATTGTTTTATATAGCAGGTTTTCCATTTTACTGTTTTACTGTTTTTAATTTATGCTTTTCAGTTAATCTGAATTCATGTTTTATATGGCATTCATTCTATAGACAGTTTAATATTATTTAATTATTGTTAAAATATTATATTATAATTGTATGTTTTTAGCTATGTGGTTTTCAGTTAATCTGAATTCATGTTTTATATGGCATTCATTCTATAGACAGTTTAATATTGTGTAATTACTGTTAAAATATTATATTATAATTGTATGTTTTTAGCTATAAGTGGTTTTACTTTTATCTGTTTTTATTCTGCAAACTGTCTTGAGTCTACTTTAGGGAGAAATGATATAAATAAAGTGATTAATTAATTCACTGATTTAATCCATAGGAAGGAGAAAATGAAATGGAATTTGCTGTATAACTTGTTGGTTGGAAACCTTAACACCACTACTCCACGCAACATTTTCATTCATTCATTCACAACCATAGACCAAATTAAAAAAAAAAATAAATAAGCAAGAACTGTTCAACAGTGAATGATCTGTCTCCATCACAGAAAGGTTTTAAAGAGGGTTTGGACAGCCATCAGTCGGGACTGAATTATCTGTGGATTTCTAATAACAGCAGAAAGTGGTACTAGGTCACCCTTGGAATTCCCTCCAACTCTACAGTTCTATGATTCTATGAGACACATGGACAATCTTGAAGTCAAAAACTGAAATAAGTATTTTTAAGAAAATATAATTTCTTCCCTCTCCACAGCAGGAAGTTGGAAGAGTCATTTCCCAGCCCCAGGTAAGAAAAACTTGCCGACCCCTGGAATAGAAACTAGTTTCCCAGCAATCTAAGTCTTTATTGGGATCTCTCAAATAGTCTTCTAGATAGTAAAGTTTTCCTTACTGTCTTATCCTTTCATTTTTTCATTTGATTTCTATCCTGAATTTTAACCACAAGGAGGCTTACAATAAAATACAGGTATACCTCAGTTAAGAAAGTCTCTGGAAAAGAAGCTTATTTTAATAAATTCTTTTTATGTATGCCCATTCCTCCTTGTCCACTCTCTAGCTAAATTTTTTTAGCATCTTCAGCACTGGGAAGATGGTGAAAGAGGAAACTTTCATTAGGCAAGGAATACTTAGGGGTGATTTTGCCATTTCCTTTCTCTGAAATATAGCCTACAGCTCCTAGTATTCATTGGTAATAATAATAATAATAATAATAATAATAATAATAATAATAATAATAATAATAATAATAATAATAATTTTATACCCTGCCCCTCTGTTAACCAATCGGGGCCGCTTACATCTGTTAAAAATTCCATACAATATAAATCAACCTAAAATACAGTCTAAAACCCCAAAACCCACTCTCCCACCCCAAAATAATATTAAATCATGTATCAATTAAAACATATAAAAAGGTCACAAGAAAAATAATAAAACAAGCAAAATGCAAGACAAGCAGGGCAATGACAAGAGCCAAAAAGCAAATGGCTAAAACAACTCCTGAGGTAGTCTCCCATCTAAGTAGTAGCCAGGGCTGACCCTACTTAGCTTGCAAGATCAAAAAGGATCTGGTGCCTTAGGACATTTAGGCAGATCTTTAGTTGCAAATGGGAAAAAAATCTGCCAAAGCATGTGCCACACACACTTTTTCTTTTCTTTCATTTGTGGCCACACCATGGACCCTTTTCATCCCACAGCTGCCACCACCCTATGTAAAGAGCCACTCCTTCCCCAACCTTCTCTTCTAAAACTATCTTGTATAAGGTTTAGTAACATAGATATTCATTCACATTGTAGACAATTGTTTCATAAAGTAACAACAAAACTTTATTTACAATACAAGTAACAATGTTTCACTTGGTCTTGCGGCACTTGTTATAATTGGCTACAGTGACAAATAATAATACTCTAAAACACTCCTTTCCTTGAAACACTTTCAATTACTCCCACAGGACACTCTTAGCCCTTCTTTGGGTACCTTTACCACTATTTACTAGGTCCTGGAAGTAAGGGACCTAGAAACTGTAGTACATGCACTGGTAACCTTATGACTCGACTTTTGCAATGCACTCTACAGGGGGCTACCCTTAGAAACTACAACTAGTACAAAATATGGCAGCCAGGTTGATCAGTGGAAAATCAAGGAGTGATCATATTACGCCTGTTTTGAAATCCCTCCACTGGCTGCCTATTGGTTTCCGAGCACAATATAAGGTGTTGGTGATGACGTTTAAAGCCCTACATGGCCTGGGTCCAACTTACCTAGGGGATCACCTTCTTCCATATAATCCGCCCTGCACCCTCAGGTCCTCTGGGAGGAAGTTGCTCCAACCGATAAAAACCAAACTAGTGGTAACCTCCCAGAGGACATTCTCTGTCATCGCTCCCAGATTGTGGAACACCTTGCCAGAAGAGATCTGTCAGATAACCAGCTTAAATGGCTTTAAAAAAGCCATCAAGACGGATCTCTTCTGGCAGGCCTACCCAGAATAGATCACTCCATTTGTCTAGTCAGGCATCCTTCTTACATCTTCACTGAGCCCCAGGGTGCCTACTGTTTTAATTGTTATGTTTTAATTTATATCTGTATTTAATATATTTTTAATATTTGTCAATATTGTTTTATTGTTTATTTTGGGGTAGTTTTATTTAATCTAATTTTAGATGTAAGCCGCTTTGATTGCCACGGCAAAAGGCGTGGTATAAAAATAAAATTATTATTAGTTTTTTGTGGGGTTTTTGGGCTGTGTGGCCATGTTCTAGAAGAGTTTCTTTCTGAGGTTTCACCACCATCTGTGGCTGACATCTTCAGAGAAATTTTGTGAAGCCTACGACTTCACAAAATAATAATAATAATAATAATAATAATAATAATAATAATAATAATAATAATTTCAACCAGCCTTTAATGTTATTAATGCCCCTCAGATTATTCTCTTTATTAACTCCCTCCCTTGGAGTTTAGCATAGGTATTAGGCCCCTCTCTTCTGGACCTTAGCCCTGTTCCATGCTTGGTTGTCACCAGGGCTGGCTCTAACCTGCCTTCTCTCCACAGCATGTTCAAGCTGTTCTTTTTTTCCCGTGGTGTAGAAACCTATCTCTGATCTTTCCATGTTATTCCTGACTCTGGTACTAATGTTTCTGTTAAAGTAGTCATGCCCAGGAACACAGAAACTTTGTTGTCAGTACAGCAAATACATAAAATGAATGAAAACATAACAAATTTAAAGCACAAATTTAACATATAATTGAAGCACACCAGTAAAGAAAAATATACTACCCTTTCCTGCAAGCAAGTTCCTTCTCCAAAGGCTTACACGAATTAAAAAATCTTTGCTAGCAGAAAAGCAACAATGAACAAGCCAGCCTAGACTCCACTGCCCAAAAGTGGCCCCTAAAAAAGTCCTCTCTTTATTTCAATAGATTAGGAATATTTTGCCCCTTCCTTACATATTTAAATAGAAGGCCACGCAGAGAATACAAAACAACAACTTTAAAAATTAATGGTCGGTGAGATCAGGACAGGGCTGGAGCAGACTGCTGCAGGCAAGGCTGATAAGGAAAAACGACAGCCATAGTGCCTGCGAGATGACTCAGATAGTTCCTGGGGGACTTCTCCAAAGTGATGATTGCTGAAGTGTACTGGTGTGTTGGGAATGCAATACCTTACAATAACTGTCACTTTGGAAAAGTCCCTTCAGGTCTCACAGCACATTTGGTTCAAGGCACAGCAACTTTGGTGGCCTTCAGAGCAGAGCCTGGGAAGTTTCTTTTAAGATGTGTAAATAATGCTACACTGGATCCATCAGTAACAGAAGCATACAGTTGGAAGAGACCACAAGGGCCACCCAGTCCAACCCCTGCCATGCAGCAACTCAAAATCGAAGCACCCCCGACAGATGGTCATCCAGCCTCTGTTTAAAGTCCTCCAAAGAAGGAGACTTCACCACACTCTGAGGGAGTGTGTTCCACTGTCGAACCGCTCTCACTGTCATAAAGTTCCTCCTAATGTTGAGGTGGAATCTCTTTTCCTATAGCTTGCATCTGTTGTTCCAGGTCTTGTTCTCTGGAGCAGCAGAAAACAAGCTAGATCTCTCCTCAATATAACAACCCTCCAAATATTTAAACAGGGCTATCATATCACCTCTTAACCATCTATTTTCCAAAGAAAAACTGAATAAAACCTGAGGCTGGAAATCTTTAAAAGTTTTAATCAGGGGAGTGTAACTCAGAAGACCCCTAGCATCCCACAGTTGTCTGTCCCTATCTTAGAAACAAGAACAAAGATGAAAATGTGTGGACAGAAGACCACTGTGGCTCCCAAACCCATTTTCTGGCACCTGGAATACTACCTCAAATTAGTCTTTTTCCCCATTTCTCCATGAAATGCCTCCCCCCAATGACCCCTGGAGTTATATCATACGTCAGAACTGCCATCTGGGCTGGCAGCAGCTGCTTTAATTTTTTGTTTTGTTTTGTTCTCTCAGACATATGCACACATGCGCAGGAGCACATCTCTGCACACCTGTGCAGAAAAACATCCCTGTGCACCTGCGCAGGACCTGGCATAGTATACAGTCTATCACTCTCTGTGTACAAAACTGACTGAAGTTCGGCATCCCTGTGCACCTGCACAATACCTGTCATACACCCACATATCATGCAAGGATTCACTGGCCTCTGCTTCCCCCCAAGGAGTAGGTGCAGTAGAAAGGTGCCACTGCCTGATTGTGCCACCCTTGGGGTGAAGAAACAAGTTTGTCAACTGAAAAGACACCTACTCAATTGTCCTCCACAAAACATGTCCCACACAGATTAGGGGGAGGGTAGAGGTACATGCAAGGAAAGTTTGTGTAGATAGACTAGATACATGTAGCTGGTGGTCATGCAAGGAACACTGTCAACAGGACACACTGACAAATATTACTCCAGGAGCCCCCCCACCCCCACCCTCCAATCATGCCAGGAAGTGGTGTGCAGGTCACAAAAGCCACTTTCATGCAAACTGTTGTTCATGCTGACAGAGTGCATTTATTGTCATAACAGAGGACAGCTGCTAGGGTGCATTCATAGAGTTACAATTAGGGTTAGGGTTACAGTTCTAATATTCAAGCACACCTGCACCAGTGCATCCACACCTGGAAGCGTAGGGCACTTTAAATTAAAGCCTGCATCATAGGGCGCATGTTCTGGATCACCGAGTCAATTTCCGCCACATGTGCAGTGGTGCGTTTATACAGCTGTTTTCTGGTGCACCAGTGTTGCTGCATACTTGTTGTACATGCGAAGGTATGCATGGAGCAGCTTTTTTCAGCACACAACAGCTAGAGGGTGCTTTCTGGTGACTTTTAGGCATGTGTTGTCTACATGCCATGCCTACAAGTCACCCTCAAAGCACCTCTTTTTGCCCGTCTG
>JAIPUX010001232.1:155189293-155208381 GCA_020142125.1 Phrynosoma platyrhinos | reverse complement strand
GGGTCGTCTTATACGCCCAGTCATCTTATACGCTGGAAAATACGGTATATTCTTTTTAGCTATAAGAGCTAACATGAGAGTAGTTCAGAGTGGCAATTCCCAAACTGTGTGCCATTACCCTTACATTTAACAACTCTCTTGCTTGCCAGACCTGTTGAATTCTGTTTAGGCATTGTGAACACTGGTTCTTCAGTCTCCAGTCTATTTAGGTTATCACTCTCTTTGTCCCCAACACTAATTAATAGGAAAAAAATCTGTGTATACCCATGCTGGTTGATGAGGAGGAGTGTTTCCCTTCCTCTGAAACTAGAATGGAAATGCAGGCTGCTTGATGATGATGACAATAACTACTGCTAGTAGTAGTAACTTTTATTGGATTGTTTACCCAGCTTCCTTAAGTGTGCCAAACAGAACTAGCCCTACCAATAGACAGGTTGTGGTGATTACCTTAGGTAGCAGATGCTGGCAGGGGACGAGGGATTGAGGACAGGAGTATCAGCTCTTGGTCATACATCTCTGTTGGAAAACAGATTCATATATGCCACTCAGCCTGTCATTCACTTCCCAAACTAGCCTGATGCCACAGATATAGGAGCAGATGTTGCCCTCTTGCCAGTGCTAAAAGAAGACCCAGTTGCCAGTACTATGTGTGGAAGAGAGGAAAGAAACCATCTCCTTCAGTTCAAAGACCAGCCCCAGTATTAAGTGTAGCTTAGGTGTGTGTTGAAAAGTGAAAAACACCACATTGGGTGCATTCTGACATGCTTGGTGCAACAATGATCTCCCCACACCCTTCTTTGCCTGGCTTGAGTCACCATAAGACTACTCACACCCTCCTGAAAGAGGAAGGATAGCTAAAATTCCCTGACACAGCCTTCAAGTGAATCCCAGAAGCATTCCAGAAAGCCACGTCCTAAAGCAGTGGGTCCTAAGTGGACATGTCTAGACCTTTTTTCAATGGAAGATCTTATTGATATTCTGGGAACAAAATGAGAAAATACAAATGGTCCTCATTGGAGGTAAGGCTTCAATGAAACTCCAGTTTTAATACAAAAGCAAGTGTCACTGGTTTTGGAAATGCTGATTTTCAGTCAATTCATCCAATTCTAAAGTCTTCCTTGATCTTCAGGACTTGACTTATGGTTGCTGTGTAGAACACTTGGCATCTCCTCAGCTTTGTGGAATTTAACAAATATATATCTTGATTAAATAAATCCCTCTGGTCATTCCAACCCGTCCCCGCCATCAAAAAAGATATTCTCCATCCAAAAGAAATATTCTAACAGAACGTCACTATGAAGGCATTCTCTGAACTAGTGTTAGATAAAAAAAACTTCTGCTGGTGACATTTTCTGAGAAACAACCATTTATGGCTTGGATTGCAAAAATGGGGTCTCCACTGAAAATTGGGATTATGTTGACCCACAATGTCTCTGACTATGTCATGTTCTATTTAATCCAACAACTCCTTAACAAAATACAGATAATGTTGTGTTTGCCCAGAGTTGACACATTGGTCAAATCAATATTTTCTTGCTTCACAACATTATATATCATAGTCACTAGAAAGAGTCTTGTCAGTTATTAATCACAAGTTTTAAATTCATAGCAGCTTGTGGATAACAGAACACAAGTATATTCATACACATGCCTTGACTCAAAATGAAGCTTCAACCTTAACATGACCTGTGAAATGCCAAAAATCTTCAGTTTTCTTTATTTTTGCTTCCAAATCTTGTTGGTTTGTTTCCCACCTCAGAATTGTTCAAAGGTTGCATGTACTCATCACTACCTTTAACAAATTTGATTGTGTTGGGGGAGGAGGGAATTGCCCTCAGAAAGAGAACAAATATTCTTGCAAAACAGAATAAAAAAGTAGATTGCCTCAACATCTGGATGTATGTTGCATTTTAGACAAATGAAACCTGACACCAAATATTGCAATCTTGAGCACTCTTATTCAGGATGCTAAACTGATGGTTATATATCCATAATTTTCCATTCTGTTTACCCTCCCCAAGTTTTACATTCTGTGACTCACTGATAAAAGCTTGGTCTTCACTAGGTTCTTTCAAGTTTTTCTCTTCCTTTGAGTTTTTGCCCTCAAGGGTTTGTTTTGGTTTTGCTTTTGGGTGTTTTTGTTTTTTTCAGTTTTGCTAACCACAAAATCCCCCAAAACCTGATGGTGCCTTTTAGCCTGTATATGGACCCACACGAGTTACAAGATTGGTACATCAAGGGAATGCTATGGGTGTAGCAAACCTTGATTTCAACAAGGCCTTTGACAAGGTCCCCCATGATATCTTTGCAAAAAATCAATTGGTTGATTGACTGAACCCAAAAGGTAGTTAACAATGGCTCCTCCTCATCCTGGAGAGAAGTGACTATCAAGATACCACAGTGTTCTGTCCTGGGCCCAGTGCTATTCAACATCTTTATCAATAACTTGAATGATGGAATAGAGGGCATGTTTATCAAATTTGCAAATGACACCAAATTAGGTGGTGTTACTAATACCCCAGAGGACAGGATCAGAATTCAAAATGACTTTAACAGATTAGAAAAAGAGGCCTGAACTAACAAAATGATTTTCAACAGGGAGAAATGTAAGATGTTATACTTGAGCAATAAAAGTGAAATGCACAGATATAGGATGTGTAACACCTGGATTAATAGCAGTATACGCAAAAGTGATCTGTATGTCTTAGTGGACCACAAACTGAACATGAGTCAGCAATGTGATACAGCAGCTAAGAAAGCGAAATATTTGAACAGATGTCATATTGAGGATAGAGCAAGCTTATTTTCTGATGCTAGACTTGGATACAGAGCAATGGATTCAAACTACAAGAAAACAGATTCCACTTAAACATTAGGAAGAACTTCCTGACAGTAAGAGCTGTTTGGCAGAGGAGTCCACTTCTTTGGACATTTTAAAACAGAAACTGGATGGCCATCTGTCAGGACTGTTTTGATTGGGTATTCCTGAAAGGCAGGGTGTTGGACTGGATAGCCCTTTGTGGTCTCCTCCAACTTTATGATTCTGTGACTTTCATGGGGTCGCCATAAGTCAACAGGCAACTGGAAGGCTCAGACACATACACATGGTTTCCTGGCACACTACACACACACCCAGCCTCATGAAGGCACTCTTACCCAGTTTGTCGCATCTCTTTTCAAGTTCCCACATTACATTTCAATACTCGTTCATATGCTTATCTACTTACCTTGGCTTTAGACAACATCCTTCCTCCTGCCTTGTCCCGCAACGGTCATAGTTAAAACAGAATTTGTTATCTCCTCTCCACACCCACAAAGTTTTGCATTCCTATGGACATTCTCACACACAGCCTGTACATTTTTCCCTACACATTCACTGGGGGTTAGGGGCACAGGACCCCAGTGAATGTGGAAAAACACAAATACCTGAGAGAACACCTCTCTAGGAATTTCTAGGTCTAGCAACTTTGTGGTCAACATCTGCCAGACATTGACCACAGAATTGTGGTGGAGGAGCCAAAATGCCTGGTGGAGTGTTCTTTCTAGGAATCTCTAAGTTCTTCAATGCGACTTTTGGTTAAAGCTGACCAAAATATCTAAAGCTAGATATTCCTAGAGAGAACGTATTAATAAAATCTGTGAATAATCAAATCTGCTAAGTCAAAGCTGCAAATATGGAGGGACGAGTGTATATATAGGTCTGTCCCTGAACCTTCTACTCCACCCCATGCTCCAGACTCTAGTATATGAAAGCCCATGCTACCAACTTCTCCCTTTCAGTTAGTCTCAAGGGTGCTACAAGATCCCTTTACATACATGGAATAATAAACCTGTGTCTCTAAGGTGTTACAGTACTCTTTACTGTGTTCACAGTAATCAAAATATTTTTCTGTCTCCCTGTCCATCAAGACTGGCAGAGGAGACTTTATTCTTGGTCCTATAGTTTTTTCCCCCAAAGGTCATAACTATAGTGAAATAGAAACTTCTTAGTGGTAGTGCCTCTGTTTGGAATTCTCTGCCCAGAAAAGCTTCCCACATTGCCAATTTACTGAGTTGCTACAGGCAAGGATTTCTTTTAATTTTCAAAACTTTGCTACAAAATTGGTCCAATTTCTAGCACTCCCATATGTTTCTATTTTCATACAAGTAATTGCTTCCACTTAAAACATCAATGTAAATGTTGGCTTTACTTTCTAATTATGTTTGTATAATTTTCTTCCAAATATTTTGACAAATTTGTTGTTGCTGTTAACTGCCTTCGCATTGATCTCAACCCATGGCGACCCTATGGATGAGACAACTCCAGGTCCCTCTGTCATCTACTGCTCTCCCCAGCACCTGCAAACTCATATTCATGGTCTCTTTAATAAAGTCCATCCATCTGCCATGTGGCCTTCCTCTCTTTCTACTTCCCTATACAGCAACATAAAGTTCTAATATAATATACTTACATATAATGTACTCTTTGTGCAAATATATTGCCATTATCTTTCATTGTCACCTCTGAAATCTGCTTTTCTTTCTCCATTACTACAGCTTTGTAAAAATACAAAATTTTCAATACCCACAGAACCATTGTTATTGTTAAAGGACCATTCTCCTATGTGAACGCAAGGTAGGTACGACCATGGTTTCCCTTTGCAGATTTAGGTCATAGAACTACCATTAATTGTGATGTAGTCTATGTTGTTTCTCACTGATTTATTCGTAAATTGATTCACCCCTTGTGCTCACCCTTCATGGTAAAGGAAACTTTGTCTCCATTAAATTGCATCATACATCAACAATTTGTAACCTCAGAAATATCACAGGGTAGATAATATTTTCAAATCTCCTCATTAAAAGGACTCATTATAAGCACCAAGCATTAGTGAGCAATAAATCACCTCATTACAAAACAACCTCAGATGCATGCCTATCATGAAGCTAGTCACCAGCCCTGATTCCATGCCCCCAACCCACTGGGGTTTCTAACAGGACTAAACATTTCAAGGCAAAATCAGCATTCGTGCCCTCAATTTGCTTCAGAAAACCAATTTGAGAACAGGGAAAGAATTACTGGTGGGTGGGAGATGGGGCATACAGATTCTCCCTTATCCAAAATGCTTGTGACCAGAAGTCTTTTGGATTTCAGAATTTTTCAGATTTTGTAATATTTGCACATAAATAATGAGATATTTTGATGATGGAACCCAAATCTAAACATGAAATTCATTTGTATTTCATATATACCTTATACACATACGGTAACCTGAAGGTAATTTTATGAACAATATTATAAACGCTTTTGTGCATGAAACAAAGTTTGTGTACACTGAACCATCAGAAAGCAAAGGAGTGACTATCTCAGCCTCACATACAACCAATTTTGGATTTGGGAATATTTGGATTTTGGAATTCTGGATAAGGGAAAAATAACCTGCATTCCTTTGTCATGTTCTTATTATCCCCTGCATTTTCCAATTTCAGGGTTTTCTTAATCCTCTCAGAGGCTCTTTTAACCCACTGTTGTGCCCTTAAATTAGTAGTATGCCCAATCAACAGAGTTCATAGTGAGGATGAGATGGAAAGATAAGTTCAATAGATGTATGAAGTGCCAAGAACCTTCCTTTCCACTTGTTGATTCCTACCCCATAATACCCTGCCACGCATTCGGCAGAAGGGCACGCACATGCTTTGCTTATAAAAATCTCCAGGTTCAGCTTCCAGTTGCTTTTTCAAGCTGTGCATATTTCTGACAGCCTCCAAAAATATCCCACAGAACTTGCTCCCATGTCAGTGGAAGAGAATCACAACACAAATTAACTAAGCATTCATGTAATTAATTGACTGGGGGAAAATTCTCTTTATCTCTCTCTCTGAACTGTCAATATTACTTCTGAATGTTTTAAAACTGTGGAACTAAATGTTATTAAGCATTCCTCACCTGCAGTGCTCATAGGTGTTTAACCAACAGAGGACAGCAGGCTGGAATCACTGCTTATTATTAATTGGACATTTCCTCAGCTTTATTTTATACACACAGGAGAAAGATAAGACTTATAGGATTTTCCAAGCTAGGTTCTGCAGAATGGCAAATGAATGTGCTGCTAAGATACTTGAGCAAAAGCTAAGAAATAAGCATTAATATTCTTTCACTTAACACTAGTAATAATTAGAAATGGAAACAAACCCAATTCTTCTTGTGGTTAAGCAACGTTACCTATGGGGGGCTTCCAAACATGCAGTTACAGCATTACGATTTCACTTTAACGGCCACAACAACATCCAGGTTTTTATAGTTTAAGAAAGCAGTAGAAGAGCTCTTTGGCTGAATTTTCTAAAGCATCACTCCCTAAACTGTAAATCCCAGGATTCTATTGGATGTTGCTGTGGCACATAAAGTAAAATCATAACACTGTAACCATGTAGTAAAAGGGACCTGCTCATATTTAATGCATATACTTGACTGTATGTCGGTCTGATTTATAAACTGTGTGCAGGTTTTGGGGCCAAAATTATGAGGTTTGATATGACCTATGAATAAGTTGAGGGAAAAACTTAGGGGCATGTGACAAAGGATCTAAAGGATGAGGCAATGAAAAATGTTGGCAAAGAACTTACAAAATCCCAGCAGGTATAACTGTTTGTGCTCACCCTAAAGTCTTCATGGATGAGAGAACAGAGTGGGAAAAGTGCTTCCAGGACAGATTATATTCTTGCCTTTCACCAGGGAATGGTTTCTTTTTATATATATACATTGGAAGAAATATGCATTGCACTCTCTTTTCCCTCTTTAGTTAGACAGGGATTTCTCTCTCTCTCTCTCATTCTATCATGTGACTTTGATCACTGACTCTTGGAGGCAGTTTAATAGCTCTTTCCCAAGAGTCTAAACTGCTTCAAGCAGTTAGTTGTTGTCCCATCTTCCTGCTATCTAAAAGATGGTGAGATTTATTTCTCCTCACTCAAACCATCATCAGTACGATGAGGTTTCCGTTATTTTATGCAAATACCTTATTTTCCTGCGTATAAGACTACTTTTTAACCTGCAAAATCTGTGGTTGGAGTGGGGGGGGTCGTCTTACACGCCGGGTATAAAGATAAGGAGGATAGAGGTGCTAAAACTCTATATTTTGACTGGGAAAATGGGGGGTCGTCTTATACGCCGGGTTGTCTTGTACGTCGGAAAATACGGTATTTATCAAAGCCATTATTGTTTGTTTTTAAACCACAAACTACGTTTGTTGTTTTTCTGAGTTAAGTCTTTATTTTTTAGGAAGACAGATTTAAAATAATAGTCTGACTCAAACATTTGCTGCTTTGCTGATAAAAGCTGAACTCTAACAAGTTTAGCTTTCATACTTTCTGTTTCCCTTTAAAAGAGTTAACACCCTGGGAAACTCAAATTGCACCCCACAATATATGAGTTAAAGTACAGTACTTAGGAGATTATCGCACTCAGTTATAACGCGGTTTACTGCCAAGGGGCACTCCTCTCACCTCTTTTCAAAGCTGGGAATTTTCCAGCTTGAAAAAAATGGCTGCTGGAGCACCCTTCCGAGCAGCAATGGAGCCGGGCCATAGCCGGGCAGCATTCAGCGGCTAAATGTGTGTGAAGCTATCAGGATGCCACCCACTTCTAATTTTAAGCCAGCCCAGGTAAACCGTGTTATATTTGAGTGCGATAATCTCCTTACATTGACCCATGGATAAGTCAACTCACTTTTGGGGGGTCAATTTTTTTTTTACTAAATTTTCTAGACTTACACAGGAGTATATACAGTAAAACTGCAATAAAAGCAATTGGTGTTCAGGACACTGCAGGATCATTCCAAACTGAGTTCCTACCAATAAGGTCATCAATATTTTAATAAACAGAAACCTCCATTGTTTCATTTAGTTTTGTTTTAAAAACAACATCCCTGGTATCCAACCACATCTACAATGTGGCTCACAATAAGAAGGTTTTTTAATACTATAACCTGAATAATACACTTTAACCATGCCGTTGATGGAACTCCAGCGGACAGTCAAATTAACAGAATTTTGGAAAAGTTACTTTGGGGGCTACAATCTCCCTCTCACCCACTGATGTTGGCAGGGGATTTTGAAATTTATAATCCAAAAAGTAACTGTTCCAGTTCTGTGAATTCATGCCAGAAAAAAAAATGTGTAGGCTGGTATTGCTTTCAAACTATCCATGGAAAAATCTGGCCACAGATTCTCAAGTGAGAATTTAATTTCTTGGTGAATGTCTAACTATTGTAAGAGATTATTTGACCAATCAATTGACCAATTTCGTTTGTCAGCTCAAATGCAATTCTGTTAGATCCCATTAGTCTTAACTGGCACTTCTTTTCTTTCTTGAACAAGTGTTCCTAGTGAGTAAAAATACATGTAGCTGGAAATTTTGCTTTATTTTAAACTGCATTTTTAAACCATGCCCTTGTTGTTGTTGTGTGCCTTCAAGTCATATAGACTCATGGTGGCATTTTATTGGCAAGATTTGTTCAGGCGGGTTTGCCACTGCCTTCCTCCAAAGCTGAGAGTGTGTGACTTGCCCAAGTCCACCTAGTGGGTTTCCATGGCCAAGTGAGGTTTCAAACTCTGGTCTTCCCATGTCCTTCAAGAGTCCTAGTCCAGCATTCAAAACAGCACACTACATTGACTCTCTACCATGCCTTGTACAGCTCAGAAAGTACAGTTGTATAGCTACAAGGGATATAAAATGAGGGTTTTGCTTCCCCAAATAATAAGTTACTTCCCAAATAAATTTTCCTTCAGTCTTCAAATTTCTAGCCTTGCAGAGTGAGACATTGAAAACTGTTCACACGTATAAGTCTTAAATTTTCTATGCCCATGTTCCCTTGGTCACTTTGCCTTTCCCTTGTTTGGGTGCCTAAACTGTATTTCTAAATGTCCACATGAAGTTTTATGTGACTGCAGTACTAGAAACGTGGAGACTGAAGAAACATTTCATATGGGAGGAACAGAGTTCTTATTGAGGTGGCAATGCCATCATTTTGCTTCACCCATAGTTGCACTCCTTCAGAAAAATTCTCTGTCATTGCTACCGTTGGACTCAAGCAGAAAGATATCCAATTTTTCTTGGATGGGCAAAGCATTAGGCACTGTTTTATACCCACATTTCCAGGGCCCAAGGCCAGAAACTCCACATTCAAGAGACAGAACAGAACATTGGCCGAAAAATGGAGATATGAGTTCTTTATGATTCATAAACAGGGAGTACAAGAATTAAAGTGTGTTCTGCTGAGATGATGGAAGGGAAAATCTGAAGCCTTTGAATGTTATGTTTAGCATTCCAGCTAAAAGACAAGGACACATATTTGTGTGAACATTAAACAAAATTACAAGACTTCTCAATGTTGTTTTTGTTCCACAGCAGTCCTTTCCCCCACTTCAGCTTAATGCTTCCCCCTTTCCATTGCTCTTAAAGTCCTCCATCATCTTTGTATGGCCTTTTAAAAATGTTCATATCAAAAGCCCTTTCAGGCTGTTTCTCTGAAAGAGAGAAAAAACAACATTTGACAGCAACATTTTGTACCCTTTGGGGTTTTAAAAATGGGTTGAGACATGCCCTTGAATCTCCTTTATGGGCTGCTGGTATAATTGACTTTATAGATCCAATGAAACAGTTATTCAACCTAATGTCTCCCACTAGATGCCCTACTTTATTTGTTTGCTACATAAGTATCTAAGGTCTAGGTACAATTGGATATTTTCTGTTATCATCCCTCCCCTCCCCCCCCCATCATATGTCTTCAGGTCGAAATGGCCCTTCTGGTCCTTCCCAACTCTTAAGATTTTATTATTCTATGGAGGTTTCCCTAACATCAGAAAGATCCAGGATCTATTCTATATAGTGTGAAGCAATAGGTCAAATGGCCATACACCAAGTATACACCAAGTATAACATTTGAGGAACAGTATGTTCCTCCATCAAGCCTTACCTCCCACTAGGACCTCATAAGTCACCATTGTCTTTTAACAGATCTTTTTTAAAAGAAGTGGTTTTACAGTTGGCCCTCTGTATGCACAGGTTTTTTATCCACTGATTCCACAGCCAGAAAATATTCAAAAATAATATAAATTTCAAAAGCAAACCTTGATTTTTGCCATTGTATATAAGGGACACCAGTTCACTCTGCCACTGTATTTAATGGGACTTGAGCACCAAACGATTTTGGTATCCAATTGGGGGTCCTGGAATCAAACCCTACTGGATACCAAGGGTCCACTTTATTTCACTGTGTCAAATCCAGTAGGATACTTAAGTTCAGAAACTTAGACTCAGTAGTAAGAACTAGAAACCTTTAAGAAAACAATAGGTCTGGTCTGGTGGCTTTCGTTATCAGAATAGACCAGCAAATTTTACAACTACATAAATAAACTACAAACAACTCAAACTTCAAGAGGGCATAATACTTATTTGTTAAATTTAATAAACACATTTCTCTTTCCTTCCCACACCACCCCTTTCTCTTTGTTGTTATATCCAGATACTTTCTTACAAATGACCTTGCCTGTGTCTGCCTCCTTTCCGGGCTTATCTCAGCACTTGTGTCTGAGCTCACCATTCTAAAACATTTCTAAAACATACTATCACTACTACATATACCATCACTATATTATGGCAGGACAAAAGCATCTGCAACTCCTGAGATTGCCACTCCCCCCCCCAAAAAAAAACACCTCTCCAAGAGGAAGAAACAGTTAAAGCAGTGCAAAAAGCTTTACATCCTAGTTGTCAAAATAGCCTGGGGGCTGCCATCAAACAGAAAGGCAAGACACACATATTTAAATAAATATGAGCTTTAATCTGCAAATGCTTATACACCAAATAAAACTTCTGTATCTTTAAGGTGCCACAAGATTCTGTGTTGTTTTTGCAGCAACAGGATGACAGAGATACTACCCTCCCTAATAAATAAGAGATGCATAGCTATCCCATGGTTCCTTTGCAAATCTTGGAGCGCCATACATGCCCCCCACCTCAAGTGTGTCCACATGACAACCTTGTAAAGCAGGAAAGAGGAAGAAAAAGAAAAAAAGAGAGAGATTGGAGTAGGGAAGCCTGGAGTATGCTACCTCCAGAGAAGTCCCAACCCTCCCCTGTTGCAAAACCTTCTTTTCTGAAGACAGGCAGCTATCTGCATCACATCCCACTGAACTAGCTAGCACATGTGCCACCATGGGCACTGCTCTCTGAGGTCAGAACAATGCACCCAGCAGTGGTGACATGGCCAGGCACCTTGTTCTAACCTCAGAACAAGTGAGTGGTGGCAACAGTGGATGCACCAAGCAGCTCAGTGGGACACATTTCAAGCATCAGCCCAGCATCAGAACAGAGAGTTCTAGATCTTCAGGAAAATCCAGAGCAACTGGTAACTTATTAAAGTCCAGGCTAAGAGTGGTAAAACCTGGTTCTGGCACTAAGCAAGGCAAACATTATCTGGACTGCTTGTAGCAGAACCAGGCTCTGGGCCATTCTTCATCTCGACACCCAACTATGGGAACAGGAGGACACTGTTGTACAGTCGTCCCTCCATGTTTGCGGACTTGGGATTCATGAATTTGATTATTCATGATTTCACCATGAGCCCCACCCAGAACCCCACTTGGAACTGCTGGCAGCAGCTATCCCAATGAAGGAGAAGTTGGGCAAAGCCAGCACTTGGCTAACTACTGCCAGCTATCCCAAGGAGGGAGAAGGTGGGCAAAGCTAGTGCTTGGCTGCCTTGGCCCCTTCTCTCTTCCTTGGGACAGCTGGGAGCAGCTTTCCCAAGGAGGGAGAAAGTGGGCAAAGCCAGCCCTCAGTTGCCTTGGCCCCCTTCTCTTCATTCCAAGGAGGGAGAATGTGGGCAAAGCCAGTGCTTGGTTGCCATTGCCCCTTCTCTCCTCCTTGGAGTAGCTACTGCCAGCTATCCCAAGGAGGGGGAAGGTGGGCAAAGCTGGTGCTCGGCTGCCTTGGCCCCTTCTTTCCTCTTTGGGACAGTTGCCAGCAGCCATCCCAAGGAGGGAGAAGGTGGGCAGAGCCGGAGCGTGGCTGCCTTGGCCCCTTCTTTCCTCCTTGGGATATCTGCTGCCAACTATCCTAAGGAGAGAGAAGGTGGGTAGGGCCAGCCCTATCCACAAATTTTCCTTATTCGTGGGGGTCTTGTTCCCTTAACCCTATAAACACGGAGGGAAGGCTGTATTTGGTTTATGCAGACAAGGCAACACAAAAAGACAGAATTATTAGACCAAATCCCAAAAGTTGCCAAGTAGCACCACTGGTGACTGAAGAAAAGAAAAAGACGCAATGCCTGATATACATTAGAATTCAGTGTATTTAATATATCTAGCAAAACAAAGCAAAACAACATCTCTCCAAAAAATTATGTTCCTGAGGTAAACTTCCACTCAAACATGTTGTTTTTTTAAAGTTCCACATATTTTGAGCTATCGTTTGAGGCTTTCCTTTCGAAGCCTTCTATCCGCGAGCTTTTTCTCTCCTTCCTGTAATTGGTGCTTTCCCCTTTTTCTTCCTCTTTCTATTTTGTTCCTCTCAAATTTTGAACCAGAGTTACTGCAGCAGTAACCGTAACTACTATGTCACTACTGGCCAGCATTCTAACTATGACTTCAAAGACAAACAGTCAGAGCAGAAAGCAGAGCATGGTCTAAGTGCAGTAACATGGCTTCAACAAACTTGTGTGGCAAGAAATGTAATTGTTAGAAGGCTGGATTAGCACTAACAGGGCAGATTAGGATGCTTGGGTCCCTGGAGCAATTAAAAAATAGCCTCCTTTCTGCATGTATGTAACATATTCTAGGAACATTTGCACATGAAATTAAATAATAAATAGAATCATAGAATCATGGGAAAGATTGCAATGCCTGTCTAGTCCAAATCTAGATAATTCAGGAATACAACATTAAAATACTCCACACTGAATGCTATCCAAATGTGTTTGAAGACCTCCAAGGAAGAAGAGTCTACCACCCTTTGAGGCAGTCTGTTCCACTCTCAAACAGCTCTTACCTTTAGGTCATTCTTCCTAATGTTAGGCAGAATCTCTTTTTTTTCCTATTGGAATCCATTGGTTCATGTCCTAGAAGAGCCTATTCACACCAATTATAGCACTACTATTCCACTTAAAAGCCATGGGGTTTGTTATTCGGTGAAGTGCTGGAGCATTTTGGCTAAGAATTCAAAACATTCCTCCCTGAATTCTCTGGACTCTATAAAAGGGAACCTTGGCAATTAAAGTAGAATAATAGTGCTATAATTCTGCCTTCATGTATGAACCCATTTTCTGAAACTTCAGTGAGATGATCAGCCTGATTCCCTGCATTTTCCACTCTTCAAATAAATACCAATGAATGATGATAACAAACATCAGGAGATTCAGAAAGTGATTGAGGCATAAGAGGATGTAAACTCTTTTTTTTTCCCTTCAGCACTGGGTCCCTAGCTAGTGTGGGAAGCCAACTAATTGTTTACCAAAAACCATCTGAGCAAACAGAATACTTGTCAGCATGGAACCCTTACAATAAGATGAAATAGTTCATTGTGGAAATCAACAAATTGGAAAAGGTGAAAGTGCAAATCTGAGCAAACAGAATACTTGTCAGCATGGAACCCTTATAATAGGATGAAATAGTTCATTGTGGAAATCAACAAATTGGAAAAAGTGAAAGTGAAATAGTATATATTAAGTGATATACAAATTTATAATTCCGTATATACAAGATGGCAGAAACCATATTTTGTGAGAAATGAAACCGACCCATTATACAAAATACGGTAGATACTCTACAATGCAACAGAAAGGATGTACGAGATTTTGCATAACAGATGTGATGTGAGAGACTCTGGCAGTCATCCTATGGCATAATCTTCACGGAAGGTCACCTGTCATATGCTGTTACTCTAGTACATTCTGGGAGAATTCAATGGGAGGCAACTTCACAGCCCCAGCTGTTGCCAGCTAAACTCACAAGTCAGCGTGGTCCATCAGGCCTGATTAAAAATGTTGATGAGGCCCTAGGCTTTTGTGAGAATGAGTAATATTTGCTGTATCTTTTCACTGGTACTGACTGCATGTTTCAACCAAGGTTCAGTCAGAAATGTTCTGAATTACTTGTCTTCAGGAGAGACCATTCCTTTGATCTCTATCATCTATCCAAAGTGGAAGTTGGACGTAACTTATCACGAAACAAATTTACTTGTTACTTGTAAATTAATGCCTACCTCTTGCTTCTAAATCAATTCCTTTTCCTCAGTAACTAAGAAATACCAAAATGTGTGTGTAGATAAAATTTGTATATAATTGTAGTATAATGCAGTTCAACTTAATAATAATAATATAATAAAATTTATTTGTATCCCGCCCCTCTGCAGATGCACTCCTTTTGCAACATTGGCTGTTTGAGTTATTTTTTAATGTTACAAAGTGTGTGTGGACCCACTACTTAGGTGTGTTTAGTACCACAGTAACTAAAAAGTAACTAATTTCCTTTTGAATTATGGGAAAGTCAAGATCTACTTTTAAAACTGAACTATTAAAGTAACTGTTTTAGGTACTTCAAACTGTAAAATTAATTACTTTTTAAAGTAACTTTCCAACCCCAGGCAGCAAGCCACATGGCCTAAGATATGCAACAGAACTGGGTGACAGCATCCCTGAATACATTCAAATATGTTCATAGTCGTAATTAGCACAATTACATAATCCACCCAGTATACTCCGAGGGACATTTACTTCAACCAGCCAGGGCTAGATCGGCAACTATCTTCAAGAGGATCTTTTCACTGACTGCCCTTAGACTGTGGAATTACCTGCCAGAAGAGATTTGACAGCTAAACATTCTCTCTGAATTTAAGACAGTGTTAAAGACCTATCTCTCCTGGCAGGCCTTTGATATGTTTTTTAATTTTATGTCTGGATGATTTTACTGTGTACCGATCATCTTAATCTTATGTTTATGTGCTTTAAGCTATGTGTTTAAAGGGTTTCATGTGTTTAATTATATACTGCATTTTAATCTATGTTGTACCCAATTTTAAGCCTTGGAGAGAGGTGGGTAAGAAATAAAAAAAAACCTCATTATTATTATTACCATTATTGTTGTTGTTGTTGACTTAGCTTTACATTACATGTGCTTCAAAGGGAATGTATCTAATAATGGTATGTCGGAATGGACTGTACCATTTCATACAGCTGGTGGGGAAAAAATCAATTTTTCTTGATCCTGTATTTTTTTAAAAAAACGAAACTCTTTGAAAATAGAAAACCCAACAGCTGAGTAAAGGCTAGATTGAAAGATGAAGAGGCTAGTCCCTGCAGTCATTGTGATTTTTACAGACACTACTTCCAATCATCCCCTGTAATCAAAATTGGCAGGGTCTGTGGCAACTACAAATTTGCCCTGGCTCCTAAAATCTGCACAAATTTCTATCCTCAAAGCTGCCAAAATCTGGGGAGTGCTAGCACATCATACATAATTATTTCTGAGCAAACAACAGAGATTGTTAAAAAGAAGTATTTATTCTTGTTTAAAAATAGTCATCTGTATCCTGCCATTTCCAGGGGGGGAAAATGGGAGAACAGGCAACTCACAACAGGATTAAATGATGAAAACTATAACAACAAAAAAACTGTGACATGAAACACAATTAAACAAATTATAACATTAAGACACAGTGTAATTAAAAAGCAATTTTAAAGCACATCAATACAAAAAGTACAGCACCCACCCAATGCAAGCCCCTTCATCAACCATCCATCAATTGATCAAAGCCAGTCCAGATAAAAAAAGTTTTATTCTCATTTCCAGACAGTACTTCATTTCTTAGTTTCAGAGGACAAGCTTCTAAAGGAGAAGGAGCAAATAAAATATGGGAGGTAAAAAATATAGAGCCATTCTCACACTACAGATTTCATAAAACAAATGTCTGCAATTTGAGAGAATAGAAAACGTTAGGAAAATTCCTTACATTTCTCCATTTATGATTTTGCTTATTTGAAAGAAACAAATGTTTGACTACTATCCCTAAAATTTGTTCAATGCCAAGTTCCACATAAAAAATGGACTAATACTAGTGATATTTCAAAAACAAAACAAAACCCAAGTTTGCTGACTGGGGTGTGAGGTCTAAATATCAGGTTCCGTTAAAACAGGTTCTGAAATATGGATCCTATAGCAAAACAAAAACAAAAACCCACAGAACTCTGGAGTGTTTCTTGATAGAGAAAAGACAAAACCTTCACATAATCTTTATTTGATGTCATTAAATAACACACCAAGTTGGACTACTCTTCAGTCAACCATGTGGATTGGCATGGCATAAAAGACAGACGTGAAGATAGTGAATTACTTTATACTCATGGTTTTGTAAACTCTAAACACTGACAGATGGAGACATAACATGTTCTCAAGAGCCTCCTTTATGCCTTTCATTTAGTTCTAGGGTGATTTCAAGAAGTTCAAGTAAATCTCACTTTCTGAGCCTGTCATGGTGAAAATATGAATCATATGTCTGTAAATATGAGACATATTTCATCACAAACTAAGACCATATAAAATACTGGGGTGCAAATGAAATTTGTGATATCTATAGTCAACAGCCAAAGCCTTACTTGCAGATGGATAGTGGACAAGGTTCTCAAATAAAGAAAAATTCTAAGCAGTTATCATAGATCTGCTTGTTTTGCATGCTTTAAAGAACAAAGAGAAAGTAACTTTCCGCTAGATGTTTCCAATTACGTGAAATGGAGAAGGATGTGTAGCAATCCAATCTTTTAAGCAACAGCCAACACTGTGCGCAATAGCATGTCACCCAACACTTTTGACAGGGGACAACAATAGAGAATAGAAAACCTGTTGGCATTATGACAGAACAACAGTAGCAAAAGCAAGTCAGCCTATTGTCTGGATGGGGAACAATAAGCAGTTATGATGTGACGTAAATGAACATGCAAATAAAGTGTTCAGAAAAGCCTTCCTTTGTGAAAAATACATATCTGCTTTGCTTGATAAATGCCCTGAACACAAAATGTCAGTGGCTGGTAAAAACATTGCTGGAATTAATAAGAAAGTCTTCATATATCCCTAATGAAAAATGTGGTGTGACTATCTAAGGTATTTTAATGTTTGATGAAGCACAACCATTAGAGTGGTAGTCAATCACTTGTTGTTGTTGTCGTCCATTGTTTCACATTATCCATTCATAGCCACTGCTGCCTGTCAAATTAGCACATGTAATTCATTTTGGAAATCATTAGAGCCTAAATGCACATTGACAAGGAAACATGAGACATATAGGCAGAGAGGAAAAAATGGACAACACAAGCAAAAATTGGTTTAGGGACATATATCTTTTCTTGGAAGCTGCAGACAGTAATAGTGTCAACTTCCCCCACCATACAATTCACCATGACTATGAGTGAAGAGTTAAAGCTTTTGAGATAGTATCAGGAAGATGTCCCTGAAGGTAAAATGACTTTCAAGTCACTGCATCTGAATTTTAAAGAGAATGAAATCAGGACTCACAAACACTTCAATTCAAGGCTATGAGGGATGGATATTAAACTGCTTAGCTAGGGTATGCCTGCAGGTTTCAAAATACTAATAAATAAAGAAAAGAAAGAAGTGCAGCCCAAGGTGGTTTACAAAAATCAAAACATATTTAAATAAAAGCATACAAACTGTTATCATTAAAAACTAATTAAATTATCTATACAATTGAAAACAAGCATCTCCATCAAAAAGCCTGAAAAATGGTACAGCATGCTATAGAGCCAATGTGGTATAGTAGTTTGGGCATCAGACTATGAATCTGGAGAGCAGGGTTTGAATTCCTGCTCAATCATGGAAACCCACTGGGTGACCTTGAACAAGTCACACTCTCTCAACCTTAGAGGAAAGCAAAGGCAAACTGCCTCTGAACAAATCTTGCCAAGGAAACCCAGTGATCAGTTCTGCTTAGGGTCATCACAAGTCAGAAACTATGTGATGGCACACATAAACCCTTTAAAAACAGTTTCCAAAAGACTGACAGAATAAAAATGACTTCAACTGCTAAATAGAAGGACAAGATGGGAGCAGTCTAGCCTCTTTAGGCCTGGGAGTAGACACCAAGAAGGTCCTTTCTCATGTTTCTGCCAAATGTGCATATGAAGGTGGTAGGACTGGAGAAGATCTCAAACCTAGGCAGGCTTATATGGGAGCATGTGGTTCATCAGATGGCCATGTCCTACATAGCACTTCATAGCACTTTGAATTCTGCTCTGAAACAGATGGGTTGCCAGTGTAACTGATGTAACAAGAATGTTATGTATTCCCTGTATCTTGTTGTTGTTAGCTGCCTTCAAGTTGACCTTGACTCATGGCGACCCTGTGAATGAGAGGTTTTCAAGTCCCCCTATCCTCTATCTCTTTGCTCAGGTCCTGCAGGCTCAGGCCCATGGTTTCCCTTATTCAATCTCTCCATCTGGCACGCATTCTTCCTATCTTTCTACTGTCCTCTACCTTCTTCAGCATCATTGTCTTTTCCAATGAGCCATGCCTTCCCATGATGTGGCCTAAGTACAACAGCCTCAGTTTAGTTATCTTGGCTCCCAGGAAGAGTTCAGGCTTGATTTGTTCTAGGGCCCAATTGTTTGTCTTTTTGGATATAAAAGAAGTCTTCAGCAAAGCAATTTAAAGAAGAAAAGTGATGGAGAGGTCCTAGTGTTGCCTTGAGTCCCAGAATCCCAGTTGTCATTTTAAGTCCCGATTCTGGGGCAAAGATGGTGCATAAATAAAGTTGTTGTTGCTGCTCTTGTTATTTAAAGTATTTACGAATGCAGCTCTCCTACTTCCTGAAAGAGGAAGGGGAAGAAATCCTCAAAATGGCCCAAACATTATAAAGCAACTAGCCTCCCAAAGGCCAAATTTAGCCTCCAGAAAACCACCTGCTGGACTAGTTCAAGATGCCTGAACTTATGGAAAAAAGGAAATTGCAACCTTCTTTGGTTTAATAAAATAAGGCAAGTATGAATAAAAAATGTTACCGTATTTTCCTTCGTATAAGACTACTTTCTAAGCAGGGAAAGCTG
>JAIPUX010001232.1:155158560-155189193 GCA_020142125.1 Phrynosoma platyrhinos | reverse complement strand
TTAGTCCTGCTTTGAATATGCACACTGAAATCCAGCTGTAGTCCAAAGTAACTGTCTCAGGTTCTAGTCTGCTATAAACATGATTAAATATAATCCAGTCACCCACTCCTTTTTTTTAGCATCAGTTCTTGTCTTTCTTTGTCATTTAAAAACCCAAAGAGATGAAAGAAAATCAAGCAATAATACCACAAACAATAGATATGATGCAAAAACAAGAAACAAGATGACAAAAGGAAAACTACTTATCATCTTTGCCCTCATCCATAATATGGCAGGAAGAGACTGACTATTTGACTGTTTGCTGTAGCTGTTGTTATCTGCTTTTAAGTCATCTACATATAGCAATCCTGTCCTAGGGTTTTCTTAGCAAACTTTATTCAGAAGAGGTTTGCCACTGCCTTCCTCTGAGGCTGAGAGAGTATGGAGCTTATTGCACCATTAAATAAAATGTCTTACTTCTCCCAAATTCAATTTTAATTCAGACAGCATTCGGATGCTATTGCAGGGATTCTGCTGCTAAATCCACCACTCGCATCCAGCCCTGGTCCCAGAAACATTCCGGCAGCCACTTTTTAAAGCCAGAAAACTCCTGGTTTCAAAAAGAGGAGCAGTGAGTGCCCCTGGGACCCATGCTGGACCTAGGGGCAAAATCCCTGTGATAGTATCTGAATGCTGCCCAAATTAATCTGGGAGAGGTAAGACATTTTATTTTAGCAGTGTAGTAAGCTCCTATGACTTGCCCAAATTACCCAATGGTTTTCATAGCTGAGTGGGGATTTGATGTATGATCTCCCAGATTCCTAGCCCAACATTCAAGCCATTATACCATGCTGTCTCTCTTATTTGGGCATCGGAGGCTAAAATGGCTAATTACCAAAGGTCCTTACAAGTGTTCTAGCCACCTTGATATATTGAGCTAAGAGGCATTTCTGAGTTGTAGTTTAGAGCATCTCCACAAAGAGAGAATTCACTAATCCAATCTAGATATCATCGCTGCATTAAGAAATAAGGCTAGCTCTCCTTTTATGTATTTATTTCCAATATTTACATATTGATTTTCAGTTTAAAAATCCCAAAGTGGTTCACAATTTTAAAATACACACACACACACACATTCAATTAACCAGTGGCTAAATGGATAAAATACTATTACAATAAAGACAGGAAAATCCATAAAAACATAAAAAATAGAAAAATCCTTATATAATTAATGGCAGAAGCATCCAATACTGGAATCTGCATTGCAAATGCTTTCTGCAGATAAGTTCACATCTGGTGGATCAGCCAAAGCTCAGAGAAAATACTCCTGACCATAGGAAGAGGCAGTTGTAAGACCATTCATAAAAACTAAAATGAAAAAGAGACCCAGGCACTCAAGAGCAAATATTTACAGAACACAGTGTGTTTGGGCTGGTGTGCAGTTGAACAAGCAATTTCAAGCCTAGTCTCTTCACATTGTAACCAAACAATGGATGTTTCTTGTCCTGTTGGAAGTCTCCTTCCCTTTCTTATTACTAGACCAAGCCAATGTGGAACTCAGGAGGCAATCCCATTATCAAACATTGCAAATACATTCTTTCAAGGAAAGCTAGTTGCTGAAAAATTTCAGAAATTTTTGGAGTTTTAATATTTATTTTATATACCATTTTTCTGCAGGATGGCACAGATTATTTTGATCCATTTTTGGTGTCCAGTCCAGTTTTGACACAAAAATAGCTATCACTGCCTGATTATTGATCTCTACTAGAAGAAGGAGAATGGAAATATAGTCCTGTTTGTTCACCTGGGACTCCCAGCAGGTTTTGTGCTATGACTGATCATGGAAACATTGGCAGCAACCAATGTGCTTCACTAGTCCCATTCATACCTCGAATCCAAAGTGCAATGCTACACAGGGCTCTATTCCCACCCACCTAATAACTATTGCTACCATCACTGCTATCCATTTCTGGACACCTTTTTTCTTAGAAGGATGGTCTTACAGATAAAACATAGAAAAGTAAACAACAATAAAGCCAGTATATAACAATATACAGCTTTGTGCTTCTCTTCCAAACAACAATTTTTAGGGTTTTTCTGCACCTAATTGCAATTAAATGTTAATTTATGAGTGAGGTTTTTTTCAGGATTTTGAAGTCTGATGTTATCACTATGTTGAAGTTAATGCATTCTCTCTTTCCCTTTCAAACATAGGTGAACCTACAGGTTCACTTATTACATCAGTGTCAGGAATAAGTAATAGACTGGATAAGAGTGAATAAACCAAAGCTTAAAGCTTAAATCCTGACAAGACAAAAACACTATTGGTCATGTTCACTTGTACTTCCTTTGGATTGGGCTGCTCTTCCACCAAAGGACCAGGTTTGTTATCCAGAGGTGCTATTAGACCCAGCCTTATCCCTGGAGTCACATGTGTCCTCAAAGGCATACAACACCAGTTGAGACTGCTACACTAGTTCTGACAATAGATACTCAAATGTGCTTCAAATCCATCTCTAGAATGAATCAGACCTGAAGCAGACATGATATAGGGCAAACACAAAGATTTTGCATGGCTGGGTGTTTTTTGTTTGTTTATGTTTTGTTTGTTTGTTTTAAGTAAAGCCAGCTATGGGACAGGCAGAACCAAGCTGGAAAGGGATTTCAATCTACACTTTATGCAGTACCTTGGATCTATATGTCATTTTCCCCTGGGGAACATTAGAAGGCATGTGGTGATAGTAGGAGGATTAGGATCAAGAAGATGGTGCAAGGAAATATATTAACCCTCTTCTCTCCTAGTCTGATCCAACCAGCCCAGACAGATTGACTGATTTGATGAAGGAGGTCCACTCCAATAATGGATTGTCTCATATTTCTCTAATTTGGCTCTCGCCCAGCAATCTTCCCCCATTTCAATTATATACTATTCTTACATTTGCTGGAAGCTTCCCCAATCTATAAGTGGAGCCCTATGAGACAAAACTAAGTGCCTTACCTTATCTTTGTTTTCCGAGCCAGATGCTTCTAGCTTGGTCCGGATCACAAAAGGTGTAGATAGCCTCAGGAGAACTCGTTCAAATGTCGCACCAATCTTTGGATAAACAATTTCAAAGCAGTCTTCGAACTTCAGCATCTTGTGAACATCACATCTGAGTTGCTTCCTAAGTCCTTCTCCTAGCTGCAGCACCAGCATGCTGGGATCAAACATCAGGTGGAAGGGGAAAGCTCGGCAAAAAGTGTTGATGCTTATCCTCAGATCTGCGGGGGATTGGGATGTCCCCAGTGGAAGTGGTTTTGTGATATTTGCATTTTCACGCTCTTTGATAATAAAAGTAAGACAGCTGCAGTTGCCTGGGTTTGAGTCCTCTGCACACAGTTTATCATTCACAATTTGTTCCACTTCCACTTCTAGTTGGTAGATCTTCCTTGCTGCTGCCTTAACCATACCCACCATGGCAAAAGCAACAATCTGATGTGGGTGGAAGTAGTGGAGCATAAGGTTGCCTTCAGGGAGCTCTTTGCATAGGAAAGAAGATGATTCCAAAGTGGCCTGCCTTCCAAATGAAGCCCTGATGTGCTCCAGCAAAGCATCGAAGCCATTAAAGAAATCTTGCAAAGTGCCACCCACTGCTCGGAGAACCCGCTCACTCTCATCAAAGCAGATATTGAAGAATTCTGCCCCAAATTTCTCCTGCAGTTCTTCAAACTTCAACCCTGCGTGTCAATGGAGAGGTACACATCAGTATGGGACCACTGTTGCATAACAGCGTGCTAAGAAAAATGGGGATGAGGTAGAATGGGAAGAGGCACTACTATAATTTATTATGTCTGTAAGAGACATTTGGCAGGCCTGTGCCTGCCTTCTGAGGAATCTGGATTATAGCAAACTGTTGAGGAATATGGTTCTAAGTGTGGCCAGGTACACCTAGATCTTGGAGAATTCACAAATTGAACTTGGGCTGGAGGGCTACAATTCCCTACTCTATTATATCCTGCTGCCTTAGCAGAACTTCTTTCACTCACTTCTTTCAGCCCTTATCGCACTGCACTGTTATAGCACTATTATTCCACTTTAACTGTTATGGCTGGCTGCCTCTGTGGAATCCTGGGATTTGTAGTTAAGGAAAGGAAATTTAGAATTCTCAACCCAAGAACCCTTAGGCCTCATTAAACTACAAACTCAGAATTCCACAAGAGGCAAACATAGTAGTTAAAGTGGAATAATAGTGCTATACCAGCGTAGTGTGGTTTAGTATCAGACAGTTTCCCTCAGGTACATTAGCTACTAAAGTCTGATGTACACAATGAACATCACGACTGGCCCTACCGGCAGAGAAAAACCAGATGTCTCAAGTAGCAGAGTTTGGTATCACAAAAGGACTGCAAAATATATTTACTTCATTTTTACTGTAACTTCACTACCAGGAATGGGAAGAGGGGTTTATGGGATTTTCTGCCACATAAGACAAAATAACTTGGCTGACTCTGGATCCTCAGCAGCCTGAGTGGGAGAGCACCATTGGCTGTTCTGCTTAGCATGTGAAACAGTTATTGTTGTTGTTTGCCTTCAATTTATTTCTGACTTATGGCAACCCTAAGGTGGCTCTGTTATGGGGTTTTCTTGGCAGTATTTGTTCTCAGGGGGTTTTCATTTGCTATCCTCTGAGGCTGAGAGTGTGACTTGCCAGGCTCACCCAGTGGGCTTCTATGGCTGAGAGGGGATTTGATATCTGGTTTCCAGGGTCATAGTCCAACACACCACACTGGCTCTCCATATCCTTGTGCATGTGAACCAGTCACTGTGGGACTCAGAAAGTAGTCCAAATATCCTTGCCTTTCCCCCACATCACCAGCTGCCAGTTCTCTTGTAATGTTTGGGCAGGGGGCATATTCCCAAGATGTAGATGGGGGAATGAGAGAGGACAAAACAAGGGATTTTACCCTCAAATAAGTATTCTGCTCCCCCATGAAATTATAGTTTGCAAGTCTGTTGATGACAAAGTGACTTAGAGGTATCTCTTTCATAGGGCCACCATAAGTCAAAGTCAACTTATGGCAGTTAACAACAATGAAATTTTATTCCTTCCTCCAAATTTCTAACACTGAAATAACCTAAAAATTTAGTTGACCATTTAGAAATACAGTTTAGGCATCCAAAGAAAAGGGGGCAGGCAAAATTCACTGCCAGGGATGGGAAGAAGGAATGATAACAAAACACATATAAGAGTTCTAGATTGGAATTTCAGTGTCTGACTTTGCTATACTAGAAATTTGGGGACTGAAGGAACATTTGATGGAAGGGACAGAATTCTTAGATGGAAGGGCAATATCCTCATACCCAACCCCAGCTACACTCCTGAGCACTACCCACAAACATAATTATCCTGAAAGACATGCCGGTAAGACAGCTATTAGAATGGCAATAGATTATACAGCTTGTCTGAGAAGCTCATATTTGGCCTTTTCAAATTCTCTTCCATACACGCCTGGGCTTTTTGATTAACAAAAAGGTCACAATACCAAGAACTCACATTATTAAAGAAGAGAAAACAGAATGCCAACTTGCAGCATGTATTGACTTGCTTGGGTAAACTGTTACCTTAAAAAGGTTTCTGTATGAGGACAGCAGCCTGTGTTAAAATGATTGCTAATAATGTGCATTTCTCCAACCCTTTCTGGAGGAGGGTGGGATCTTTTATCCTTCACTCATAGTTTTCTCTTAGGGTAACCAGTTTTTTTCTCTGCTAAGTAGAAGTAGCAGCAGTAGAGTTCTACTAATCCAAAAGATGAGTTTCCTAAGAACCACCAAAAAAATAACTTGTCAAAATACCTTTGACATTTGCAGGTGATCAAGACAATTTCTTCCCTAATAGGGCAAGAGATGCTGGGAAGTTTTACAAAAGACCAATTTCCATGGAGACTTTCCATTCACTCTCTTTGGCTGTCAAACATCACTGACTAAAGTAATGATTTCATAAAAGGATGCAGGATGTGGCACCACATGGAATAGGGCTAGATACAGGTGCGTGGAGGAGCTGTATAACTACAGACTTCAGAGACATGGGAGTGGCTCTACTATTTGAGAGAGTTAAGTGATTGCCTTAGAAAATAGATTTCAGGTATCCTGAAAGAGAAACAAGTGGCTATTTGATTTATTATTATTCTGTTGGGAGTTCCTGCATGGCAGGGGGTTGGACTGGATGGCCCTTGTGGTCTCTTCCAACTCTATGATTCTATGATTCTGTTTTTACTGCCATGGATGACAAGAGGTGCTTGTGAGATTTCTGTTTTATGGGACACAATATAACACAACATAACACATCTGGCTTTGGACATTATATATCTTCAGGCAGCAAAACATCTGAAGTGTTGGACTTTATCACACAGGGCAAGAAACTGCAATAACATCAAGCCAGAACTCTCCCTGGAAGACAAGATGATTGAATTGAGCCTGTCGTACTTTGGCTAAATAATGAGAAACTAGAAAAAACAATAATGCTAAGAATGGTAGAGAGGAGAAGTTGGAGGGAAAAACTCAAGCAAGATCAACTGACCCAGGGGAGTCATAGGCATGGGTTAGCAGGGACTGAGAAGAGCAGTGGAGGACAGAGAGTCATGGAGGTGTCTCATCCACGGGGTTGCCATGAGCTGGAGTTGATTCCAGGGCAGTTAACAACAACAACAAAACAGCTGGTTAATAGTGTCTTTTGTTGGGACTTTTCACATGACATCCCCCCTTTGTTATCTTAACTAGAGACTGTTTGGCATGGCTATCTTTTCATTCACCCAGAACCTCTGTGAATAACCTCCTTTCCAGTTTGGTGGTGCTAGTATATGAAGTGCAATTGATCAATTCTGCCTTAATCCCAATTTTGGGCTGTCTGCAGGCAGGCTTTAGATGTTTCTTGTGCTTTGCTTGCCAGTGGTCAGGGATGAAGGAGCTTTGATTCAAGCAGATGACATTAATTGCTGATAGATAATCATTTCTGTCTGCCATCCATTAGTCTACACTGAATTAAGAAGTCTTCCCCACTCTCCAGAGGAAAAAAAAATAAGGTAAGAGTCTTTTTAATTTATATTTCTTTGAGGCGTTGGTGTGTGTGCCAAACTAGACACACACTGAGCAGTACTGGGTGGGCAGTGCCAAATGCTGCATGTGATAAGGTAATGCCAGAAAGATTATGAAGGTGCAATAAAGAAGGGAGCAGTTCCAATAGGACAGTGCTTCTGAAAAGAATGCAATTTTATTGGGAGAACAGTTTGGTGTGATAAAGTCCATTGTTTGTGAAGGCTAGAAGAAGGTGCAATATTTTTAAAGAAGTTGTTACTAGTTGTCCATTTCCTCATTCAAATGGTTCATGAGTGCAAGCTTCTGTACTACATGCAATCCACATATATGGGGAGGAGTAAAAAACAGGAAGTAAATACAGATTTGATACATTTAGACACATTGTATCCTAACACTAGCCAATGTTTTAAGGTCTAATCTGAATCAGTGTTCCTCAATCATTGATTAAATTATAGGTGTTACTTTGTCTCCAATGGATGTCTAAAATCGAACCGGGTGTCAATTGGGATATACAACCTTTATAAAAATGCTTGAGGGCAAGGAATCAAAGATTTTTGGAGGGAAGTCAATCATAGTGATGTTCAATAGTCTGAACTTTAATATATACAGTCAGTCCTCCATATGTACAGATTCGTCTTCCATGGATTCAACCATCAGGGCTTGAAAACATTCAAAAATATATACATTCCAAAAAGCAAATCTTGATTTTGCCATTTTATATAAAGGACACCATTTTATTACATCATTGTATTTAATAGGATTTGAGCATCCATTGATTTTGACATCCATGGAAGGTCTTGAAACCAAACCTCAGTAGATACCAATTGATCACAATATAGTGATGTGGGGCAAATTTCTTTTTTCCTTTCTAAATTAATGTTTCCAAAACTATTAATTCAAAGTCACTGGCATAGTTTTGGACAAGATGACCACTGGGATCCCTTCCAACTTATGTTCTGCCTGAAGCAGAACAACAAATAGTGTCACTGCCCCTATTCCTTCCTATGTCAAGGTTCATTATACCCAAGACTGGCTTATATTTGCACCTAAGACATAAAAGAAATCCCACAAGTATCTTTCCCGAGCAATTCAACAATGCCATAATGCTAAATTGAATAACTAGCTCTTTGCTGTCCTTCAAAGGCACTCAAAATTGCTGCCTGAGGCAGCCAATTCACTTTGCCTAAGGACAGAGTTGGCCCTGAAACTGATCCATTTCCAGGCAACAACTTTTCCTATTGAGTACTTGCCAAGAGCACTTTGTACATCTGCATGCCAGGAAAGTGAGCAGGTTTGCTGCCATTGGTATGGAGAACTGATATCTCACATCACTGTATGTAGGTCAAACCTGACATGGAATGGGAGGGAAAACTGTCTGACAAAGTGTCATCTCTAGGACTCTAGTTTAAGACTTTCAAAGACTGTATTTTTGGTTGTAACTTTCATATGCAACATAGTAAGAAGCCATGGTATCGTTGCAAATTATGTCTAGATTAAGAATACCAAGGAGGAAAGAAGTATGTAGAACCCAGTCATTTTTCTCTAGTATTTTTTTCATCTAAAATGGAATAGAGAATTGCTTTAGCCAAGGGTGTTTTTTAAGGAAGTACTGTAAAAGACTATGTCCATTTTTTTAAACTGCAATATTTATTTGCTAAGGGCATGAATTAGGTACTTTGTATAATATAAATATTCAGCAGCCCCTATGATATCAGTAGAATTCCCACAGGGCTACAAGAATCATTATATAATCTGCATGGCTCATCGTCCTCTGAATTTGCCTGGGTTTCACTAATTAAAAAGTTTTATATGCAGAGGGAGAAACAGCAGGTTTGGAACCTCCTTCCAAGGAAGTTAAGTTGTCCCCCTCTCCACTGTCCTTCTGTAGATAGCAAAGCTCTTTTTATTCAAATGTTTGGAGTGGGGGTAGGTGGATTGAAACTGAATGGTTGCTGTGGAGAGAACTTTTAATACATGGGTGATGTGCCTTTTTACTGAGTTGCCTTCAGATTGCTCTTAATTCAGATCTGTGATAATATATTATAATCTGTTTCAGTGGTTTCAATATGACAACTATGTTCATATTTTGGACTAGCTTTTAAAAAAATTGTTGTGAGCCATCTTGAATCCCAGGTTGAGTGAAATTTGGGTTATTTTTTTTAAAACAACAACAACAACAACAACGCATGGAGTGGCAGAGGTAGGAATAATGTAGTTCTCCAGATACTGTTGGATTGCAACTTCTGGCAGTTCTTGCCAGCATGGCCTGTGCTGAAATATGCTGGGGGTTATAGTTCAATGTCTGGAGGACCACTTGATTTGTATACATCATCCTCTGAATTTGCCTCCACTTTATTCTCTGGGGCTAATCATGTTTTTTCATCATTTCAATAGGAGTTACTTCCAGGTCTGTTTGCTTAGAACAGTCAATAGATTGATTCTATACATGTTTGCAAACCAAGTACTACTAAATTAAATAGTGCTAATTCTCACATGAATGTGCAGAGGATTATAGCCTTTAAGGTGGGGATGGGCAACTCTCATCCCTGCATAGGATTTTGTGCAGCTGCAGTGTTTCAATGTGGCCACCTTTTCTGTGACCAGAAGTTACACTGGGGTCACTTCTAGGAGCCCCCAAGCCAGGATTTAACCACAAAGCTGCCCCCAGATGTGTGTTTTTCAGTTAAAAGAGCATCTATAGACAAAAATATATCACAGTCAGAGGGACATGAGGAACAAGGACAACATGGGAACTATTACTCCCATCCCACCCCCAAAAGTTTATGGACTGCATGATTCTCATCCCTGTGCTAAAGGATTAAATCTGACTTGATACCACTTGTGTTCAACCATAAACTATGGTTAATCCAATCCAGGATCCCTTGTTACACAGTGAAACACTTAATGGAAGTTACTTTTCTGTTGCTAATGGATTTGAAATTTTATTACCTACCTTTTATTGGCCTGTCCCTAGTCCCCACATGGCCAAGGAGAGTGGCCTCTGCCTGCATCGAGATCCCTTCAGACCATCTTAATTGACAACAGAAGGAACATCTGAGACAAAATGTAGGCCTATGACTCTAACATTGTCACTTTTCTTTTCTTTGCCTGATTAAGAAGCCAGTGAAGCTTTGAAAGCCTTCATTATGTATTTTGTGTATTTTAGTTGGACTAATAAACGTATCACTGTTTTGTGGTTTTTGGTTTTGTTATACAAAAAATCTGATGAATTCTTGGCATCATTCAGAATATGATCCTCATGTTACATATCAGTTTGTGGCAGCTGTAAAACATATTTGCACAGTCTCTCCAAATGCTATCATAGCCAACTGTGTAGATGATATGTTAATTTGACCTCTGTTTTTATTATGATACAATGTTTTTCATCCAGATTTTGTTTGTAACAGCTGATAGTCATATACAATAAATATTTGACTGAGTTGTTACTACAGCTTGACACTTCACTTGAAGCTACAATTTACTAGGGAACTCAGGTTAATGTAGATAAATGTGGGGGAGGTCTCTATGTAAGTGGAGGGAGAATACATTCATGATACTGGCTCTTGATGTACAAATTGTGGTTTGGAGGAACCCATCATTACATCTATAGTGGGCCAGCAGAGGCTCTTGTTATTAACTACTGTCATTACTTGTATTTTTATTTTAAAATATTCACATTTTTTATTTTTTCCTTTTTCTTTTCTAACATTTTGATAGACTTGCAATATAAGACTGAAAAATTGAAAGAGATTACAGAATACTGCTCTTTGGTAACAGCTGCAATACTGGTATATGCAAAATATTGAAAAAAACAATACAACTCAAAATACAAATGACTGAATAGAAAAACTTATGGATTTGGCCAAATTAGACAAGTTAACAAATTTATTAAAAGAGAACACTTTATATATTTCTCAAAAGAACTGGCAAGCCTTTATAGACTATCTAGCTATGGAAAAAGGGAACATTCTAACTATAAGAAGGAAATACTTCCAGTATTGAATACTGTAATACAAGGAAATAATTTGTACTATATGGAAATATAGTTATTATGGTAGATGTAATGTGGAGAGGAGCAATAGTACAGTATATACTTGATTATAAGTTGACCTCATGTATAAGTTGAAGGCAGGTTTTGTGGCCAAAATTATGGATTTTGATATGACCCATAGATAAGTTGAGAGTGAAACTTAAGGGCATGCAACAAAGGATGTAAAGGAGGGAGCAAAGGAAAATGATGCCAAAGAACTTACAAAATTCCAGCAAGCATAACTGTTTGTGCTCATACTAAAGGCTGGGTGGATGAGAGAGTAGAGGTGAGTCACTGCTTCCAGAACAGATTACATTCTTGTTTTTCACCAGAGAATGGTCCCTTTTTTTGGAGTTAAAGTACAACAGTTACATTGACCCGTAGAATAGTTGCTTCAGGTTTTTTGAGTCAATTGTTTTACTAAAATTTCTAGACTTATACATGAATATATACAGTAATTATAAATTGATTTACTACAATCAGTGAAGAATGAGAACTTATTTTAAATGGGTGATGGGGATAGGGATAAGATTTGGTGTAACTTTTGTGTGCTTCTTTCTGTTTTGTTTATTGTATATTGTATATATATGAAACATATATCTTATTTAGGTGTATATTGTTTGTTTTACTGTTTGTTTTTGGTTTTCAATTGGAAAAAGAAAAAACATTAAAAGAAAAAAATAAAATTGTGATCTGGAGTTTTCTCTTTAGTCTGGGGCCACTGCGAGCAATAGCAGTAGCAGTAGCAGTACAATAGCAAGTACATTTCTATACCACTTATCAGTGCACTTAAGCACTCCCTAAGCAGTTTACAATGTGTAAGCTAATTGCCTCCAATATGTTGGATACTCATTTTAGCAACCTCGGAAGGATGCAAGCCTAAGTCAAGCCTGAGCCCCCTGGCTGTTACTGAACTCACAACCTTATGGTTTGTGAGTGAGTGGCTGCAGTACATGCATTTAACTACTGTGCCACCAGGACCCCAGAAATTTGGAGGGTTTTCCTGGAAACAGTAGAGGCTGATCGCTCCAATGTCAGTGGGGTTGTGAATCCACTGGGTTTCAGTCCAAACTTTAAAGGAGAAGTCCAAGATGGGAATAGGATTCAGCAGCTTGGATAGCACCAGTAAAGTTTGGGCTAAAAGCCATAGCAGATTCACCACTGACACAGTACAACTCCCACTAACGTGGAAGTCACAAGTGACTACTGATTGGGGACCTTTCCTTTTCAATGACTGACTTTTTTTTGTAAAAGACTTCTTCTATTAGTTGAACCACTCAGTTCAGTTAATCTTCTCCATCCAGCATCATTTGTTGTCTTCTTTCTATCCCCAAGCAAAATAGCCAAATTCAACCTATGAAAGAGTATATGCCAGTTGCCAAGGCACCAATATGTCATGTTGCTTACAGAAATCTGTTTCCATTGCAATAGGACTGATAAAGAAATGGAAGAACAACCCTGCTTATTTGGTTATAAATGCACTTGCTAAAAAATGCAAACACAAAAGGCAAAGGGTTTCCCATGATATTTGCAAACAGTTGCAATCTCCTCACACAGTTTTTGACACACTATAAAGTGTGAGAATCACAAAGCAAAATGGAAGCTTATTCTAGTTGCTTGTAAATCCCTGGAAAAGCACTGATGAAGCAGTCCACCAGGATTTTCTCCCACTAGAGAAATTGGAGAGTAGAGAATATGCAGTCTGATGGGTTATGCTCCTATGTGCTCTCGTGCAGGCAGACATTGGAACAGAAGTCACTGCCTTCAGTTGAATCATACAATTTTTATATTTGTTGTCTGCCATGGAAGTGAGAATCATCCCAGTACAGGTACAAGAAAAGTTAGGGTTACTGTACAAAAGGAGAAGTTTGCTTCTAGATGGGAAATGAGGAGGCCCATTATCACCTGTACATCCCTGCATGGGCTTTTAAATATTCACTGAATCAATTCTTACACTCGTGGCACTTTTTGAAGCATGTCTAATGCATATATAAGAGATAGCCTCTTCCATCCTTTGGAACTTCTCATGTTGGGAAAAGCTCTTCCCCTCTGTTGTCCTTCTGGTGGCACATCAAGACCACTTTATTCAGATACGCCTTTGGCAACTGACTTTGCTTGCTGTGGAAAGAGTCTTTTAGCATACTATCAAACAATTTTATCTGTGGAGTCAAATATTCAGTGTGGAGCAGCACTAAATCTAGATACAATGGGGATTACAATAAGAGACTGCTACTGTCTTCAACTGCTGCTTCCCAAATGCACTGAACTCCCCACTGAAGGAGACAGAATGCTTGCCTAGAATGACATTTTTGGCTGATCCAACAGGCAATTCTTACATACATAAGATGTTATATCACAATGATGGTTGTGAGCAACAGACTGTAGAATGGGCCTTCATGAATAAAACAAGAAGGGAGACTTAGAAAATGCCTGCAGGTAAATAAGAGGACATGACATAAATGTACACAGTACCGAGTATGTTTGCTGTACACTGGAGAATTCCTGAGACATCTTCAGTTTCATCATTGCCAGAGTGGTCTGCGTAGGAGCATCGGTTAGAGATATTGTGGAAGTTCTTTTCAGCATCCCTGTAACTAGAAAGAAACATAAAACAGCTGTATGAAAGCAAGACAAAAATCAGGTATAGCATCCAAAATTAAATATCTAGATGGCTTTGTTGAAGAAAAATCAGAATGACTTCAAGGAGACTCCTGACACATTAATCTCTCAGAGTTTGTCTGGAAGTGTCAAAATAGACTGGGAGTGATTCTCAAATCTTGGACATCCAAAAAGCTTTTTGACAAAGTTGGTAATCACAGGTTGCATATAAATTTATCAGGCCTGGGATGAGAGAACAAATCATCCTACTGCTATTGCCTGATAACTGTTTGAAGAGCCAGAAGTAAATATTAGGGGAGGAAATGATCAGTTTACCCAGTAGGTTACCCCAGGATTTAGCAGTCAGTGGCAGCTAGTGGCTTCCAAGTCACTCTGGGTTTTAATCCAAACTTTAAAAGAACTACCAAAAACCTATCTGAAAGACTCCTATAATGTACCTGACCTTCACCTTCTTTACAGCTTCTCCCTTTCTTCCTCTTTGCTCTCTCTCTCTGTTCAACTGTTATCAGAATTCTGGGAAGTTTCAGCTTTTTGTCAGATTGTTTCAGGGGATTTCAGAAATTCATTTTTCTTTTCATTTGCATGTAGAAATGACAATCACATTTTGGGTGATGAGATACAGCCAAATTTGTAAACTTGATTGTTAAGGATGATAAAAACACAAGCAGACTATGAAAAAGGATCTCCAACTTAAGTTAACAGGAGGGGGATGGTAGTATAAAGTTTATATTAGTATAAAGAAGAGCAGGGCAATATGCTGTATGTGGCATCCCACCCATGTCTGGGGGCCTCCTGGGGTCCCTACTGTGACTGCTCCTGAATATCCTGCTGTGGTGGCTGTGAAAAGTGGTGTCAATTCTTTTAAAACAAGGTGCATGCTACCTACGTGTCTGGTTTGCAAGTATAACCAACCACCCAGGCAAGGTCCAGTTCCTTGGGAACTCTGGCCAAAGCAAGCTATCAGTTTGAGACAACAGTGAAATCTTGCACAGGATTGTTGTAAGAGATAGTTATAAGAGGGATCCATTTAAAGAGCTGAGGTTGTAGATTGTTTGAGGCACTGGATTTTTATTTATCTTTGCTTAGCTGTTCTGCTTTGATGTTCAGGGCTTTTAAATTTTTAAATTGTATTTTATTATTCTTTTACACTTTCTAAATGGCTAGAGGTTTGAGAATACTGCTGTGGCTGGAGGCTTGATAGTTTGCCTTTTGGATCACCTAAGACTAAGGCTATAAAAGCCTATGTCTTATGAGTGAAACCTCTGTCAGAGACAGCCCAGTTTATTTTACTACATCATCTCACCAAGTCAAGGAGCATAGTATCCAAAGCCAGCCAAGGTATTCTGGTACATGAGGCAGATAATCCTACAAGCACTTTTCCTCATCTCCAGCAGAAAAAATATGAACTGCCAATTTGATGCCCTTTCATAACACCTGCAGTCTCCTGCCTAAGGTCATTGCTTCTCTCTGCTTAATGGTAGGCTCAGTCTTGGCCTCAGTATACTACTGGACTCAACAGAGCAGCTCTGTAGGAAAGGTCTCTGTTTCCTAGAAGGGAGCTCTTAGCTCTGCTAAATGAGAAAGAGAAGGAGGACAAGGGCTCAGTGCACATCTCTCCTAAATGCAGTTAATCATAGAGAACAATATGCTTGTATTTGAGTGGAAATGCATGTGCATTTACAATATCGCTAGATGGAGGATTAAGTAAGCACATGGGTGAGCCTGACATATGGCACAAGCAGAATCAGGGAGCATTTTATAGTACTGGAACTTCCCAATTGATATCATGCTGTCTCCACAGAGGGATTGTGAGCTGACTAGAAGGCAAATACTACCCAAGCTCCAGAGAACATCCGGGAAGATATCCAGACCCTTCTGAAGGGAGGAATCTAATCACCACTAAGGAGACATTTGGCAGTGATTACAAATCTCCTATCGAGAGTAATGGGGGAAGGATGAGTACAGACAAGGCATGCCATTTCAGGTGGTGTGCTGCCTTTCTAGACCCTGTATTCAAGTAGTACAATTGTCCCCCCATATCTATGGGGGATTGGCTCCAGGACTCCCTATGGGTATTAAATTCTGTGGATAATCAAGTCCCTTATATAACAGAGAGATGACAGGCTGGAGAGCCTGAGGATCTGTGAAATGGTGGAAGGCATGAATATGTACCAAACCCTATGCCTGGATTACCACCATTTCACAGATCCTTAGTTTCTCTCCAGCCTCATCTCTCTGTCCATCCTCATGCCTCGTGTCTCTCTCCAGCCTTGTATCTCATTCATTTCAAGCTTTTGAATCCATGCTTGACTGAATCCACTGATCTGTAGCCCATGGTTACAGAGAACTGACTGCAACTGAAAGGCTGCCACAACTCATCAAATCTACTGACTACTAGCTGCTCTTGCTAATCAATGTGAGAACTACTGATGCAGGCAGCCAAGCCAAATCTTGAATGAAGCACCAAAGACTTATGTAGCTCTAGGTAGGAAACAGAAGAAAGTGGGCTGCAACTCTTGTTTTCAGCACTTTCCTGGAACTGACAATAACACCTTCACAGAAGCAAGATATGGATGCATTGTGGTTATCCTGGCATCTGCTAGAAGACTGTCTCTGCTAGGAACTGAGCAGCTGATATTTTTTTTACATATCTTGCTGACAACTACATCCTGCAGAAGCTGGAAGACGGAAGGTTATCTGCTGTTATAGTGTGGTCAACAGGGAAGGATTGATTGATAAGGTAAAAGTGGTGGGAACCTTATGGAGAAATTACCATGTCACAGAATTTTAAAGCATGTTTGGTCGTAAATCCCGGATTTCAGGAAAGCTGATTTGAAAGAGCACAGATAAATGGAGGTCAGGTGCCATCGTTAGAAATTATGAAAGAGAAAGGGATTAAAGATGGATGACAGATCTGGGAAAATGAAATAATCATAGCACAGTTGGAATAAAGGGAAGAGCCAAAAAAGATAAACAGATTGGTCCTTGAACAGAGTAAGCCTAAAATCTCCCTGGAAGCCAGGATGACCAATCTGAGGCTGTTGTACTTTGTCCACATCATGAGAAGGCATGACTCATTAGAAAAAAACAATAATGCTAGGAAAGGTAGCAGGCAGTAGACAGAAAGAGACACCAAGCCAAATGGCTGGACTCAATCAGGGATGTCATATCTGTAAGTCCTAAGCAGAGCAGTGGGGGGGGGGGGCTTCAAGATGTCTCATCCATAGGGTCACCATGAGTCAAGGTTGACTCAAGGGAGCTAACAACAACAATGAGAAGACAAAATGCATAGACAGATCTCCAACAAGCTGAGAATTTAAACAGATGTGTAGAGGAGAAGAAAGAAAAGATATACAGTGGGTCCTTGTTATCTGCTGGGATTTGTTTTCAAGACACACACACATGGGGATAACAAAATCCATGGATGCTCAAGTCCCATTAAATACAATGGCATAGTAAATTGGTGTCCCTTATATAAAATGGAAAATCAAGGTTTGCTATTTGGAATTTATTATTATTTTTAAATATTTTCAAGCCATGGATACTTGAATCCATGGGAAAAAAATCTGTGGATAAGGAGGGCCAACTGTATAATCAAAGATGGCTAAGCAAAATAGCTGCAGCTTTTAAGAAAGACTCGTGAAGAATTCTGAGCAGAAGAAAAGGACTCATTGTCTTTGTCGGGAGAAAGAAGAGGATGGGATAGATCCACTGCCCCCCTCCCCAGCAAGATGGTTACTTTTTAAAAGATAATTAATAAGCCAGTTTTTGTCTTGGTTGTCATAAATCTGGGAAAAGGAAAATAGATGTTATAAGAAAAGACTTTTCTTCCCAGAATAACTGAGAAACGGTTAGAGAACTTCTAGCTGTTTTAAATGAATTTATGTCTCCAGTGCCAGATGAGCATCCTAACGCTTAAAAAGTCATTGTCTAAAATCTTTCATAAATTTTGGAGAACAGCAAACTTCCTGAAGACTGGAGATGGACAAATGTTCCTGTCTTCCAAAAGTGAAGAAAAGCATTTCCTCAAAATTACAGAATCATCAGCCTGATGGTAAATTTCTAGCTTATTAAGTGGCTGGCCTGTGACAATCTACAAAAGAATGTACTTATTACTGAGGATCAGCAAGACCTAAGCAGATCAGATTAATATGAATGTATCAAGACTAGTTCATCCAGACCAATCATATTTTCAGTTTGATAGTTGAATAGACGATGGTGATGTCACAGAAAGAGAATACCTCAATTTGTGACAGTGTTGTTCAGATAACGCCTGTCTTTGGAAACAAGATGGTAAATTCCTGGTTGATACCACTATTTCTTGAATCCACAGCTGGCTGAATGCTCATTAAATGGCTCAATTTCAAATTGGAAGTAGGTCTGAAGCAGAGTGCCATAGGGCTCCTGCCTGGGTCCTGTGATTTTCAACATTGTTATAAATGACTTGGACAAAGGAACAGAGGAGGTGCTTATCAAGCATAGAATACAAAAAGATTAAAAATTATTTTGATAGGTTGGAATTGTGGGCTGAAATTAAGTGGAAATTCAACAAACTAAAATGTAATCTTCCAGCTAGGTACAAAAAATGAAATGCCTAACTACATCTTAGCAGTCGTGTCCATTCAGAGGATCTAGGCCAGGGGTAGGCAACCTTTCCCCTTTAAGGGCCGAGGGACTTCAGCTCCCAGAAGCCTCAGCCATGTTGGCCAATAGTCCCATGTTGGCCAATAGCTCCTGGGATTCTGGGAGCTGAAGTCCCTTGGCCCTTAAAGGGGAAAGGCTGCCTACCCCTGATCTAGGCATCTATACCTAGTTAACATGCACCAGCTGCATGAAGCAGCTGCTTAAAAACTGAATACAATCTCTGCCTCCAGTCAGAGAAAAAGTATCCACATCATGATAGGCAACTATCATGGTCTACTCATTTGGAGTACTGTGTTCTGGGTACTACATTTTAAGAAAGGGAGGTGGGCAGCCAAGTGGATCTGGATATGTTTAGTCCAGATGACTGGTGTATAACATGATTTAAAATAAATGACCTGTTGCTTCTGGAAAGATCTGGAGCCCTCCATCCTCATGCCACCATGGCTGTCTGCACGGACAACCCACTGGGCTGCTCGGTGCATCTGCCACTACCACAGATTGCTAGTTCTGAAGTCATTGCTGGGCACCTTGTTCTGACCGCAGAAATGAATGATCTTTGGTGACAAGGGATGCTACAGGTGGCGCAATAGGATGCATGTGCAAATAGCCATGGCGGTAAGAGAGTGGAGGGTTCCAAACATTCCTGGAAGATTTGGAGCAATTGGTAACTTTTTAAAAAAACTGTATTAAAATATGTTATTTCTGAGTTATATCCCAGTTATTTGGGATAAACATATCCAGCTCCACTGCAGAATGCGCTAGACCAGACTGCTCACACCCGAACTAGAGTTTCAGCCAGAATGGGAGGGAAACAGACCTTTTGGCCAATGCAGACAAGGCCTTTGACAAAACACAAAATAGCTGAGGAGTTGTTCCCTTCTCAGGTATAAACCAGAGTTCTGATATAAGTAGCTATAAATAACTAGATATTAGTAATTTCCCTAGTAATAAAGATACAACCATGTTACATTACAAATATAATTTAACAAGAGATTTATTTATTTATTTATTTATTTGCACTGTAATAGCAACTTTTAGTTGCTCGTCTAGTTACAAGAGAAGGGTATCACTAAATGGAGGAAGGAATACCACATCAATCAAGTACTGACTTATTCTATGCTTTGTGGTCTTGAGGTAACAATGGGCTCATTCCCACTATGATTTGAAGGGAATTGCTGATTGTTTTATATGTGCTTCATTCCCATTAGAAACTGTTTCTTTTTTTTTTCTTTTTTAAATAATTTTTTAATTAAATTTATTAATTAAAAACAACAACATACACACATGTTTATACACATACACATAGAAAAACTTACAAAAAAAACCCTTGTACACATTTCATATTTTATACACGCTCAGATTGGGGTATGTTCAAGTACTTCATTTAATTCGTCTACATCCGACTATGGGGGGATGCAGACCAGGGCGTCGGAGACGCCCTGGTCCGGAGCGCCGCCGGAGTTCAGCCTCCGGACCGCGGTGCTCCTGCGGCGCATCTAAAAGGAGCACCAAATTGGCGCTCCTTTTAGATTTAAGGGAAAGTGCGCCCCAAAAGCGGCGGGCGCACTTTCCCTGGTTCAAACGCCACGGCGCGTTCAGCTGCCACGGTGTGAGGGCAACCCGGAAGTGCCAGTCGTGCGGATGGCCGGTGCTTCCAGGGGCGACCTCAGGAGGAGGAAGGGCCGCCGCTTGTGCGGCTGCCCCTCCTCTTCCCTGCCCGGAAGACGACTCTTTTAGTCGTCTGCCAAGGCAGATACACTCTTTTATCTCTTTCTTTCCTCCTCCTCATCTTCCCCTTTCTTTCTTTTATTTTCTTGTCTTCTACCCTTCCTCTTCATCCATCTCTCAACTCAATTTCTCTTCCCCTTCCTTCCTTCTTTCTTTCCAACATCATCTTACCTTCCACTACATACCTTTTCTTTCCACCCTGTACTTATCTCCTACCAATCTCTCTCGCTTAGTCCCTACTTTCTCTTTCCCTCTTCCTTTCTTCCTTCTCTCTTTCTTTCTTCTTACATTCGCCCCAATATAAAAACTTCCTGTGTACCTAACTTCACTGGATGAAAAAGTGTTAGTATTGACCTCCTTGTTCCTAAATGTTTATGTTCATAATTCCATATTAATTCTCGCACAGTTATGTGCAGTGTTTATTTTCCCTCTTATATATAGCAGCACTTTTGTTGTTGTACCTTGTGTGAGTACCTCCGTGTCTTCTTAGCAAAATTTTCACAATATTTGTTGCATTTCTATTTTAAAAAGCTTTGTACCAACTACACTATTATATTGAAAGTTTTTTACTGCTTCTTTATACCCCTCTCTCCCTACAGAAAAACTTAAAAAACGATTGTTGCTAACTTGCCCCAATACTTTTCTAAATACTTTATTACAGGTCTCCATTCACTAGAATTGTTTTCTGAGCTTTTCCCTCTTAGATGTTTGGTCATTATGTCCATTTCAATTGCATCGTAGAATTTAACAATCCAATAGTTCATCTTGGGCACATATTTCTTTTTCCAAAATTGACACAATGTTATCCTTGCGGTAGTTACTAAATAAAATAACACTTTTCCTACTTCCTTTTCCAATTCTTTGTCCCACATGTTTAACAAGTGTAATTCGGGTTTGAAAGCTATTTCCTTCTTTAAAATTATTTTAATTGTTTTACTTACTTTAATCCAGTAGCCCTCTACTTTTTTGCATGTCCACAAACAGTGGTAAATTGTTCCCGGTTCTTTTCCGCATTTCCAACATAAGTTACTGATGGTTGTATAAATTTTAGCATTTTTTTCCGGGGACAAATACCATCTGTAATAGATCTTGTAAAAGTTTTCCCTAAGTCTTTGTGAAGTGGTATGTTTTAGTACATTTTTCTATGCAAATTCCCATTGTTCAAAATGAATTGGATAACCAAAATGTTTGGCCCACTGAATCATAGTTTCTTTAACGGTTTCCTCTTCTAAATCCCATTTTAACAGAAGTTTATAGAGTTTCCCTATCCATTTTTTTTCTTCAAACCAATTTTTTTCTAGTTCGTTATAGTTTAGATTCAGACCCTTTTCCTTTCTGTCTGATTTATAACATTCATTTAGTTGTAAGTATTTAAACCAATCTAATTTGTATCCTTCATCCAGTAATTCTTTTTGTGTTTTTATTCTATAATCTTCATCTTTCTTCAATAAATTATTATAAGTGATCCATTTGTTGTTATACCTCATTTATCTTCTATGTATCGCCTCATGTGGGGAAAACCATTTCGAAAATTTGGGCATAATTCTATCTTTATATTTTTGCCATACCTTTAAGAGAGGTTTTCTTATACAATGGTTGTTAAATTCTTTATTAATTCTAACTTTGTCATAGCATAAATAGGCATGCCAACCATAGCATAGACCTTCCCCTTCCCATTGGAAACTGTTTCTGGTGTGAATGCGACCGTTTGGACTCACTTTGAAGCGAGACAAATGCAAAAAAAGTTGCTCTTTTTGGACACTACTTTTTTGGTGGTTCTTTTGAAAAACAGCAATTCAGAGGAGTGTTCAACCAGTGGGAATGACGAATCTGAATCGCATCTTTCTTTCTCTTTCCCCTCTTTCCTTTTCCCCACTTCACACGCACATACATCTAGGCTCCGCCAAGGGAGGGAGCGAGTGAGGTGAGGAAATGAAATTTTATTCTTGATACCAAGAGAGATGGAAAGAAAGAGACACTTCCAAGGCAATTCCAAATTATTGTTTCTCTCAGCAGAAAAAAAGAAAAGAGAGTGACAGCAAGGGCTAGGCAAGGGTTTCTCCTCCTTCCTCTTCTTCCTCTGACCCCCCCCCCCCAATGCCATGCTTTTGTGTGGCCCAGAACAATGCCAGGCAAGCCTTCTCCTCCCTCTTGGTGGCAAAGAGGAAATGGAGCAGCTAGGAAGAACACCCCTGGAAAGGAGGGGGTTGGGGGGGACCTTCTCCTTCTTTGCCCCCTTCCCAGCCAGCCTCCCCAAAGATGTCCCTCGTCTTCTTCCTCTTCTGTCCCCAGGCAAGGGGGACTCTGAGTCCGACACCTCTCCTCCCAGCAATCAGGCCAGCCCAATAAGTTGGGATGGCTCCATTTAGAAAGAAAAACAGCAGAATTAGAGTTCATCCACAGACTGCAGTCCATCAGCAGTGGACTGAACAAAGATAACAGTTTCCTGGCACACTACACATATTTCAACACTGACCCCATCCTCATGGGGATGCCCTACACTCATCTGTTCTCTTCATCTACAGGCTAGTTTCCAATACCAAACTGGACTTGCCACTTCATTTCCATACACAAAGGATTTTAAATTTGAACTGGCATTCTTTCACACCAATGGCATATATAGATCTGTCCCTGGCTTTCCACTCAACCAAACGCAACTGAGGAAGTAGACTTAAGTCTAGGAAGGCTCATGCTAATGACATCTTTCAGTTAGTCTCAAAGGTGCTACAAGATCTCTCTACATACTGACTGTACAGACTAACACAATTATATCTTTGAATTCTACTGCTTTAGCTGTGGGTTTGTGCTCTGGCAGGGGGCTGGACTGGATGGCCCTTGGTATCCTTTCTAAGACTATGCTTTCTTTAATTCTAAGGAGAGGTATAGAGCAGAAATGGGAGGAGAGAAGGGAATAAAGAGTATGCTGGAGGTAATGCAACAGAGACACAGAGAGAGGATTTCTTTAGACTTCAAGGTCTAGGTATCTACACTTTTTTTAAAAAGAGCAGTTCCTTTAGCAGAAGGTTTCTGTTCCCTTTCATCCACATCTGATCCACATTCCATATCCAGCTCTACTCAAGGATGCATAGGTGAATCCCCAAACAACAGCTGCCTCTCTCACTCTACCCTGGGCAGCTCTCCAGACATGCCAGCACTATGAACACCAGAGAAAGTATTCAGAGCTAGACTTGATGAAAAGGTTATAGAACACATAAGGACAAATCCCGAAAGCTCAGAGAGTTTCAGAAGCCTGCGATGAATTTTAAATACATACTTCTGGCTTGACACGAACAGTATGCCACAATTGCCTGGGTGTCTGAGGGCCTTTGCAGACTGCCAGAAATAGTGCAAATTGAGTCCACTTTAACTGCCCTGACTCAGTGCTAGGGAATCATGGGAACTGTAGTTTATTGTGGCACCACAGCTCTGACAGAGAAGGCTCAATGTCTCAGAAAAAAATACAATTCCCATGATTCCCTAGCACTGAGCCAGGGCAGTTAAAGTGGACTCAATTTGCACTATTTCTAGCAGTCTGAAAAGGCCCTGAGCAATTACAAAAAAGTCAAGGGCACAATCTGACACACATGTGCCATTTACCAGTCTTACTTAACCAATGTGGTCCTGGGAGATGATGTATCTATACTCCCTATAGCCCAGAGTGGGAATCCTGTGACCCTCCAGATGTTGTGGGACTACATATCCCAACAGCCTTAGCCAGCACAGGCAATTGTGTGGTATGCTGGCCGCTGCAGCTCAGAAACATCTGGATGGACACAGGGTTCTCTCCCTTGGCCTAGCATAACAACCAGAATAACAATCTGGAATAACAATCCGGAATCCAGAACACATTACTAGAAAACAAAACAAAAGCAGTTATCATTACTGAGGTACGTTCAAGTGGTAAAACATAGCAGTTGGATTGTAAATTTAGCCCCTTATTTGATGCTGCTGTCTGTTCAACTTTTAGCAGATGTGGGAGAAGCTGCTATTCAAAATACAATTCCTAGAAACATGTTGGCTAAACTGGTTAAAAGTCTATAGGAGCTGTACTTCCCCAAAGTAACCTTTCCAAGCTCTGATGGGGATGTTGGACTCCAACTCCCATCAACTCAGACTTAGCTAATTTAATCAAATGCCAAGGGATGATGCATGTTGCAGGCTAAAAACATCTGGCGGGTCACAAGTGGCTAAATCCCTGTTTTAATCTGTGTTTGCAACTAACATTGGGAACAACCAACTTTTATGTACATCTTAGTGTAGAAGCCACAACTCTGTAGGATTCTGGGAAGCATATTCTCATGTTCAATGTCCAGTACACTCAATTTAATGATGGGGTGATAGAGAAATACCTTTTTACCTGATGGTGGAAAGTTGGAATGAACCAAAAGGAACAATGCTGGACAGTGATTCAGTATAAAGCAGCTTAATACATCATATGATACACTGCCACAAGTGCCATCAGATAGCAAGAGCAACTAAGGAAGTTATTTTAAATGAATACTGAAAGAATTAACACGTTACTAACAATAGCATTTCTGGTCTGCAAATGTACTTATAAAAACAATCAGAGTGACATTAGAGATTAACATCACTAGGCCTTGGGCAGTACCAGCCTACCATGAGTCAGACGGAAGATTTGATGTGTCATGAAAGGGCAGCATATTGTTAGTTATTTACTTTGCAACTGTTGCATTTTTACTATCTGGAAGTAGGAGATCTACTAGTGCAGGGCTAGGCAACCTAAGTCCGGGGGGCTGGATGTGGCCCCCTGAGGCCTTTGGACTGGCCCCAGGCCGGTCCTGCTGCCGCCGCTCTCCCCATTACCACCCGCCATGATGATATTGATTATTGTTGCTATTACTTGTTCTTGGGGTTTTCTTGGCAAAATCTCCACAGGGGTTTTGCCATGGCTTTTCTGGGGCTGAGAGAGTGTTCGTGCATATTTTTTTTAAAAAAATAATTTTTAAAATTTTATTTATTTATTTATTTATTTATTTTTGGTGCTTCGGCCCCCCAATTGTCTGAGGGATAGCAACCCGGGTCCCGGCTCAAAAAGGTTGCCTACCCCTGTACTAGTTGGATTTTCTGCCTCATGTACCAAAATAATTTGGCTGAATTGAGGTACTGAGTTTCCAACTCAGAACTAGGAAAAACTATTTTTCAGGACTGTCGCTTCCAGAAACCTGTAGCTGACATGGTCAGGGGTCATGTTAGCTGGGGGAATCTGGGAACTCTAGTGTAAAAAGTAACCTTTCCAAGTTTTTTCTTCACATTCATCATTTGTTGAGCTACCTCAGGTAGCAATATCTTGGGTTGACCCTGACACTTTCAAAATAAGTGAAGGTGTTTGTGCAACATTTAGCCATGTTTCTTGTAAGGAAGACATCTTCCCATGAAAGAGCTTTTTTTTTTTTTTTTAGCATACTGCAGCTCCTACTGCTGGCAAAAACCTTTTTATTTGGACAGGCTTTTAAAACAGACAGTTTTAAAAACATAAGGTACTATATTGTTTTAACTGAGCTGTTTTCAAGAACTTTCTTATTTTTAATTGCATTTTATTCTTTTATTGTGTGGTTTGTTTTAATATTGTAATAGTTTAATCCTATATTAATGCTCAGTTTTGGTAAGTTTTTAAATATATTGTTCTTTTAAATTGTGAGCCATTCTGAGTCTCAATTTTAAGAGAAAAGCAGGATATTATTCTTAATAACAATAATATTATTAAATAAAAGTCCACCACAGCTGCCCCTACATGTTTTCTGAATAATAATAATAATAATAATAATAATAATTGCTGTTAATTGTCCTGCTGTCCTGTTTCATGCTTATTTAAGATTTGTCAATGTTTTAAATAAACTAAAACAGCAGGATTTTTAAAACAGCAGTGACATGAATTCTTTGTTGGGAGAAAGACACTAAATAAATAAATAAATTGTAAGTACCCTTTTCCCTCCACATTCTCTGGGGATGGGACACAGGAGCCCCATGAAAGTGAAAAAATGCAAATAAATAAACAGTACTTTTTTTAACCTGAGAGCACTTCTCTAGGAAGTTCTTGGTCCTCCAGCACAACTCTGTGGTCAATATCTTCCAGAATTTGGCCATAGAATCATGTTGCAAGACCTACAAATGCCTAGAGAAGTGTTTTCTCTAGGAATCTTTAGGACTTCCAATGCAACTTTATGGTCAACATCTTATAGAGTTGTGCTGGAGGACTTAAGATTCCTAGAGAGAACATATCAAATCCACAAATAATCAAATCCACAAAAGTCAAAGCCACAAATGTGGAGGGATAAGTATAGAATCACATGTTTAAATTGCCAGCTCTATGAACCACTACGAACAGAGTATTTGTAGGAAATGAGAGACACCAATAAAAATGAACATATTGGATATTCTTCTTCACTCTTCCATTTGTTTCAATCACCTGTCATGACCAGTTTCTTTGTTTTTCACAATGCAAACAAATGTTATTCTGCTATATATGTATTCAGTAGAGAAAAACAAGAAGCAAAACTGAGACTACACACTCTCTTCAGTAAGAACTAGGTAATATACATTTAACACAATAGAAAGGCACTCATGCTGAGGTCTGAAATCACTGCTACAGTACAAAAGGAACTGACCCATTAATAAATAAACCATTACATGATTCATTCTACTTGAAGGTCACAGGACTGCATCTACTCAGTGCTAAAAACATCAGAATCCTGAAGCCAGATAAAGAAATTATTGTGGGGTTGTTGTTATTTTTTTTAAAAAAAGAAAGGGTAATTCCTTTCCTAGAATAAATTAAGTATATTGTTTAAAAATCTTTACAGTTATTTCTTTATTAATTGGCCAATTTTTCAAGTACCAAAGGGCTGTAGAACATTAGCAGACATCATCCAACTTTTTTAAAGAAAAATTACAATGCAATAAAATTCACCACCCTACATAAATGTTACCTAATGCAGCCCCCAAACAATAAAAATATAAAGCTAAAAACTAAGGCCCCAATACAGTCATTTCTTTATACAAGACATTGGTTGCAAGCAGCAATTGTTTTGAGCAATGATTGGTAAGCTATCCTAATTCGTGATAGGTTAGCTGTGAAAAATCAAATAACTTTGAAAAATCAGCTCACTTTATCTTTGAGTCAGTCCTAATGTACTCCTTGTTAGAGTTTCAAAGATCATCATGCAACTCACTTCCCTTTCTACACCACTTAACTTTTTCCTTTTACAGTTGTAACAGTGGAGACAAACTTCTGTAAGAGAGGGATCCTTTCCCCTGCATGCCAGACTGTCATTCCGGAAAACATAGTTTTCCCAAGAATCAAAGCAAATGGAATAGCTCTTAGCCAGATGCTATTTACAACCTAGCACCAAAGGAGGGGGTGGAAGAAGACTCCTTTCCTCTCTTTCTTCTCCTTTAACTGCCATTATGTGGGACTGTAGAGAAGTGAGAAGGGTTTGGCTACATTGAAAGAGAATTGTTGTTGTTGTGTGATTAAAGTCGTTCAAACCTAAGACAAACCTATCATAGGTTTTCTTGGCAAGTTTCTTCAGAGAGGGTTTCCCATTTCCATCCTCCGAGGTGGAGAGAGTGTGACTTGCCCATAGTAAGCCAGTGGGTTTACATGGCTGAATCAGGATTTGAACCCTGGCCTCCAGACTCCTAAATGCTCAAACCCAGGGGTAGGCAACCTTTCCCCTTTAAGGGCCAAGGGACTTCAGCTCCCAGAATCCCAAGAGCTATTGGCCAACATGGGACTATTGGCCAACATGGCTGAGGCTTCTGGGAACTGAAGTCCCTTGGCCCTTAAAGGGGAAAGGGTGCTTACCCCTGCTCAAACCACTACACTACACTGGCTCCTAAAGGTTATGTGGGTAAAAATTCAACTAAAAGAAGAATTTAGAGGTATAATAATCATCTGTGCACATATCTGAGCTCAAAATGTAAATTCAGTTCTTAGTCCCAGCTAAAGGCAGAGCACTTGAAACAACAACTTGTTGGGACAACGCTTGTACAACTTACATTGATCCACTGAGTCTATTTTAATTAGGAATGACAATTGTATTTCCACTCAGAAGGAGATAGATGGTGATATTACTACTTTGAACAAAGATTGTTGCATGCCAAAGTGTTGCCAATATGGTGTAGCACAGAACCATGCAAGTTAGGGGGGAGGACAGATTTGGCAGGAAAATGGGATCATCCCTATTCGTATTCATTTCATCAAAAATTCACTTGATTTGTTGTGGCTCGTGAACCAAAAGTGCAAAAACTATGCAGAGTGTTACTGTCATTGTGTGACTTCAAGTCATTTCCAACTTACTGCAACCCTAAGGCAAACCCAGTCAGTGACTTTATACAGGTCATACTCTCTCGGCCTCAGAGGAAAGCAAAGGCAACTCCCCCCCAACAAATCTTGCCAAGAAAAACCCATAATAGTCACTTAATGACTTAACAAAAATGACTTGAATGCATACAACAACAACAAAGGCAAACCTAGTATGGGGCGTCTTGATAAGATTTGTTCAGAGCAGGTTTGCCATTACCTTCTTCTGAGTCTGAGAGAGAGTGACTTATGTAAAGTCACCCAGTGGGTTTCTACAGCTGAGTGGGGATTTGAGCCCCAGAGTCCTAGTTCAATACACAAACCACTATACCACATTGGCTCTTACACTTACCACCTCACTTTCTGTCTACTGGGCATCTTGTTCAGACCCTCTTTATCTTACTAGTAATTTCACCACCATCAAAACATTTCTTCAACACACATAAACCAGAAAGCCATTACATTAAACAAGAAACTCATTTAAACCTCAAGACTCAAGTGACTTACAAAGTAGCTGATGTATTATGAAGGGCCTTGCTTTCATCTAGTTGTTCAAGTTCTACCAAGTCAAAGAAATCATAGACAGAGACCAGGAACCATACAACTGTCTTTTAAAAAGTAGACACAAGTTCTACTTATTGAAAACCAATCAGGAATAATAAATCTTAGAAAATATATAGAAGGCGAGGCAAGTGATAAAAAATCTACTGTAGTCTAACTAGGAAGAGTCAGATTTGGGGCAGGCAGGGAATACAATCCAAAATTCCTCATCATATGCTAGAGTTAGTTCAGTTCTCCTTCCTTCCTTCCTTCCTGAGAAATTTATAAAAAGCCAAAAACATAAGGAAAGGAATAAAGATTCATATGTAAACCAGTGGTGAATTTAGGAACCATATATCCTTGCAAATGTTGTTGGAACATTTGATAGTGGAATATTTTGCCTCGGAGAATGGCAGAGTTTCCTTCTTTAGAGTTTTTTAAACAAAGGCTGGATGACCATCCGTCAGGATTGCTCTGATGGTGTATCCCTGCATGGCAGGGGGTTGGACTGAAATGGCCCTAGTGGTCTCTTCCAATTATATAAGTCTATGATTCTATGAATGAGAGTCTTTGCAGCACTAACCAGCATTATTTAATTAACTCACTTATTATTATTCAAAATATTTATATCTCGCCCTCTAGCCAGAGATCTCAGGGTGGCATACAATAAAACCTGTATCACACATGTAAGCAGTATAAATACTAAAAGGATTTTAAAAGCTAAAAATGTATTAAACAATTTAATTGTTAATAAAACAAATTAAAAGAGTTTAAATATATAAAAACAAATTAAACCCATGTACATGGGAGAGCTTTAGTAAAATCAAGTAGGCTCCAAGAGTTGTTGTGCAACCCCATTAGCACATGGTGCCTGAACAACAGCAATGTTGGTGCCAATCATGCCTCCTGTGTCCTCCCAAAGCATATTTATGGAACACAATGGAGAGCCCTAAGAGAATTTCCCAACTAGATTGTGCCCTGGGGTGGTATAGGAAGGCATAGGTAAACTGGTGCCATCCAGATGTTTTGGACTCCTACAATGCCTGATCATTCCCATTTACAGATGCTGTAGCCAACACATGTGAAGGACAGCAAGTTGCCTAGCTCTGCCACAATGAATTATTTTAGCAGCTCTCCATTGCTTCATTTTGCCAGCCATTTGCTCACCTATCCACACTTTCTGGTTTTGGAGAAATTAGGTCTACTTACCCAATAACTTGATGCTCATAATGCTGCAGTGTCCTCTGGAGAGTCTGCCTTATGGTCTGAGGCTACAGAATAAACACAGAAATAGTAATAAAAATGTTATCAGGAGTTTGTCAGCTTTGCTCTCAGCACGATGTCAGGATGGAGGTGACTACTACTATTACCACTTAATCTAATATATGTTTTTTCAATTACATACACCTTTCTCTCTCTCATCACACATCTGCTGTGCTTCCCCCAGAGTAATGGAAAGAAAGCTGCCCAGAAGTAGCAAGCTGTTTTTATTCCACAAACACATCAATATTTCAAGGCTCTTTCCTGATATTTCACGTCCTCCATTAAACAGCAGTGGTTTCCTTAGCACCAGAGAAAAGGAAACATAGGGTATGCAGAATAAGATGACAACCACTAGGGGCCAAAGTAGACATGACATCTGTCTGTCCTGCTATGCTTTTGCAACCTCTTCAGGAAAACAGGGAAATATTTATATTA